>CAVLGL010000137.1:9950000-11150000 GCA_963668995.1 Parnassius mnemosyne | reverse complement strand
TAAATATTTCAGAGATATCGTGTTATATACGCTAAACAGTCAAATTGATCAACACCTTCTTTTTGAATACAGTTAAAATAAATTGCAGGAATGCTAAATAAATATCTGGATATCGTGAACTTCAAAAATATATGTTAAAATGTACTATATTTATTTATTATTAAAAGAGAGTAATAAAACATTTATTATTTTGAAGATATTGTGTAATAGATAAAGGATATCTTAAATTAAATATTTATAAACATCCGAAACAAAAGGACCTTCAAACTGCTGAGAATATTCTCTTGAATCATAGCTAAGAACATTATTGATCAAGATCAAGTCATCCGTTTGGGAGCTACACACAGAAACACAGATACACTGACACAAGGCAGATATATATTTTACGAGTATTACTTTAAATTATATTTGTTTATATAAAATTGAAGAAAAATCTGTTTGGTTGTACTGTTTCTGTCTGGTTGGTTTTAATATTAATACATATTATAGGACATTAAGAAAAAGAAAAATAAAAAGTTAAAAACACTCTCCGCCATTTTTCAATTGCTTTTTGTCCGTCAAATTGAGTGAATTTAATGAATAAATTCGATACATTCTGAAGTTTTATTACAAAAAAAGGAAAAATGCAACTCAAAACGCGAAAAAATAATTGTGACGTTTATGGAACTAATGCAGTGTCAGTAAGAGTAGCACAAAGTTGGTTCAAGTGTTTTTAGTTCGGGAATTTTGATGTCAAAGATGCAGCTTTCTCTGGTTGGCCTCATACGTATAAAGTCGATGTTATTTTTGAAAAAGGCCACAAAACAGTCTTGACCCATTTCAAAACGTCTGGCTATAAAAAAAGCTCGATATTTGGGTACCACACGAGCTCACTGAAAGAAACCTAAGGAATCGTGTACTCATTTGCAATTCTCTATTGAAACATAATAAAACCGAACCATTTTTGAAAAGATTGATCACTGGTGATAAAAAGTGGATCACCTATGAAAAGAACGTGCGAAAAAGATCATGATCAAAGGATAGTCCAGCTCTACAGACTGTAGCGAAACCTGGATTAACACTCAATAAGGTGATGCTGTATGTATGGTGGGATTGGAAAGGCATCGTTTATTAGATTTTTTATACGTGGTAAAGCCATGTTGCAACTATATTAGTAGTATAGTTGTAGCACGAATGGGTCGGCTCGACCGGGGCAGGACCACGCTCTCACAGAATACCAGCGTAAAATTGCAGCCTGACACTGCAGTGTTTCGTATGGTAAGTGTACAGAACTAGAGACCCTTTTTCTGGAAAAGAGGCATTCTATCTTAGTCCTCACGGGTGACGACGCATCTGCATATTGATTCTTTGTTGAGGATAAATGTAGATGTCTTTGGGTCACAGCAACCACTTACCATTAGGTGGACTTTGAAAGTTATACAATAAAAACAGAATAATTATTGGTTCTACTAATAATTCTATGGTGATCAAATATTTGTCGTTTTCATTTATTTTTTAAATTCAATTATCGAGTATCATTATTTATTTGTTATCCCTTTTTAAAGCTAAATAGTCAAATTGATTACTTTGAAGGAATTTCATATGTGTCCTGTTATTTTTTTTTTCATAAGCGAAATCTAGTTTCCTTTTCGCCATTTCTCACTTTTTTCCTCATAGCGTCAATACAAATGAAAATCAAGTTGAACATCGTTACAAAATTTTAGTTAAAAAAAAGAAACCTATAGAAATGAATAACATTAAAGCTTTGTACGTAGATATGGTAATTTACACGTGATTAAAATCGATTAAATCGTTATGTAGGAAATGATCGCTTATAGATAATCGTTATATGTTAATGTGAACTTGCCGCTGCATAGTCACGGCTCTAAGTTTGCCACGTTTCTCGATCTTGATAATTAAAAACATAAACGTATAAACACCAAATATATCCTGGTTTGTGAGAAATAAAAGCGAAATTGACTGGCAAACGTAATAAAAAATAATAGTAAGTACGTCACTGGCTGTCATGACCTACAATTCAAAATAACGAACCTAGCTAAAACCAATCATAATATTTTGATTGTTCAAGATCGTTAAGAGTCAACCTTAAAAAAACTTATAAGTTGTTTAAAATATTTATTACCTTATATATTAAGACAGGCTTTGTAACTCCACCATTGCAATTCTTGGAATCGATTGTAATTAAAATGTTTAAAAAATGTTGCCTGTATGTGGGGCAAGCCTTTGAATGAATTGCCTACACGCGACGCTTATCTCTTTTGTACTTCTATCACAGATGAAGTGGTATCAGAGGCAGAAGACAATATTTTAAGTGTATTTCTTCTTCATCATCATCATTCACATTCATTGAACTAAAATCTCCCACCAGCTAAAGAGTTCAACCCGGAGAGTAACGCAAGGAGTGTGTTATATTATAGAGGAATCTCTCTATCGTATAAACATAGTAATGAACACGGTTTAGTAAAACATAAATGGCTATGTGCAAGCTTAAAGTCCTCACACAAGTTTCAATGGTTACGAAATGAAAAATCCTTTCTAATATGACGCAATATTCCTTCATATTTCGTAGACGTAGATCCTGTTTCTTTTCATTTAGCAAGAACAAGAGGTTATACGCTTTAAGTGAAAGAATTTTTCGGATTTTATCGCTTTTTTTATTTTGGCTGCATGAATTGGTCGGCTCGATTAGGGAATGACCACGCACGTACAGATTACAAGTGTAAAACAGCAGCTCAATACTGTCGCTTTAATATATGTTTTTTTTTTACCTAGTATAGCCATTTGTAATAGTTGCAATATGAATGGGACTATGAAATAGCAGATTCATTCTGCTGTGTTTCATATGGTGAGTGTAGAGAACTGGAGACACTTTTAACTGGTAACGGGACATGAAACCTTAGTCTTCGGAGGACAATACACCTGATTTTAAGTCATAACAGATATGTGCTGGTTTATAACTTCAGTATTTCCAGTACTATATAGAACACAAATCATGGTTCAATAAATAGAATTAAAAAATATAGGTGACGTAAAACACCGACGCTCCTGGAAGTCTACAGTCTGTAAATATACTAGTAAATGTTTAGAATCGTATCTGTCATCATTACACGTCAATTACTAATTTCTACAAAAATTATAAGTGAGACATTTGATGTAAGAAATTAAAAATCCCATTAAATAGGAAACATGGTTTTATTCTGCTTTCTATCTTAAAACTAATAAAATTAAATTCAAATCCCAGCAATCCCCTGGAAGAGTTCCAAATACTCTTCAAAGCTCATTCTGGTATACATTATATGACATTAGAAAATTGAACATCTTAATCTCTGTGAGTGCTATTGAGCATTTGAAATGTCGATAATTAAAATAAGGTAAAAGTAAATGCGATAAAATCCGAAATATTATCAATGTGTTGTATTCGATTAAATTCGCTTTAAATTATATTATGAACATATTTAGTTTTAAAAATATCTGGTGAGGAATGTGAAAAAATCAAAACTTATACAGTGTGAAGAGTTAATAATAAAAAACGACTGTAATATTAATTCAGTCATAAAGTCATAATATTAATATTTTATGAGGTTAATTCACGTATACCTCAAAACTTGAAAGAAGGTACTTCACTGCCGGCCGTATTAGGAAACTCAAGGTCAACCAGCGAGCTACGGAAAATGATATGCTCGAAATTTCTCTGTGTGCTAGATTTCGTAGATTATCTACGGTAGAACTACAGTAGAAGCAGAAAAAAGACTGTCGTGTTACTACACTGCCGCACCTTTTTAATGACGCCTAACTAAATTGTAAATACTTTTGATTAGTTTAGATTCAAAAACCATTCAAAATTAAGATTTAATATCATCCGAACCCCTTTTTTTATATAAAACACAAGATGACAAAAGAGTACACAGTCCAACTGATGGTAAGTGATTGCTGTGACCCATAGACATCCCATGAGGACTAAGATGGAATGCCTCTTTTCCAGTAAAAAGGGTCTCCGAATCACAGCAGCTTTAAGCTGCTATCTTACGCTGGTATTCTGTGAGAGGGTGGTCCTTCCCCGGTCGAGCCAACCCATTCGTGCTACAACTATACTACTAATATAGCTGCAGCATGGCTCTACCACTTAAAATTCTTACATGAAGATTATTGTATTCTAGTTATACATCCACGAAAGTTGGAGCCAAAGTGAACAATTCATTTTAGCGGTGAATTATAGTTTATAGGAGTGTGTATAATCCTTCGTTAAATTATACTTTATTTATCACTTATATTTTAATTCCCCTCTATCATATTCCTTATATAGCGAACATGATATGAGTATGTACTATTAATTTTTTTTCTCATATAAATCAATCAATTAAGCTTACTAATAAGTCAAATTCTTAAATTTTAAAGTAAAATAAATCACTCAAAGCAGAATAGTCGCTTTAATATTTGTTTTTTCACTTGGTCGAGCCATTTGTAATAGGTTCAGTATGAATGGGTCGGCTCGATCGGGGTAGTATCTATGCTCTCATAGAATACCATCTTGAAATGGAGACCCTTTTTTCTGACATCGTGGCAATCCACCTTATCTTCAGGGATGACATCGCATCTGTATTATAATGAAGGAGTGAAGTAAATGTCTATGGGCCTTAGCATCCTCTTAGTATCATATGGGACTCTGTGCGCACGTGTCACACTTATTCTATAAAAAAATATTAACCCTAATACTATAGTAACACAATAGATAAAAATTTATAAATTAAAAAGCACATTTTCACCAGGCATGGCAGTGCCAGACATTTCTGTTTTAACGGAGCGCTTCATCGTCGCTTTGGGAATATATTTTTATTTTAAGATTCTCGTCGGTATCGTTGGTAATCTAGATACATAAACTACCATGGACAAATAGTTGCTTATTCTTAATGTTTCGTTTTTTATGAGGAGTTATTAAATGAAGAATGAACAACAGCGTAGTTAGACTTAAGGGCGGCAAAATTTGAAAAAACCAAAACCGATATTAAAAAACCAAAACCAATATTTAAATTTATTTTTTCCTAAGTATGATATAAATATGAGATTAAATCAGTAGTGTTTTTAGTTGTAGTATTCTTAAAATGTCTTTACGAAACAATAAAGGCCTATAACGAACTTGGCTTATTAAAAAAAACTTATTACCATTCTTCCAGCTAACGTATACATGAACTCAATGTTTTCTACATTGAGTTCATGTTAGGCACAATGTAAAATTTGCCGATTTCTAGAGCTACTAGTTACTAGAGAATATTATCTAGAATGTTTGTACCTGAAACTGCAACGTCTAAATTAAACATCTTCAAGTACTTATATAAAAAAACAGGAACTAATTCGGACGACCGTGTCTCGGGTAACACCATTTCAGTGAACACGTAATTTTACTAAAGGTGACATTTGAAAATTCGGTGCCTCTTTTACAATGATGTGCGCAGGAAATGACTCAGTTTTCGTCTTGTATCGTGCATGGCAGACGGAGAAAAAAACTTGTTGTTGTTAACACAGATAGACTCTTTTTTGTTCTGTGTAAGCTATTTTAGGCTCTAAGACAATCTTACTAGGGCTGTAATTGTACAAGAAATGTAGATTTTAGTAGATCTCACTCTGTTAGCAATTATGTACATAAGAAGTCTATTAAATTCACACATTCATGACTTCCATGATCGTATTAATTTTTTTAATGTGCTTAGCTACTTAGGCAGATCCAAATTCTTGTTCTAAGGGGTTTTCCTTCTAATTTTATTTTAAATTGAAGTAACAAGAACTGAAAGTATACGTGGTAAGTATATGTGGCTACCGCAGCACATTGCCATCTGCAACTCACTTAAAACAAAGAAGTCTCTGAGGACTAAGATGGAATGTCTTTAATTATACTGGCTCTCATTAACCTTCAGATAAGAACACAGAAAAACGGTCATTGCAATTAGGCGCAAAAATCGGTAAAAAGATAGTACCTACACAAATTGACTCCTAGGGAGAATTTCTACGCATTTCTACGCATACCTGCTCATCGGCTATGTGTGTTCTTAATTTGACCCATCTTCCATATATCCTACCTATACTTCTTAATGACCGCGGTATAAACATCTCATATTTATGCATGTGGTACACTGAAAGTTTTGCGTAACTCATTAATAAATCATCTTGAAGACGAACAGTGCAATCTTGCAGAGAAAGTTAACTTTTAAAAATCACAAAAAATCGACGTCCTAAAATTTTTTCGTGATAAAACAATTGACAGGCGACATCCCGCCAATAATTATATTAATCAATATCATGAGTGTTTTAAAAAATATAACATTCGAAATTCAAACATTTATGAGCAGCCAGAAGAGCAGAACTTTGAGGTTGCTCTATATTTGTTCCAGATCAAACAACAATACCACGTCGAATATCCATTATCTAGTATTGCAATCACCCATCCACCCACATACCAAGTGGACCGATTACGGCAAATCTTCTCTAATATTATGGCATGGCCTATTTCCACCAGTGGGCGGCCGATGAGGAGAAAAAATACAGCAAAAAATCTTGCAAACAGATATGTGATAGATTATCATGCTGACCTTAAATTTTATGAAACGCGAGCAACTCGATTTCGAGTCCTAAGAGTACCATTGAGATTATTATTTGCAATTTTCAGTGCTGATTTAATTCGGGCACCATGGTTTTTATTAAAGGAATCTATATATCTAAGGAAATAAATAATTTCAAGAATATGTAAGACTCGCCAACATCCATCGAAGTCAAGCAGCGGACTCTTCTCTCATCTAACTGCCTCTTGGAAATGAGAGTATATCTGTACCCGACAGCAGCTTATATTTATAAGGGCCATTTTTTCTACTTTGTAATTTTATTTATTTTGTTATTTCGGCAGGTCGTTGTTGCTGGTGATAAGAGGGCTGGTTCTTTTCTCGCTCAAAGGCTAAGTATAGCCATTTGTGCCCTACAGGCACATTTGTGTGCTGGATTGGTGGAGAATAAAACCGCTGCGATATTTTTCTTTCTTCTATATTTGGTGTTTTCCTTGAGGTAGCTGGCCGCCGACTGTGTCGAACGACGAAAATCGCCCCTCTTTTATACCGCCTCGGGCTGGGTCAATGGATACGGCCGACGCATCGTACAAATGGCGTCGACCAATCAGCGAGAGGCGTGACAGAGCAAGTGACGATGCTGAGTCCCGTTACATTGTTTGTCTTAAGCTAGTTCTATATCTTACTGAGTCATTGTTTACATTGTTTACCTTAAGCTAGTTCTGTTATACAAAGTGACCAACTAATTTTATTACACAAATATAAGCTCTACACTATTATTTTCTTAACATAAAATGCTTATATCCTATCTAAACTATAATCTCTATTAATATAAATGTTTATCCTATCTAAGTACAAACTAACTATAATATTTATTCCATTAATATAAATGTTTTTGTCTTATTTATGTATCACTATTTGTTTTTCTCTTGTCCCGCACATCACTCCCGCCGTGCGACCGCGTCGCATCAGCTTCCGGTGCGGGCTCGACGTCCGTAGATAGAGGCAGGATCACAAGCTTCCTTACTGGCCGGCGTAGGACACCTCCCTTAGTTAGCACGTCCACAGTCCGCACGACGTTGTCGGGACCCGGATATGTAGCGATGACTCTTCCTCGTATCCACACGTTGCGAGGCAGGTTGGGATCGACGATCTGTACGAGGTCGTCGACGCGTGCTGCTTGGCCTTGTCCGTGGGGCTCCCGCCGGTGTTGAAGCTCAGAGAGGTACTCCTTCGCCCAGCGTAACCAGAAGGTGTCGGCTAGCCTCTGCACAGCTCGCCAACTTGACCGTGAGAGGGCGTCTCGTTCGGTGAAAGTGCCTAGCTGTGGTACTCGTCCCGGTCCTCCCAACAAGAAGTGGTTAGGAGTGAGAGCTTCGGGATCCTCTGGACTGACTGAGACGTGAGTCAGCGGTCGGCTGTTGACGGTGTATTCCACTTCTACCAGTAGTGTCGTGAGGATTTCCTCCGTCGGATGACGTTCGTGCAACGTCGCGATAAGAGCGGTCTTGACGGAGCGAACCATTCGCTACCAGGCTCCGCCCATAAATGGAGCTCCAGGCGGGATGTAGCGCCAGGAGATAGTCCTTTTTGCTGCTTCTTCTGCGGTCGCTGCGTCGACCGCCTGTCGTAGTTCCTTATCGGCTGCCTTCAGGTTGGTGCCGTTGTCTGACCATATTTCTGTCGGGCAGCCTCGCCGTGCGATCATCCGCCTTATGGCCATTACCGCGGAGTCAGCGCTAAGTGAGCCGGCAACTTCTAGATGTATGGCTCGCGTAGTGAGACATGTAAAAATGGCCACATATCTCTTTTGTCGAGTTCGTCCGACGGTCACCGAAAGAGGTCCGAAATAGTCCACCCCGGTGTAGGTGAAGGGGCGCTTGTGGTGAGCTAAGCGACACGTTGGCAGGTCCCCGGTTCTCGGATGCGGCGGTACTTGCGTCTTCATTCTGCAGAATAGGCATTTTCGTAGTATTGTGCGTACGATAGGGCGCAGTCTCAGTACCCAATACTGCTGCCGGCACTCGTTAACTGTGGCTTCTACACCGGCGTGATGGAGTTGCCGATGTATAGCCTGCACCCAGAGCTTGACTGTGTGATGATCACCGTCAATTATCAACGGGTTCTTGAATTTTTCCTCCATGTCGCAGACTGCTCGAATACGACTTCTAAGTCGTAGTGTGCCGTTTATTGACTCGACGCTGAGCTGGCGAAGGCGGCTCTCCTTATTGATCGGCTTCCCGCTGTTTAGGCTGTCTATTTCTTCCGCAAAGGATTCTTCTTGGGAGGATCGCATCAGAAGCTCTTCAGCTGTCTTAAGCAGCTCGGCTGAGACCATTAGCGGCTTTATGTCTTCTGGCGACCGCTTCTTTGTCGTCATGTGCGCTTGATATTTCACTGTAGCTTTGTTCTTTTTCCAAGTGGGATCAGCCTCTTTATTCTTCTTTGTTCGTTTGTAGTTGACTCTCTGTTTGGTGTTTCTGCAGAGTTGAATGAACTGTAGAACACGTGCGGTTGAGTATCGGAGTCGGTCCCAGTTGGAGAACTTCGCTGGATCAGGTAGACCTTCGGCAAGCCTCAATCTTCTTTTGTTGCTCACGTAATGTGTCCTTTCTTCGTCGGAAGGTTCTTCCGCTGTTGCTCTTGTGGTTTCTGTCGGCCAGAAGTCTTCTGTTAGGTATAAGAAGTCAGGCCCTTTGAACCATCGATGTTCTTTATTAAATGCTGCTGGTACGTCTCGTGTGGCGTCGTCCGCCACGTTCAGCTTTGTCGGAACCCAGCGCCAGTCGTTAACTTTGGAACTCTCTTCTATTGCTGCTAGACGGTGAGCCACGTAGGGCTTATATGAACGTGACCCTGTCCTTATCCAGGTTAGTACTGTCTTGCTGTCTGTCCAGAATACTTTACGGTCAGGTTTCCTCTCGTGTTCTTCGACTACTGTTTCTGCGAGCCTGGTGCCCATGACTGCTGCCTGTAGCTCCAATCTTGGGATGGACGTCAGTTTTAACGGTGCCACCTTTGCTTTCGCCACAATAAGGGATAGGTGGACCTCGCCTACTGCTGTTACAGCTCTCCAAAAGAGGACCGCAGAATAAGCTGACTCGCTGGCATCGCTGAAGACGTGGAGTTCTAGGGAGGCCGCGTCACTGTAGTGAAGATATTGTCGCGGGATTGCTATTTCGTGGAGGCCTTCCAGATGCTCCATCCACATTTTCCACTGCTCTGCCAGGTCTTCGTCGATCTTGTCGTCCCATGCTGTTCCTCTACGCCAGACTTCCTGGAGGAGTTGTTTTGCCCTGATGGTGATAGGCGAGGCGAATCCGAGCGGTTCGAAGAGCGACATCACTATTCTCAGTGCTTCCCTTTTCGTCGGCTGCTTCCCTTCTAGGAGTGTTGAGGGTATTCTGGCTAAGTTGAGGTTGAAGGTGAGTTCGTCCGAGTGGATCTTCCAAACAACACCCAGAACTCGTTCCATCTTTTCTTCTGTTTTGTAGAGTTCCATGTCTTCTGTCTGGCTGTCTTCTCCAAGTGTTTCTAGGAGTGATGCTGAGTTTGATTTCCACTGTTTCAACTCGAAGCTGGCTTTCATGTGCACGGCTCGTACACTCTTCGTGATGCGTTTGGCATCTTCGAGGGTTCTGAAGCTGTCCAAGTAGTCGTCGACGTAATGCTTCATTATGATGGCCGCTGCGGCTTCTGGGTGAGTTTCCCCGTGCTGTTTGGCGTTTAGGTTCTTGACGTATATTGCTGTCGAAGGCGAACTCGATGCTCCGAAAATTAATGATGTCATTCTGTACTCTTCCGGAGGTTGTTTGTCTCGTCGAATCCCACGCCATAGGTACCGCAGTGCGTCCCTGTCTTGTTCTCGCAACTTGACTTGCATGAACATCTCTTTGATGTCCGCCGTAACCGCGATCATGTGTTGTCGGAAGCGCATGACGACACCTGGTAGCGATTGTAGTAGGTCGGGCCCTTTGAGTAGCATGTCATTAAGTGCCACCAATTTGGTCTTGGCTGCGGCATCGTGTACCACCCGTAATTTCTCCGGTTTCATTGGGTTGACTACTGCAAAGTGAGGTAGGTACCAAGTTTTGTCAGCTGTCTTCTGTTTTGGGGCGGGTTCGGCGTACCCCTTTGCGACGAGAGCGTTCATTTGTTCCACGTATTTCTTCTTTAACGTGGGGTCACGATCGATCTTCTTTTCTATGTTGAAGAGCCTCTTCAGCGAGTTTTCGTAATTGTCTGGTAACTTGACATCGTCTTTGCGCCAGAGAAGACCGGTCTGGAATCTTCCTTCTTCTGTCTTCGTTGTGGTCCTTTCCAAGATACGAAGTGCTTGTTCTTCTGGATCAGTCTTCGGTCTCTTGGGCTTTATACAAAGTGCGTCCATCTCGAAGTATCGCTTCACGAGGTCTTCTAGATTCTCCTCTGGATCTTCTACGATGTGTGACACGAAATCGATGTTCCGTCCGAAGCTTCGTGTCTGGCTGCCGTGGAGTACCCAACCTAGTGGCGTGAGACATGCCACTGGGTGGTTCTTGTCTCCTTTTCTTACTTCCGATGTCAGCAGAAGATGCCAGTTATCTTGTCCGATCAGCACTCGTGGCTTGGCGTTTGCATATGTGAGATGTCCTTGGATATCAGAGAGATGTTGACACTCCTCCACTAGATCCTGTGGGACCCGTTGAGATGAGACTTGCAGGTTCTTCACTGTGCGTGCTTGTATTTGTTCTTCATGATCGTTGAGCCCCTTTAGTTTGATGGTGACTCTCCTCGATGCTGACTCCGATACTTTCTTGTCGTTGATGGTTTCTATCTTCAGTGGGTCTATGGGGCCCGTTGCTCCGACGCTTGTTACTATACTATCGTCGACGAGCGTGACTGTTGAGCCGTCGTCCATCAACGCGAAGGTGTTGACAGCTCCTTTTGGTCCTTTGACCTGGATCGGTAGGATTTTTAAATATGATTGCTTCTTGACGGTCCAGGTTGAGTTGATGACCTCTGTTGCCCCTTGATTTTCTTTTGCTTCTGAATCTTCTGACTTCTTTTCGTAATGCAGCATCTTGTGGTGAGAGTACTTGCAGCTGTTGACATTACATGGCTTGGGTCGGCAGTGGTGTGTCTTGTTCCTATAGCGAAGACACCTGAAGCAGAGGCGCTTGGACTTGGCCATGTCCCATCTTGCATTTGCATCTAACTTCTTGAATTGTTCACATTCTGTGGCGTTGGTGTGCCCCGTATCTTCACATACGACGCATCTTGGTATGTATGTCTTCTCAGTCACGTTGTTGATCCTTTGAGTCTTCCTTTGTGGTGCGGCTGTAATAGGCGGTGTCATCTGTTCGGGCAGCGCGTAGGATCCACACAGTTCTGCTTCCCTTTTGAAGAACTTCTCTATCTTGATGAGGCAAGGGTCTTCACGTGGCTGCATGGCTGAGAAGTCGTAGTACCTATAACGCAGAGTTGGCGTCAGTTTGTCTACTATTGTCTTCGCGAGTTCAGGATTGTACATGTAGTTAAAACAACCCAAAGTCTTCAGTGTCGCCACTACGTTGGAGATCTTGGTGGCGAATATGCATATGTCTCTTGGTGACTCAGTAAGGCGCGGCAGACCTCTAAGCGTCTCCATCTCCAGCATGGCTATTGACTCTGGTCTTCCAAATCTTGACTCCAAAGTCTTCATTACTTCAGCCGGGTGTGCGTTGGTCATAAGTAGGCCTTCAACTGCTTCCTTGGCCTTCCCTTTCAAGTTTCTTCTGAGTCGATTCGTATTTTCAACTACGCTGAATGTCGCTTCTGTCTCGTAGTAGGCGGCGCGAAAGGGTAGCCATTCCTGATGAGACCCACTGAAGAATGGTAACTCGACGAACTTAGGTCGTTGGGCGGCGCTGACAGCCCGAGTGATGGCTTCAGCCAGGAGGGCTACGTCAGTTTGACCTCCCGCCGGTGACTGATGTGTTTCTTCGTGCCTTGGTTCTTCTGCGTGGGCGGCTGTTGGTTCTTCTATGGCATGGTGAGGTTCGTTGGTGATTGCTAACACCGGGCGATTCACTTGATTCTCCAACCAGTCGTCCACTGTTGTATTGACTTCTGATCTTGAGTAGAGGGATGCGTCATCTTCTTCTTCCTCCTCCTCTTCTGAGTCTTCCCTTTCTAAGGCAGCAAGGCGTGCTGCGGCTAATTCCACTTGAAGGCGTGGTAAATCTTCTTTCGCCTTTGCAAGCTTGAGCTGCTTTGTTCTACTGCGTGTAGATCCCCCTCCACCTCCCTTCTTGCTGGGCGGGCGGGGTTCCTGTAGCCCGGTTTGCTTTGATGGACCGGCGGTGCTTCTTATGGCTCGCTTCACTGTAGAAGTTTCTGTTTCTCGGTGAGTTGCTCTGGTGACAGTAGCGGGCGGCTTCATCAGCTGTTTGGCCTTCGCACCCGCAGTTAGTGTCGTCGCCGCGGATGGTGTTACGGAAGGAGCGACGGCGCTGGCGGGGTGCGTGGCGGGGGCGGCGGTTGCGGCTGAGGCTGAGGCTGAGGTGGCGGCGGACGAAGTGGTCGCTGCGGTGGCGGAAGTCACGGTGGATGGATCAGTCGCCGCGGAGGTGTCTGTATACTCCGAAGTCTCCGTGGCGGTCGTCCCTGTAGCTGTTGATTCCGTACTGGCTTCCGCACTGGTGGTACCGGTCGCCGAGGTGGTAGCCTTGGACGACGACGGCTTGCTGCCCCTTCCCTCAGAGCGCGTAACGGCCATGCTGTCAGCTGACTTTTTCTTCGAATAATCTTGAGTCTTGAAAAACGATTTCCGAGGAGTCTTCTTAATTATTTTTCTTCAGGTAATTATTCCCCACAAGATTCGGCTGGCGAAGGACCATTAAATGTGCCCTACAGGCACATTTGTGTGCTGGATTGGTGGAGAATAAAACCGCTGCGATATTTTTCTTTCTTCTATATTTGGTGTTTTCCTTGAGGTCGCTGGCCGGCGACTGTGTCGAACGACTTTTTTTTTTTTTTTTTGCGCCCGAAGCAATTGGAAAAGGGCTACCCCGAAGGGAGGCAGAAAATGCATTACGCATACCACGATGGCCGGTCCATCGTGGTTATGAGGGACTCACTACCTACAAGGGGGAACCTAAGTGATACCCTCTAAAAACTGCCTTTGGGGACTGGCAACCAGCTGTTGAAAGCTTCACATGCCGCATCGTAAAGCGACCCTCTTTTGGGAAAAGAGGGCGCCCCTCTTTTATACCGCCTCGGGCTGGGTCAATGGATACGGCCGACGCATCGTACAAATGGCGTCGACCAATCAGCGCGAGGCGTGACAGAGCAAGTGACGATGCTGAGTCCCGTTACATTGTTTGTCTTAAGCTAGTTCTATATCTTACTGAGTCATTGTTTACATTGTTTACCTTAAGCTAGTTCTCTTATACAAAGTGACCAACTAATTTTATTACACAAATATAAGCTCTACACTATTATTTTCTTAACATAAAATGCTTATATCCTATCTAAACTATAATCTCTATTAATATAAATGTTTATCCTATCTAAGTACAAACTAACTATAATATTTATTCCATTAATATAAATGTTTTTGTCTTATTTATGTATCAATATTTGTTTTTCTCTTGTCCCGCACACCATTCAACAGGGAAACGCAGCCAGCGTTCTTGGCACGATACTGCGGGGAGTAGGACTGTGTGATAGTTAAGTTAGTTTGCTAGTTTTAGTATTTTTTTTATTATAGTTTTTAATATTGTACACAATAAAGTATGTTATTTATGATACATTTTACATATTTGTAAACGTATACTTATATTTTTGAATACCTGATAAACTTTTTACTATTTAGTTTTATTTAGTTCATCCATTATCCATTTCAGTCTATTAAAACTCGATATAGACTACCATAGATCCTCATATGGGAGAGTATTTGCCATAGTTGTCACGATTGGCAGCGGGTTGAATGTTTTATTTTATTTTCTGGTTGTCATTAAGGAGACGCTACTGCCCACCTCTTGGTTTGTTTCAACCCGTCGCTTCTTACGACACCCTACCCCGGGTAGTTCTGCTACCGCCACTACACAGTTGTAATTTTTATCTGGTTTATTTAATTACTTATTTTTAAATTGGACATTTTTCCTACGTGAAGGTTTATTAATTGCTGAAAACAATTTTATGAATTCTGCATGATCTTTTTGAACAAATAAATTCCCACTCTATAATACCTTAGTATATATATATATATATATATACAATATTAAAACTTCAAAAAAAAATAAACTAAATCTAGTAACTTAATTATCACACAGTCCTGTCTGACTGTGTTTCTCCGCTGAATGGCTATACTTAGCCTTTGAGCGAGCAAAGAGCCAGCCCTCTTATCACCAGCAGCAACGACCAGCCGCGGATGGAATTCCTTTAGGAACTTCACCGCACGTGGACCCCACGGACCGATGGTCTCTACAGCAAATGGCACAAATTTGTAGTCATCTCTCCGAGACTCATATTTGCACCACTTGCTCTAATCTATTTATTCCTAAGGCAATACACGTAGTTTAAAAATCACATCGTGTAACATGTGATTTTTTAAATAAGTAAAAGTAAAGTTACTGTCTAATCCCATTACTAAGCATAGTTGAGACGATTATGAAGCAATTTATTTTTGCATCACCACTAATTATCAGGAGTGCTAGTAGTCAAGCACTGAATTATAAACTAGTCCATCGCGCCGCTCCAGTGCGTGTTGTCGGACTTCACATGCCTCAATCATTCCCCGCGAAATGGTGTAAATTTTCTTCGTTAAATTACTGAATCATCCAATTGCTCTACTTGCGACTACACATTCCTTTACTCTGTCTAATGCCTTGTTTACAAGCACATGGACAATTTAAGATTATTCCTCCACATGAAAGAGTTTTGCAAATTTAAAATAACACAGGATCTAGTCATTCTTAGTTTCATTTGTTCCAATTATAAAACACATTAACAAGAACATAAAGTTGACATTGCGCAAACATTTCCATGTATGTCAGTGTAGATATTAAGATTCGTTAAAATACTTTTATAATATGTAGACTGACTTATAAATACAAAATAAAAGCTTAAATGTAAATAGCGATCAATTTTATTACGGATGTTATTATTTTCATTCTTATCACATTTCCATAACTTGTCCAAAGAACTTGCCATTTCCGCAAAACTTCACAGTGATGAAAAACATCAAAACCCATGATTAGTAAATCGAAAGTTTTCAAAAATTCTAGAAGCTGTTTATGATAATTGTTATTGTTTCTTTGTTTTCAAGATTTTTTTTTATAGAAAAAGGTTGACAAAACGAGCACAAAGTCCACCTGAAGGTTGCTGTGGCCGATAGACATCTACATCTATCTTGTATTACGAATCAAAATGCAGATGCGTTGTCACCCGTGAGGACTAAGATGGAATGCCACGTTTCCAGTAAAAAGGATCTCCGGTTCTCTACACTCACCATACGAAACACAGCAGCGTTGAGCTGCTATTTTACGCTGGTGTTCTGTGAGAGCGTGGTCCTTCCCCGGTCGAGCCGACCCATTCGTGCTACAACCATAATATAGCTGCAGCATGGCTCTACCACGTTTGCTTCATTGCTTTGAAATAAAATAACATATCAATATGATATAATTGGAGAATTTGCGATATGATTCCATGGCTTGTATAAAATTCATGAAACCTTTTCATTTTCAGGTTTCATGAATAAGTACAATTTCTGAGATTCAATTTCTAAAATGATTTCTTGTATTAACATATTTTACATATTTTTTTTCCCAATACCCAACACAAAACCTGAAGATAGCCCGGTTGTTAGCCATGGAGCTATTATGACATTAGGACGTCAAACACCTCAATCCCCCAAGTAACTATAGGTGCTTTACAGCAAAAAACGTCGCAAATTAAAAATAAATAAAACTAGCTGGCCAGACAAACGTTGTTCTGCCCTCTCCGACGACCCTTCATATAAAAAATCCTTAAATTCGTAATAAAAATATTGAGGATCACTTATAGGGATAAAAATTATCCTATCTCTCAAGTTGGACCAAACTGCACATAGTGTGCAAATTTTCATTGCAATCAGTTCAGTAGTTTAGGAGTTCATCGCGGACAAACAACGTGACACGTAATTTTTATATATAAAGATAAGTTAAAACTCGTAACAATTAGTTTTATTTAACGTCTATTTCTAAAACTATTATAAAGTTTAGTAATACGTGTGCCTCCACTTCTTGAAGGCTTAATATCTACTTGCATACACAATCAAAAGACATCTAGACCAGGTTCTAAAGAAATTTTCTCAGCTCAAGCGAACCAAGCACATCGTTCCGTTCTACACAATCTACGTGAAATGAGGTAATGTTGCCTAATCTAACGAAATTGTCGGCGAGGTTGCGACATGCGGTGTGGGTAGCTACCGACAGTCGCGCTACACGGCCATGGGCTGCCTCTTGAAAAACCATTATAAATTTTGCCGAGGAAATTAGATTCTCCCACAGGTTCAAATGTAAACATTCAAGAAACATCAGTCACGACGGACTGGGTCTAACGGACTACTCTTTTTAGCTTTTCTACCGACTTCAAAAAGGACGAGGTACTCAATGCAACTGTATGTATTTTTTATGTGTGTTACTTCATAACTTTTTCCTAGGTGAACTAATTTTGATAATTCTTATTTTTCTGGTGCTTCTCATGTAGTCCCATATAAATTTGATGAAAGCCTGACCAATAGTGTGTGAGCTATCCCTAATAATTTATATTGAAGTCGCTTGTACAAAATGTTTAATTTTACCACTTGTTTATTTATTAATTTTTAAAATACTTAATAAATAAAAAGAACTCTTTTTAGCTGACTTCAAAAAAGAGGAGATTCTCGATTTGACTGTATGTTCTTTTTTGCGCGTATGTTACGCAATATCTTCGCCTATTATGAACCGATTTTATGATCCTTACTTTATTTAAAAGTTTATACTTCATGGGTGGTCCAGTATAAATTTGGGTTTGATTGTGTTGTGATTGTTCAATGTTTTTTTTTTTGTAATATCGCAAGACTTTACTGCGTTAAAGAAGGCTCTGTTAGTGCGGACAATTTTATATTACTAGAATATCTCTAACGTAACTTGTGCTACTAATGTTTTTTTTCTGTAGATTTGACTGAACTATAATATAGAGAAGAAAAAGGGGCTCTGATTTATTTCCAAAAGAGATTCCAGAACATCTACGCTGTAGCGACCACCGTGAAATTTAGCCAGTCGGAGTATGACATAACCTCCCCGTTACCCCCACAGTTAAGGGCTATCCTTAATGCTTTTCCCACGTCAAAAAATAAAACATTCAACAGATTTTTACTAATAATCATATCATAAACACTCACGCCTGTCACCCAGAGAGGTAGGCAAATACTGCGGACTTCCATTTCGCTCGATCTGACACACCTCTCTCGCCTCCTTTACTATATAACTACGCATACATGATCGCCGGTTAAGGGTACTCTTAATTTGGCCCATGTTTAACATATCGCGAATTTGGTCGATAAACTTTCGTTTAGGGCGTCCCTTCCTGACTCTGTCATTCACTTCTGTAACATAAATTTGCTTTGTCACTCTTTCCTCGTTCATTCTTTCTACATGACCAAACCACCGAAGTATTCATTTCTTAACCCTGATCACAACATCATCTCGCAAACCACACTTTTTCTGTTATCACACAATTTCGCACCCTGTCATTTAGATTCAACCCTAACATACTCCATAATGACCGTATTTCTACAGCATTTATTCTACTCTCATGCTTCTTTTTGCCACACCCAACTTTCACTACCATAAATTAAGAAAGGAACTAACACAGCATTTTGAATTGTCACGCATGCGTTTTTTGACACCTTCTAGCTTAATAATGAAAGTGGACGAAGCAAAACAAGTATGTAAGGATCGTAGCAAGTGGAAAGAACTGCTCTCTGCCTACCCCTACGGGAAAGAGGCGTGATTATATGTATGCAGCTTCCCACAATAGAGGGAAGAACTCTATTTACTCTATGTTCTGCGTTCACTCGTCGTTTTCATTTTTTATTTAACTAATAAAAAAATTCAAAACCAATGTAATTAGAAATAACTCATTTCACACAATATTTTGAGTATAGTTTTGTTGGATTATCATAAACTTGTACCTAATAATACACTAACGTGACGATGAAGTACTTTTACATATATATAAAAAACACTAAGCTTACAAACATAACTAAGCATAACAATTAAAACATAATATGTGAAAGCTGTTGATTGAGAATTAGTAAAAAATAAGTAATTCATCTACACGAATCCTTTGCGGCGGCCACCGTTTGCACATGTGTCTTTGCCATACAAAACCATAGACAACCCCATGTACAGTTAGCAAAGTAATAATATTTAAAACAAAAACATATAATAAATACAACGTTTTAAGGGGTGGTAATTACTGAAAATCTGCATTGGGGTGTACAGCAACTCATGCTGAGTTCAAAATGAACTTACGACGTGGAAATATTTTTTTTATATTAATGTAATTTTTTTATATATTTTTATATAGTGTTGTTTCTTTCTTTCTTCTTTCAATGTATACCTACGCTATCTTATTGGTTAATATTTAGGTAATATATTTTTTTATTATTGAGCCGTATCCAGCGTTTGCTGTAATTTCACAGTACGCGAGCAAGCCGGGTTTGACCCCTGGCACCAATTGAATTGTTCATTGCAAAATGTTTAGTACTGATTTAAGACACCTGTGGTGAATAAAATCATCGCCAGTAAACGTCTATGTCTGAGTGATAAAACTATATCGAAGACACGTGAAGTCCGTCAACACGCAAAGGAACAGCGCAGCGAACAATTTCCTTAGAAAAAAGATAGGACCTGTGTACAGCATCAGGAAGCCAATAGGCTGTAACTTTTCTTTTAACTTTATGTTCCAATATAGTGTCGGGTAAGAATACCCACTAAAACAACGACAGTACGAAATTTTACAAATAATGCTAAATTTCGTACTATCGTTGTATAATTTAAAATATATCCTGAAAAGGTCATTATGAAATGTACTTAAATTCAGCCGGTATATTTCCACCAAATTATCCTTAGACTTATTATAGCTTTCACAGGGAATAATAAATGTGTTTGTTTAATCACACTGGCTTTGCTTCACGGAACGTACACAGAGGGCACTGCCACGATAGTACAATAACAGCGGCACGACCGCTGTCTACCTTATCTTTTGTCGCTAGATCACAACTACCAATAAATCGATTACGAATGTATTACCCGTTTTCCTCATCAACATATTATCCATCATTAATTCATTAATTCCAACTTCTCAAAAGTCCACTGCTCAACTTTGGTAAAATATTTGCCATTGTTCCCTCTAATAGCAAGTGTTTTGGCAACCGCCATTGAGTTACACATGTAACTCATGGCTTCTCTAGTACGTAGTACATACTACGTACTAGAGAAGCCATTCCAAACAAAAATTATGTCTTCGCGTATGCGCGGGAGTAGTAGTCGCGCACGCGCGAAGAGTTTAATTTAATATAAAATAAGATATTAATATAAAATAAATATAAGAATTTAATATAAAATATCTTAATTTAATCTAAACAAACATATTTCTAAATAAAATGTAATAATAATTATTTTATGGAATTCACAAATGTTCAATTTACGCAATATATAGTTTGTATGGATTGCAATACAGTTCAGTTGAACATAGTCAATGTTCGGAATGGCTTCTCTAGTACGTAGTACATATAACTCAATGGCAACCGCAAATTATTATTATTTAGAGTTGTTATCAGGCAGATACTGTTGCCTATCTCTTGTTTCATTGCCCTGAGTCGACTTTTACGACACTTCATGGGATTTTATGAGGTCTTAGAGCTTCTAAGTAATAATATATATTATTTGGTAGGAGTTAGTAGTTTATTTTACACCTCCGCTACACGGCATTATCAAGATTTCGAAATATTTTCATCCAAGCTTTGTTGAATATAGTCGATGATATTCCGCTTAGCAAGTGATAAATCTGTATAAATTACAATCAATTGCCGCATGTATGAAAGGCTGATTTTGATAAATACTCACACTCACAATTGGACCCGCTAAGTAGCGCTATTGTCGAGATCTAGAAAACAATCGTTATTTTAAAACAAAATTAGGAAAAACGAGACAAGTATATTGACTCAATTTATGTTAAATTGTAGGTTCTCTATATGCATTTGTATGTATGTAATTACTGTAAAACGTTAGCACATTTTTTTTCTATTCGAGAAGAGGCTACCCTAAATAACGTCACCTTAATAATATAAGTTTATTAGTAACCCTTAATGTGGTACCTACCCAGGTACGTACAACACCAAAAAAACAACATGTATGGTAGGTTCATTTCGATATACACCTAAAAAGAAAAGAACGGCCTAGACTACAATTTTATATATTAAAATGCGTGCACTAAATTTACCAAAAAAAGATATGACGTGTTATTTTTACCAACACACCATAAATAATTAGTGGTTTTCATTTATCATTGCCGTTACTGAACAAAATAAATATTTTCGTTTGTAATCCAAAACATAGCGCTTATTTATAAACATGACTAATTTATTTTCATTGTGTCTGGAAGCTGTTTTGGGAAACCAGATTTTGGGGAAAAAGTAGCACTTAAATACATGATATGTATTTAAGTGCTATGTTTTCCCCAAAATTTGTCGCTAATTATTTTGTTGTTATTAATTTTACATATTTGAACATTAAAGCTATTTTAGAAAATTATTACTGAAATATTTAACTGTAACAACCTCTCAAAAATATACTGCGGTACATAAGCTGTATATGACCTGCTATTGGCCTCATAGAGAGGATATTTGGCTTGGCAACCGCAGTTTTTATTGTTCAGCTGTTGAAGAAGACGCTGCAGCTCATCTCCTGGTTTGTTTCAATCAGTCGCTTCTTACTACACCCACAGGAGGACATAGGCTAGGGGATATTCTTACATGTCCACTGCACAGTGTAAGTATTAGTACTATACTGTAATTGTTCAATGTATATCTTAAAGTTTAATACCAATAACTACGAATAAACACATGCAACGACCGACGAAAACGATGGTGAAACGTCTATTATACTAAAGTTTACATACAAACTTACCAATATTATTAACGAACTCAAGGACAATTGTTTTCTTCGTAAAACTGAAGTAACAAACGAGTTCACGGTCCACCATATGGCAAGTGGCTCCTGCAGCCTACAACTAACTTCATACAAAGAAGGTTACAGGTGCGTTGTCACCTCTGATGGTGCGTCTCCACCAAAGTTTTGTTGTCAACACAACATTTACCAACACGTTTTGCCAACAAATGTTTCTGTCAACAAGCGTCTCCACCGAGGGAACAAATGTCGGCAACAAGCGTATTCCTTTGATGTTGCCGCCGAAAATCGAAACAAGTTTTGTTGGCAAATGTTGTGTTGACAACAAAACTTTGGTGGAGACGCGGCTTGAAAACTAAAATGGAATACCTCAGAGCCTGTAATTAAACTGACTCTCTATATACCTCACACAGTAACACGGCAGTGTAGGTACTGCTGCTTGACGGTAGAAATAAGTACGAGAGTGTTACTAACTCTGACGGAGTTCTAGGCGTTACAAGTCCGCTGCTGAACATAGGCCTCCCCCATAGATTGCTCATAGGGAGATATTTTCCCATATAGGGACTTCTAGGCATAAAAGGTGTACTACCACCTAGAATTAGTTAACACTATTAGTAGTTGTTGTTTAAACAAAGTTTTATTACGTGGTAGAGCCATGCTGCAACTATATTACTGGTATAGTTGTAGCACGAATGGGTCGGCTCCACCGGGGGAGGACCACGCTCTCACAGAATACCAGCATATAATAGCAGCATAACGTTGCTGTGTTTCGTATGGTGAGTGTAGAGAACCGGAGACCCTTTTTTTACTGGAAGCGAGGCATTCCATCTTGGTCCTCACGGGTGACAGCGCATCTGCATTTTGATTCGTAATCGAGGATGGATGTAGATGTGGGTGGATGTGGACTGTGTGCTCGTTTGTCTCCCTAATTCTATTCTATAAAAAAAAACTTATTTCTTAAGGTATAACACCAATAACAATTAAGAAACAAAATTAATTTATGAATTCAATGACAATCCAATAATGCAAAATTAATAATACGGCTGGGGAAGAGGAAAATAAATCATTAATAATCCTCCAAAAATGGCGAAAACTATGCTGTGGATACTAAAAATTATTCACTCATTAATTATATTGCAAAGTATGAAAGGCGACTATAATTCACAATTTAAATCGTAATCTTTAATGAATCCATTAGGTATGCTATAATTATGTTTATTAATAACACGCTTTATAAATGCTGTTAAAAAACTTGATTAAAATATTTTATAGCGTTTTACCGACACACCTTAATTACTTGAACGCATTGTGCTGAACCGGTACCGCGACTCCGCTATACTTTACTTTCATAGAAAGGGGGTGCCAAACGGGCCCACAGTCCACCCGATGATAAGTGAATGCTGTGGCCCATAGACATTTTATTCGATTTATCTTCGATTTAGAATCAAAATGCAGATGCATTGTCATCCTTGAGGACTACAATGGAATGTCTCGTTTCCAGTAAAAAGGAGCTCCTGTTCTCTACACTTACCATACGAAACTCAAAAGCATTAAGCTGCTATTTTATGCTGTTATTCTGTGAGAGCGTAGTGCTTCCCCGGTCGAGCCGACCCATTCATGCTACAACAATATCTGCAGAGTGGTTCTACCACGTAAACTTTCTAAGTCATACTCAGCAATGGCGGATTATCCTAAAGGCAAACTAGGCACGTGTCTGGGGGAGCGCGAGGAAATTTTTAACGAATTAGAAATTAAGTAAGTGTGGCTCACCTGATGGTAAGTAATCACCGTCGCCTATAAACATCCGCCACACCAGGGTAATTGCAGGTGCGTTGCCGAACTTTTAGAAAACAGCTGGACTCTTTTCTTGAAAGTCCCTAGGGCATATCGGTCCGGAAAAACAGATATGATCTTGCGAGGCAGAAAAATTCGCGTAAATCGCACAGAAGTAGACTGCCAGCTATCGAGATGATGGGGATGGAATTTCGAGTTCTGTTGCAGTGTCAGTCGTGGGATTGAGCAGCAGGAATTAATCCGAACAATTCCTCTGAGCACTCCCCGTGGTGTATGCGGTAGAAGGTGCATAGAGATGCAACGTCTCTTTCGCAAGGCCAGTAGATCAAGCCGATCACAAAGAACTTAGTAGTCGACGATTTGGAAGGCTCTACGTTGAATATGGTCAAGTGGAAGGAGCACAGTATTCCATATGAGGCCAGAATCTGCGCTTTGTATAGCTGCGAGCGGTGGGCCGACATGAAATACCGTCTCAATCTACACAACAAGCTTTTTTGTTGCCATTTTAACCTTACCTTCCAAGTAACTCTCGAAATGTCGACACCAAGGATTCTGATGCAGGCTGAAATAATGAGAAAAGTGCCCTAAAATAAGATATGACAAGGTGGTTCTTTTTTGCGGTAAACGCGCAAACCTGTGTCTTTTTGGAGTTGAACTAAAGTAACTAAACTAAGTTTAGAAAGACTCGACTTCAGAAACAAGTTTGTTCCGGCATTTAATAATAATTAAATTCCAGCAAATAATTTGTTCCATTAATTTGGTGAACAAGGTAGTGATGGCGATAGGCCTGTAGTTGTACGGGTCCGAGCGGTCACATTTTTAGGGATCTGGCTGTGCACTAAGGCTGTCTTGCATGAGCTTGGAACGATGCCTAAAGAGTAAGTGAACCGCAAAAGACACGTAGGTCCCGGTGCTAACTTTGGAGCACACGTCTTCAGCACAATTGTGGGGATTTCATCACGCCCACTGCACTTATAGATGTCCAGGGAGAGTAGTGTTGTATGCACTGAGCACTGTGTGAACCGAACATCTGTTTGGAGCATTCACACTGCGGGATGGTAGGCGGTAGATTCCCTCTGTCGTCGATAGTCGAGTTGGACGCAAAAAAAGTACATAAAAGATCGGCTTTCTCCTTAGGCCAGCGAGTCATCCTCCCTACGCAGTGATGGTAATGGTGGCGCTTCAGTTACCCTGCTTGGGTAGATTTTTATTTAACACCGTTTTCATGTTTTTGCACTGAATAATTTATAACATAGCTCATTTGCAAAATGCGTAGTTATAATTTATAATATATAGCTGCCAGAAGGGTGCCGATGTTGTGCTAGCCTAGGGCGCTGTCGACATATAATCCGCCTCTGATACTCGGAGTTACTGAAATAAATGAACGTGGTAGACCCATGCTGCAGCTATATTAATTATATAGTTTTAGCACGAATGGGTCGGCTCGACCGGGGAAGGTCCACGCACTCACAGAATACCAGCGTAAAATAGCGCCTTAATGCGCTGTATTTCGTATGGTGAGTGCCTTTTTACTGGAAACGGGGCATTCCATCTTAGTCCTCATGGCTGACAACGCATCTGCATTTTAATTCGCAAACGAGGATAGATGTAGATGTATATGGGCCACAGCAACAACTTATCATCAGATGGACTGTGCGCTCGCTTTCTACCCTTATCCTATAAAAAAAAATTTTAAAATCGATTAATAGAAAATAGTTTCTGTATTATAAACTCACGTACCGATTTACTTCTACAGAGCATACATGTCGATCCCTGTCTCAAACCAATGAAGAAAGAAAGACGGAGTGCTGCGTACTATTCAAGTGATGCCGAAACCATGCTCAACTTCTTGACAAGCAATCACGCACACATCTTTCGTCTTTCTTTCTTTTTTTATCTGCTCGTAAAATTTCACTTCTGGACGCACACATAGACCTATAAGTATGTTAATGATTTCTTATATTTACGCGAACACTACAAATTTAAATAAAACTAATTTTACGGATTTTATCGCGTATATTAACTTATTTTACATTCCCGTTTCGAGCATTTATACACCATTTCAAGCAGTCATACACCTCAGTCCCCTCCGTGACCATGGGTGCTGTAAAGTGCTGGAAACGTCGGGAATATTAAATATGTTAATTTACGCGATAAAATCCGTAAAATTAGTTTTATTTAAATCTATAAGCATGTTACTGTTCGTGAATAGTTTTATAGTTTTACACGATTACATTAGACGGTTCGTTGACATTAAATTATTATTATGAAAATTTATTATAAACTGAGCCAGTTTCAAGTTTTAGCGAGACTAACAGACAGCAAATGATTTTTATACATAGAGCTCATTTTTCAATTTCATCACAATATTTCTGTTTGCTCTGCTGTCCCTACATGAAGCAGGAACAAGTGCACACAGATTGTTTACAGATACAAACTGTTGAATATTTATTTTGTTAAGTTGAGTTTTATCGCACGCACTGTGGGAACAGAGGCAATCGGTGTCGTGGTAGAGCGTAGAAGTCGGATGTTGACGCCATTGTAAACAATGACGCCTGCTAGCATAACAATAATATATAATATAATATGCAAACAATTACAACTTCCATGGAGCGAGGTTAAGATCTGTAATTGATAAAGTTGCCTGCGATAAGAATCTTTCAATTACTGGACAGAATAGAAACTGCAATGAGCGTCCATGATGGTATTAATAATGGCCGTCATAATAGGTGTATTACATCCCAGCAGAGTAATAATGTAATTTAATGAATAGTTTTTTTTTCTTTTTACAAAACTAAAGTGAAAAGCGAACTTGCAATCAACCTGATGATATGTGGCTACTGTTGTTTATGTACACCTGCAGCCAACTGCAAACAAAGAAGACTACAGATGCGTTGTCACCCCTGAGGTTAATTCTCAAAGTTAGATCTCCCTTTATTCCGGTAGGTGGAAATCTCTATATTCTATATCTCTATCCTATACCCTATATTCTATAGAAGAAAAGTAAGCGGTTATTAAGAAGTATGCTAGGGCTGAATCTGAATGACAGGTTGAGAAATAGTGTGATAAGAGAAAAGTGTGGTTCGCAAGATGACGTTGTGACCAGGATTAAGAAAGGAATGCTTCGGTGGTTTGGTCATGTAGAAATAATGAACGAGGAAAGAGTGACAAAGCAAATTTATGTTGCAGAAGTAAACGGCAGAGTCGGGAAGGGACGCCCTAGACGAAGGTTTATCGACCAAATTGGAGATATATTGAAAATGGACCAGATTAGGAGTACCCTTAATCAACGAGCGTGTATGCGTAGATATATGGATGTAAAGGAGGCGAGAAAGGTGTGTCAGCATCGTGCCAAATGGAAGTCCGTAGTCTCCGCCTACCGCTCAGGGTGACAGTCGTAAGTATGTATTATGTTAGAAAAGTAACCTATGTTCAACAGATTCAAAAGATTAATTTTAATAATAAACATATTTTTAAAACGTATCAACTTATCACATATGAACTACAACTGCGAATATTTTTAAAATAGGTAATTACATATTGAAATTGATTTAAAATTCATTTCACTATCAAAAATCATTTTTGGCACTGGTTCGGAAAACCTTACCGGGAAGAAACGGCAACGAGCACAGCGGGTTTTTTATAAATATAAAAGGTTACAATATTTCTGAACAAATACTTACAATACTATTTATTTTAGAAATAACTTGCGAATACGCTCTTACAGTACTTAATTGTGAAGTACAAAGTCTACATAGGATAGTGTCGAAAACGTTTTACTTAAGACCTAACTTACTTATATTAAACTAGCCATTCCAATATACTTTTCACGGAATAGATGTACGAGTATTTTGATTTATAAGACTTATGGTATTGACACTCATTTTACACTACGCCACTAAAATAAATAATATCAAGAAAATAGTAAAATGTCAGGGCCGTTTTACGTGTTGAATGTTCTTTACCAAGTGACAACAACCGCAAGCATATAATTCTTCAAACTCTAGCCTCTTCAAACTTCCTTGACATTGTGTAGCATTTCAGTGAAAACTTAAAAAGTAAGCTTGTAAACATAATATAGTGTAAGGGCTGATTTTTCACTTCCCAATAAAAGTTATACCTACATCAAATAATATATAACCTGATTGGATATAAAAGTGAAACAATTGTACTAAGCAACTGAAATTTTGAATTCGTAGTACTTAAACCTATCCTATGAATAACATTTATCTGGCCGTTGAAAATGTAGCCCTTAAAAAAGAAAAAAGAAAATAAGTAAAACAAATAACAACGCTACTAAATAACGAATAATTCAAACATGATTGGCCGTTATTAGCATGTATTTATCACACAACAATAAAAAATGTAGAGTCAGTCAGTCATAAAACATAGGCATACGTAACCTTGCGGTGTGGTGGCCACATGTCGCCAAAATTGCTAGTTGCATGACCTTGCGAGAATAATGTGGGAACCGACAAGTAATAAACCTTTCTTGAGTCTAGTGAAGTCACGCGTTGTGGCTTAAGGTTAAAAAAGTACTTCGCTCTAAATTTCAAATTTACGTTGATGTACATGTATATACTTTGGTTATAAATATGAGATTATCTTTTTAACGCATTGCTTAAAACCTTATATTATAGGTGACCGTGTAGCGGTGATGTAAGAATATCCACTACCCCATAAATCTTCCCGTGGGTGTCGTAAGAGGCGACAGAAGGAAACATATCAGGATATGGGCAACAGTCGGCAGCAGCGTCTTTCTAATAACGACTGAAAATATAAAAATACGGTTTCCAACCCACTTGCCAAGCCTGGCAACTAGTGCAAATATCCCCGCTATAAGGCAATCTATGGGGGAGGCCTATGTTCAGCAGCGGAATATATTAGGATGTAACTGTAACGAAACGGTTATATTTTAGGGTCTGATTGGCTTTAAAAACTTCAATCTGTGTACCGGTTTTCTATCATATTTGTAGTCATCAAACTTGCATGCATTTTGATATTTAACTTAGGATCGATATAGATGTCCTTAAAGGCATCCATTTACCATCTGATGGACTGTGTGATGGCTTACTTACTTTAAACAAAATCTAATGATAAATCTTGCAACGATTATCCTGCATTCTGTGAATAAAGGACATAGAGTCTAAGTTCAAGACTACGCGTTATCGATAAATAATTACTATTCAATATTTTCCTGCAAGGCATAATTGAGCTCACGAGTAAAATTACATTCTGATACTTAATCATTTTCCTTTTTAGCATGTATCTAGTAGTGGCGTATGATAATAAATTACTCCATATCACTCCTTGTGTGTCGTGAGGGGCCTCAGAAGAAATCAAACAGAAGACGGCTAACCGGATCTTCTTGATAACAACTCAAACTTATGCAAAAGTGCGGTTGTCAACCCGTTTACCGAGCGTGACAGTTACAACAAATATATGGGGGATATTTGCCCTAGACTATGGGGTGAATTTATGATGTCAATTCATGGGGTAGGCTGTAATGGTAATCCTATTCTATTTAATTTTTTTATAAGAGAGGGAACAGACGAGCATGCAGTTCATCTGATGGTAAGTGTCTACCGCCGCCCATGAACAACTGTAACACCAGAGGAACCAGGGGAATCGCAGGTGCGTTGCCGGCCTTTTAAAAAGGAGTAGCCTCTTGAAGGTCCCTAAGTCCTATAGGTCCGAAGAAATCGCTGGTGGTACTCGATTCCACAAGGAAGTTGTGCGAGGAAAAAAACATCTTCTAAATCGCACAGTTTAAATTACATAATCCTACTAATATTATAAATGTGAAAGTTTCTGAGGACACATGAATATTTGTTACTCTTTCACGCAAAAACTACTGAATGGATCTTAATGAAAATTTACAATAATATAGAACAGACATCAGAATAACACATAAACTTTTCTAACATAATTCATAAAGATATTGTATAAATTAGCCAAAATATAACGATAAATATTCAGTAAATCTGAAAAAAATCTATCATCTGCGAGCTATTTTGGCGTAAAAATGCATCACGCAAAAACCTGTGAACCGATTTGGATAGGACTGTCACTAGCAGATAGCTGATGTTATAAGGAGTAATTTGGCTACGTTTATTTTAGGGTACCGCGCAAGGAAAATTTTCCACGCGGGCGAAGTCGCGGGGAACAGCTAGTATGAGATAATTTCTGAATTACATGTTTTGAGGACGTTTAACCTTAATCATTATTTGCCACTTTTTCAACGAATCCCCCTTTTGCCAAAGACTTGATCAAAGTTACACTTGAACAAACACCGAGACTTACACCAACTTTTTTAGACCATACCCGTTCATACCACACATATTAATTTATTCCGTAGGGAATTCGAACCGGTGCATCACAGTGACACACTTAATCACTAAACTACCATAATCTATAATAATCATCATCATCATCATAACAGCCTTTCACAAGTCCACTGCTGAACATAGGCCTCCCCCAGGGAATACCACAAAGCACGGTCCTGAGCCACCTGCATCCATCGACTACCTGCATATCTTACCAGGTCGTCACTCCATCTAGTGGGGGGACGCCCTACACTTCGTCCGCCGGTAAAAGGCCGCCACTCGAGAACCTTCTTTCCCCATCAGCTGTCGGTTCTTCGAGCTATATGGCCCATTGCCACTTCAGCTTACTAAACCGTTGGGCTATGTCGGTCACTCTGGTTCTACTGCGGATATCCTCATTTCTAAGTTTATCACGCAGAGAAACCCCGAGCATAGCCCTCTCCATAGCTCGATGAGCGACCTTGAGCTTCCTCATCCGGCCAGCAGTGAAGGACCACGTCTCAGTACCATAGGTCAGGCAACACGCACTGGTTGTACAATCTTGTTTTCAATTTTTGAGGTATACCTGACGAGAAAATGTGCCGTAATTTCCCGAACGCTGCCCAACCGAGTTGAATCCGTCGATTGACCTCTCGGTCGAAGTTGGACTTACCTAGTCGGACTATTTGTCCCAGGTAACCATACTCATCAACAACTTCGAGCTTAGTCCTCCCAACAACTACCGGCATATGTGTGACATGGACATTAAACATGATCTTTGTTTTGTCCGTGTTCATCTTAAGACCTATCCGTTGGGAAACACTATTGAGGTCATTGAGCATAGTGCTTAGGTCCTCCAGTGATTCTGCCATAAGGACTATATCGTCGGCAAATCGAAGGTGAGTGATGTACTCGCCATTGATGTTGATACCGTATCCTTTCAAGTCCAGAAGCTTGAAAACGTCTTCCAATGCAGAGGTGAAGAGTTTCGGGGATATAACGTCAGCCTGTCTTACACCTCTCTGCAATTGGATAGGTTTCGTACTCTGGTTCTGTACTCGGATAGCCGTCGTAGTCCTACTGTACAAGCACTTCAGCACTTCGATATACCAACAGTCAACTTGACATCGCTGATTGGTCTGCAGCACCGTCCAAATTTCGACGGAATCAAAGGCTTTCTCATAGTCCTCATACGCCAGACATAGTGGAAAATTGTACTCCTCGGACTTCTGCACAATTTGCCGAAGGGTATGTATGTGGTGTATGGTGCTAAAGCCTTTTCGGAAACCGGCTTGTTCGGAAGGCTGAAAGTCGTCAAGTCTGCGCGCGAGACGATTCGTAATGACTCTCGAAAACAGCACGTAGATGCGGCTCAGAAGGGAAATCGGTCTGTAGTTCTTCAAGAGAGCGTTGTCACCTTTCTTGAAGAATAAGACCACCGCACTTCTGCTCCACGCCTCCGGTGTAGTGCCACCATGGAGGACGGAATTAAAGAGCTTCTGAAGGACTTCATGTACCGGTTTTCTACCCGCTTTCAGAAGCTCCGCTGTAACTCCATCCTCGCTTGGGGCCTTGCCGTTTTTAAGGTGCTGGAGAGCCATTCTAATCTCGCTCAGACTGACGTTCGGGATATCATCGGAATAGTGTCGGATAAGACTCGCTCTTGGATCGTTACTCACACTTATGTGTGGCTCCAACGATGATATGTACAGCTGCCTATTAAACTCTCAATCTCACTCAAAATCTGAAATGTACCGGAAACGACGCTGCCACACTAGGTCTTCAGCTTCGACAGTTGGCTCTTTCCGGCAGACAGATCTCTAGCAAAGACTTTCGAGCCCTGGTTCCACTTGATCGCTTCTTCAATACGAGCAGTATTAAAGTTGCGTAAGTCCCGCCGCATGCATTTGGAGATCTGTCTGTTCAGTTGCCTGTATGCTGTCAAATCTACTGAAGAATGCAGCTTCATATCCCATCTAACAGCCATGAGATTAAGAGTGTGATCTGAGAGTGTTTGTGTTCTTCTGTGGCGGGTCTTGCAAAGCTTAGCTCCGACCGCATGGACAGTTTCCACGAGCTTATCATTCATATCGTCCACTGCATTGCAATCTTCTGGGCACTGAAAACGGTTTTGTATCTCGAGCTGAAAGGTTTCGGGACTTTGGATCAGAGCACGAGGGGGACGGAGTATTGACTTCATTAGACGTGACCTCTCCAACTTAACGTTTAGGTACAGTGTGCCTCTCACCATTCGGTGATCGCTGCCGGTTTTCACCCTCGCGATGACTGAGACATCACTGAACAGTTGTCGTCTGGTCGTCATAATGAAGTCAATCTCATTTTTTGTCGAACCGTTGGGGCTTGACCAGGTCCACTTCCTGTGGAGCCGCTTCTGGAAGAAAGAGTTCATCATAAAGAGTCCCTCTTTCTCCATGAAGTCGGCCAGCTGCTGGCCCCTTGGGTTCCGTTGCCCTATTCCGAAATTCCCTACTTTCAGCTCACCGTACTCTCTTGTGCCTAATTTTGTGTTGAAGTCTCCCATTAACGCCGTATAGTGGGTTTTGGAGGAATGCATGGCTCTAGAGATATCCTCATACATTTCCTCCACCTCCTCATTGGGGTGTACCGAGGTTGGTGCGTAAACCTGTATGACCTTCAGCGAATACCGTTTGGTGATTCTGAGTATAAGGTACGCAACCCTAGTCGACACACTACCAATCTTTACAACCTTGTTAACGAGAGACTTGTGGACGATAAATCCGACACCTCCTTGGGACAGATGGTCGCCCTCCCGGTGATAGAACAAATTGCCGGATTCGAGGATTACCGTGTCCTCCCCCTCTCTTCGGACTTCGGATAATCCTATGACATTCCAGCGGAACTTATCTATCTCTTCTTCCGTCTCCAGGATCTTCTCGTCAGTCCTCAGGGTGCGTGCGTTATAAGTTGCCAGGTCGAGTCGTCATAGGTGGCAACCGAACCTCCATCGGAGATTCTTAGCACCCCCTGCCCTGCCGTTACCATGGTCGCCACCGTAGCCAGGAATATCGGGGCCGCCGGGGACTGGGGGCCGTCTCTTCGTTACTTTTATGGGGGGTATATTGCCATAGTTGCCACGCTTGGCGAGCGGGTTGGCAACTGCAGTTTTTTTATTGTTGTTTTGCTGTTATCAGAAAGATGCTGCTGCCCATCCTCTGCCTCAGTTTCCCTCTGTCGCCTTTTACGACACCCACGGGAAGATATGGGGTAGTGAGCATTCTTACCCGCCACTACACGGGGAATTCTTACCCGCCACTACACGGGAATTCTTACCCACCACTACACGGATCTATAATCATAATTATCTTGTTTACTTGACTGCTTCGTAGGTCTAGTCGTCGTATACACGACTGCTTATCATGAGGTTCTTGGGTTTGAATCGGGTTGGGCCAAATAATCAGTTACTGAGTTTTTCTGTCAAGAAAAAGCAAAGCCTGTAGCAGCCCGGATTTAGGAGTTTGACGGTTTTTCACCCCCGTGCCTTAGAAAACTTGGTCCTGCGTCCGTTCTTTTTCGGATTGATTCGGTTTGCCGTCGTTGCTAGAGAGGTAATATTGAGTGCACATGTGCTTGCGCACACTCGGGCACTATAACCCTGTCCTAGTCTCTGTTGAGAGTGGCCGCCATGACCGAAATTCGGTCAGAAGGACATTATGTGTACTTGCGGTGGTGGCGTTATTAAGTTGCTTTATGGGTGTCATAAAAATCGACTATAAGAAACACCAGAAAGATCTCATGGCTCCCAACAGGTGGCATTATAAATATAACGTTTACGGAATGATATTCGTACCACTCTAGACAGCCTACTAAACGACTACCTATTAAAATTATGATTATTCCTGATAATCGCTCCAACTAAACTTCAAACGCTAGAAATAATGCGCCCTACCCCTTCCTTCGAATGGGTTTGCGCCTTGTATTGGCGGGTGTAGGTGGTGTGCTTAGTAGCCTTGGTTTGGTCACCCACGGTGAACTAAGAGGAATCCTCATCGCTCGTCCGAGGTAGCCGCTCTGAATGGGCTAGATTCTCCGGATGCTTGGCTGGTACGCAAATTTCTGTTATCTTAATAAGACTTTCTTTACAAGAATTCCAAGCCGATTCGTTTTGCATATGACTCAACCGCCATTGTCGATTCACAAACACTGCCAAAGGTGTCACTACGATACGAGTAGGTGCATTTCAAAACAAGAAAGTGTTATAAAATGTGTTATTTGTAAATACATTTTTAGATTCTTACTACGATGTTTACAACTTTTCGATCATGCGCCTGATAAGATAGTGTCATAAAATAATACTGAGAAAGTAGAAAAATACCGTCTCACCTTTACGGCCGGATCCGATAAGAATCCGTAGATAGAATCAGATATTTCTATACGCCGCGACAAACAATAATTAAGTAAAAAGGAGTTTTGCCTGTAATATCATTGACGATAACATAAATGTAATTACGGAAAAATATATTACCACACATTTTTTGTATCTTGATTATTATGGATGTCATAGTTGCCATTATATATTTTCCCTTGAAATGACAGCCAGTCCCTGCGGTGGGACGTATAAAGACTGTGATTTTATTTTAACCTTATTTTTTATTATTGATTTTAATTTTATTACATATTTATCATTTACTAAAACGTTAAATACCTATATTTGCAATTTTATTATTCTTGGTTAAAAAATATTTTTATACAAATTATTATAATTACCTAGATTCATAAATTATATATGAAGTTTTCTGATATAATAGTTTTCTGGCAGTAATTTTTTTTAATAAATAATATCTAACATGCCTACAACTTCCAAACACTATCAAATATACCAACTACGCAGAAGAAATTACATTGGCATGAGTGTGCAGTGCCTCTTCATTTTAACTATAATATTTAAGATCGGAGATATGTTGCCTCAGTCTCAGATCCCCGATGTAATAGTAAAATAATCTGACCACTAAGCCAGATGCTAGTGACGCTGCCTGAGTTAGAGACTTTATCATAGACAGTTCATGAACACTACTCACGGCAATTGCTGAATCATTGATTTTTATTTCGGGTTTTAGCCGTAACATATATATGTTACGGCTAAAACCCGAAGTGCGGATACATCTAGTTCTAGCCGGGTAAAACTAGGTTCCGCCTATTGCGGTTGGTTAAAATTAGGTGTATCATATATAATTTATAAATTAGATAAACGTCTGCGGTTTTGGCCGTAACCGCACCTTAACCTACTGTCGCTGACATTACTCGATACGTATATCCGTGTTTTTGCAAATTTAACAGTACACCTAAATTTAACCAACTATTGCTGGCCGCAACTAGTTCTAGCCGGCTAGAACTAGGTATAACCGCACTTCGGCTTTTAGCCGTAACGTATTATATAAATAAAAATTCTAGCAATTAACATCACTCATATTAGCGTAAATTGTTTCAGGCAAGCTTGTGGTACAAGAGGTTGATATCATTAATCGAATGGAGGATTCGAACCGAACCTTTTTTAGTTCACGGTCCGCAATAAAAAATTTCAAGAACTTGTAGAGTCAGCCAACTCGCAAAAAATACAATAATCGTAGGCGTAAGAAAATCGATCATAATTTCATGATTATATTAAATATTAACACCAACTTAAAATGTTAATGTTAGTACCACCATCAATAATACAAATACACATCAAACAATTAAAATTTGCTTTAAGTAAGTAGTTCCTTAAAATTTGGTTGATTTTGCATTATAATTACATTCTATTTTAGTATTTATGAATGCAATCAAGATGATAATTTGACTTATGTCCTTCAGACCGTATTTCGGTCTCAACGGATATTTATGTTTAAGATAATCTTAGACAATTTTTTTTAAATAATAAAATCGTTTATTTTCTCATCACTTACAGATTTACATACAATAGGCTTAAGATAATAATAGGCTGGCTGACTGATCTTTGACTGATTTATTTTAAAAAATTTTCGTTTTTGAAATATTCAAGGTTTTCGGACTAAATACAGCCTAGATCCCTTCTGGCAATGTTCTCTATTTGTTCGTAACAATCGCACAATCGGTTCAGCCAGTCCGAGACTAGCCCAAACAGACAAACTAACAGACATTTTTTAAATAGTTATGTATGTCTTAGTAGCTTGCAAATACTTAATAAAAGCAAGTTTTTTCAGTATTACTGACAGACACTGCAGTACACACATACTGGCATTTCGTGAATATTTTGTAGCATCTATACTGAGAGGTTTATTGTATTTGATATATGTTTAACAAAACATCTTAGTTTAACTTATCTATTCTACTTCTATTGGCCAGACGAAAAGATACTCGTACACTACATTGTGGTACACGATAATTGCAAATTTTACTAACACCTAACTCACTGCTGGGCGTATGAGTAAGCTCAAAGTTGCTCAGCGAGCTATGGAAAGAGATATGCTCGGGGTTTCTCTGCGTGACAGACTTAAAAACGAGAATATCAGCAGTAGAACCAGAGTAACCAACATAGCCAAACCGATTAGTAAACTGAAGTGGCAATGGGGCTCGAAGAACCGACAACCTATGGGGAAGAAAGGTTCTCGAGTGGCAGCCTCGGCAGGCGAAGTGTCGGGCGTCTCCCCACTAGATTGAGTGACGACCTGGTAAGATATGCAGGAAGTAAATGTATGCCGGTGGCTCGTGATTTGTGGCATTCCTTGCGGGAGACCTACGTTCAGCAGTGGATTTGTGAAGGGCTGTAATGATGATGATGATGATGATAACTTACAATACTTATTCACAAGTAAGTAAATGAATTCGAATGAAAACAAATTAATTTGAACACTTCAATTTAATTACATATATGTATAGATAAGAGCATGATGTATGTTTTGTTTAATTTGAATTACAATCTTGTTACTTAAAATGTTAAACGGTTTTTGTAGTCGCTACTGTCATAGTGAGCTAGTTTTTTTTTTCGATGTTTACCAAAGCATATGGTATAAAAATCGTCCTTATGTGTAACTGCTGTGAAAAATAGCGCTTGCGAAAATGAGACGTCTACAAAAAACTAGCAACACCGTAAAAAACAAACAAAACTATTTCGATGGCATGAAATATTCAAAGATGGCTGTGTTACAATAGGTAGCGTGCGACCATTTAAGCTATAACCCGACTAAATGGAATGTTTCTTGCTCTTCCTGTATTTGTTCTAGAACTCATAGCTTATATGTGCAACAAAAGCCGGCTAGGTAATAGTTATGTTAAAAAAATGACTGGTGAGATCACCATACCGACCTTGGTTTCGCGCCGCCTGCTAAATGCGTCTTGGATTGGCCTCTGCCAATTAATTTTATTTTCCTTTTCCTAGTAATCCCTCATTCGGTGGTCCATTGTTGTATTTGACATCATGGCATATAAAGAAAGCATTAGAGTAACAATAAAAAAAATTGCAATATAAAAACTACTCTACTAAATGTGTTTGACAGATCATTTTTTTTTAGAAAAAATGTGACAAATTAACTTTTTTTTATAGGAAGAGTGACAAACGAGCACACATTCCACCTGGTGGTAAGTGGTTGCTGTGGCCCATAGACATCTACATTCATCCTCGTTTGCGAATCAAAATGCAGATGCGTTGTCACCCGTGAGGACTAAGGTGGATTGCGTCTTTTGCAGTAAAAAGGGTCTCCGGTTCTCTACACTCACCATACGAAACACAACAGTGTTAAGCTGCTATTTTACGCTGGTATTCTGTGAGAGCGTGGTCCTTCCCCATTCGAGCCGACCCATTCGTGCTACAACTTTACTACTAATATAGCTGCAGCATGGCTCTACCACGTATAAACTTGTTATAACGTATAACTTGCAGTCCACCTGATGGCAAGTGGCTACTGCTACTCATGAACACCTGCAAACAACTTTAAACAAAGAAGGCAACAGATGCGCTGTTACCTCTGATGATGAAGATGGAAAACCTCGCAGCCTCTAATTTTACTGGCTCTCTGTACTCTTTAGACCGGAACACAGCAGTGCACGCACGGCTGCTTGGTGACAGAAATAAGAGGGTGGAATCCAGGAAAGCAGGAAGGACTACTACCGCCTGGTGTTCCTATTTTTGTTAAAAATCTGTGGTTAATAAATTGTTGGACCTATGGCCGATAACACGTATAATTAATCACGAGTAGTCATGTATGTAACGAGTAAATTTTTTTGAAATAAAAATATTTAAAAAAATACTTCAAATTTTCCTTACTATATTATATATATATATATATATATACACTAGCTAGCAGACATAGTTCTGCCCTTTCCGATGACCCTTCCTATGAAAAAATCCTTAAATACGCAATAAAAATATATTGAAGGAAGGACCAAACTGCACACAGTGTGCAAAATTTCATTGTAATCAGTTCAGTAGTTTTTTTTTTGTCGTATCTCCTCAGTTTCAAGGCACTCCCCTTTGTTGCATCAGCCACTATCGGTATCCTCGGTGTCGACATATCGAGTGACGTGCAGTTTTGTGGTCACTTGGAAGAGAAGACCAAATTGGCCTCTAAAAAGCTTGGCGTGCTCAGCAGAGCGGGACAGTATTTCATGCGGGTACACCGCTTGCAACTTTACAAGGCGCAGGTTTGGCCTCACATGGAATACTGTTCCCATCTCTGGGCAGGGGCTCCCCAGTGCCAGCTCCTTCCACTTGACCGCATCCAGCGCAGAGCGGTTCGAATAGTCGACGACCGAGTTCTTTCCGATCGGCTTGACTCACTGGCACTGCGTAGAGATGTTGCATCTCTTTGTGTATTTTATCGCATCTACCACGGGAAATGCTCTGAGGAATTGTTCACACTAATTCCAGCCGCTCAATTTCACCATCGCACATCGCGACAAAACTCACGATACCATCCATATCATCTGGATGATTGGCGGTCCACCACTGTGCAATTTAGAAGAAGTTTTCTCCCTTGCACAACTTCCTTGTGGAATCGATTACCACCAGAGATTTTTCCGGACCGATACGACTTAGGGACCTTCAAGAAAAGAGCCTACTCCTTTTTAAAAGGCCGGCAACGCATTTGCGATTCCCCTGGTATTGCAGTTGTTCATGGGCGGCGGCAGTCACCATCAGGTGAGCCGCATGCTCGTTTGCCCCCTCTCATATATAAAAAAAAAGTTTAGGAGTGCATCGCAGACAAACAATGTCACACTTAATTTTTATGTATATATGTATATATATATATATATATATATATATATAATATCTAATATAAATAATAATTTAATAAAGTTCTAAGTTTTTTTTTTTTTAAATTCATTTATATTATTAACATCGTTATAATAAAATTAAGTACCAATGAACTATAGATACTGCGCCAATACTCGTCAATCCTCGCTGCAGACAGACGCAACAGGAATAAAATTCGCGATATGCCTCGTCTCGCTTCCTGGTCCGCGATCGCATAAATAAAACATTGCAACGTAACAAAAATGTATTCGTAACATTCGAAGCCAACTTGTTGTATGTTTTGTAATAATGACGTATTAGTACTAATTCATGTGTAATTTGTATCCATTTATTACTACATATAAAAGTCCACTGCTGAACATAGACCTCTCTCATAGATTACCTCATAGAGGGGATTTTGCAGTTCATAAAAGCCGCTTTCATCGTTGCTTATATACTTTCTACATTTCTTATATTTACGCGAACAATACACATTGAATAAAACTATTTTAAGTTTTTATCGCGTTTTATTTAATTATTTTTAATTTTAATTAAAAAGTTAGCGGCAAGCTTCGTTGTGAATGATAAAACAATTTTAATTCACTTAAAACAAATTGGAAAACTGAAAAATGGATACCGAATGAATTAGGTAAAGCGCACCAACAAACGCCAATTTCATAAGTCGCGTTCTGTTCTAAATTGGCTAGAATGGCTTAAACTTTATGAATTTTTGATATAATACTGTAATTCAAGGCTGGATACTCGGCTAAAATGTTATAGTGTCTGAGCAACTTGAATTCGATCCCGAGTGCCGGCACTACCTAAATTATGAGTGCCCAAATTATGTAAACTTTACCCTTACAGCCTATCAAAGTCCACTGCCGAACATAGGCCTCCCCCATAGATTGCCTTATAGGGTATCCCCCTATGAGTTTTCACGCTTGGCAAGCGGTTTGGCAACCACAGTTTTTTTATTTTAGTCGTTATTATAGGAAGACGCTACTGTCCATCTCCTGGTTTGTTTGACTCACGGGATGATATGGGGTAGGATATTCTTGCACCGCCACTACACGATAAATTATGTAACACACGGTTTATTTTAATTTTAGTTCATCCATAATGGTTTCAATGAGTCGGTCTGTACAGTGCGTTCTACGATTCTATAATAATCACTAATATCTTTTTTGAATACCTACAATAATATATCACAATGTTATTTTAGAATCACGTCACCGGTCACGTTTGTGGAAAATTTAATAATCGTGAATCAGGATTATGTAGGTACATAATATACTTGATTGCATGAACACCTACCTTCCTAACAACACTTTTGTGTTCATGTCTCCCACTGTGAATATCATAATCATGTATTGTATATATATTGTATATATCATAATCATATATTAGCCTTTACATTTCTAATCATCTAAGTATATTCTCATTTTCACCAAGATCCTATCATTGATCATTATTGGGTAATGAATAAAGAATTATTTTTATATATATTCTATTTTAATTTTTAGTGTAATAGATGGGTCACTTTGTATTAAAATTAATGCTGCATGATTTAAGATTCGTGATTACAACTTTTAAAATTCAAATATTTTATGGAGTTCTATAGTTCGACTTTCAAAATTAGATTCAGTATTTAAGTTAAACACGGAGACATCATAATTAGACGATTAATAGGTACGAGTTTCGACATGGTTCAAATGCAGCAGTGACAGCCCGCAATATCAATGCTGCGTTTGCAAAGGATACGAATAATGAACGCACGATGCGTTTTGACTTAATCTGTATCGTAGTGGAAACTTCGACTTGAAGAATGAACCACGATAAAGACTTAAAAGACTTTAAAGTATAAACTACGTACTTTTAAAGTAATGGTGGAAAGCGAATCCTTATCAAAAATCCAAGGAATCAGCGTCATAGTTTAACGTTAGTTAATCCACAATTATTATATATTTAGTTAACCCCAAAAAAACTTTGAAGCACCTATGGTTGAAAAATGTTGGAGATTGTGATATTACCTTAAAGCAGAGCTTTTAGTTTTTAACGTTCAGCTCTTTAAAAATTATTAAATTTTGTTAAAATCTTCGCAAATAGATCTTGAAAATCTTGAAGTCTTGCTGTGGTATGCTTGGTTTTGGATTTAATTAAGGTTATCATTTATTAGTTGAATTATTAATCACTATGTATAAAAAGACTCCGAAACGTAAACAAATTTAGTATCGTCCCCGCTATTATAATAAAGTCCACCTTTTATTGAGCAAATAAAGTTTTAATAAATAAATAATCATCTAATTCTATAGAAATCAAAAAATCAAATCTGTACATTTTAAGATTATATCACAAAATATATAAATGAATTTATATAGCAGTTATTTTTTTAAATACTATTGGTATAGGTACAAATAATTACGATTCAATGTTATAAAATCAACGGAAAATTATGGAAAAGGATTGATTAAACAGAAAATTACTTCTAAGAATTCAACCGGAGATCGTATATTTCCTACGAGCTAACTTTTATTTTATAGCAATTCTCTTATAAACGATGGAAGGAAAACGTGTCACTATAAAGTTGTAAACAACAATGTTCTAGGAGCTATTATTAACAACAGGCATAAGTGCATAGTGGAGCAAAGTCACGTGTAAGCGTGAATTCCATGTCATTTAATGCAGTCAATTAAAGTCGGGTATTAAACGCTCAGTATCAACAAGAGAATTACAGGAGCTTTTAATACTTTCAACTTAGAAAATTAAAACATTTTCTTTTTTTATAAAAGTCAGCTATTACGAGTACTTAATTATTATTGATATTCTTAATTATTGATCTCTATCATGTTTACAGCAATGACAAATCAAACCAATTCAGAACTCAATTTTTTTTAGATCTTCATTCACAATCTCTTGCGGATCGTCTAGTCTAACACTGAGCCTGCTAGTAGAGGAGGTTGCCACTCGAAAACTTCTCGTTTTTGTCAGTTCTTTGAAATATATGGCCGGCCCATTGTCATTTTGGCTGTGTCAGCTACACAAAATACCAGCGTAATTTTTTTTAAACTTTACTCCCACACTAGAGTTTTTTCCTGTATCGTGGAGGCAGTTTACAAATATAAATTGCACGTGGACAAACATCCAGACCCGGAACAATTATTTGTAGGCTATACAAATACTTATTCCGTGCGGGATTCGAACCCGCGGCTCTCAACGCAGCAATGCAGCAATAGCAGCTTAATGCTGTGTTTCGTATGGTGAGTGTAGAGAACCGGAGACCCTTTATGGAAAAGAGGCATTCCACCTTAGTCCTCACAGGTGACAACGCATCTGCATTTTATTCGTAAACGAGGATAGATGTAGATGTACATACATGGGCCACAGCAACTACTAACCATCAGGTGACTGTGTGAACATTTTAAAGACTAAGTTGGAAAGCTTCATTACCAGTAAATTGAGTTTCCAGTTCTTGTAAATGGCCATATAAAACACAGCACCATTGTGCTGCTATTATACTCGCTGATGATGATGATTTTGACAATCGCGGAACAGTATTCATACATTTTCTAAAGCAATTCAATAAGCTGTTGTCAGCTTGTTTCCGATTGCGTAACAACCGAATCTTGCACCCGGCGATAGCTCGTTTTGATTCCCCGGCGGGGTTATCTGTAATTTTGTAACATAATGCGACGACGAAGGTTGTGACACAGTTTTCTTCGATTTATATTTTATCTTTTGAGTGTTTCTCCAATTGTTTAGATATTATTGAGCGACAACCAAACGCACGCTTTAAGAAGATAAAATACGCACAATCAATGAAAGTTGTAGATACGATTTGTGGGTTATTATAAATATAGTAATTTATACATTTATTATTTGACGCAACTGATATCTCTAATACCTGATATGTATATAATATCTAATATCTGACATATATTTAATATAAGTACTTTACTGTATTTAATAAAGTAACGTTTCGTAGACAAAACAAAAAATATTTAACAATTTTTTCATTCAAATCTTACTCTTATCTGTTCAAAAATATTTTAAAATTAACTAAAATTTTAGATAGATAGTTTCAATATATCTGTGCCCTACACGTTTTAATAGAAAGTATACCATTAAAGGCACAAAGCAAGAGGAAACTTATTTCTTTTTTTTTTCAATGTTTGTTTCTAATACTTTAAAAGATAACGCTGCATTACCATTGCAAATTATTAAGCTTGATATTAGTTAGGTTAATTAGGATAAATTAATTAGATTAGTTAACCATTAAAATATTTTTAAAATATAATTTTTAATAATTATATTAATTACAACGCTTTTTATTTTACAAAAATATAGAAAAACCGTAAAAATTATCCTTTTCTCAGATACGACACAAATTCATATTATAAATGCAATATGCATAAATAAATGAAGTAGCGTTATTACAAGATGACTTGGAAAGGAACCAGATTTCAACAGTCAAACTTTGGAAGTGTAGCCAAAGACTTTTTAACCAACAACTTTTTTTATAATATTAATGTCAACGAGATAGCAGTCCTGATGCTAAGACCAAAAGACACACAGTCCATGGACAGATGCAGCCGCCAGTATAAGTCTATGGCTGCAGCTAACTTTAAACATACGAAAGTGTCAGATGCGCTGTCATAGGTACTTGATGCCTTTTTTTAATGAAAAGTGTAACTCAATGAGTTGGAATCCAAGGCAGTTAAGGAACACTATCTAGTAGAAACTGTTATTATTACAAAATGAGTTTCAAGCTAGTGACATCTATCACTATTAATAGCATTAACAATTGGACTAACCTTTGGACTAACCTAAGATATATAAAAATCGTTCAATGGAACGTATGACGTAGCGCCATATTTCCCATACAACTCGAGTGAGGGTTAATACCGTATGTTTGAAGCACTCTTCACTTAGGGGAACTCCCTAAAGCTATGTAAGTGTCTATTAGACACGGATCAGCCCGCAAAGATGCACGCATTTTTGCGTACTGCGTCCATTATTAAGGCGCCCGGGCCGCATAGGCAGATTTTTGCTGACATTCGTATCTGTGACAATCGAGCATTCTAGTCTACTCAATATAAAGCTCTTACAAAAAATAATTATATTTTAATATCATATCATGTTTGATGACGTTGATTTCATAATGTGTAGGAAAAGAAGAATATTTTGGGAATATCATCACTTTTTCTTTCATCTAGAAAGTGATCTGGTGAAATTCTTTAAGAATATTAGAAAAAGATTTTACGATCTACATAAACAGACTTATTTCCCATAATTTCCTTATCATAAAATACGTCAATGTGTTGATCGTGTACCGCGTCTACATTGACGGGGTGGGCCGGGTCACGGGGACGGAAAAAATACTCTTTCTAAGCGATCCGCAGTCAGATACAGTCCCACTCGGCCCCGCCCCGACTCCAATGGACGCAGTTTCACAAAACGTGTAGCCGACGGATTTCTGCACTGCAATGCGCCCCACTTAGTGGACTCCTAGAGGACTGAGTGGAGAGCGTTTAACGGAGCGAGCGATGTAGCAGTACGTGGCCATTAAAAAAGAGTAATACAAGTGTGTTTGTTTATCACCGGGCGTGATAAATTTCTTGGCAAAACGTCGCCGAGTACCGGAACAAACTTGTGTCTAAAGTCGAGACTTTGTTGAACAATGTCTCGGATTATGGGCTACTAAATCTAGTCCAGTTCAATCCCCAGAAGCCACAAGTATGCGGGTTTGCCGCTAAAAAGGTCCCCTTTGTCCCTCAGTTTCAAGGCACTCCCATTGTTGTCTCAACCGGTATCGGAATCCTCGGCGTCAACATATCGAATGACGTGCAGTTTCGTGGTCACTGGAAGAGAAGACCAAATTGGCCTCTAAAAAGCTTGGCGTGCTCGGCAAAGCGGGACAGTCTTTTATGCCGGCACACCACCTGCAAATTTACAAGGCGCAGATTCGGCCTCACATGAAATACTGTTCCCATCTCTGGGTGCTCGGTGCTCCCCAGTGCCAGCTACTTCCATTTGATCGCATCCAGTGCACAGCGGATCGAATCGTCCGCGACCGAGCTCTGTCTAAACGGCTTGACTCACTGGCACTGCGAAAAAATTTTGCATCTCTTTGCGTACTTTATCGCATCTGTCTCGGGAGGTACTCTGAAGAATTGTTCGAATTAATTCCAGCCGCCCAATTTCACCATCGCGCATCGCGACAAAACTCGGGATACCATCCATATCATCTGGATGATTAGTGGTCCACCAGTGTGCGATTTACAAGAAGTTTTCCTCCTCGCACAACTTCCTTGTGGAATCGATTACCACCATCGATTTTTCCAGACCGATACGTCTTAAGGACTTTCAAAAAAGAGCTTACTCTTTCGATGACCCTTGGTGTTTCAGTTGTTCATGGGCGGCGGTCGAGTTTTTTACTAAATGCATAGGAAAGTAAATACGGTAAAAATTTAAAATACAATTTTTTAAATTTTTGTCTGTCTGTCTGTCTGCCTGTCTGTCTGTTTGTTCCGGCTAATCTCCGAAACGGCTGGACCGATTTTGATGGGACTTTCACTGGCAGATAGCTAGTTTCATAAGGAGTAACTTAGGCTACTTTTATTTTAGAAAAATAATTAGGGTTCCGCGCAAAAACATTAAAACCCTAACACGCGAGCGAAGTCTCGGGGAACAGCTAGTTCACTGCTATATATATATATATATATATATATATATATATATATATATAAGTGAAGTTACGGCCTGTACACGTCGCTCTACTACTACATGACTGCCTCGTCGATCTAGTTGTAGTCGTAAGCGTGTCTGCCGATCATTGGGTCCCGGGCTCGAATCCCGGGTCAAAATCAGTTATTGGGTTTTTCTGCCAAGAAATTCTCAATAGCAATTTGGAGTCAGAAAGTTGGCGGTGCTTCTATCCCGTGCCTCGTAGACCACGTAAAGCCGTTGGTCCTGCGCCTGATCTCTGTCTGGTCGCGTCGGCCATCGGAGTGCACTTTTGTTTGCGCACACACTCGTGCACTATAATCGTGTGATGTGCAGATGGGTTATCTCAGTTGAGAGTTGAAACTACTGCCGTGACCAAAATCCAATCTGGAGGACATTATTTTAAGTTCCACTGTGTAACAATGTCCTCCTTTCATTTCTGAGGGTTTCAGCGAAAAGAAATTTTCGTCACGTTGCCACAATGTGTAATATCTGTGATAGCTAAAAATAAATAGATTCTTATTTCTGTTGATGGTACGTCCTTACTTATGAAATGACGTAACAATTTATTGTTTTTAGAGACTCCAAAAGACTGTTCCAGAAGATTGGTCCATTAAATCAAAAAAAAGCCGTGACACTATTCTGAGAGAATTTTGGAGTAGAGAATAGCGCAGCTTTAATCCATGTTAGTGGATTTTACACACCTCCTTTAATTTCTGTGACTTGCAGATTTTTCCACTAGCACATGCTCGGCGGTCCAGAAAATAATATCGTGAGATAAAATTGAATCGTGGCCATCTTTATCGTGTAGTAAAGCGAACTCGGGCTGCTCGTGTATACCATTAAATTCAAACGAAGAGCCCGGCTATAGCACTACTTCTGCTCTCCAATATAATCTGTAAAAAGTAAAAAAAAGTTTAGTTACAGCCTATATCTTCTTATTTACTGAGAAGTCTTTTGGGCAAGGAAATGTTTGCCGCGCTCCTCCAATGTGTTTTCGGACTTCATGTGTCTTCGAAGCATTTTTATTTTTTAAACGTGTTCATAGATGTTTCCCTTCGATGTCCTTTTTCATCTCCAAGCACGAGGTATATCATCGCTTAAAATTGTAACTAGCAATTTTATTGGTGCCGGCAGAGATCAAACAGTATTGCTCGAGTAGGTACTAGGTACTGTTAAATTTACAGCGAACACTTAGCCCCTAAGCTACCAACAGTTCTTCTGTGCATAAGAAATATTAATATATAAGAGTTGAGTCTATACATATATATATATATATATATATATATATATATATATATATATATATATATATTTATTATGTTATTACATTAGCTAAAAATATTATCCACGATTTCAAATAAATATTACCATTACTGTTGCGGCCTATCAGAATTCCACTGCTGAACATTTCTCGTAGATTGCCTCATAGGAAGGATATTTGCCATAGTTTCCACGCTTGGCAAGCGGCTTGGCAACCACAGATTATTTTATTTCTTTACTGGTTCAGTTTCCCTTTATCCCCTCTTACGACACCCACGGGATGATATAGAGTACAGGATATTCTTAAAGCGCCACTACATGGTTTTAAATAAAATAAAATTCAAAATAAATATATGAAAATAAACAAAATAGACGCGGAATTGATAAAAACTTTCGAGAAATCCAATAAATGGATTTCTGAAATTAGGTGACCCACATTAGAAAGAGAGTGTTAAAGTCTCGCGATAAGCATTTAGTTTATATTTGAGGTTATCACAATGTAACACTGAGCTGCACCTATCTGACTGGGCCTAAAATTGGGTATTTATAATTACTGGAACCAGGCAATAGTTATAATCAAACGCGTTTTGTTTGGTATGATAAAATGGAAATTAGCTTGTGTTCTTATTAAAAAGTTGCTGGATTGCATATGTGCTGGAGTTTTAGAGCAATAAGTTTCGGCGCAAACACTAAAGCTGAAAATAAAAAGAACAACCCAATTATTTGAAAAACATTCAACTAAAAAAAATAAAGTAAAATACAAGCTTAATGTTGCTGTGTTTCGTGTGATGAGGGTATAATAAATGTAGATGTTAGGCCACAGTATCCACTTATCATCAGGTGGACTGTTTGTTCGTTTGTTCAGTAAAAACCAGTAAAAAAATCCCGCCTCAGTAATAATCTGTGAAGTGGAGTACCACAGTACTGGTTATCGGTTTGGACATTAATTGACTCTCGTACTCCTCGTCTTAACCCTATCTCTTAAAACATGTTCCTAAAAGTTTCGAATGCAGTGCCATAGTACAGATCCGAACGCAGTCTCACACATTTAAAACATCAAATCAATACATAATAACATTAATAATAGCAAAAAAATACAATTCAACAATAATATTGTTAGCGTTTGTAATTCGATAACGACATGGAAACTACGCATGCACCCTTGATGAGAAACCTTCAAGAAAAAAGCCTAGATACTCTTTTTAAAAGTCTGGCGACACATCTGCAATTCACCTAGTGTTGCAATTATTCATGGACGCTGGTAGTCACTTACCATGAGGTGAGACGCGTGCTGGTTTCCACCCTCTTATATTATTAAAAAGAAATAGATCTTTTTGAGCTACTTACTCCAACAAGTCGATATGGAACACCACTACACAGAACTAAGCTTATATTTAATATCATATAATACCATAAAACCTACTCAGTATCTTTCCGCTCCAGAGGCTTTATCGTTCAAGGACACGAGTAAAAGTTAAGAAAACAGCGTTTAAATTTATTTCTTTTAAATTTCTTGACGTCTTAAACTCATTGATCACTAACCATTATAGTTTAATCTCTATTATTATACTCGCGTCGCAGGAAATATACATTTTCTGAATGGAAAATTTATCATACAATATTTTCTTGATGGTTTATTTTACAAAGTATACCTGTATGATGTCCTTTCCTCGAGCTAAGATAAATAATATCGGATCATTACACAGAGCTGGTGGGCTGTGGCGCGGACTCGGTGTCCGCCACGTGCGACCTGGTGTGATATTCAATACGCACGCCCGATGTTTCTAGGATTGCGTAACGTAATGCCAACTTTCAATGTCGCCAGTGCGCGGCGCTTGCTTATACGTACTTACACACTCATTCTTTCCTGTCTGTTGATAGGTACTTATGTTTCAAATGGGGGCCATTTGTAACATAAGTACCTATCTCTGGAGTGTTAAATAGGTACTTATTATTTAGAAAACTAAGTTGATTTCGTGCTGCAGCTAGGTTAGTTTAAAATCAAGGCTAAACCGCAAAGAAAGAAAGCTAGAAAAGCTATATATGGAAAAGTTATATTTGAAAAACACGTTTAAGAAAAATAACAAGTACGACAGCTGCCACGAGCAATTAAATTATAGAATGATTTAATTACTGTTACGGCTTACTGTTTTTCCACGTCGACTTAACACATTTTAATTAAGGACAAATACAAATACAACAATACACTTCAGAATATATATATATATATATATATATATATGTATGTATAGGGGTGAAAAGCGAGCATAGCATCCATCTGGTGGTTGCTGTTTGCTGCCCATATACATCTACATCTATCTTCGTTTGCGAATCAAAATACAAATACGTTGCCGTCTGTGAGGACTAATATGGAATCCCTCTTTTCCAGTAAAAAGGAACTCCGGTTCTCTACACTCACCATACGAAACAAAGCAGCATTAAGCTGCTATTTTACGCTACTATACTGTGAGAGCGTGGCCGCCCTGCCCGGTCGAGCCGACCCATTCATGCTACAACTATACTATTAATATACATAGCTGTAGTTTGCTTCATGAGCTGTAGCATAGCTCTACCACGTATAATCATAACATCATTTCATATTGCACCTTGTTTTATATTTAAATTGTACTATGTTATATTATTTTATGTAAATGTTATAACCTGGTACAACAGTATTTTAAAAATTACTATTTTTGTAAAAAAATTAATTCCTTTGAAATTTTCTTCCTTATTATTGTGCATCACATTCACTTTTTTGTTTGCCAGCAAGATTTGTTGTAAGTATATATAAAGTAAATATTTACTCAATATGATTTATTAATTTTTCTCTCTTTTTAATCTATGTTATAAACAAGTACAATTTTAATGAATATAACACATTATATTAAATATTACTATTTTTGTAACAATATACCTTCCTTTGAATACTTTCTTCCTTATTATTGTGCATCACATTCACTTTTTTGTTTGCCAACAAAATTTGTTGTAAGTTAAATGCCTATACATATACGTCCCACAGTTGGGCACAGGTCTCCTCTGACTTTTGAGTAATGATGTCGAGGATAACATAAATATTACTGAAATAATAATTAATTATTCTCTTTAAAAATAATTGCCACTTTACACAAACGTACGACCTTTTTATGTTTGTAAGTGACTACAGCAGTCCATGGCCTAAAATGGATCCATGGAATAAAATGGAATGAATAACAGTCGGTATTTAACCTTGCTCCCTCTACCCTTTTGACCGCTATTTAGTAAAATAGGTAAGAGAGTGAAACCAACACTGAAGATCTATACATATATTAATAAAATATAATACAATATGCCTAAATATTCACATTTAGTTGCTGCCAGAACATTAGAAAAGCCTATGTGAAAAATTGCATTCTATCATGGAGTACAATTTTAGATAAGGTAAAAAGAATAGTTAAAATTTGCCACTAAACTCCACCCCTAATTTTTGGACTTTGCTTAAATATATTTAATATGTTGTCATTCCTTAACTGTATTTTCATTAATTGCCGAGCACTTAGCAAAAGTGAGGCAAAATATTCAAGTAATTACAGAAAGGCTGGCAACACACCAACAGTTTCTCTAGTATTTCGAATGTTTATGATATAAAAGTAGTAGAAAATCCTACTGAGGAGGTAATGTTTTTCTTTTTTTTTTAAGTCAAATGAGTATAGAAATGTAAGCCATCTATTAAGCTTAACATCTTTACTAGTATTTTCAATTAATAACATAAACGTTAACCGTGTAGTGACGATGTAAAAATTGTAGTGATGGTGTAAGAATATCCACTATCCGACAGAGGGTGGGTAACTGAAACTCAAAAAAAATATAGTTCTGTTTGACAAAAACACCGGAGCCCTAGTCTCTGTAAAATGGGCAAATTGGTTGAGTATGTATTAAGTATATGTTGAGTATGTAGTTAGTATATAAAATTTGCAGAAGGCCGAAGATAATGACTCGTCAGAGGGTAGGTAACTGAAACAGGAGATGAGAAGTAGCATTTTCTTGATAACATTTCAAAATCATAAAAAAACTGCGATTGCCAGCCCACCTGCCAAGCGTGACTATGACGCCTACGTCCGCCGCCTATATCCAGTTTAGCACTGGACTTTTTTTGGCTGTAATGGATGGATTGATTCTATCACTTATATATAATTTTGCCTAGATCTGTGTAGGACTGTGGAATCCTAAGAAATCGTTGTATATGTCACAGTCAAAACTCATAATCGGTCAAAAACAGTCTTGACTGTATTTTGTACTCAAAAGTGGTTCTGACCAACATTCTTAGTCAAAAGTAATTTTGCCTCATTAAATGAAGCAGTTCAGACTAACGATAAAAACTCGCAGTATCAATGACAGTAGGTTAAGATGCAGCTAGGGTGGCTCCTGGGCCACCCTAAAGCCGCGTATATTACAATAATATAAAATATAATATTGAAAAAATTATTGAACTTTTTTAATTATAAAAAAGTAAGTAAGTAAGCTAAAAGTATAAATCAAAAGCAGTTTTGACTAACATTCTTTGTCAAAACCACTTTTAACCGATATAATTTGGTCAAAATCTCTATTACTCAATATTTTTGCAGTTAAAAGTTGTTTTGACCAACATCCATAGTCAACATTACTTTCGACTGCAAAAATCAGTTAAAAGTGTTATTGACCAACGTCCTGAGTCAAAACTACTTTTGCCTGATCTTGTCAGTCAAAAGTAGTTTTGACCGATAATGAGTTTTGACTGTAACATATACATTTTAATTTATTAATTGCTTATTTAAAATTTTATTTTTAGAGTTGCATAAATTAATACAAGTTTAATTCCTTTATAATTTCTGTGAATCCAACTGTGGCGAAGTTGCAAGCTTGCAAGTAAGCTTAGAAGATGCCGATTTGTACAAAGGTAGTGGCAGGGAGTATGGAGTGGAATATTTGACAACCATTTGAAAAGGAAGTGACTTCCGATACAAAAAAATTACAACACAAAATAATCATTTAGAGACGTGAATGAAAAGTATAACATTTTTACGAGAAATTTCCATCTATACAAAGAAATAAAATTGAAGTGTCTGTTTGTAATGTCAAAATAACAGCTTTTTACTAAATGCATATAAAAGTATATACGGTACTTATAACAAAAACACAATTTTTAAAATTTTTTGTCTGTCTGTCTGTCCGTCTGTCTGCTTATTCCGGCTAATCTCCGGAATGGCTGGACCGATTTTGACCGGACTTTCGTTGACTATTTTTGTTTTTGAAAAAGAATTAGGGTTCCGCGCAAAAACATTAAAACACATGAAATCCAATCGTAATATTACTTAAATAAAAATCAATTGCTGTCCGTTAGTCTCGCTAAAACTCGAAAATTACTGGACCGATTGTGATGAAATTTTGTGTGGATGATGTAAACGATTCACAATTGGACCCGGTAGGTGGCGCTGTTGTCGTGATCCAGAAACCACCCGGGCGGATCGCTAGTTAAAAATATAACCAATTGGGACAACGTTATATTCATTGATGAAACATGGCTAAACGCCAACCACACTATGCCGCAGACATGGACAGATGACACATGCCCGTGGGAAAGGGTGGGTGCCTCAAAATTTGCTATGTGGGACCCACCAGAGGAAGATTTGTAGAAAATACAACTACTACACAAGCGATCACTGGGCCAAAGTGATGAAGAAAACAAAGAAAATTGTTATAGACGAATATGAAAGGGATATTCATTTTGACCACATTATAGAAAACCAAATAATAATTAATGTAAGCAAGGATGATTACGACGACAGCACAACTAAGTTGCAGTGAAAGTGGTTAAGTAAATTTCCTTTTAATCTAGTGCAATCTTGAATTTATATAACTTTATCTCTAGAAATTAGCAGTAAGCAATAAATATGAAAAAAACTGTTAAATGTTGTGTTTTATGTTATCAGTTTCTAATTTATTCTGGCATTAATCAAGATAAAACTATAAATTATTACCAACTCTAAAGAATCGATATCGATATCTCTTAAAAATAGAATATTGTAGGTACAGATTATTCAGTTGGAATACCTAGTCCAATAAATGTGAAAGCTTTCAAAAAGTATTTCTTAGATTTGGTGGAGTAAAGGGGCTTTGTTTTGGTAAACAACGAGAACCACCGTAAAATGGTGGTTTCTCGCCTTTTTACTAAACCCATTAACTTCTAATAAACTAAAATAGTCGACAACGAACATTTTTTATATACAATTGAAGTGTCAAGAGAACATTTATACGAGGTAGAGGCATGCTGCAGCTGTATCGTGGTTGTAGCACAAATAGATCGGCTCTACCAGCGAACATCTATGCTATCAAAAAATACCAGTATAAAATAGCAGCTCAATGCTACTGTGTTTCTTATGGTGAGTGTAGAGAACCGGAGACTCTTTTTACTGGAAACGAGGCATTCCTTCTTAGTCTACAGTGGTGACAACGCCTCTGCATTTTGATGGAGCTGTGTGCTCGCTTGTCACCTTTATGCTATAAAAAAAATTAACAACCCTTATAATGGAAAATGGCTGCTACAGTCTATGGACACCTGCGACCAACTTTAGACTATGGAGGCACATGCTTTGCGTTGTTTTTTGGATTGCTTAAATGGAACATATTTATTTATTTTATTTATTCAAAGTGGAACAGATAACAGCTACATATTATATATATATATATATATATATATATATATATATATATATATATATATATATATATATATATCATACAGGTAGTACAGTAACATTAATATATACGCAATAATGTTCACAGATTACCTCTTGAGATAGATAATTAAGACGCTAAACTATTATTATATTTATACTAGATCTATACCTCTCGATCCAGAACAAAGCAGTGCATGCACTACTGCAAGGAGGCAGTAATCGGTAGGAGTTTGGTACCTACCCATACAGAGTCCTACTTAGAAAAGAAGTCCTAGAAGACCTGGTAAATTATTAATAATGCATATTCTTTTTTACTATCCAAAACACTGCTAATATTTTGCCATACAAATGCAATGCAAAAAAGGTTGCATCATCATCACTACAGGCCTTCACAAGTCAACTACGGAACATAAAACTCCCGCAAAGAATGACGCAAAGCACAGTACCGAGCTACCTGCATCCATTGGCTTTGTGCATGTCTTACCAGGTCGTCACTCCATCTAGTGGGGACGCCCTACACTTCGCCTGCCGGTATGAGGCTGCTTAATTTATCACAATATAAGTCGTCAAACTCTTAGATATAATTGATACGGCACTTTTTATATAAATCAGACATTCGCTAGTTTAAAACAAAAATATTCGACCATTAAAACTTTCGTTTTGGTCCTCTAGTGCAAATTTTAGCACCTAGTGTTCGGATGTTTGACAAAATGTTTTGGTGGCGGCATCCAGTCACCACATCCCAGTATGCCCAGAATCCAAAACCAAACCAGATCTTATGGCTTTCTATAGACGGCATTCGTTGTTTTGATTGCTTAAATCTATTGGGTATCCCCAATAGATTTAAGCTGATGATGTTCGTACACAGTATTTAACACAAATAAATCCCAAGCATAAAAAGTCTACTATTTTACAAATGACTTTATTTCGATGATATCATTTTGTTATAAATGTTCCCGTATTCGCATCGTATCTCAACACATTCTCATCCGTTCCCATTGAATAGTCAGATAGTATGAACGAATAAAAATATCTAACGTCCTATTTACTATGTTAATTGTTACAGTGACTCAGTTTCGCATACAATTTAATCAGGGTTACGCAATGGAGCGTTAGTTCATGTTTTATAATCCAGGCCAATGGAAAATAATTTTCTTTAAATGAGGGTTCAACTTAAATAAACCAATGCATAAAGAAACAGTTATGGAAATTTTCCTTTCATGCAATCGCTAGAAATTTTTAGCGAAGTTTACTGGAAAGTTTGTTAAAGTTCGTAAAAAATTATAATTCAGTAAAAGGGTGACCAAAAGAATCAAAACGACTTGCTGTACGAGCTCCACCCCGAAAATCCTTTACAACTAATGAAACTATCATGAATATGTTAAAAATGATCAAAATGTTTAAATAAGTTTATATTAAATGTAAAGCTGACTATTAAAGGAATAAAATTAAACTTTAAGCAAACAAAACTAAAGCCACATGAAATGTAATTAATTTTAAAACTGATAAACTTAACTTCCAAAAAGGTATAGTTTGCTTTGAAATGAAATTGTTAATATACAATAGGTTACACTATCTCATTCGTCACAGAACGCTGCAATTAATTTATAAGATTTTTTTTTAAGATAAATTTTGTGTTTACCGTATTTTTTGAATTTCTATTGACTCTAAGTTCCAGTGCAGGAGTGACAGGAGCACATATTAATAAACTAGGTTCAATTTTATTTCTTCAATCTTCGCTATTATAAGGACTAAAAAGCTCGAACTGATGAAGCAACAGCTAAATTAGTCTACTTTGATCGCTTCCATAGTGGCATGTCTTACGGCGCAGATGCACAGACCGCGGCCCGCGGGCCGCATGCGGCCCGCCGGTCACATACTGGTGGCCCGCCAACAGCAAAAATAATACTCTCGTACATTCGAAAAACATTGAATTATATTCCAGAATAAAACCAAAAAAAATATGTTCGAAAAGTATTTTGAATCTCGTAACAGCGGTCGGTAATGTTGGGACTGATCTCGGTTAAATTCGTTTCCTTGAGGAACCTCCGCGGCCGGCGGCGCGGCGACGACGGCAGCGTGGCGACGACGGCAGCGCGGCGACGACGGCAGCGCGGTGACGACGGCAGCGCGGTGCTTATCCACGGGTTATATTGTTAGAGTATCCGAGATAGCAATAGTCCCGAATTCCCGATTGCTCGCGTAGTTAGATACACGAAGCTTCCAGAGTCGGTTTCGTGATTTCTCCAGACAGTTTTCGACTCTATACGCGCGGTATTAAAGCCACGTTAACTGCAGCGACCGACAATTCGGTTTTAATTTGAGTGAAGTGTCAATAGTTCTAGTGTAGATTTTAACTCGACTAACCGGTGTCATATATTTTGATCCACATTCAACGTAGATTACCCGTCAAGTGCCGTGTATAATTGTGCTGTGAAATCGTAAGTAAAACTCTGTTATTAATAAGTGTTTCCCTACCTATTTAATCAATTATTTTTGGTAATTTAAAAAAGGATGGGTAATTTAAGTAGGTACTGTAATTGTTTTTAGGTGCTGTGTTAATCCTAGCCAGGATTAGAACGCAACATGGACAAGCCAGGACCTAGTAAAAACGTAAGGTTAAAGATGAAAATCGGCAGTCTCAAGAAATTTGGACTGAGAAATACTTTTTTGTATGGTCGCATAACAAAGTCGTTTGTTTAATTTGCAATAATTTTGTTGCGATTGCAAAGGAATATAATGTAAAAAGGCACTATAAAACGCAGCATCCTACTTTTACCAAGTTTACAGGCGAATTAAGAAAGCAAAAAATGTTGTCTTTAAAACGGGAGCTTATTAGTCAGCAAGCTATGTTTACAAAACCCATTCAAGATTCAGAAACAGCTACAGAAGTTAGTTATGAAATTTCTCGAATGATAGCAAAGCGAAATCGCCCCTTCAATGATGGGGATTTTGTAAAAGAATGCATAGAAATTGGCGCTAAGAAAATGTGTCCAGAAGCAGCAAAAAAGTTTGAGAAAATTCAACTGAATTGTATGACTATCCAAAGACGAATTATGTCTTTGTCAGGTAATACTGCGGAAAAATTAAATGAAAAAACTAAGATCATTGAATTTTTTTTCATCAGCACTCGACGAATCAACTGATATTAGTTCCACAGCTCAACTTCTGATATTCATACGAGGTGTTACTCAAGATTTTGAAGTCTTAGAAGAGTTATTAGGAATGTGTTCATTGAAAGGTCAAACCAGAGGAGTTGATATACTCAATGTACTTTTGGATGAGTGTTCAAAAACTGATTTGGACTTATCAAAATTATCGGGAGTTGCGACTGACGGTGGTCCTTCGATGATTGGTGTCAATTCTGTGCTAGTTACTTTGCTGAAAAAGCATCTGCAAGAAAAAACATAAACGCTGAAGATCTCATGCAGTTTCACTGCATTATACACCAAGAAGCCCTCTGTTCTAAAAAAATTGAATTTCAAAATGTCATGAAAGTGGTAGTTTCGACTTTAAATTTCATAAAATCACGAGGACTCAATCACAGGCAATTCAAACAATTCCTTGATGACATCGAAAGCGAATATGGAGATTTACTGTATTATACAGAAGTAAGGTGGCTAAGTTGTGGATTGACACTGGAACGATTTCTAAATTTAATAGAAGAAATTGGAATATTACTGACGGAAAATCAAAGGGATGTCCCGGAACTTAAAAATCCTGATTGGTTGTGTAATTTGGCTTTTTTAGTTGATATTACAAATCATTTGAATGTCTTGAACACACGGGTTCAAGGCAAAAATCAACTGATATCCCAGCTCTACGCTCATGTATTATCCTTTCAATGCAAGCTGACACTTTTCAAATCGAAATTGAATTCTGGAAATTATAATCATTTTCCGAATTATAAGAAAATGGCTGAAAATTTCAACAAAACTGCGATTAATTTCAGTTATGTAGAAATGCTAGATATTTTGATTCAATCTTTTCAAGACAGATTTTCGGAGTTTAAAAAAGTGATAACTCTGTTGGACATATTCAGCAATCCTTTCACGATTTCAGTTGAAAATGCGCCAGAGTCAATGCAGTTAGAAATTATCGACATTCAAAACGACCAAGATTTACGCAACAAATTCAACGAAGGAGACTTGCTGAACTTTTACCGCTGCATTGATAAAAATACGTACAAAGAGTTGCGCATAAACGCTCTGAAATGTGCCAGCTTATTTGGTTCCTATATATGTGAACAAACCTTTTCAGTACTAAATAATAATAAAACAAAAAATCGAAACCGAAAGTTTGGAAGCAGTTTTACGTGTTGCTACAAAATAAAAAATATTTTATTGCTAAATATAAAAAAGATTGTAAGCACTATGCAGTGCCACGCTTCAAATTAATAAATTCTTTTTCAATTTTAATACATTATTATCAATTCTTTATTGTCTTTAATTACCTATACTTCTGGCGGCCCGCCATCAGTTCATAATTTGCCCGAGTGGCCCCTAGTCTTAATAAGTCTGTGCATCACTGTCTTACGGTGTATTACTGTAAGGACAATGTTCATTTTACAAAAGCAAGCGATGCGGGCAATTCATTATTTGGGGCCGCGCGAGACTACGCGATATTTCCAAGGACACTAATATTTTATTAGTTCTGTCGTTATTTACTTCTAAAACCATCATATACATACTGAAAAATATAAAGTATTTTATTTTATGTTATAGAAGAGGGGGCAAACGAACATGCAACTCACCTTATGGTAAGTGACTACCGCCGCCCATGAACAACGGCAACACCAGGGGAATTGCAGATGCGTTGTCGGCCTTTTAGAAAGGTGTAAGCTCTTTTCTTGAAGGTCCCTAAGTCGTATCGTAGTATATTTAATAAAAAAACGCCGTGTAGTACCGGTGTAAGAATATCCACTACATCATATCATCCCATGGGTGTCATAAGAGGCGACATCGGGAAACTAAAGCATCTTTCTAATAACTCAAAATAATATAAAACTACGGTTGCCAATGAAAAATTCGCCTGCCCAGCGTGGCAACTATGGCAAAATCCTTCCTCCCCCCCCCCCCCCCCCCCATGAGGAAATATTTGTGGGAAGCCTGTGTTCATCTGTGGACTTTATCAGATAGATGGATATTTCATTAATTATAAAAACATCTAGAATCAACGAAAGTTTATCGACCAAATTGGCGATATATTAAAAATGGGCCAAATCAAGAGTACCTTTAACCGACGAGCGTGTATGCGTAGGTATATGGATGTGGAGGAAGCGAGAGAGGTGTGTCAGGATCGTGCCAAATGGAAGTCCATAATCTCTGCCTACCCCTCTGGGTGACAGGCGTGAGTGTTTATGTTATGTTATGTTACATCTAGAATTTGTTGGAGCATTATATAAATACTGAACGTTTCGACTGCTATTACTTCACGAATTTCAGGACGAAAAGTGACTGAAGCAGTGCTCTATATATTATGTGTAACGATAGGTTTTTTAGTGGTAGAGCCATGCAAAATAAGGCAAAATCTTACTCTCTTACTACACCTCCAAATATTAGTCTATAATATTTAAGGTTAAAAATTATGATCTGTCTGTCGAACCTTATCCAGGGTGCCATTCGCAATTGAGCAATTGTGAGTGCCAAAAATTATTACGGAGGATGAAAAGTGGGCTATAGGTACACTTAAATTTTTCCTGTCATCGTCATTATTTAGAACCAATCTTAAATGATGGTCTTACCACCTTCTTTACTCAAAAGCTTTAATACTTTTACAATGGTTGCATTATTTCCCCGCCAACGCAGTAGCGACAGGTAATAGAAAACGACAGTGGAATAAATTGGTTTAATAGATCTTTCATAAACTTGGGTATATAATATAAAGATGGCGGGACAATTATCTGAGGAAATAACTCGTACTATGCTCTTGAAAGTATATACTTTTATAAAAATATGTCTACTGATATATTGTTCAAAATTATTGTTAAAAAAGGTATTAATTTAAATTATACAAGACTTCGGAGTTTTTTGCCGATTCTTCTCTGAGCAAGTCTAAAAAGAACTGGAATAATTTTTCAAGTTCATAAGAGCTGTAAACAAGTCTAAACTAAATAAAAAGTTTTGACTTTTATGCCGACATTACTAGCATGTTTCACTTATGATAAAGTCGTTGTGTTACTATTGTGTCCGAAAATCGGACAAGGAACTTGTTAATGTTTCCTATCAGATTTATCAATCACTTTACTGCTTAATTACCATCCGCTTAGCGGCAAAGGAAAACATCTTGAACCTGAGAGGTATAGGTACATTATTGCATACCTGAAGGACATTTATAATACTTTTATAACTAAGTAATAACGTGTTGTGCGGGCTCTGATACTTAATCTGTGCAACATGATGAGTTTTGCAAATTTACAAATGGGTTTATAGTAGCAATATCTGACGACTTTGAAACTGCTACAAAGTACATATTATGCGGTTATTTAGTTCATCTGTCGGAGGACACGAGGCCAAGCATATTCGTGTATACCCTTGAACGTGATATACACACATTCGGTTTGGAAATGGTCGACGGCTCCGTGGCGCAGTGGCTTAGCAATCAGTTGTTGCGCTGGGGGTCGCGGGTTCGAATCCCGCACGGAACAAGTATTTGTATGGCCTACAAATAATTGTTCCGGGTCTGGATGTTTGTCCTTGTACAATTTATGTTTGTAAACTGCCTCCACGACACAGGAGAAAATCCTAGTGTGGGGGTAACGTTTTTTAAAAAAGAAAAAAAGGAAGAAAAAGAAAAAATATCTTGATACCTATTGAAGTAAAAAAATAATCAAAGTAGCTAATCTGTTTAAAATAAATAATTTATTTTTAAAGAATAAGGATGACAAAGTTGCAAAGCATACTACAGAATAGTCTACTAGATTATTTTTTTGTCAGATGGTAAGTGGATTCAGTGAAACATAACAGCATTAAGTTGCTATTACGCGCGGCTATTCTGAATCAGCCTGGTCCTTCCCATAGCTTTAATGTGTTTTAATAAGATGTCAAATAAGTGAGTTAAAGATTTAAAAAAAATCGAAAAAGTGTTGTTATCGACTTCAAATAACTTTAATCCGACGCTTTTTTACATAACATACCTAACTGATTACACTTTCATTACAAACGATTCATTGATTTTTTAACAAAAATCGAACTTAAAATGATAATTTCCCTCGTGAATCTAACCACTTTATTATATTAATGAAAACTATTACACAAATCATATACTTACAATCCGAAGGTTATGGTCTCTATAAATGTTCCTTCTGTTTTGTCATCATCATCATCATTACCGCTCTTCACAGGTCCACTACTGAACATAGGCCACCCCCAAGGAATGCCACAAAGCACGGTCCTGAGACACCTACATTCATCGACTTCCTGCATGTCTTACCAGGTCATCATTCCATCTTGTGAGGGGTCGCCATACACTTCGCCTACCGGTACGAGGATGCCACTCACACCTTTTTCTCCATCGGTTGTCAGGTCTTCAAGATATATGGCCTGCCCATTGCCCCTTTAGCTTACTAATCCGTTGGGATATGTCTGTCACTCTGGTTCTACTGCGGATATCCTCATTTCTAAGTTTATCACGCAGAGAAACTCCGAGCATAGCCCTCTCCATAGCTCGCTGAGCGACCTTAAGCGTCCTCATTCGGCCAGCAGTGAAGGATCACGTCTCAGATCCATAAGTCATCACTGGCAACACGCACTGGTTGTACAATCTCGTTGTCAGGTTTTGAGGTATATCTGACGTGAAGATGTGTTGTAGTTTCTCGAACGCTGCCCAGCTGAGTTGGATCCGTTGATTGATCTCTCGGTTGAAGTCGATCCTTAACGAACCATAATTCTGTCATAAATATGTTATTGACTAAATTATAATCTCATTCATGACATATATCACTTAATACGATACTACTTATTAAGGAGACAGATCATTTTTCAACATCTTGTTTATTTATTTACTAATAACAACGTGCACAGCATGTTTAATCACCACTTCATGTAAATAAAGTCTTACAGACAGGTTTAAATATATGACAGCGATATATAGCGTCTTTACTACTACTCGCTTAACTAAAACAATGCATGACCGTGCTGGTGTGAATTTTTTATTTAAATTTTGCTCATTTTTATTAGGGCCTGCTACCTTAAATATAATTTTATTGCACATTTAAAACAGCATATCATACGTGTATTATTTGGAATTGTATCAATTTATCTTGATGTCAAAACTCATTCATAGTTAGCTGAGACTCAAAATATATTTTGTTGCCGTCATTGAAATCGATGACGAGGACTATAATAGCTATATTACGCTATCGGACTTTGCAATAAATTGCAGTGGTTTGCTTAAGGGTTCACTTTTCACAAATTAAATGTATAATTGTATGAATGTTGTTATTAAAGGTTCATATTCGGATCTCTATGTAATATTTGATTAAACGTTTGGATATACACATATATGATAGTCTCTACAATTATTTTTATTCAATGTTATAAAATCATTTATTTTAAATCTTTAATCTGTCACCAAAGGCTTCGTCGATGAGCAGGATGCACCGTACGGATGAAATTTACAAAGAATATTAAACTCTTCATATCATATGTTTTAATTATTTTTTATACAATAATAATTTATAACCATACTACATATATTTGACGGCTCCGTGGTGCAGTGGTTTAGCAATGAGTTCCAGCGCTAAGGGCCGCGGATCGAATCCCGCACGGAACAAGTATTTTCATGGCCTACAAATAATTGTTGTGGGCCTGGATGTTTGTCCTTGTCAAATCTATGTATGTGAAACGCCCCCGTAAGACAGGAGAAAATGATAGTGTGGAGGTAACGTTTTAAAGAAAAAAAAAAGAAAATATATAATAGTCTCTAGAATTTTTTTTCATTAAATATTACGAAATAATTTATTTACTACTTCAAACTATAAATAAAACAGTTAAGAATCAATTTATGCAGAAATATATAAATAAGCAAAATAAACTGCTTATAATTTATCATATAATTCTATTTGTATTCATGTTCACGTGGTAGAGTCACATTGAAAACATGAATGTTGTACGCGTCGGTTTAACTAGGGATAACAACGCATCTACCCAATATCATATATTCTATTCCATATCATACCACCATATTACTTCATTATATTATATTCGTTCCATATCTACAGCGGTAGAGCCACGCGGCAGCTTTTGCTGTCGCACGGATGGGCCGGCTCGAACCGGGGTGGTACCACGACCTCACAGAAAACCAGCGTGAAGTAGAGGTTTACCTCTGCGTTTCGCTTGGTGAGTGCAGGTGGCCGGAGGCCCTTTTTACTGGAAATGAGGCATTCCATCTTAGTCCTCACGGATGACAACGCATCTACATTTTGATTTGTAATAGAGGATAGATGTAGATGTCTATGGGCCGCAGCAACCATTTATCATCAGGTGGATTGCAACAGAGGGAAACTGAGGCAGAAGATGAGTAGCAGCATCTTTCCGATAACAGCAAAAAGCAATAAGAAAACTGCGGTTGAAAACCCGCTCGCCAAGCGTGGCAACTATGGCAATATACATGAGCAACGACACGAATAAACGGCCCCCAGTCCCCGGCGGCCCCGCTATTCCAGGCTACGGTGGCGACCATGGTATCGGCGGAGCAGGGGGTGATAAGAATCTCCGGTGGAGGTTCGGTTGCCGCCTACGACGACTCGACCTGGCAACTTATAAAGCACGCACCCTGAGGAGAAGATCCTGGAGCTGGAAGAAGAGATAGACAAGTTGCACTGGAATACTATAGGATTATCCGAGGTCCGTAGAGAGGGGAGGACACAGTAATCTTCGAATCCGGCAACTTGTTCTAACACCGGTAGGGCGGCCATCTGTCCGAAGGAGATGTCGGATTTATCATCCACAATTCTATCGTTAACAACGTTGTGAAGATTAGGAGTGTGTCGACGGGGGTTGCATACCTTACCTATACTCAGAATCACCAAACGGTATTTGCTGAAGGTCATACAGGTTTACGTAATAACCTCGGCACATCCCGATGAGGAGGTGGAAGAAATCTATGAGGATATCTCGAGAGCCTCCAAAACCCACTATACGTTGTTGATGGGAGATGTCAACGCAAAACTAGGCACAAGAGAGAACGGTGAGCTGAAAGTAGAGAAATTCGGAATAGGGAAACTAAACCCAAGGGGCCAGCAGCTGGCTGACTTCATGGAGAAAGAGGGACTCTTTATGATGAACTCTTTCTTCCAGAAGCGGCTCCACGGGAAGTGGACCTGGTCGAGCCCCAACGGTTCGACAAAACATGAGATTGACTTCATTATGACGACTAGACGGCTAATGTTCAGTAATGTCTCAGTGATCGCGAGGGTGACAACTGGTAGCGACCACCGAATGGTTAGAGGCACACTGAACCTAAACTTTAGGTTCGTTCGAGAGGTGTCGTCTAATGAAGTCAACGCTCAGTCCCCCTCGTGCTCTAATCCAAAATCCCGAAATCTTTCAGCTCGAGTTACAAAACCGTTTTCATTGCCTAGAAAATTGCAATGCAATGGACGGTATAGATAACAAGTCTTCAACAGATTTGATAGCATACAGGCAACTGAACAGACAGATTTCCAAAGTACTTAGTAACTTTAATACTGCTCGTATTAAAGAAGCTGCCGAGCGGAATCAGGGCTCCAAAGTTTTTGCTAAAGATCTGTCTGCCAGAAAGAGCCAACTGTCGAAGCTGAAGACCGAGTTTGGCAGTATCGTTTCCGGACACCTTAGGTTTTTAGTGAGATTGAGAGGTTCTATGGGCCAGCTGCACACCTCATCGTTGGAGCCACACGCAAGTGTGAGTAACGATCCAAGAGCAAGTTTTATCAGACACTATTCCGATGATATTCCGGACGTCAATCTGAGCGAGATTAGAATGACTCATCGGAAAACCGGTACTTAAAGTCTTTTAGAAGCTCTTTAATTCCGTCCTCCATGGTGGTACTACTCCGGATGCGTGGAGCAGAAGTGCGGTGGTCTTTTTCTTCAAGAAAGGTGACAACGCTCTCTTGAAGAACTACAGGCCGATTTCCCTTCTGAGCCGCGTCTACGTGCTGTTTTCGAGAGTCATTAAGAATCGTCTCGCTCGCAGACTCGACGACTTCTAGCCTCCAAAACAAACCGGTTTCCGAAAAGGCTTTAGACCACATACAGACCTGTCGGCAAATTGTACAGAAAACCGAGGAGTACAATCTGCCACTTTGTCTTGCGTATGTTCGGCCTCACATGGAATACTGTTCCCATCTCTGGACAGGTGCTCCCCAGTGCCAGCTCCTTCCACTTGACCGCATCCAGCGCAGAGCGGCTCGAATCTTCGACGACCGAGTCCTTTCCGATCGGCTCGATTCATTATTACTGCGAAGAGATTGTTTTTGGAAGTGCTCTGAGGAATTGTTCGGATTAATCCCAGCCGCCAAATTTCACGAACGCACATCGAGGCAGAACTCCCGATACCATCCACACCATCTGGATGATTGGCGGTCCACCACTGTGCGATTTAGAAGATGTTTTCTTCCTCGCACGACTTCCTTGTGGAATCGATTACCATCAGCGATTTTTCCGGACCGATACGACTTAGGGACCTTCAAGAAAAGATCGTACTCCTTTTTAAAAGGCCGGCAACGCATCTGTGATTCCCTCCCTGGTGTTGCAGCTGTTCATGGGCGGCGGTAGTCACTTACCATCAGGTGATCGGCATGCTCGTTTGCCCCCTCCCCTATAAAAAAAATGTGGACTATGAGAAAGCCTTTGATTCCGTCGAAATTTGGGCGGTGCTGCGGTTCATTCAGCGGTGCCAAATCGACTGTCGGGTATATCGAAGTGCTGAAGTGTTTGTACAGTAGGGCTACGATGGTAATGCGAGTACAGAGCCATAGTACGAAACCTATCCAATTGCAGAAAGGTGTAAGACAGGGTGGCTTTATATCCCCGAAACTCCTCACCGCTGCATTGGAAGACGTTTTCAAGCTACTGGACTATAAAGGATACGGTATTAACGTCAGTACATCACTCACCTTCGATTTGCCGACGATATAGTCCTTACGGCAGAATAGCTGGAGGACCTAATCACTATGCTCAATGACCTCAATAGACACCCAACGGATAGGTCTTAAGATGAACATGGACAAAGTAAAAATCATGTTTAACATCCATGTCACACCTATGCCGGTATTTGTTGGGAGCAATAAGCTCAAAGTTGTTGACGAGTATGTTTATCTGGGACAAATAGGCTGACTAGGTAAGTCCAACTTTGGCCGAGAGGTTAATCAACGGATTCAACTCGGCTGGGAAGCGTTCGGGAGATTACGATACATCTTCTCGTCAGACATACCTCAGAACCTCAAAACTAGACAGTACAACCAGTGCGTGTTGCCAGTGATGATCTATTGACCTGAGACATGGTCCTTTACTGCTGGTGGTATGAGGAAGCTCAAAGTCGCTCAGCGAGCTATGGAGAGCTCTGGCTATGCTCGACGTTTCTTTGCGTGATAGACTTAAAAACGAGGATATCTGCAGTAGAACTAGAGTAACCGACATAGCCCAAAGAATTAGTATACTCAAGTGGCAATGGGCTGGCCATATAGCTCGAAGAACCGACAACCGATGGGGAAGAAAAGTTCTCAATTGGCAACTTCGTACCGCCGGATGAAGTGTAGGGCGTCCCCTCACTAGATTGAGTGACGACCCGGTAAGACATGCAGGAAGTCAATGGATGCAGGTGGCTCGGGACCGTGCTTTGTGGCATTTCTTGGGGGAGGCCTATGTTCAGCAGTGGACTTGTGAAGGGCTGTAATGAAGATGATGATGATTATATTCGAAAATACATTCAAATATTTACAAGCAACATCCCAATTTTATTCTTCTTTTTATACTTGTAGTTACCTCTTTATTTGAAAATTATAACAGTAACCGCTTTGATCTGATATAGACTGAACATAATATGTAGGTTATATTAAAGGTTTTTTCCTCACCCTGAAAAGTTGAGTTGTTTTAGTGATTCTTAATATGTTCTTACCTTTTCTGTTGTTAGCTTGATAACATTTTATTAATTATGCGACAAATAAGGGATATCAATCATTTGAGTTATTTGAAGCTGCATGGTAGATCTGTGCGATGTAGAGAATTCATCTATTCAAACGAGTCACGCTATATAGCACTATTTTTTGTGTTAACCTTTTACTGGTAACTATTTATATTATCTTAATTTTCATTTTTTAATCAATACACATACATGAAATTGAAGTGTCTGTTTGTAATGTCAAAATAGCAGCTTTTTACTAAATATATATATTAAAAGTATAGACAGTACTTTTAACAAAAAAAAACTGTCAAATAATCCGTCTGTCTGTCTGTCTGTCTGTCTGTCAGTTTGTTCCAGCTAATCTCCGAAATGGCTGGACGGATTTTGACCAGACTTTCACTGACAGATAGCTGGTATTAAAGGGAGTAACTAGACTAAGCTACTTTTATTTTTAAAAAAGAATTAGGGTTCTGGGCCAAAGTATTAAAACTAATGAAATCAGATCGTAATAATATCCACACGGACGGAGTTGCGGGGAACGGTTAGTCTTACAATAAAGATAAATAGTTTGGAAAGTCTAAAAATGCACGCTACATGAGCGTTTCATAAAAATTTGATGAAAAAAATAAAAATAGTGACGATAATTTTTCCAAAAAAAAGACAGAGAATCTGTTGAATTAAACTACTTTTACGGATTTTATCGCGTTTAATTAACTTATTTTTATATTCCCGACGTTTCGGTTGCTTTCCAGCAACCGTGGTCGCGGGGGACTACAGAGAATCTGATCGACTTTCATTAATAACTTTTAAACGGTATTGAGTTCAAAAACAAAAATCAATAGAGATCATCCTTAGAATGTATGAAATCTTATTTAATACTATATATCTCAATCTATTGCTTACATTTCTATAAAACGAGAAGACTTACCGACGCACAGACCAACAGACGGCAGTCCATATATTTTTTAATTACATTTTTGTTATGTAATCTAAATTGAATCAATTAAAAATAAAGTAATCTTATAATTCAATGTCTGTATTTATTGTAACGTTAATAATAATATGGATTTGATGTCTAGCTAAAAGTATAAAAACGATTTTATGTAGCGAAATTGAGGTATGGCTACATATCGAGAGTAGAGCGCTCCCTCACGTTGTGAGGCGTTCAAAACAAAGCTCCTACTTCCCAAAATTCAGACCTATATCTAATGCCTGATATCCAAAAAGAAATAGAGGAATTCATTTATAAAGTAACAAGAGGAATTCATAAGAGTTGAACCCCGAGCTTAAATTTAGAAACTATAATTCTTGTACATATTATATTATCAAGTAAGTGTGAAAGTAAAATACTAGATATTATTATAATTCCATTTAGATCAAAATATTAACCTTCTTTTTTATACTCGAATTAAAAAGTGATTTAGTAAAATTTTAATTTTAAATATTTAATAAAAAGACGTAAGGTACGTGATGGCGGGAAAAGAAAGCCATTACCTCAATTGGTTCCGCAGCGTGGGTGTCTTAAGAGACGGCTGATATTTTGATACCAATAGATGGTGAAGTGACCATCTCATTAACAAGCGTTAAACACCAAAGCCGACGACCTAAAGCAAAGGTGCGAGATCTTTCGCTGCGATAGTCAGTCCGCCTGTCAAACATGAGATTAAGGCAAATCCTGCTCAACAATGGAAGAGGCAAGTTACAAATGATTTTATACACATGTGTACGTGAGTGTGCATTCTACAATCTACAATAAGATGAGCATGGTTTTGTCTTGCTTTTTGCGTCTCTTTAAAAGTACGCAGCGCTCCGTATATCTTTCTTGGTTAGTCTGAGTTCTGAATAAATATTTTCATTTGATTCACGTGTTCATAGAAGTGAATATTCCTCATCTATTGAAACTAGTTTCGCGGATTTATTCGCGTTTATTGTTATAATACATTATTTTGAAATATCAACGTTTAAAATGCTGTACAGGGAAACTGAGGTGTTCAACGTTTATCCTACAGCGTTTAAATATCTTGAATTCTTACAGTTATATGTTTCGATATGAATTACATTTTATTAATCATAAGATTTAAAGCAGTTGGTTGTTAAAATACTCGAGAATCATTTTTGATCAGAATCGGTTTCAGATCAGAAACTTATCACATTTGATACACCACAAATTTTCGAAAAAGTTGCGAAAATTTGTGGTGTATCAAATGTGATAAGTTAAGCGTGTGGTTTCATCTGAATAAAAGAAATCATAGTAAGATACGTGAGGGTAATGTTGTCACCTTGAGTTTTGCCGCCCTATAAAACAAAAACTAGGAGGATGACAGAGACGAAAACACAAAGTTGTATACTATATACTATAACTAATATATTGAGAAAAAAAAGCAAATAATCTTTGGCAATAATTAGGAACACTTCGAAAAATCAACTTAAAAAAAAACTATCCGCACTACACAATACTAAAATTGACTAAAATATTTACTATAACATCAACTTTCAAAATGTCGTCTATAAAGCAGCGCCCTTTTACATACATACATATAATCACGCCTCTTTCCCGTAGGGGTAGGCAGAGACCACTTCTTTTCACTTGCTACGATCCTTACATACTTGTTTTTTTCTTCTCTTCTTTTGATCCTTTATTATTTGACTGACTGATGAAGAGCTATCGTATCACAGAGCCTTCTATGTAAACAAGTCTGTGGTTTTTGAGTTATAGAAAAGTGACCATATTCACCGAATGACCATATTACCCTCACGTACTTATTTTAATTTTAAGCTTCCTGCTATCATCGTTGTACCTTTGCGAACACTACATACATACTTAAGGTCATTGTGTCGAGGTAAGCTTTCCGGACTAGTTAGTATTTAAATCGTAGTAATTTTATAAGTTTATTTTTCCAAGGTAAGTAACTACAAAAGTCGTGTTTTCCAAGATTTTCGTCTCGAACATTCTGTTATTTACCTCCACATTTCCTCCTTGCAAATCAAAAGTTACATTATTTATATTCTATAGATTTTTTTAAAAATATAATATCTTTTTTTTTCATTAAGTATTTAACAATTTGCATAAGCTTCTACGGTTATAAATAAATATGCGAAAAAAGTTGAATATCTAATATTAGACAATTTCATTAAGCTATTACTATTACACAGGCAGGCAGCGCAGCAGCTTTAAAGTTAGAAAGTAGATTTTATACCTTTCACCAACGTACAATATTGAACCCTTTTAATAAAATGCCAAGAACACAGCAATTACTTAACTGTTATAACTTGTTCGAAATTTGAAAAATTAAAAAGTAATTGCAACAACATTTTTTTATCTTTTACCGTTAATAAGGTGTTATATTTTACAGCGGCGAGTCCAAAAATAATTCGTTTGTACCAAAACTTACTTATAAAGTATAGTTATATATCACTATTATTCAATTCAATAAAATAATACTTCTGTTTCCAAACATAATGTAAATAGAAAGTAGAAGTAGGCCGCCTCCATTATTATCTATAGAAAGTAGATCTTACAACGAAATAGCTAAACATAATATTATGTTCTATTTGACTTGTTACATACACGCGCAGAAGCAAAGATATCATAATAACTATTTTATCAATATATGCTTACAAACAATAATGGACACTGTTTTTTCATCTCCTATTAAGTTTCTTTATTACAGTTTAATCCTCACAGTTAAGATCATGTTTAGAGAACATAACTTATATTCTCACAAAGGAGAAAAATCCTTTAACTAACACGCGAAGTTCAAAGGTACTTTCTATACTTAGAGAGAGAGTGATCGTTATAAAACAAGAAGTTCGAAGTGATTAAATTAATAAAAAAATTTAAACTAAACCTTACTACTATAGCAGATAATTTAAATTACATATTTTGCTCGTAAACAAACCGAATTGATCACTAAGCATACCACGCTTCTTCATTCGGTTAATTAATTGTTTATATAGCTCGGAATAGGTGATTTCTACTTTCTATTTATCTATCGCGGAAGTCCAGGTTCTACAATTTTTCGCATGGCTGCTGATAAAACCTCATTTCACAGAATCATTAGATTGATCGCAAATTGGCAGATTTGGGTTTGTATGGATAACATCAATGGCGGTTGATGCTAGAACTGGGCAAAAAGTATATTATAATCACTACATTTTACGTGCTGGAACTGGCTGTAAAATGACACTTCAGTCAAGGAGTATGTAAAGAGTAGGACAACATTACTGCTAAGCAGCATCCATTGTTGTGTTCCACGAAGGATGTGAGAACCAATTTGTCGTAATTATAGTCATTTCACCTTAGTCCTGAAGGATGTTCCACTATCAGATGGACTGCGAGCTCGTTTCTCACTCGCATGATACTTAAAAAAGAATGGTTGGAGCGACCTTGACGTGGTACTTGTGAATCACAGCGGCGAAAGTGGGAGAAATGTGCCGCCGCGCCCCGCGCGCCGCTCACTTTTACTTTCCAGCGTGGCGCAACCAACGGCGGCGCCGCAGCGCCACTCGCCCGGCGCCCGCGGCCCGCAGCGCCGTCGCGCCGTATCACCACCGCGCTCCCGCGAACGTGACTGTGCCCGGATTACAGTGCTTCCTAGTGTCACGCAGCCCTGGATTCAGTTTGAGTGTACGCGACGAAAGTCGAAACCGGGTCGCCGATAACCGTATTGTGCAAGCACAACGCGCGGAACTCGCGCGCGGCCTTGCACTCTCCCGCAGGAAACGTGTCGCAAGTGTGGAAGTGGCGCAAGCGCCGGGAAATCGCCCTGCGCTTCTGCGCGCACCGACTCCCTGGATTGCCTGCGCGAACCTGACGGATTTTCATCTAACATTGTTCCTCGGTAAGACAACACAGTGCGGAACGGTTCTGTTTTCAATATACAGGTGTAGTCGTTTATGTTCCCATTAATAAGGGATTGAACGTAATCATTTTATCCGTGATTGAAACAACTACATCCCGCGTGACAAGATCTAATCTGCGGAGATCGCAGTGAAGGGGACACGAGAGTGGCACTAACACACGCAAAGCGTATACCATTGGCGTCACCGGCGACTGAACTTCGGCTCAGGTGTCGGAAACTCGACAAATAAAGAAGTGAAATATCCAAGGACAATACAACTTTCAAGTGATTTCGCGCGCGGCCGACAATAAAAACTTCGTAACGCGGCTGCGCAACCTCACGGTCTTACTTTCGACGTATACACCGCCACGAGCCTCGCTCGACGAACCGCGCTTTCGATAGTTATTACAAAACCTTCATGCCGATTTTTCTTTAAAAAAATTACGAACAACCATTTAGATAAGAAAAGAGGAACTCTTCTTTCAAATACAAGTAATGATTTGTGTTACGATCTCTTATCTTGTGACAATTGACAACACTGAGAAAACCTTCAGCCACCGTGACTATTGCTATAGCTACTGTCATTGAAGTTGTCACAGGCAACACGTTACAACCTATTGTCAAAATGGTGGCTGTTCTTGTAAATACAACAAATGATTTGTGTCTATCTTCTGTGACCTTTGACATCGTTTTGAAGGAAACTTACAGTCGCTGTAACCATTACAATTATATACTGTAATTGAGCTAAAGTTGCTACAGGCAACACGTTATAACCAATTGTCATAATTTAGTGGAACTGAAAGGGACGCGGTCCAAGGCTAGTTGGATAACGAATTTTTGTTCAATATTAATAAACGACATCTACGGTTGCTATCGTGGGAGATCTTAATGTAGACGCGGATGAATTATTCTCCAAATTAGATCGCCTCAATAAGAGACGCTTTCACATTTGCCGAATACGTAATTAATATGGTCAAATCCAATCGAAAAGAGATTCAATTGCAATATAATATCGGTGATATAATTCATATTAGATTATGAATCGATCATAACAATTCGAATCTTTTCTTTCTAGACGATACTTTTAAAACAAAACAAATGATAAAACAAACAACAAATGATTATCGTTACTGCAAATGTAAAATATAGGAGAAAAAAACTTTATAAATAAAACTATAAAGTTTTAATCAAACCTAGAATCAGTAGATATGCTAATTACATATACCCGGTATCGAGTAAAATTTTAATTACGCAACGAAAATATAAAACTTTCATTTTCGAATGAGGTGTGTTGCCGTTAAATGTCAAGATTAAGATTTACGATTAGTGTCGCGATTTGCCAGTGACAAAAGTACAATGCATACACTTACTCTTTAGACTTTCACTCGGAGAAATGCTGACGCGAAAGTGTCGGTCCAGCGTAGACTACGCAACCGAATCTCACGGATGACTTCATGCTCACAACGATTCTTTTGTTATGGATCCAAAAGGTTACTGGGTTAAACGATGAAAAAATTGTATAAATACTTATATAATAATCAATATTTAATTAGTTCGACAATATATTATTTTTGCGTTTGGGTCTGCGCTAAACATAACGCCATCCTGACCTTATTCTCTTCAAGCTATTATAAGGTTATTGAGTATTTCGTCTTTGTCTTTATGGGTTTGTACCCTTTTTAGATGGGCGTTTGCTGTATGTGTCTATGGACTAGAGTGGCCACTTGTCTTTAGGTGGGCTTATTTTTCCATCAAATTTTAAACAAAATATATATTAGATCAGTATCAAAATCATTACTAAAACTATGGGTTACAAAAAGAAATCAAATATTCGGAAGTCACGATACGTTCTGGCAAGCAATATAAAAAAAGTTAAGGTTACAGCCTCTCATTTCTCATCATACTCTCATGTTTGAGAGGGTTTTAAGGCAAGTAAATGTCCGCCGCGCTGCTTCAATGCGTATTGACGAACTTTACATGCCTTTCGAAATATTTTTTTCTTATTTCTGAGACATGCAGGTTTCCTCACGATATTTTTCATCACCGCCGAGTGGGATTGCACATCAATGTAAAATTTTTAGATATTTTAAATCTGAATATTTTAAATATTCTATCAAAATTACATACAGTCTTAAAAATATTATTATATTTTTATACATTAAGATGCCATAATCTGTTACTAACATAAAGTATATTTTTTTTAAAAACGTTACCCCCACACTAGTATATTCTCCTGTATCGTGGAGGCAGTTTACAAACATAAATTGCACAAGGACAAACATCCAGACCCGAAACAATTATGGCCTACAGCCATACAAATACTTGTTCCGTGCGGGATTCGAATCCGCAGCCCCAAGCTCTGGAACTCATTGCTAAGCCACTGCGCCACGGAGCCGTCAATATAATACAAAACTATACTTTTCAGATTCTGATTGTACGATACACGTGGTTTAAGCCGGCGTTCTAGGTGTAGCTCCACCTAGAATGCACAAACCAATAACGCGTTTCGAAATCGTGGCATTCTATTAGCTTGTGTTTTCGATTATATTTTGAAGAAATGTATCACGCACATAAAAGTCTACGCTATGCTTATTAATGAACAATAAGCATGATAAATGAAATTAAATAAAAAATAAACTGCAAACTTAATTCTATTTTTATCTAGTTTTAAAATATATTTATTAATTATTTTGACACAGATTTAAGAAAAATTATCGTTATGAACAACAGCTTTTACTTAATCATTGTTTATTTCTTTTTAATTATTTATTACAGCCAATCAAAAGTACACTGCTGAACGTAGGCGTTTCCTACAGATTATCCTCTTGACAAACGGAATGAGTTTCTGGCAAATAAATTTGGATATTTGGAGGAAACATGGACATAAAGAGGGAGCTGAAAAAGTTTCTTTTTACCCTATCGTATCGATTGTCATTATTTAAAGCTCAGTGTATTAGTAGAGAAGAAACATATAAGTATTTTGTATTCAAAAATTGTCAGTTTTAGACGGTTTTTGTTAGGTACTCAAAACAAAACGTTGGTTAGGAACTTGAAATTTCTATATATTATGTACCGTATACTGTATTTCAACAACAAATACTGAAAAAATCGATTCATTATGTAGTTCTTAAGCTGTGACCAAAACAAACGAAATTTTTCTAACTAAAATACCTTATTTTTTAAAAAAAACTTAGTCATAATATTACGTACAGAACTTTACGGGTTTTTTTTATCAAGATATGGTTGGAAACCGAAGAAAAAATTTATTTAAAATGGACATATTTTTTAAGTCAATAGCTTAAAAAAAATTTGCCGTCTATACTCTATTAACCCACACAAAAACTTTTGTCTTACGGATATAAACATAAAACATGGTGCATTACACATAACACAGGAACCGAGTACACCCAGAGCCATGACAATGTGGCAAAAATTATACATCAAAAACTAGCAGTAAAACATGATCTCTTAAAGGAGACAGAGCCTTACTGGAAGTACAGTCCATCCCCAGTAGTTGAGAACGATTCGCAACTTTATTGGAACAAGTCGGTTTTAACTGACCGGACAGTTGAGCATAATCGGCCGGATATCATAGGTATTCGTAGAAAAAGAGCCGTCATGGTTTTTGGATATTGGTATTTTAAACTCGCACAATATGCAGAAATACAGCACTGAAAAAATGGTTAAATACCAGCGGCTGGCTGAAGGAATCCGACAGTTAAGGCGGCAGCAGCAGGTCAATATCGTCCCGCTGATTCTTTTCACCACAGGAATTATTCCTAAATCCCTTACTAAGAATTTAGCGAAGCTGGACATGTCAGTGAGGGTAAGGAACCAAATACAAAAAGCCGTTATCTTGGATACGACAGCGATCGTACGTCGCCACCTCTCAATTTAAAAAACAAAGGGCGGGATCTTGCGATTAGCTGGTGCCGCATCTAAAACCCCGAAAAGGAGCGCTAATGAAAGTGATAATGAATGAAATGAAATGAAAAGGAGTACGATCCTTTGTCATCTAGGCGAGGGGATAACGACTACGGAGAACCACATAAGGATAAGAAAGGGTATTTTCCAAGGCGATTATCTGAGTCCAATCTGTTTCTGCCTCTCTCTAAACCCTCTCAGTACCCTTACTGGAGAGGTCCGGGAGAGGAATTTTAGCTTCGGAAAAGGGGTACAAAAGTGACCCACCTTTTTATATGGACTTTCTCAAGTTATTCGCCTCCAGTCGCTCACATATTTCATACATGTCTCACACATCATGTTTTTAAAACATATAGTACAATATAAATAACACATTCTTAACTTTATACTTGACGTTTTCCATGAGTTTTTCTAATATTCACAATAATCCATAAAGTAGGTATACTTTCGTCATCACAACCACTTTTTTTCGTTGAAATCATAGCATGAATCATTTTCGGTAGCGTTGCACAAATATGCTCATTAGAGTTAACACGACAAATTTTCGCGGTAATAACATCTTGAAAACATGCTAAAATTAGACTGTACTATTACTAAACTTCATAGTGCTATCCATATTTCACCGTATACAGACAATTTGCAAAATTCTAAATAGACCATTGTTGTATTACAAATGAAAACGCTCGATGCCGGTACAGTGATAGATAGATAATTCGGATTATGACAGTTAACTATTAATTACAAATAGACAGTTCTTTATAGGCATAATGAAGGAGCCTGTTCATTCGAAGCACAATACCATGTAACATACGTATCGATATTTACTTCTGCGTATGCAAAAACAATAAAGAATACACAACAATCGGAATCATCTGTGTGGGAGTCTCTCACTTTGTTGCAGAATAAAGTTTCAATAACAAATTTTTATATTAAAATAAGAGTTGGAAAACAAGACGCAATTAATGCGATTCACACAGAAGCAGTCCATGAAGCATTTATGTAAGTCGCCCCTTCGGAAGATATTTGCGCAGTTATCCAATCGTGTTCACTAGACAATGAGAGTGTGGAAATGAAAGTGAAATGCTGTTACGTTATCAAAACGGAACGAGTCGCTACTCGCGCCGTATTAGTAGATAATTTTGAATAATGTTGTAAAGCAACCGGTTCTTGAGCTCTATTTGCATCATTTTTGTAAAATTTATCAAAACTAATAAAACTGTTGGTGTTTCATCAGCAAAAGCAAAATTTATTGCATTTTTTAGCATTATTTTTATATGAACTGCATATATTTTTTAATAACTGATGGTTTCTTTAAATATTTTTATTATAAAGATTTATTTATATATATATAATAAATATATTGGAAATTCGGTACAGCTGTTCTAATTGTTTAATATTTTGCTATTGCAAACATTAAAACGTATCGTGTTAATATTGCCGTCCAAACCTACATTCACTAGTAGCTACCTACGCGATTTTACAATTTGCTGCTTTTGTAATTTCAGTACAAAAAGAAAATATGCCAATAACCTACATAATCAAGTAATTCCTCTTTCCTTGTGTTTCTTCATCCAAAATTGCGCAAAACACTTCCTCGCTTGTTAATTTGACCGACCACCCACGCTTGATACGTGTCAAACTGCTAAAAACATTATCAACTTTCATTGCATCATCATTGTCATCGAAAATAATTATAGTGTTTGCGCAGCTGCCACCATTTGATATAACAATTAAACTAACTGCTTTACTTATTAACGTTTGACTTGATTTACAATTTGTTGTTTGACCTTCTTACTCTTAAATATCCCTGAATCCGATAGTATATTACTTTCCCTATATACTTAAATAGTATTTTTGTTTAATAAAACGTCATTATCTCGAAATTTATTTATGTGGTAGTTACGGAAACCACAAGATCCATTTCAAGTATTTTTTTATACGTGGGTTATGATTACTCTTAATTATACTACAAGTTCGTGTTTGAAAAGTATAATATGGAATCATCATTTAGTCAGTTAGTACTGTCAGCGTCAAGTAGGTAACAGCAGCGTAGGCGATGGCGGTACACATTGCAACGTGCCGATTCAAATCCAAGGTCTTTCCTAGTGGAAGAGAACGGAGTTTCCTGCGACCGCCTATCTCTGCGCACACCGACACTTGCACGTGCACGCACACTCGCGCACGTGTCGCTATTCTTTGTGTTCATTCTTTCCTAGCTACCGTTGCGAGGCATCTTCTTTTTGTACCGTCCGCCGGCGTTTGAAGTTCGAGCTTCTGAGCGTTTCGTTATATAGGCGACGGCGATGCGCGCGCCGCGCAGTTACTGTGTCACTGGAGCCCGCGCGAGAGGTGGCCTGCAAGGACTGTACCGCGCCGCCAACCTTTTTTTTTCTGTGCGTGCGATGTTTTCACTTTCGTCATTTTGACCAGGAGGCCAGTTTGATTTAACGTCGCTGGCGCACGGACGTGCCTAGGATCGGGCGGTGTGATAATCCTGTGATCGCTGGTGCTTCGTATTCGGATTGTTATTGTTTTTTTTTACCTATATATTTGTGAAAGAAATGGCTGTGATGTGTTAATATGTTCGACAACAACGTCCTTCTGAATTTATACAATGAGATTGCGAATAGAAGTGCACTACAGTTGGCAAGGTGAGGTTTTGTTTGTTTACTTTTATTTAATTTTATTAGTTGTAGTATACGTTGTGGGAGTGTAGGCATATGGTCCGGTGGGACGGCCGGTACAACCTTGTGTTTAATGAACGCTCTATTCGACGCTTCATCCGCCTCTCGAGTCCGCATGAGCCTCGGCGGAGAGGTTAATAGGTTCACATTAGATGGTGGTTTGCGAAATCGACTGAAGTGAACTCAATGTATGAACGCGCCCGCGCCGCTTTTCCACGCTCAGTTTCGCGCGAATTCGACACGCAAAATATACTCGGTGAAACATTAATGCATTTATTGTAATATAAATCTGTTTAATCATCAAATGGTTTACTTTACGTATACACATCCATAACATAAATTTATACCTACATAAATGTTTTGTTCCAATTTTATAACTGTATTGTTTGCAATTATTTGATTAAATATTGTCCAACGCTATACAAGCGTAAAATATAATTAAAATAGAATAAAAATTAAATGTCAACTTTCTCTACCTAAACGGTAAGCATTTGAAAACAATTTGAAGTTCGATGAATAAGGATTATGGTATTGATAAGCACACAGGTCACAAATTCAATTTGTACTTTGAAATTGTAAATGTGTTTAAATTTCGTAATTTCAATACGGCTACTTGTACACAATAATAATATAATTATAATGTACATTTTACGCCATGTAGTGGCGATATAAGAAAATCCACTACTTACCTCATATCATCCCGTGGGTGTCATAAGAGGCGACAAAAGGAAACTGAAATAGGAGATGAGGACCAGCATTTTCTCGACAACAGCTGAAAGTAATGAAAAAAAAATTGCGGTTACACCAGGCGTGGGTGGCAACTATGATTGAACCCCCACTACAAGACAGTCTATGGGGAGGCTTATGTTCACCAGTGAACTTTTGATAGACTGTACCTAGTAGGTATCTAATGAATGTACATCTATACTCTATCATACAAATAAATAAAATTGAAGTACTTATCTGTTTGTAATGTTAAAATAACAGCTTTTTACTAAATTCATATGAAAGTATATTATACGGTACTTATAACCAAAACACAATTTTTAAAATGTTTGTCTGTCTGTATATGTGTTTATTCCGGCTAATCTCCGACACGCCTGGACCGATTTTGACGAGACTACCACTGGCAGATAGCTGATGTTATAAAGAGTAACTTAGGATACTTTTGTTTTAGAAAAAGAATTAGGGTTCCCAGCAAAGAAATTAAAACCCATAAAACTGTAGTAACTTCTACGCGGGCGAAGTCGCTGGGGACAGCTAGTTTTCTGCCGACTTCCAAAAAGGAGACGGTACTCAATTCGACTGTATGTTTTTTTATGTGTGCTTACCTGATAACTTTTTACTGGGTGAACCGATTTCGCTGATGCTTTTTTATTTGAAAGCTGGTACTCCTCGTGTGGTCCCTAATCAAGGTCAGACCAATAGTTTTTGTTATTCTTAATAACGTATACTGAAGTCGGCTGTATAATTTTTTTATTTTAAATTATTATATCTATATAACATTGTGTAGTAAGTGTGATTCTATTACCATTGCCGTGACAGGCTATCAAAAGTCCATCGCTGAGCGTAGGCCTCCCCATAGAATGCCTTATAAGGTGATATTTGCCGTAGTATCATTAATTATACTAACGAATTCATCTGTCCTATACGTTTGAAGAAAACTTCAAAATAATAATATTTAAATATTCACGGGGCTTATTTAATAATGTCACAGTCGCTTGCGTATGCTTTTTAGTCGCGTAGTTGTGGCATAAGGCCGGCCACATACATACGGAATTCCGTTTCGAGATTCCGTTTCGATATTCCGATTCGGAATCCCGAACGCAGCAAGTCCATATAATATCTATGACCCGCCACACTCGTACGGTAGTTTTCCGTTCGATATTTTGCGGGCAAAACGGGATTCCGTTTGTGTGTGGCCGACCGTTCGAAATTCCGAAACGGAATCTCGAAACGGAATTCCGTATGTATGTGGCCGGCCTAAGAATGGGTATCCACGACAGAAGGAAACTGAAACCGGAGATGGACATCAAGCATCTTCCTGATAACAACTGAATAAAAAAAACTGAAGTTGCCGTCCCGCGTGCCTACCGTATCAACCCCCATGAGTCAATTTATGGGTGGTTGCTACATATTAAAGTAATATTGTTGCAATCTGTCTGACACTAACTTTAGCTATGATTTATTTTAGATAATCAGGAACAGCATTCGAATTCACGTCCGACTACTGTCGCGAACTATCTCCTTGCACAAACAAATTAACTTAGTCTGTCTTTAACTCGACTAGTTTTATAAATAGTTGCAGGTTTTAACTTTCAATCAATCTTTCTGAAAGTTTTTTTTAACCATAGTTTAAGTTTAATATGCTTGCGTATGTTTAAACTATCAATAAACCATGTTTTTTATTAAGGCCGAAAATATTTAACTGAAGAAAATAATAGTATTGTTCAAAATCATCTATCATTTCTTTAATATTCTATAAAAACTATTATCATGGTTTATCGCGATTTGTACGTCTACGGTCGCTACCGTCCCGTCACCTTGGCGATCTAAGCCTAATCTATACGATAAATGTTTAACGTAATGTAAAAACAATTGTAGTAATATTTTGTGACTCGATTCCTATTACTGATAAAGTATTGTTAGTACCTAGTATCAAAAACATAAACGTGAAAAGGGGGCCAAGTTCCGATCAAACGGCGGTCGGCGTTGTCGGCTTCAACGATAAAAGAGTTGAAATCTGAACAAGTGCCAATCGCCATAGCAACTCCTTTAATCTTAAATTCGTTTAAAAGTAAAATTTAATCTTAAGCTTGTATTAAATATCATCACTTTAAACGTAATTTATTGACTATTAAAACTTGCCGCACCAATAACATTGCCAACAACGAATATCAATTTGTGATTTTCAGATTTTTCCCTTATCGATAAGAAGTGGTATATTTTTCTGTAATACGTTAATTCATGAAATTTGGGATTCTATATATTCAAAGAGCCTTATTAAACAAGTTATATGTTAAGTTAAAAATAGCTAGAAAAATGGTTCGTGTCAATATAGCACTGCTAGTGCCTCACCTTTTTCTTTTCTGAACTTATCTTACACATATGTCTGGATATTTTTACTCCAATTAATAAATGAAAGCAACCAATTAATTTACACAGTTTCTTCAAAACGGTTAATATCAACTACAACCATTTTAATGTCAAAAATACAAATCTTAATGAAACTAATTCGAGAATGACACGCCAATAACAATTTACCAAAAATAAAACATGAATCAATGTCAATGCGGATTATTTATCGCACTGTCTAAAGTTATATTTATTTACCTATAATGTACGCCATCATTTTTATAAGCCTTCATGATGATATGATGTTCCTTCAACAGTTAACAGACTTAAATTGTTCTCATATTATGCTCTTTACATTATTTCCGGTTATTTTAAAATATTTTGAAGAAAAACAAACTTCCCTAACGCTCAACTACTGCAGCACATTTAACGGATATACAAAAAATGTATTTAAACTCGAAAACTATTTCCCTCCATTCAAAATTGTCCGTGTGATGCAATCTTTATAAATATGTTAATTTTACTCTTGACCTTTTTTTAATTTATGTTTTTTTTTTATTAAACAGTCTGTTAAAATACCACCTTTTGGGACTTACTATTTTAATAACATGTTAAAAATAATAATATATGACACTAGACGTGTACAAATTAATATTACGAATATATAAAACATACAAAGTTTACTACTGTAGTTCAAACCTAAATTTAACAGAAACTTAGGTAACGATTAATTCTGCATATACCTCAAATAATTAAAGGTATTATGTATCCTTGAGATATTATATAAAAGTTATTTAAATACGCCAGAACTTTTTTCAAAAATTCAATTTTCAATCAAAAATATCTATACCTCAAGGGTTTATTTTATAAGCATACCGTTACATATAATGTTGCTTGATCAACAATCAAGCTCTCTTATGTAAATAATAAAAACACAACTTATATGTATACGGAGGATTCTTATTTGGGATCTAGTTATTTATGTGAGGATTTCTCGATTAGGAAAGTCCACCGCACTGTTCACGGTTATTTTGTGGACACATTCTAATTGGACAATACTAATATGTGCAACAATTTTGTAGGTGTGTAGCGGATCTTTAAGATAGAGGTATTTCAACTGAGTATTTTACTAGCGCGGAACTAACACAATGATATTAAACCAGACGCGTACGTAGACCTAATTGGCCCTATCTCCTATTATTTTTGTTATTTTTATCAAAAATAATAAGAGATACATAAAGTTACAAAAAATAAATCGTGTGTGTACTTTCCTCCTTTTTAATTATATTAAAAGCAATATAAAATCACATTTATGAAACGTAATATGTAAAAGCTTTCAGATTATTTATTTCAAAACAAAAACTAAGGAAAACTATTTAATTGAAAACTCCCGAATGTGTAAAGCATAATATATATTATTATAACACGATACGACATTATTATTTTGCTTTAATGAAAAAAACCATTAAAGCATTTTCCGTATTAGAATAAAATATGAAACTAATTAGGTACGCCTCCATTATTTAAAGGCATATATACTCGTTGCGATAATGTTTAATTATATAAAACAATATCACAATTTTCCGTGTCAATAGAATAGGGCTGGCAAACGTCACAACCATTATAATTGACGATTTTCGTTAAAGGAATTAATCAGTGTATTGTTATTACAACGAAGTACTTTAAAAGGTTATCTTATTTTCTAACAACTTCAAAAAGAAGACGGTACTCAATTCGACTGTTATATTTTTTTTATGTGTGCTCCGTCATAACTTTTTTCTGGTTGAACCAATTTCGGTGATTTTTTTTATTTAAAAGCTGGCGCTTCTCATGTGGTCTCATATAAATTTGATCACGGCCTGAACAACAGTTTTTGAGTTATTCTTATTAATTTATATTGAAGTTGGTTGTACAAAATTTTAAATTATGTGGTAATGATCTTGACAGACTGCCCGATAATCGGACTTTGATGGCTTAATTTAAATATATTTCTAAGTAAATATCGTGTTCTACAACAAATAGTTGGAGAACCACCACGAAAAAAAAATTATACATGATAAAAATTTATTAGCAAAGATCTGCGTAATAATTTGAAATAAAAAATTTTGTATAGCCGACTTCAATATAAGTTATTAAGAATAACTCATAAACTATTGATCTGACCTTGATCAAATTCATATGGGACCACACGAGAAGTACCAGCTTTCAAATAAAAAAATAATCATCGAAATCGGTTCACCCAGTAAGAGGTAACACACGTAAAAAAAACATACAGTCGAATTGAGTACCGTCTCCTTTTTGGAAGTCGGCAGATAAAATAAAATGTGTCTTACCCAACACCACCACCAGTCCATATTATGCCTCTAAACGAGGCTTCATCAGGTGAAATACACGTATTATCGACGGTGGTGTCTTACCTAGTGTTGTGGTGTTGGGATTTATGGGATTTGTGGACTCAATTGAGCGAGGTGCTCTTCAAACTGTGCAAGCCACATCATTTTGTTTTATTACGTGGATCGTGAGCAAATTAATTTTTAACATCTATCTTCTATTTTACTTCTATTCTATCATCTTGTATGTACTAACTCATCACGATATCTCTGGAACCATAAGGCCTAGAGATTTGAAATTTGGTAGGAATATTCCTTTCACCGATTAGGGGTCAAGCTAATTTTACCCGGGGGTTGCGGGGAGTTATTTTAAAAAATCACATTTTCAAACTATAGCTCTTATAAATATAAAACTTAGCCAGAATATTCTTTTTGGTATGTTAAAAATTACCAAGAACGGATTTTATGAAATTCCACCCACAAAGGACAGTGCGGGAGCGTTAAAAATAAAAAAAAATCTCTATATATAAAAATCAATTGCTGTGTGTTAGTCTCGATAACACTCAAAAACGGCTCAACTAATTTTGATGAAAATTTTTGTGTTTGTATGAATTGGTCCCTAGATGGTTTAGATTTACAATTGGACCCGGTAGGTGGCGCTGTTGTCGAGATCCAGAAATCACCCGTGCGAAGCTGGGGTGGAGCGCTAGTGAAATATATCTACACGTTCTAGGTGGTAGCACATGTTAGGGGTCCGTCTGAGTAGGTGCCTCCCATTTACCTATTTCTGTCTTACAATACCGGTGGATCCATCACCGTATTTCGATCTGAAAGGTTGAAAGAGGTAGTATGATAACAGACTTTAAGACATTCACAAAGATAACCACGCATCTGTAGCCTTTTTTGTTTGTTGTGTGTGTGTTTGTTTTGTTTGTTGTTGTGAACTGTTATCTCGTGTGACTTCTGTATTTAAAAAATACACGTGAAAAAGAATATACCCTAGGAAGCGAAAATAAGCTTGTCTCCGATACCTCTCTGACATAGGTAGGCTTTGTTTTAAAACGTAGAAGCATTGAGTCTCAACCTGAACTTAATTCATACAAGATATCTGCGTCCATTCTAATATAAAATATTTAATAGTTTTATCATATTAATCATGTTTACAATAGCAATATTTTAAACAATATGTATAAAAAATTAGGAAATATGGCCCTACTTTAAAATATTATAAAGTAGGTAGCCCTTCGCCGCGCTTAATTAGTCAAGGTCCTAACAGTTCACACCATTTTATTATCTACACGTGGTACGAATCTATTTTTCGCTGCTTGTTTAAACTAATTACAAGTATAGGGCTCGTATTTAACTAGTTAATCTATCCGTGACAAATACGTAAGCTATTAACCGCAAAATGTTACAAATTACCAATTAGTCCAGAAACTATGGCACAATTGTTCCATTACTTTCCTGGAGGAACCTTAGTACCTACTACGATAATATGTTATGCTGCATATCATAGGTTAATAAATAATAGGAAAATATTGTCGATAAATAATTCAGAAATAAAATTCTCTTGTTCCTTCCTAATACAACACTAACATTTATATTCATCATAACATATTAAAAAATAATTAATATTATTAATCTTGATTACTTACGTTAATTAAATTATAAATATGTGCAAGAAGTACGTAATTAGAAATTCTATATTTGTTTTACGTTTTTCTTTATTTAACTTTATGAATTTACCGCACTTTATGAAGTTTTTATTATCTGAAGCTCAAAATATGTATATTTTTTAAATATTTTATTGCATAAAAAAATTGACGATAAAAAAATGAAATCGCAAAAAATTTGGTTTGGAGCTTAACTATCATCTATAAATGTCGTAGATCCGTTTACTTTTAATCATGTCGTTCAGGAAATTAAATGGTGTTTTTTTTTAATTTGTATAGTTAAAACTTACACGCCTTGCCAGTTTCAAAACAAATTATATAAACAAAAACACAAAACGATGCCATTTTCCCGCCGCAACCCTTCATCGCATAAATTAATAGCCAACAATGCCACATGTTGCTGGCAACTACTCAAATTCTCAATACTACAGTTGTTATTTAATATTTGACCTCAAGGTTTTAAAACAGTAAGTAAAATTGTAAGTGACACATATCAAGAGTTTCTTTTAAATCATTTATTTTAAGCGCTTATTTATCTCGTCTTATTATCTGCTATTTTTACTTTTGATAAAAATGGTTATATTTCCTGTTACGGTTTTAGTATATTATGGTACTAATAAACTCAATTCATTTTGTAATTTCAAAAGTAATAAATCACAAACCAATTATTTTTTTTTTCTTAATCATTGCGATCTGACCAATAAAAAAGAGTCACGTACCTAAGCAGAAGTCTTTTTTGTTTAAAATGTAGTCCAATATTACTTAATGTCATTGAACTAATCCATCGATTTCAAGTCTGTATTATTCCAAGAAAAAATATTTAAACGGCTAAGAAATATTAATTAAAATAATATGCAGAGGCAAAATAAATAAACCTCACTCTGAACGTTGAAATTTCAAAGAAACTAGGTTTACAGCGTCGGAACACAAACATTTCTAAAATTCTAAATGCAAGAACCGAATGCTCAATGTTATGTCGCAATTGGCATTTGCTCCTTGCAAAGTCGGCATAAACATTTTCAAAGAACTACAAATTTAGCCGACGCGAGTGGCAAACAATTTGTTCTCTTCAAATTTCTTTAACCTTCCGTTTGTCATTGGACTAAATAAAAATAAAAATGTTATCAACTAATACGTGGTCGTCAATAGTCGCCACTATTGTGAAACATGTGACACTACTACAGTAAGACTGTATCCAATCGATTCGAATGTTTCAATAGACTTACTTATTGTTACTTTTTTATCAATAATGGTGTAAATATTTATTCTTTATTTAATATTTTAGCTCATTGTGATAATTCTATATTAACTTTAGAAATAATTCTAAATTATAACTTCTTAAATATTTCTTATTTAAAAAAAAAACATCGTATTTAGTCACTTATTCCAAATCGCATTTTAATGTTTAGAAGCTACCACTAGCTGATTGTGACGGTCACCGTCTATTAACACACTTAACAAGTTCCAATTCAATTAGACAGTCTCTATCGGTGAGGTAGGTTTGTGGTTTCTCCAAAGACATTTTAATTCACTTACTCTTCTTATCATTGACTTTATATGAACCATTAATTTAGTTGGATTACTGATTACCTAACGATCTAAATAAGAAATGGTCTTATCTTTTAATAAATTCACTTGCACTTTTTAAACATGTTACAAGACTTATAAAGTTTAACAACAGAAGGCGCAATTGTATCGAGGGTCATAAAGTCACTTCTATTATTGAAAAAAAAAACTCAATAAGTACCGACAACAAAACAATGGCAGTAACTAGCTCATCGGCACAATGAGAAGTATTTTATACGGATCATAAAGTTTTAGTACGGCCGCTGTCAAAATTACTCCCAGCCCTTTCTTGTTCCTGGCGGCACAAATTACTGAAGGACGTTGGAACTGGGTCACTTCGGAAATAGTTTATTGTTATCGGCTAGTCTGCGCGCACGCAATGCTCACACGCACGTCCGCAGTCTATACGTATTTTCAAATACTAACACACACATTCTTATCCCTGTTTCATTAGGGTTCGCACATCCTCTACAACTTCTAAATCCTCCGTACCAGTTAACCTTCGTTTTTCAATACCATCTTCGATACCAGCCGCGTTTCGTTGCGTCTAGCTTCCGCTTTCATGATCAATTTGATAAACTGACTTTCTTAAGGTCACCAAGTCAATAAAATTGAAAGGCGATGGAGTTATATTTTCATAATACCATTTGAATGTCCTTACTGGCCAAAGGCCACATTTTGGTTTATTAGTTTTATTATGGCGTTACCCTTGTATTTGATATTTTATTATAAATGATCTAATGCTTTTAGGCCCTTCTAATTAATGTTATCAGCTGCAGCATTTTTTAAAGTATAAATATAAATTTATGAATAAATATTATTTTAGAAATATTTCTACTATATTCCACTATAAGATGCTGAACAAAAGTAAGTCATCTGACAAATGTACCATGAAAGGACGGCTTGACAGCATCCACTACCCAATTATCATCCCGTGGGTGTCGTAAAAGGTGACAGACGGGAATGAAACAGGAGAGGGGCAGCAGTATCTTCCTGTTAACAACTCAATAATATTAAAAAATTGCGGTTGCCAATCTATCTGCCACGCGTGGCAACTATGGCAAAAATAGGGGAAATTTGCTATGGTTGCTTGATGAGGCAATCTATGTGGAAAGCAAATTCAGCAGTGATGGGATGAAAGTAATGAATTAATCATCCCTTCCAGATCAGATTAACCATACTAAAAACTTACCACGCAAGTTATATCTATACAAATAAATAAAATTGAAGTGTCTGTTTGTAATGTCAAAATTACAGTTTTTTATTAAATGCATATGGAAGTAAATACGGTATTTATAACTAAAATACAATTTTTAAAATTTTTGTCTATCTGTCTGTCTGTTTGTTCCGGGTAATCTCCGAAACGGCTGGACCGATTTTGACGGGGCTTTCACTGGCAGGTAGCTGATTTCATAAGGAGTAACTTAGGCTACTTTGGAAAAAGAATTAGGGTTCCGCGCAAAAAATAAAAACCCTAACGCGGGAAACAGCTAGTCTTACATAAAAACTAAACTATACACGCATAAAAATGGTGATTTTTAACCAGGGAATGATAATAAAATATTTTTATTTATCTTTCATTTTCATGTCAATCTTCGAAACCTTGGCCACATCTATAAATTAATTGCCATTTCAGTTGACGGGTCATAAAAATAACTTCTCTACGCATAAATTCTGATTGTTCACAATTTTATAGTCAATTCGATCGCTGGCAAGTAGTTGTAAAATAACTTAAAGGCCTCAAGGCTTCCAAACAATAACCAACACATTCACAACGCGACATATGAACGCGCGTGTTATATAGATAACGCAGGGACCTATCAATTTGGTCTAGTACATTCATAGGCTTACAAATCTGCACTCACATCCGGAGTAGGGCAATAGCGCTTGTGTGGGACACTTACACATTCACGTTTTTGTTCGTAAACCGCTCCGCATTCGGCGCACGTAGCATTCACACACGTGTGAGTGAAACACGCACACATATTTACAGCGTTCCTCTTCAATGTGTACGTACACTGAAACGAACCTAGAGTACTAAAACTGAACGGTCGCGAACGAAAGCGCACGTTTCATACCTTAGTGTATTTTTAGCGAAATGTCGGTGTATGGGTAGGTCAGTTACTGTTATGACTAAAAAATTGATAACACGTACGCTATATCGTAATGAAAGTTACGCAAAACGAGTTAACCTTCAGTAACAGCATCAGCAACATATTATACCAACCAAATTTTTTTAAATTTATTTTGAATCATCAGAAAATCTTACATTGATGATTTTTCAATTTATCAAAACGGTAGAGCCACGCTGCAGCACGAATGCTTCGACTCGATGCGTTGGAAAAACAGAGCTCGCAGTTTGTGTTTCATATGGTGCGTGACGACAACTGAAGGACCTATTAACTGGTAACGACGAGGCTTTCCATCTCACTATTCAGGAGTGACAACACATCTGAATTTTGATTACTAATCAAGGTTAGGTGTCTATGAAATACATCATCCACTTACCATCAGTTGGACTGTGTGCTCATTTGTCACTTATTTCTTTTAAAAATTATAAGACTCATATTTACATTTAGGTAATCTAAATTTTCTACAGTGTAGCTATATAAATATGACCTAGAACATGTTTTCGTAGGAATAGAAACTTTATCGATTAAGTATCTCAAGGATTTAGATAATTGAAAGGTAAAGAAAACTAAATATTGTGATAGTATACAAATAGATGGTGGCAGTATAAATTAACTCATTTAAATTTATGTTGTATGTTATTCCGTATGGACGATCTAAAAAAAATGTATTATGCTCTACTAACTCACATTTATAATGTAAATTGCATTACAATAAGAAATTTATCACGCTTGAGTCACTTCAATTGTGGTTTAGCATATGCACAATCCGATACCGGTATTAGTGCCATTTTGCAGAAAGATTTACTACAAATTGGGTCATCGCCGAATTTAGTCTCGTAGGCAACGGTTTGCAATAAGTCATTTCGCAAAATATTTTGAACTTGTCTACATATTTCCTGACTTAATGCTGACTTCTTTTAACTTATTTAATTTGAAAACTATCAATTTCAACTGTTTTAAAATTAACATAATTTAAACACAAAAAAGTATTTCCTTTTTTTTATTAAATTAAATTAACAAATTCGTTAACAATTGATGCATACGTTTATACTCCTGAAAACATTGCGTATTTTAATTTCAAATGCAATAAAAAATAGGTTTTCAATAATATTAGCTATTAATTTTATCTAATGACATCTGACAATAAGCCATGGATATTAGCTGGAGAGGAATACCGGTACGCTTTCATCTTTAAAGAATAAAAGGAATGGCTTATAGCCTGTCATTATACTCCTAGGATTAGGCTCTCGATACACTTTAAACCAAAACAGGACAGTGTTTACATTACTGGTTTGTAGAAGAATTAGAAAACAGTCCCAATATAGAGGTATCTTTCCAGACGAATATCAACTCCCATACAGATAAGACCACTACCTAGTAAAGTAAAAAGAACACTAAACAAAAAAAAAACTTTAAAGTTTACGGGGTACTTTATAAACCATAATAAGAAAAGAAAGCTTCAAATAAAGTTAAGTTTATGTTTTTGAAAGACAAAAACTACAAAAGACACAATTCTAATCACGTGGCGCATGTGTCTGAAAAATAATTACATATTTGTGCCATTTGCTGTAGAGATTATCGGTCCGTAGGATCCACGTGCGGTAAATAAATTTGCTAAAGAAACTATATCCGTGACTTATCGTCGCCGCTGGTGATAAGAGAGCTGGCTCCTTTCTCGCTCAAGGGCTTAGTAAAGCCATTCAGCAAGAAGTAGGTCCGTATGATAAAGTATTTACTTTTTCCTGCTATGGAATTAAATATTTTATATTTTAATGATATGTAAATAAATGTAATTAAAAAAGCGGTACTTGAATAATTTAAACTCAAACCATGAATAGGGTTATTTGTGGTTATATATTTTTACCTATAATATCTAAACAAGCTAATATATATTACTTACAGTGTTTTAATGTTAAAATATAACAATAGGAGATTATTACTTATATATAACACAGAAGTAAAAAAGCATAATTAAAAGTTATTATTCCGAAACCGTTATCAACCGACTTCTATATTTCTGAACCTTGCCAATTTTCTTATTAACCTTCGTCGCATTAAAAAGCATAAAAACGTGCAGAGTCTATCGCGATTAGCCTCGGCGTGTTTGCTGCTGTTATGAAAGAAGATAACTATCGTGCAATTACGGCACATCTCTCACTTGAGCAATCTTCACACAAACATTTAATTAAAGGAAATCAGAAAAATCGTTCTCTTTACGCTCTTTCTCAATAAGTTTTTATCCTCTGTTACATGAGGATGTCTTGTTTTATTTTATTGCTTCATGAAAGTGTACGATTACAGTGAAGTAGTCATGACCTAAATCTGTTACCCTTAATCGAACTTTTATTACGTAAAATATGTCATGATAGCTAAAATAAAATAAGGGCTTGATTTTGCTAAACCTGTCTTTATTTTAACCACAACGATATTTGGTTGAGCAACCAATGCTGCAAATACATTTAATTGCTCATCAACGTTATTTTTTATTCGCCTAAAATATAATATGGTATCGCTTAAAAAATAATTTGTTTTCAACCCGCGGAAGCAACTCCAAAAGAAACTACAAGTCAACAAGACGTAAATCAGCCACGCTTATCGCCCGCACCCGTACGCGAGTTTGATTTGAATATTTGACTTCACTGATAACTCGAAAATTAGGACAGAGATTGTATTGTGACCGGTTGCAACCCACCGAAGGAATCTCGCTTTGCTTAATCTTTACTTAGATAGCGATTTTTGCGTCATAAGAACTCGTTTCACATAGACATATTTCTTTTAAACAAGGTTTCGCACAGCCAGTACGTTTAGATCCAGAGCGCTATTTATGATGGCCACGTTTAATTCTCCATGATTTACGGTCTCACTCAATAATAAAAAACAAGGTTGTTCTAAAGAAAATATTGACAATGGAAAATTTAATTTCAACAATTTCCAAAAAGTCAAGCGTAGCTTAAAAATGTTATATAAGTATTCATAATGTGTTTACTGATTTACACGTTATTGTAATTTGAATATCTATCATAAATATTGTTTTTATATCAATAGTTTTTTTTATTCATGCATTAAATCCCATCAAGGGTCCACTGCTAAACATAGGCTTCCCCAGAAATCAACTTATGGGAGGATACTTTCTATAGTTACCAGCCTTGACAGTAGGATAGTTAAACGCAGAATTTTAAATATTTTTAGTTGTTATATTTAATCTGTTGCTGCTGCCCATCTCCTGTTCTATATTTTCTTTTTGTGTCTCTTACGACACCCAAAAAATTTCTGTTACATTAGATTTTTATTAGAACAAAATAAAGATCTGAAAATGGAAAATAATTTCCAAATTGGCATATTGTAAATCAGCGAATACTATCACGAGATTTCTTAACAAATCAAAATTAGCCTGAAAAAATATCACGTAACTACGATGGACATAAAAGCAAGGAAATCAAAACCGAGTGGGTACAACAGTTACGTGGTTTTGTTATGTAAAGCCTTTCGTATACTTTCTCTGTCAGCAAAATTTAGCGTGAACGTTACGCAAGCAACGAAATGGCAGCCGACTAAATTTCATCATTTCAACGTCGGAGAGAAGATCACTGTGACGTATATGGAAGCGGTCGCTGATGAAATGTGAAATATGAAGATGATTTCCCCTAACTCCCTTAGCATTTTATTAGTCTGCAAAGCAAATGTGTCCCACAATGTTATTACTTGACAAACATAATGATGTGAAATACTTAATTTTACCACTTTTTTATTTACCCGCTTTCGTTTTAAACTAACCGACGAGTCAGAGGCCTGAAATTTTAAATGCCGCTCGGAATCTGGTGGCAATGGAAGAATGTGAAGAAAAATTTTACTTGTTATCACTGGTAACACAAATAATTTCACATTTTTTTGTATATTTTTTAGAAACACTTGACATTTATTTATTAGACGTTCTTAATTGTTTAATTAGGTATTGTATGTGTTTCAATCAACGAATTCACGTAGTCACCAGGTATCATAGTTGAATTCCTATTCTAGTGCGTGGGTAATACGCGACACCATATTTTTTATCAGCTTGACATATTTTTTAACTGATAGGTACCTACATTAAGCCAATATAATTATGAATGTATTAACTAAGAACAAACTAATTGAAGTGAAATAATTTCAATATGAATTCGATTTGTTTTTGTTACATTACATATCTATGAAAAATAACTAACAGTAAATTAATTAGATTTAAAAAAAGGAATTTTTGAATTACCTTATGAAAAATTAATTAAATACTAACGTATTGTGAAAAAGTAATTATTATTAACGTGTGATTGATTACACGACTTTAGTTCAATCAATTCGAATGCTTAACTGTCTAAAGAAATGTAAATTTATTAATTTTTACCTAACACTAACTTGTGTGAGGTAACTTTCTAAAAACTGCTCGAGTGACCTTGAAATAAAACGCTATTACAAAACTGCGGCCCGCTCGCCGGCCCTAACCCCCTCCATTGCAATGAGCCCGCGGATCTACGCACGCTCCACTCGCACACAAGCATGGGCGCACTAAGACTGCATATGTGTGTCACACTCACTCATTTCAAACGGCTGCACACTAACCCACCACACGTGCAATCTCCATGTGTGCGTTACCTACATACACAGTAGAATACAAGTAGAAAGGAGAAGGAATGATGAAAAATTAAATCTGACAGATATATAATATTTAATTTATCTTAATATAATTAGTTATTTAAAATTAATCGCTTGACATAATCGTAATATAATTAGCTTGAAAACATTTTGAGAAAGAACCATTCTAAGACCGGAAGGCGTATAATCGAACAAACAAATGAGTCACTGTTGACGTTTTCACTTTATTCGTCGTGGAGAATATTGTGTGTCACTGGTTAAGAAAAAATAAAAGAAAAAAATGAAATGACTTTAATTTCATTGCTGTCTGAATGCAACTTTTCCACCGCGCATCGCCTTGGTGTCACATTATCTCGCTACCAAACACACCTTAAAAATTCTAGCAGTTTTGAAATCGCCGCCTTCCAAATATGTGAAATCCTTGAACATGTTATGTGGGTCATGATCAGGTACCATTATGTGTCTCGCAGTCGTTATTAGCATAGAGTGCTGCGGCAATCACGCTGATACATTGCGCAACATTGTTGACTTTCATCCTGAAGGTCAAGTGCCATCCTATTTCAAAACAGACCTTGGTTCGAGTCTGGTTCACCTCGGACCATTCGTAGAGAACCGTAAAGTAAACGGAAGATTAGACTAACTGATTTTATCAAACAATATTTTTATTCATAATTTTTCTCTTTTACACTATTTCATATATCGTACCATTTTTTTAGAGGAGAGGAGGAGGAACGTTTTCCTAAGAGGACAATTTTTTTTAATATTTTCTATACATTTTTAAGTAAAGTTTAGAGGCATAGCTACGCTGTAGCTATAACATGGTTGTAGCACGAATGGGTCGGCTCGAGCGGGGAAGGACCATGTTCTCACAGAATACCAGCGTGTTTCGTACAGTGAGTGTGAGAGAGAACCGAAGACCCTTTTTACCAGAAACAAGGCAGTCCATCTTAGTCCTCAGGGGTGGCAACGAATTTTGGTTTTTAATGATGTAGATGTAGATGTCGATGGCACACATCATCCACTTACTATCAGGTGGACCGTGTATTCGTTTGTCATCCTTATTACATAAAAAGCGATTTAAAGCCGCGTACGAAGGTTAAGAAATCTCGCGTCGTGAGAACTTCTAGTATAAAGATGATTTAATTCATCATAATTTGTTTAAATAACACAACAAACATTCAAATTACCATAGACAATCAAATTCGACCTTTTCTTAGACACGTTATTTATAAATAGTATTTTAACTATTGCTGTATCTGCCAAATGGCGGACACGAACTCGACTTATTATTGAACGAAAATATTAAAAATGTGGGTGTGATCCATTTCCATTCATGGAATTAAATTTCAACCTGTTATAGTTAACATATTCAAGCTTCTACAATTATACCCAAAATCATATTAAATAGTTTGTCGAACTATTTGATATGATTAGGCATTTATGAACTCATGACTTTTATAAATTAGGCAAAATTTCAATAAAAGACAAAAATATATAATATAGAATATATGTACGTCTCACCGCTGGGCCGTGTCTCTTCTCATTTCAGAGAGGATTTTGGATCATTTTAGTTCGCCGCGCTGCTTCAATGCAAGTTGACGTAATAAAATAAAATCTATGTAGTTTTTTGCTATAGACTTTTTATTCTTAACGTTTAAAAACTTTAATTGATTAAGAATTTTACTTTAATATATTTTAATATTTTATGAATAACAATTGAGAACACCAGTGCAGTTCATTTTGATCACATTTAATATGAAGACTAGGTACATCTTCAAATATAGAAGCATTGAAGGAAACCCGGTTAATGGAGAGATGCAACACAAATAAAGTACAGTCCCCAATTGTTGATTTTTTTTTATAGGTTAAGGGTGACATACGAGCACACAGTCCACCTGATGGTAATGGTTGCTGTGACCCAGACATCCACATCTATCCTCAATAAAGAATCAAAATGCAGATGCGTTGTCACCCGTGAGGACTGAGATGGAACGCCTCTTTTCCAGTAAAAATTGTCTCCGGTTATTTACACTCACCATACGAAACACAGCAGTGTTAAGCTGCTATTTTAAGCTGGTATTCCGTAAGAGCGTGGTCCTTCCCCGGTCGCGCCGACCCATTCGTGCTACAACTATACTACTAATATAGCTGCAGTATGGCTCTACCACGTGTTAAGATTAAGATGCTTCTACGTATCTCCTGTTTTAGTTTCCTTATGTCGCCTCTTGTGACTCCTATTGGGAAGATATGGGTAGCGGATATTCTTACAACATGGATAATATATATGTAGGTATATGCATGTAGCAAATGTTGTTGTAGTCAATTTCGAATACAAGCGGTGAAGGAAAACATCCAGAGGAAACCTCGTGCTTCAACTATACTACTAATATAGCTGCAGCATGGCTCTACCACGTAAAAAATATATAAAAATATGATATGTTTTAATGGCATTTTCAACATAGTGTAAAATAAAACATCGGATATTTTTATTTATTTATTTATTTATTTATTCTTCATTGCATTTCCTATTACAAAAGAATACAAACCGTTACCGTAACAGGCCTCCCCATAGATTGCCTCATAGGGGGAAATTTGCCATAATGAGGGCTAATAATTTTTTACTCACCAGATGTCGCTAGTTGATACTGAGGTAAAGTTTTTTATTACACAATGTCATTTAATTGAGAAGTTAGTTTATAATAAAAGTTTATCAGTTTCAAAAGTATTATATTAATAGACAAAACAATGCCTCAGTGGTTTGTTCTTTAATTTATTGCACATTTAAAAGGTTTATTTAATTTTCCTACTTTTATAAATATCTGTGGTTTGGTTTATTTATTTTTAATCTTATTAATATAAAATATAGCTCACAAATTTACTTCCCCGCTATGATATCTGTCAAAGCCTGGTGACAGAAAAAGTCGTGTGGGCATACACATTGCCACTCTTGGCAAACGAGTTGGCAATCACAGTTTTTTTTTGTCGTTATTATGAAGACGCTGATGCCCCTCTCCCGATTTTTTCCCTCTGTCGCCTCTTTCGACACCCATGGGATGATATGGGGTAGTGGATATACTTACACTGCCACTGCACGGTAATATGGAGTGGGTAATTTTTTTAATACATTTTAAACATGCTGACAGATTTCAGAGTATTTTTGTACGTGGTAGAGCCAAGCTCAGCTATATTTATAATATAGTTGTAGCACGAATGGGTCGGCTCAACCGGGGAAGGACAATGCTCTTACAGAATACCAGCGTAAAATAGCGGCTTAATGCTGTTGTGTTTCGTATGGTGAGTGTTGAGAACCGGAGACCCTTTTTACTGGAAAAGAGGCATTCCATCTTAGTCCTCAAGGCTGACAACGCATCTGCATTTTGATTCGCAAACGAGGATAGATGTAGATGTCTATGGGCCACAGCAACCACTTACCATCAGGTGGACTGTGTGCTCGTTTGTCACCCTATTTCTATAAAAAAAAGAGTAACCTGTTGTTAGAGTATAAAAATCAACTAAAGTAAATGCTTTAAAAAATGTAATGGCCTCTGGCGGATACTTGTATAACTATCCCGAAATATTCGAAGTCTTACCGTAGAGCATGTATGGTGCGATTATTTAGTACTCTAACTATAAATTCTACCAAACATGGTAACTATGGCAAACTGACCGATCGAAGGACAACTACGGCTAGCAGTTGACTTGACAGTCATGGGCTAAGGAGACAATGAGCAATAAGCACCAAACACACACTGTACAAAAAAATCCATGATCTATGCTTATAATCGAGAACAACGATTTTGAATTGGATGCCACATGACGGCCAACCTACATTTAAAAAACTTAGGAATTTGTAGAATGTTATTTTACGTATACAGCAATCGCCCCGCTAGTCAGACCTAATTGCGATCGCAGAATTAGACGTCTCGCCCCCATGACGCTGGTTTCCATTGTTTGTCCGAGTATTTGGTATAAATATGAAATGAATAAACCGCCATATTACAGAGGCCACAAGATCTAGACTTTCCCTTAAATTGCCTCTTATGACACCCACGAGTTACGATATGGTGATACTTGATGCCGCCTAACTGTTATAACCAGTGTTTGACTACTATCAGGTAATCACAATAACTGAGCTTAACAAAAGCCTATTCACTCTTGCCTTGACATACATTGTAATCGGATGGAAAGACATGCTGGCAAATTCTACTCCATTGCTGTGTGCATTACAAACGACGAAGCAAACTGTTTGATTCTAATGCGTGATAGTCGATAACAAAGGGGCGGAGACTGACCGCACGTCTGGTGCTCCGATGGTGGAAGGAAGAGGGAGCAATTAAGGCATGCAATTCCTGCGCACACTCCTAAATGTTTCCTGTAGAAAACCGTGAGGCTGGCTATTTTTCGCCTACGCTAGAGAATGGTGATATTAGTTTAAATAAAACTAATTTTACGGATTTTATCGCGTATATTAACTTATTTTATATTCCCGACGTTTCGGATGTTTTCCAGAACCCGTGCTCACGGGGGACTGAGGTGTTTGACGTCCTGCTGTCATAGTTAGCCCGGCTACCTTCAGTTTTTTAATATTAATTTTTGGTTCGATTTACGCAGGATGAGCTTACAGTATCTTGAAGTCTAGCAGTGGTATACTTGGGTTTGGATTTGATTTTATTAATTATGGGATCCCAAATAGATGGCATCTTCTCTATTGAAATTAGGATGTTTTTTTTTAATTTCAATAGCCTCGCGAATCATCCTTGGGAGGAATGGGTGTTCTTTTGCGAGGATTTGTGGTCTATCGAATCTAATGTAATGGCTGGGACCATCTTGATCTAACGTCAGGAATATAAAATAAGTTAATATACGCGATAAAAATCCGTAAAATTTGTTTTATTTAAATGTGTAGTGTTCGCGTAAATATAAGAAATCATTGGTAATATTAGGTTATCTAGTGCCTGCTATGAGTAAGGTCCAAGTCCAATAGTGGACCTATTATGGGTGAATGAGATCTTATTTGATTTATTTAAGCAATTTACTCAAATAAAATTAAGATATTTAGAATGTTATTTTGGCTTTCTTTAGTACCCACGTCGGATATTTGATTTGTTGTAGATTTTAGAGAAGTACGTCCTAGTTATTTGTGTTATTCGTTAGCAAGTATCTGGCACAAGGGATCAATCGTCAATCAAACGCAAGGTGAGAGTGTAACTGTGGGAGCTATTTTAGCATCATTGAAGGTAATATTCATTCGCGCTTTCGGCTGAAGACTCTCACGCAAGGGTATGAAGTAATGTATAAATAAATCCATTCGTCAGATGCCAAATATATTATACCACATATGTACGCCAAAAGATAACCGCGGTAAGAAAATAATAATTTAATATTTTTTAATAAAGATAAATATTTTTGAGAAGTATTTAATTTTTACTTGCGCACCAAACATATCAGAAATTATCGGTTGTATTACAATAATATTTGATTTTAATTTCAGCACATTAACTTTGACAACAATCAACTATCATGAGACTACCAATCATAAGACATTAAACAAAATTATAGTTATCTGGGGAAAAATTTTACACAGGACATAAAACTAATATGCTATTCTTTCTCGGTTGATTTATAGTTAATTTTGGTACACAAGAACCAAATGAATAATTCATCAAATTTATCATAATCATGGTAATTGACCGATAGATAAACGCATATTATATTCAACATATACCGTAAAACAGAGAAACTAAACTAAAAAAATTATCATAATGACAATGATCTCACTCGACTCCAGTCAACATTGATTAACATAACTTTAGACATTTCCTTGTTTTGCTACGTAAAGAAATTATCGTCTATATGCTTATCATTCTCCAGAAATATTTATTTAATACGTAGTAAACAAGATTGAACGTCATTTTAAAAAGAGTGTGAAAAGAAATTAGTGACGAGATGATTATGAGCATTGGTTAGGTACCGAAGGTAGGGTTGGCGGCGCCTCTTGTGAATGAACTGGCGTTTGTGATGGTGCTTGGTGTTACATAATGGCAGTATTTGGTGCGATACACGGTCCGTACTGCCGCAAACATTTCGTCCGAAGGCCACCGGCACAAAGCGTGCGCAGCATATCGCTCGCCACGCGCGCCCCGCGGTTTCCTGTTTGACGACTATCGACTTACATCACTATCGTTTTCTGTCATATTGCTCGGCTGTTAGAAGCTTGTAAAGGGGTCCGGCCCGTTGCTAAGTACCTTTTTTACATTCGTCATTGAGGACATGTACATACCGGAATTGTTATTAGGATCACATGCCTTAACTTAAAATTCTTCCTTATTATTAAATACTTCTAATTCTCATGGGATTCGCCGTCTATATATTATAGGATACTAGCTGGTTTCCGGCGCGTTGCAGCCGTTAATTGTGGAAATATCGTTTTAAATTTGGAAGAGTTATATTGCTTAGTTTAGGCCTGTTTTCACTTTGATTAGTGATTAGTGCAGGTGATTAGTGCAGGTGCTTAGTGTTTAGGAGTAAACACGTGTGGACAGCAATTGATTAGTGCAAGTGATTAATAACCTGTGTAGTAAAGTGATTAGAAGCGTGTTCTATTTTTTTGCGAATGGACTGCGAGTGTCACGCCCCGCGCGCCCTTCCTTTCCCCTCACTCGCAGCATGCCTACCACTAAACACGTTTGGACAGCAGTGCTTAGTGTTTACTGTTTAGCGTTTAGCGTTGGACGCTCGCTTCTGTTAAAAAAAATGTCCATACTTCCTGATCGACTGCTAACAACTGAATTTACTATACACAGCCACTAAACAGAATTGGATACTACTTACACTACACACCTGCACTAATCAACCGCAAAACTAATCACCTGCACTCGCACTAATCAAAGTGAAAACATGCCTTTAGGAATGATAATACATTCATTGAAGTTGAGTGATGTATAACTTTCAAATAAATTTGTTGGTACGACACGCGCGCCACCTACTGTAAGTTAATTGTATTATGCCTATAACTTTCGCAAGTTATAGTAAGTGCAAGCAATAAGTTGAGAAAGTTTTATCGCAATCTGATATACAGTATGATAGCACATAAAATACGAACCAACAAACATTAATTTATATATATTATATACACTCATTAAAGAAGATTGACATTAGTTTATCGATTGACAAGCGTTAAATTCGCTGTCGATTCTGTCACAAATTTCAACGAGCATGGAGTGTGCGTTCGAATGATAATACGAGTAGACAATTTAATAGAATCGATCATTTAAGTGTTGTAAGTAGAGCATGAAACTGTCGGTGGGTCTGTTAACGCTTCTCGTAGGGCTGTGGGATTGTTGCATTCGCTATTGTACGCATCGGAGCATGCTGAAATTTAGCTCGGTTAGTCGACGGTTTAATTGTTTTCTGCATTCTTAGCTCTCTGATTTATTGCGTCCACGACCGCGACATGCACATGAAATACTTGAATAAATAGGTATTCATGTCACTTCGATTTTGTCATCAATAAAATATTTTTAATCATTGACTTTTTTTTACAAAATGTTAAAACTTTAAATGTGTAGGTAATGTTGAACTTTTATAAATGATTTATACGTAACAAAACAAAATAAAGATCGTAGTACATAAAACACATTAATTTAATAACATAAACACGAAAATAGCAATAATAGAAGCCTTTCCAAGTTCCACGGAAGAAGTGTTGAGAGGAATTTGAGACAGCATAGAAAAAAGAAAATCCACTACCTAATATCATCCCGTGGGTGCCGTAAGAGGCGATAGATAGAAAATGAAACAGCAGATGGGCAGCAGCATCTTCAGCACTTACTCCCGGCCACAGAGTAGGTACTTTTTTACTCCGGGCTCAGCCGCCGTCGTGAGTGGGCGTTTGTTTACAGCGGCTCGTGCTGAAAAATATAGATCGCTTTAGAAATACAAAATATTCCAAAAACCAAATTTGATACATACTTGACCAAGGTAAGACATTATTATTATTTTTATAATCACAGATTTTTATTACAATATTTTGTTTCGCTAAAAGTACGCAGAATTTATATATAAATATACTTATAAGTCTTAAACTTTATGGAGATCTGAAGGTGTACTTCGATATCTGCTACTGGAACTCCTTGACGAGTAGTAATAGGTGTGCCGATTTTGGGCTCGTTTTATTAGTTATGATGAGATCTTAACTCCGGACTTGATAGAGTGACTTGAATGTAGGCGTTGATGACTGCTACTGGAACTCCTCGACGAGGAGAACTAGATCTGCCGAGTTTGGTCTCGTTTTCTTAGTTATGAATAGACCTTACCTCCGGACTTGACGAAGTGACTTGAAGGTGTACTTTGATGATTGCTACTGGAACTCTTTAACGAATAGAACTACAATTTACATTTTTTTTTAATTTTTTCACTATCATATGTGCATTATGAGTCGTGCATTTTTGGATTTTGCAAACTTTTTTTTAATTTAAGTTTCACATAAAGGTTATTAGTGAAAACTTGAGTGTATTTAACCTACTTTAAAAAATTAAGGTATAATCATGTTATACGTAATTTTTTTAATGCACTTAAGGCATGCACAATTGGATTTACCAATAGTTTTATTTATTACTTCGACTTCTGAATCTAACGTTCCGAAATGAGGTTCTTGTAACCGCAGATGAAACGGCGGAAATAAAACTTCACAGGTATCTTCTTTTTCATCATTTTGGAGTTATTATTACATAGGAGAGGTATTTGCCATAGTTGCCACACAAGCGGATGGAATTTAGGTCCTTCATATTTATGTACGTGATGGAGCCACACTGCTGCGTATAATGGTGCGTGAACGATAAAATAGCAGGATAAAACTTCTGTTTCGTATAATCAGTATAGGGGATAGGAGTATCGGGACATCTGCATTTTGTTTCCTAATCAAGAGTAGATATTATAGGTACTATGATCCACAGGCCGTCACTACATCTAGTAGGTGAGCGAAGTTTAATAACTTCGCTCTATTGTCTTTTATGATATGCACGTATTATACATATAAATGAATCAAGTCACTTTTAACTATTTGATTTACGTTATCATTACAAATTGATAGAGAAAAACGATTTTTAATTCGTTTGTTAATTTAATGAATTTAATGTTACCAATTTTCGTATCTAGTTACAATATTGACTATAAAAGAAATTGAGAAATACATTCTGAAACGAACCTATTTTTATACTTCTATTGATAATTATCGATAACTTCAACCTTGAGAACCACTAACTTGTTCGAACGTAAATAATTATACTGAAATTCGAACCACGAAACTAACAAGCTTAAAGGTTAAGACAGTAATTAAAATAACCCGAATGAGTAAAAAAGTTTACTGAAAAGAGAAAGAATTATACCCTATCTCACTTCTACAACTAAGACGAATCTAATGACACCTCATATGTTAAAATTCATCAAACCGTGTAGGACACAGAGCGTGCTAAATAAATAGATATACATTCAAAAAAATTACACTCCTGGTGGGGTAGTCGGATAAAAAGGCTTATACGAAATTCTAATTCGATAGAGGTCGCAATAAAACCAAATGAATTTAAATGTCAGTAATAATAATAAGTTGATTGATTGATTTATATTGATGAATTTAATTTGCAGTCAGCTTAAAACAAAAGGTACTCGTAGTTATCATTTCTACTGCGAACAGAATTATCTACACCTTGTTTCCGCGGTTATAAAATTGCTTTATAATATACTGGTATATTTCCTCGAGATAAATATGATTTTAACATTCGCAATAAATTGCTGTCGCTCGTACCTTTTCGTAACTTTCAATGGTTTAGCAACAGCCGGGGAAAGTTGTAACTTTTTTCCCAATCCTACGCTCCAGTAGTCCAACAGTGGCGGTGTCTAATAATTTCATAGCTTACAAAACCGGCATCGCGAAACATTTCGCAAACGCGATTTAATTTAACGTTTAACAATCTGCCAATACTAACCTATCGGTATCGATATTATGGATTAACTTTCATCGATTTCTATATATTATACGATATCAAATACGATAACTAATTTATAATTACTGAATTTTAACCCTTATACTACCTTTCACATATTTTCGTACCTTAAGCACCCAGTTTAAAAAGTAAATAAATTAGTTATAAAGTTAGTAAAGTTTAAAGCCAATTTCTGTAAAAAAAAAAATATTTTGTAATACTAATTATACCTCACGGGACGTCTTCTGCTATCAGTTTAATATGCAATCACGCATAACAGATTGTTGAATTGTTGAATGAAATTTACATAAATTCAAATTCACCTAATTATCATATACAAGTACATATTTGTTCTAAAACACTATTGCAACTTATGAGTACGTTACATTTTACTGAGATGAACTAAATCCAATTAAATAATCAGATCTAATAAATGATTTTTACATAACAAACTTATTTTATAATTTCCGATGATGTCGAGAAAAGCTTGGACCGCTAATGTTCATTGCCATATAAGACATAATATTCTCTACCAATGACAAATAATAAATAACATTACAGTAATAAGAGAAGAATTAAATCTAGAATAAACCATATTTTACGAACTTTACTGAGTATATTTTAATTTTTTTTTTATAGATTAAGGGTGACAAACACATTTCACCTGATGGTAAGTGGTTGCTGTGGCCCATAGACATCTACATATATCCTCGTTTGCGAATTAAAATGCAGATACGTTGCCAGCCGTGAGGACTAAGATAGAATGCCTCTTTTCCAGTATAAATGGTCTCCGGTTCTCTACACTCACCATACGAAACACAGGAGCATTAAGCTGCTATTTTACGCTGGGTTCAGTGAGAGCGTGGTCCTTCGTCCACAACTATAGCTCTATCACGTAAAAAAAAATTAAATTCCTATAATTCGTCGTAACGTCAAGTTTTTACAACATCTATGGACATTGAAGGGTCTGATAGCATAGTTAGGCTTTGTTTATGTTCTGCCTTGAGTTATGAAGGCGCAATAATTAAAATAATGGAAACGTTATGTGTTAGTAATTTATATTATTTCATGTATTACTTAGTTATTTATATTTTTTTTTTTGCATTTATTATTTGTATATTTATATTGCACCACCTACCACCTACCTATTCATTGTTTGTATTACCTTACACCTTTGGTTGCCTGGAAGAGATCGCTATGTAGCGATAAGGCCGCCAAATTGTACATATTATAATCAGATTTTTGTTATGACATTTGTATATTTGTTCGTGGTGTACAATAAAAGTATATTCATTCATTCATTCATTCAACGTTTCATATTGAAAAAAGGTACTCATTATCATAGAAATCTGTAATAATATATTCATGCAATGTATTCGGCTTTTGCGTAAAGTTAAAAATCATTTGAAGTAGCCTATGTTTACGTACATAGCGATTATTTTTAGTTTTACAATCACGAACTGTCATAAACAGCATTAATGGCATCAATCTACAATCCCGTATCCCGTTCTTACTAACAGTAATAACGTTGCCTGACCGTTCTACGTTGCTACTAGTACATAGTTAATTAGTGTGGGTAGAATTATGTAACGCTGCGGCGTATTCTTTTATGACACAACCTTGAGTGGTACACTTGATTCTTGTTACTGATTGAGATATTTTTATTGCTTCTTGTTTACATACAGATCTAGTTGCGATACTTCCTGTTCGTTTTCAATTTGATTTGGTTATGTTTTATGAATATAGGTTTAAAATGTAACATAAAATTAATAATGGTCATTATTTCATGCTTCAAAAAGTCTGTAGGTGAACCAAGGCCTCGGTAATGATTTGTCATAAAGCATGCACCGGAGCCACTTTTAAATATCGACTGGATTCATTGTCCCTCATTGCTAGTGTCACGCAGAGAAACCCCGATCACAGCTACAAAGCTTGCTGACTGACTAAGCAATCACACGAGTGAAAGGAGAGATTTCATTCATTCATTACAGCACATCAGAAGTTCACTGCTGAACATTGACCTCACCCATAGATTGCTTAACATGGTGCAATCTATGTGTGAGATTACTATTTTGCGATATAACAGACAGATTTACCGTGACAGCCTATTAAAGTCCACAGCTGAACATAGGCCTCCCCCATACATTACCTCATAGGGGAGAATACTTGCCATAGTTGCCATGCTTGGCAAGAGGGTTGGCAACTGCAGTTTTTCATTTTTAGTCGTTATTGGGAAGACGCTGCTGCCCATCTCCTGGTTTGTTTCCTTCTGTCGCCTTTTACGACACCCACGGGATGATAGGAGTCAGTGGATATATTTGCACTGCGCTAAATTTTTAATTTATTTTTGAATTATGTTTTAATAGTAATGTTCGATAAAAGCATCTCTTATTTTTATAAACATACACACATATCTACACGTTCATACAATATTAGGCCTTAACTTTATAATATTATTTAAAATTGTCATTCATACAACTTCCTTCTGCTTTATCTAATGTTTAAACTTACTAATCAGCAATTCTTAAAACACGGATAAAAAATGTTCCTAATCAAATCAACAACAAATTTGTAATATTTATCAATATCAATCTATACTTTTGATAACTTTAATAGCTCGCACTTGTTGTACTTCCACTGGTTTTTGTTTTTATTATAATCCATAAATACCATTAAGACCAATTGCTCAACTGAATCACCTTCGTAACCAAATGAGTAAGAGGCGCGACTAAAGAGATTGTAAGTATTTATATGTTTCCGGAATTATGTTTATTGAAAAGTGTCAGTGAAAGTAAGTTTATGCTTAACCCCAGCGAAGGTTGAAAAGATTTTTTATAATTGTATAAGCATATTATGTGAAAGAATAAAAACTAAAGGACAATTACATCACGTAAGGGCATGCGTGCACCTAGGGTTACCAGATCCAAAAACAAAATTTCCTGACAACATCCCTAATTATCCAGCAAATTCTCTCATTTTTTGTAAACGACATCAGCAGTTGCTATGAAAAATATAACATTAATTGAATATTTATTTTATAATACACTAATTTATAAAAATAACGTGAATCAATCAATATGAAAATTAAAAATCAAATAATTATTATTACTCTTTAAAAAAATCCTGATAAATTTTATTTGTTCCTGATTTCCTGAGCGAGGGTGTTAATTCCTGAATTGTCAGAATTGCTGGTAACTCTAGGTGCATGAGGCACGCAGCTTAGGTACTAACGAATCAGGCTCTGACGACGGACAAATGACAGAAAATACAATCCATATAAACAGCATAGCCAATAAATACATAGGCTGCGTTCGCTAACCCACACGCCTCGCATGGTGCTTACTTATGAGCAAATCTTTAAAGAAATGTGTTAAAAATTAGCTCAAAAAAAAGATAATGCCGTTTATTAATTAAAACACAGAGTCAGGTATATGGCTATAAGAATTGCACATTTATTAATATTATTAACTAATAGTACATTTATTAATAGTAAATACTACGTATTAAACGTACACACTTGTACTGAATATATATTTGATTAACTACCTACAGCGCCACCTGTGATCAAGTCCAGTCAAAAAAATTACAGCGCCATCTAGTGAAACAGTTGAGTTACTAATTTAACACGAAACTGACAAAGAAGTTCTACACATGTATAATGTTATACATGTGTAAGAAACTTGTTAATAGATGGCGTTCGCTTTACTAAAAAAAAATATTTTTTTATTATCATTAACAGATCGACTTCATAAAATTTTAATATGATTATGTACAAATATTATTATTCGTTGGGTGCCAAGAATAAAACAATTTTTCAAATTATCTAAATTGCCTATGATTATCAATCACTTCGTGGGAAAATACTTTGATAGAGTATTGAATTTTAGGTATATTATAGACTATTGGAATTACCAGAATGATCTCATATCCTTCGATGGATAGCGATATAACCATCTCATATTTTAATAAAATTAAAAAAGTGGCAGATGGCAATAGTGGCAAAGACAACGGTCCATGTTCAGCAAAGGTCTGTTATGAACTGATAAAGAATTGATCTTATTAAATTTAATTTAGGCACGTAATAAAAATAAATCAGAAACATCTAGATATTGTATTTTATTCATTTGAACAAAGGATAAAATATATTACAACTAGCTCGCCAGGCAGATGTTGTTCTGCCCTTTCCAACGACCCTTCCTATAAAAATCCTTAAATTCGCAATAAAAAAATTTGAGGGTCACTTATCGGGATAAAAACTATCCTATCTCTCAAATTGGACCAAAATGCACACAGTGTGCAAAATTTCATTGAAATCAGTTCAGTAGTTTTGGAGTCCATCGCGGACAAACAACGTGATACGTAATTTTTATATATAAAGATTAAGGTATATTTAAAATTACACAATACATTGAAGGTAATAATGATAAATAAAGGAATGAAAATGAAATTGTAAGTGAGACAAGTAAATTGGTAAAATAAACTACAATTTCCTATATAAATGGCAGTCCATGGCAACACGATGCAAAACTCGTGAGCTGCAGTTACGTGTGGTTTCACATGAACAATGGCGGGAGAGACTGTCGCGCGCCGTTGCCTCCGCGCCACCCTGTAAATATAGGTTGTCCTGCCTGTATACCGTTCTCCGACTTACCGTGTAATTTTTACTTTTTAATTGCAAATGCCCGCATCGAAAAATTTATTATTTTATATTATGAAAGATTTGACTGTGTAGTGGCGGTGTAAGAATTTGTACTGAGGGAATCTGAAACAGGAGATGGGCAGCAACATTTTCCTGATAACAACTTAAAATTATAAAAAAACTACGTTTGCTTACCCAGGCCTAGCAAATACAGCAAATTTTCCTCTATGAGGCAATCTATGGGGGAGGCCTATGCCTGGCCTGCTGAACAGTGGACTTTTATAGGCTGTAATGGATGGATGAATTATGAAATATTAGTCTATAGGTACTTTCCTCATTCAACGCCTATGACTAGGTCACGTATATATTTTCCAGTAAGTCGTAATGCACTATATATATATATATATATATTTTTGAGAGGGTTAGGTATGTAAAGTTTACATGTCCTTTATTAAAGGACCTCTAAATATTTTTTTTCACGAACAAGCAGGAATTTCCACGACATCGTTATCGCCGAATACGTGTAAAACTTATAATTGAAATCAACATTTTCATTTATGCTCATTGAGTTATATGTACTACGTACTAGAGAAGCCATTCCGAACATTGACTATGTTCAACTGAACTGTAGTGCAATCCATAAAAACTAAATATTGCGTAAATTGAAGATTCGTGAATTCCATAAAATAATTATTATTACATTTTATTTAGAAATATGTTTGTTTAGATTAAATTAAGATATTATATATTAAATTCTTATATTTATTTTGTATTAATATCTTATTTTATATTAAATTAAAGTCTTCGCGCATGCGCGACTACTTCTCCCGCGCATGCGCGAAGACATAGAGTAGGACAATTTTTGTTTGGAATGCCTTCTCTAGTACGTAGTACATATAATTCAATGTTTATGCTGCATATTAAAATACAATACAAATGGAAAGACTCCTTGTCGAAAAATTTTTCAAAAAGGATATTTTAACAAAAAGTCGTAAAATCATATTAAAATTATGTAATTACCAAATGTTTGAAATGCTTTGTTAAAATACAATTAATATTAAAACGAACTGTAACCACAATGGTAACAAAACATGTTTACCTGCTTCATAATTATTTTATAATTATTACAAATCATTCATCGTAAATATGCATTTACAATGCAGATGTAACGATTATTTATTAGTCTGTCGATATATTCGTGAAAACTTGGCCTTCATTTACAGTTTATTAAAATTTAATTGACTCGCTCCAGCAACATATCTCACAATTTTAAAACACGTTTTTGTTATACAACAACTTTATTCTTAAATAATTTCTTATTGCTGAATTTTACATTAAATAAAATAGATTTACACTAGAACAACTACGACATTAATGATATTTATAAGTAATTCCTTTTATTTGTTCTTTTACTTTTGGGAGTAAAAGCATTTTAATTCCGAATCCGCAAACACCAACGCTTATACCATATGACACGTGGTAGAGCCACACTACACCTATACTATGATTGTAGCACGAATGGATCGACTCGACCGGGGAAGGACACTCTCACATAATAGAATACCAGCATGAAAAGTCAGCTTTTAATACTGCTGTGTTTCGTATGGTTAGCGTAGAGAACCGAAGACCCTTTTTCCTGGAAACTATTCCACCTTAGTCCGCAGGGGCGACAATGGATTTGTATTTTGATCCTTAATGAGGATAGATAAAAAATTTTATTGGCCACTTACCATCAGGTGGACTGTGTGCTCGTTTGTCACCTTTTTTCTTTAAAAAGGTACAAGTTGCAGAAAAAACAATTAAAATAAGTCTAACTATAAACGGAAACTAAGGAAAATTTACTAAAATCATTGTAAATCAGAGGAACAGACTGTCGTAATTGACATCATTATCGCATCATTCTAGACAGAATCCACTAGATTTATCTAGCACTTACATTCTTTGCCTGCTAACCTTCGCAATCAAATCTACTTTTGAGTTAAACAGCAATAATGGCATCGGATGCTGACTACAATGAGCACTATTCTGTTGTAGGTGACCTCACTCTTGCTAAACGCCGACACAATACAAGAAGCGCCTGTTGATCGTCTTTTAAACGATCTTGCGACTCTATCGCAATGTGTTATTAGCGTTGCGATACGCTACCGGGCCAAGGTTATATTGCAACAGGCTTTCTAACACCTGTGACCTGGAGTTCTATTTGCTTTCAGCGTTCCAAGTACGCCAGGATTAATTTAAATTCTTCTCACCTTTTCACCTTTTCCATTTGGTTGAGAAACAAAATAGTCTTTGTTTACTGACCATTGTTATTGTAAGAAATTGCATCTTTAATTGTTTTTGATGAGTTTGTTTAAATATATTTGCCACCAGCGATGATATTGCAATGAAACAATTCACTGGCCTTGTTTTCTTTTCAATCGACGATTTTCAGCCTGGCATCGAACAAGTCCAATGAACCGAAAACATTATGATGGACCTCAATTCGGTGAGATTTCACTTCTTTATCAGCGGTGGATATCGTGCGTTAGACAATACAATTGCTCACGAACGTTATATCAAATGCATCATACAATTGAACGTTCTGCAATCACGAAAAACAGATCATAGATTTTCACAAAATTAATAACCGTTCTCAAAGTAACTGCAATGATGGTACGAAACTCAACTGAACCCTCATAAACAGTAATTATTATTGTGTGTTCACTTACAATAGTTACTGCTGCTTGAGAATACCTACGTTTAAAATTGTCAACTTTCTTATGGAGCAAGATAACTAGGAAACATTTATTTACCGTCAAAATCTTCAAAGGCAATACTAAAAAATTCTCGCCCAAACGGGCAGGGCTGTCTCACTGTTAATTTACTTGGACGTGGATATTATTTCCAATGTAAAACATAAAACCAAAATAATTAAGATATAATGAAAATATAAAATATAAAATTGAAATGGTCCAACAGACAGGGGTTAATCATTCATAGACGTTCTACCCCGTGAAACTAAAATCACACGTTGGGTTCGGGAACAACGAGGTGGACGTGACCCCCCTTGAAGGAGTGTCACGCCTGTTACCCTTTCTGAAAAGAAAGGTTAGACGACCAAGATTACGCGTCCTCTTGGAGTGGTCCCGGTCTTAACGTCCATTCAGTTGACTGTATATTGATCTAATTTGGAAGGCGCAGTAGGAAATAAAACATTGATTTTATCTTCGTAATTTCCCCTTAAGAGTGCGACGTTGAAACTTTCATTACTTTCCTATCACTTTCTCTATTGTTTTCTTCTCTCTTGATTTAAACTATAAACTGGTGGCTGGTCCCAAACAAATTTCCAAATTACCACTTTACTATCCTAATCGCGAGCTATACGCGAAAGAGAAACGCGCACCGCGCGTCATTTCGACATGACATTGATTTTCATCATTGCACCCTTGTATTTTACCCCGTATCTTTATTTCTATAAAACATATCGTTATCACATAAAAACATATTAAGCTATTCAAAGACACATTTTCAAAGTAAGAAAACTTAAATATCTAACACACATCGTTAAAATAACAATTTTTATTAATAAACATGAATGTCTTATCTAATACAATAGTTTAATTCACAATTTAAAAGCATTTTACACTTTACTTCAAGTTTAATTTTCCTATATGAATGTATTTATTATTTCACTGAGACACTTTTAACACAGAAGCAGAACTGTTTTTATTAACACATATAGTAAAGCGTAGAGCGTAGATCGGACCAAAATTATTAATTAAAAAAGCTGAAGGTACTCCGGTTTAACACTGACATCGGGAGTCGGGACGTCAATCACCTCAGTCCCCCGTGACCACGATTGCTGGAAAGCAACCGAAACGTCGGAAATATAAAATAAGTTAATTAAACGCGATAAAATCCGTAAAAAATAGTTTTATTCAACGTATAGTAAACCTGAAACATTTATTACTTATTTCTACTCACTTTACAGAAATTTTCACAAATTAATAAAGTTTTTTATTTATTTTACATTATTTGGACCCCGTTTGGATCCCATACAACAAAAACAATCACGACCCTTATCATATCGATAGGACTAGTGCTTTCTTTGTCTAAATTACAACTATCTCTGTTCATTATGAAACATAATTTGTTTACATAATATGCAATTCTTATCAGTTAGTCAGTAGTATTTCAGTTATTTCCATAGCATAATGTCTTATGGGATTTTGCTATGGGGAAATGCGGCTGATTCAGAAACTATTTTTGTTTTACAGAAGAGGGCCATTAGAGCTATTTACAACCTAAAACCGAGAGAGTCTCTTAGAGATAAATTTAAAGAAATAAATATATTAACTTTGGCCTCTCAGTATATTTACGAAAATTTAATGTATGTTCACAAAAACAAAGGGAGTTTTAGTAAAAAAAAGTGATATACATTCTGTAAACACTAGGAACAAACACAAGCTAGTGATACCAGTTTCTCGACTCCACAGAGTCAGAATTCATTCTTAGGGCAATGTATACGCTATTACAACAAGGTCCCGGAAAGTGTACAGGCACTCTCTATTAGCAAGTTTAAATGTTTTGTTAAGTTGAAACTGTATAAAAAGGATTATTATAGTATAAATGAATACATGATTGATAATAACCCCTGGAAATGAGGTGATCGCTTCCAAGCAGTTTCTAAAATAAATTTTGTAAATAGTTCGTAATCATTTATATTTTAAAATTTATTTTAAAAAAAGTCCCGCTGGGTTTTTTAGCTGGTTCTGCCCAGGACAGAGGGTCTTTTTTCGAACCAGTGGTAAAGTAAAAAATGACTTTCTATAAGAATTAGACATGTAATGTATATTGAATAAAAATTATTCTATTCTATTCTATCAGCCATAATGAATCTTATCCCTTATCACAAGAGCAACATATATTTTTATCTAAAATAAGTATTTAATTTAATACAAGACTTTTATTCGTATTTCATAGTCGATTACTATGTAACACATGACTCTAAATTAATCTATAAACAAACTTTTACGGAATTAACTCTCGACAGAGGAATCGAACTCCGAACTTTCGTTCGACATTGTATTGAATCTAAATAGATTCAATATAATGTCGAACGAACATAGATTATCTCTTTATTCGAAGTGCCTTATACAATTTAATAGCAATATCTTCAAAACATGAAATTGTTTATTTTTTATGAAGTGAAAAATGATAAACTATTTTTTAAGCGCGACGGCAACAAAAATAAGTAAAGTCACTGAAAATAAGTGTGGCTTTGCATTAGTGCGACTACGGGCTTCCATCACGCCTGGCACAAGTGTCATATGGCCCGGAAATAACTATTTCAGATCTAAATGTTCATGTGTAATGTATACACCTATCTAAGTCCTATACGTTACAGAAGAAAATCCAAATGTGATCCTAAAAACGATAAACGTATTATATAAAGAAAAATGACGATTTATTTAAGATATTTGTTTACAGTGCTGGAATGATGGGCGAGGGCCTGCTGACGCTCACATACGGCAAGCACCACGCCTGCATCTTGAACGAGGTGGGCGCAGCGTGGCGCGGCGCCAGGTACTCTGACCTGGTGTTGGTGTGCGACGACGCCGTGCCGCTCGCCGCGCACCGTATCGTCATGGCCGCTGCCAGTCCCTTGATCAGGTAACCTTACAAAGACTGCTATGTAATCGCTCTAAATCATGTACCTACTATTTTGACTTACATATCATGTTTTCATAATGGCATTTATTTTGTTCTAGGAAAATACTTGATGATACTCCATCAGCCGACAATCCAGTCACGATCCACTTGTCCGGCATTAGCAGTACTCTTATGAGGCACCTCCTGGTCTTCCTGTACAATGGCCAAGCATACATAGAGGTTGGTAATATTTTTATTGACAACAACTCTTATTCCGATCATAAACTTGACAGTTTTAATTGCGTTTGCTACACGATGATTAAAAAATATTTATTATTTCCAGTCTGGAGAGATCGATGACATGCAAGAATTGTTTGAATTGTTAGAGATTAAATCGGACGTTTGGAAATCGACAAAGGAACGCCAACAACAAGAAGAAAGGAACAGATCGTGCGATAGATTAAAAGCCAAAAACCTCAAAACAGATATAAACAGCAACGAGAGCAGTAAACATGACGCACCGTCAGGATCATCACACTCGGAAAGCGACAGAGTTACACCGAGTGCGGGCTACAGTAAAGATAAAGAAAGGGACGATTCAGAATCACTAAGTATAAAGAAAGAGACAATGTCAACAAGTAGTAACGATGAAAGGGAAGACGAGGATCCGGATGGAGAAAACAGAGGCAAAGGTTGTGGTCGGTTGACGACGCGGCGGAGGAGTTCATCAAATCCAGTAAATCTTTCACTAGCAAGAAATTCCGAAAACACAGGCAGTGAACACGATGAGTCCCAGGATCTAGACGTTGAAACGGTCGCCGCAAAGGTATGATTGTATTATTTAAACATTGTTGTAATTCATTTAATATCACTTAGCGCATTAGCTATCTGTAGCGCTTTGGCTTAGCCACTACGCTGTGATTCGGATCGTCAAATTCTAACGATACGGGGTTATTTTTCAGAGTAGCCAAAATTAAAAACTTAAGTTAAAATATATAAATAATGATAATACTGTTATTGCAGTTTTTGAAAATATGAGTAAATAAGGCTTCTACTTTCTTACTTTCTTCTTTATTTGAAACTAGCTGCCCCCGCGACTTCGCCCGCGTGGACTTTACTACGATTTGATGGGTGTTAATTTTTTTTGCGGGGAACTCTTATTCTTTGATTAATATAAAAGTATCCTAAGCTACTCCTTATAACACCAGCTATCTGCCAGTGAAAGTCCGGTCAAAATCGGTCCAGCTGTTTCGAAGATTAGCCGAAACAATTAGACAAAAATTTTAGTTGTTTTTTGTTATTAGTACCATATACGTATACTTTCATATGCATTTAGTAAAATCTGTTATTTTAACATTACAAATAGACAGTTCAATTTTATTTATTTGTATGTATGTATGTATGTACATGTATAATAGATGATCCTAAATTGAATGTGATTTATGGGCAATAACGTATTTGCCTACCGATCGATTCTTACGGATGTGTGCGTGCACAGTAAAATCAGTTAAAATAATGCATTACCACGCATTTTGAATTTTAAAAGATAAAAAGGACGGAATGTTTGAGTTTTTTTTTAATTAAACTTTCTTTACTATTTGCCTATATTACTTATTCTGAACCTTCTCTGCAAATTTGGCCGGTAATTGCAAAATAACCCTATACATTTTTTATTAATTTATAAAACTCTAAAAATATAATAAAGTAACATAAGGCCTACATACATCCTACTGATGAATTGGGAGAGAGGGTTAAAGAGCATAAAATCTCATGTTGACTTTACATGGCTTGGAAATATTTTTATTACTAAGATATGCAGGATTCCTCACTATATTTTCTTTCACCGCCGAGCACTACTACGGCTCGTGAGAGGGTAATTGCTCGCCGCGGTCTAAGCTCGCTGTAAATTACGCTACAGCCTTACACCATTCAACCAATTGGGCTGAATGGTCATATATGGGCATATATCATATAATGATAAACATGTTATTTCTTTTACATTTTATTAATCTGTCTATAAGTTAAATATAAAGTTGTTGTTTATTTTTCAGAATATTGGAAGGAGAAGGTCAACCTCGTCTAGCCAAGAAGATCAGCCCCAAGAAACAATATACAGGAGACATTTACTAAATGATCGATTAGGGAAAGGAATTGAAAGAGCTAAAAGAAAATCACATTATCTTGAACCTCCCGAACTGGACCTGCGAACAGTGAAGTTAGAGGATTACGCGCAACTCAAACCACCTGATCAAGATCTTATGTCACTTGTTCAAACATCACCGGAAAATTACGTTGTCACACCACATCGAAAAAGAAGACCTGGATTCCACAATTCACCATCACAAAATCCTCCATTTGTATCGTTTCCCCCAAGTTACCTAGAAGAAATGGCACATTTGAGATACGCGCAAGGACCTGGTGTGGTGGCAGGGGTTGCTAGTGCTCGTCTTGGTACTTTTCATCCATTAAGTGCATCAGCGCCACCATATTTACCTGAAAGAAGTGCGACTCCTCCTGCAGCAGCACATGACGACGCCCTTAAGTATCGACCTCCTAGTGCGGGATCTTGGGGCCCTTGGTTGTGTCAACCACAGATGGGCGGTGACGATACTCCTTCCACAGAACACGAACAAGGATCGAGTAAACAAGCACCAGTAAGGGAATATCGTTGCGAATATTGTGGTAAACAATTCGGCATGTCATGGAATCTCAAAACACATCTTCGAGTTCACACGGGTGAAAAACCTTTCGCTTGTCGACTTTGCGTTGCAATGTTTAAACAGAAGGCACACTTACTGAAGCACTTGTGTTCAGTACATCGGAACGTTATATCGTCTAGCGAAAACGACGGCCGAACCAACACTCCTGGCCGTTTTAATTGTTGCTTCTGTCAACTAACATTTGAAGCACTACCGGAGCTTATCAGACACCTTTCAGGCCCGCACAATAGTTTGCTTCTTAGCAAAAACTTACACGAATGACGCTCGCCCACGTGACGCGGCCATTCACGTTTTATTGGACAATGATATTTCTCTCGCTCCGAGAGCTCAATTGTGATATGTGTTTAAAAAGAATATTAGTTTTAGTGTTTAGTATTAAGATTTGTAAAATCGCAGAGCGATACTCATAGTGAGACATTCGCAGGTGAAGGTGACTGCGGGTGTTATAATGAATAATTTAAAACAATCATGTTTGCCGCGTGGGTCCAAATTGTTATAATTTGTTTAAAAATTATAATCCGGGACCAATACCTTCCGAGATAGTATTTATTTGAAAGATGTATTTCATTAGCGTAAATATTATTTAAAAGCCACCGACACATTAATTCCTTAAGCATAGAAAATAGACGCGAATGTCAAAGAAAAGTTGCGAAGTTTGTACAGTCCCATATGTTGCGAACGTCACATGAACTACCTCCTAATTTCATGAAACCATCGGTGACGTCGTTGTGGTTTTATTAGCATTGGCTATGTGCTTTTTCTCTGGTTAAAGTGTACAGACTTACTAGTCAGAATTGGAATTTAGAATAAGTGAAATTAATGAGTATTGCATTCACACCTATTGGCAATAGTTCTTCGTCAAAATTTTTGAAGTTATACTTCTTTTGGAGCGTTTGGTAAAAATGTTGAGAGTGAATTTTTACGACGCGCGCGCACACCGACACCTAAAAGCATAGAGATATAAATATACCTATACCTCTAAGTCAGTGCCTAAAAGCGACAACTTCAGTGGGTAATTGTTTCTCAAGTTTTTTTTGTTTTGTTACGCTAAAGAAGCATAACTTCCTACGCGCGTACATAAGTACACACACGTTTTTTTTGTAAATAAATCTTATTTAGCATTAGAAATATAACCACTATTATTTCCATTCTCTGTTCTCACGAGTAGAGTGATAAAATAATTCTAGTTTTAATAATTTTTTTCCGGTTTGTTCCAATAAATTTCATCTGACTCGATGATTCGCAGCTTTTCAACGACATATACAATCTCAATTTTAGGATTTTATCATTTATGTACGTAACTTCTAAAGTAAAAAAAAAAAATGTGTTCGTAATGTTAAATTTTTTTAATATGCTCTATGCTTTCGTTTGTTCGTGCCGAAATAAATGCAATGTGGATGAGCACCAAAGATTTGTAAAGCGTTAAAAGTGAAGCATGTTTTGGTGTTAACAATTAAGAGAAATTATAGGGACCTGAAATGATTTTGATTTTGTTAAATATAACATATAGTAGGTACCAATTAAATAATCTCACGACTGTAAATAATAACTTTCCCCCTATCTGTAACTTTTTTGTAATTCTACTGCGAGCTATTGTTTTAAACGTAAATATCTTTCTATTTTTTGATTAATTTACTACTTTAGCATTAATGTAAAGCTTAACAAGCGCTATTTTCATGTAAACGTTTATACCAGCATTGCGATATTTTCCATTAGTTTTAAAGAACTAGGAAGCTTTTCATCGAACAGATTAGTATCATGGCCAGTTATAAATACTTATTATAGTTAAAACTGTATGTTCGGTAGTGTTTCCGAAATCTTTAAAATCTACTTCATTTCCAATAGTTATATTTGACGCATGAAGCCAAATATTTAAAAAAAAATGTAATTGCGTCTGCAAGTTTTGTTACATTTTCCGTAATACTCATTTTGTACAATACTTGTCGCTATATTACTATGAAATTCCTTAAATGTGGCAATATTGATATTGATTATATGGACAATGATTTGTCGAAATTGGTTTGTTTAATTCAAGAAAACAAGAGTTACCAGCGTGTTGTTCAAAATATAGCGTAAACGGCAAAAAGTTGTCGATACGCTTTAATTTACTATTCGATCGTTACCTAATTTACCTGATATTTGTTTTTTTTTTTGTTTTGTTTATTAGCGTCGTATATTGACGCGGTTTGTGTAATTGGGGAACAATTTAATCTTAAGAATCGTGATGTCAAGTTATCATTAGAATATTCTTTGTGATAAATACCCGTTAAGTAGGGCGCAAAGAGAAAGCTGTCTTCCATTGCGTTTTCCACATTTTCAAAACTTTTTATTCATGTAAATAAATGTTAGATTAAGTGAACTGCATGACAATAATGTCGCCTTAAACGCTACAAAAACTATACCTGCCGATTTAATACGTAAAAGGTTATTCGAACAAATTTATATATTTTAATCGCCTTGATAAACATTAATAGTAATTAAGATTGTTGTGATAAACTGGCATAATGCCGGTGCTGACTAAATTTATTAAAGAGCAATGCAACTTCAGTTTTATTGTATATATAATATTAATAAGTGACATTTCTTCCTTATTCAGATCGATTGATAAACCTTCTTTTAAAACAAAGAACAAAAACATATAATTGCATTTCTATTGAAAATGAAATCAAATACATCATCAATATTAAAACGGATATAATTGAAAATGTTTAAAATCTTAATGGTTTCTTATATTTTCGCGTACTAGTTTTACCGAATTTATGACGTTCAATTTTACTTCTTTTTCATTCCCGTTTTGGCTGCTTTGCAGCACTCATGGTCACTGGAGTAGTAAAATTAAACACGATAAAAGCCGTAAAAGTAGATGTATTCAATGTTTAAAAACCTCATAAAGAGATAACGTATACACATAATATCTGTCAAAGTTAAATATTAAAGCAATCATTTGTTCTTTCTTTACTTTATTCCTAAATAACTTAAAACTTATACGGCTATGGCCGTAACAAAACGAAAATTTGAGCACAAAACGCCTGAAGAGTTTACGCAATAAATAAAAATATTTCTGTCAGTTCATGACGTTGTTACAATTAATTGTAAATATTAGATTGTAAGCCTAAAGAAGAAGAAACAGTTAACTTAATCTTGTTGAACTTGAATATTGATTTTTTTTCTGTTGATTGTAAATTAAACATTATTTTCTAAGTTTTCACATAGTGTACAATTCTTGTAGATATGTATTGTTAAGATGATTAACATTCTGTAAAAATGTGTTCTTACCGTAGTAAATTAAATAACGAGAATATTTTAGTTACATACGCCGATGTTGTTTATTTTTAAACCTACTTTTGCTAAGCCTGCTTCATCACTCAGCCAATTACAAGTACACTGCTAAACATAGACCTCCACCACCACATAGTGCCACGGACCACGGTCACGGTCCACGAGAACCACGGTCCTGCTTTAAGATTGTTTGACACTGGCTTTAAAAAAAAATGATAACAAAAAAGAGATCCCTGTTGCCTGCTGACTTTCTTTCGCCTTTTCTCCGGGCAGAGAAACCTCATTTCAAACGGTAATACATCAAAAACATTACACAATTAATTATAAATTTTAATAAATTTATTAGAACTCAAATAATAAAATAATAAATTTATTAGAACTCAAATAAATGTTACACTTGTTCCGATTGAGCCCTAACTCCTGAACTAGGAATCCTGTATGTCAGGAGCTAGTCCCTTCCATACATTATGCACAAACATTATTAACATTAATTATACATTTCAATTTAATTTAATTATACTTAATTATATTTAATTATATTCTACTTTATTTTATTTAAAATTGACAAGAACAGTTTATATAAATTATTAAATTTAATTAAAGATAAACATTAAAGAACCAAATATTAAAAAAAAAGGATAATAATATGTGGTATTGACTAAGTAATATGACAAATGTGTGGATGCATGTATGTGTTTTGTGTATGTTATAATTTGTGAAATAGTGTCGTTAACGCGTGAAAGTGTCTGTAAGAGCTAATATATATATATATATATATATATATATATATATATATATATATATATATATATATATATATATGTTTAATCAATTCTTAAGTATTTACGTTCAATAGATTTTCGCAGCTGTCATAATCGTGTTCATTTTGTTTAGGCGTTTCCCGTTTGGTTTTGTTGTATTTTCTAAATGTACGAGTATCGATTATAAAACGATGTATTAATATCTTATTATTTACATAATATTGGAAACACAAACCGCAGTTTCGGAGTAATTCCCTCCGGCAAACGAATCCCCCCAGAGTCACACAATCGCACTGTTAGCCTGATCTACGTTCATCCGTAGACCCTGTACGTTCCGTCGGATCGTCACTCCACCTTGTGATCACCAAACACTACGCTTGCCAATACGAATCCGCCACTCGAGAACTTTTCTTTTTCATCTATCCAGCCCATGGCAAACTATGATGATGACCAACGGAACCGAAATATTATACTACTTGTTTAATCAAAGAGTATGTGTGTGTGTGCGCAAGCACAGGTGCACTCTTGCCCTCACTCTCATAGCATAGTCCGATGGGACGGTTATCCGACACGACCGGAGAATGATCAGGCGCAGCTAGGGTTGCCATCTCCTAAAATGAAAAAGCCGGACTCGGCGCTCCAAAAAGCCGGACTTTTGGCCCTAAAAGCCGGACAGTAATTTTTGGAAAGCCAAACATACCTTTCTGAGGCCATGAGTTAGTTATTTTCGAACAGGCTTTATGACCTTCGTCAGTTCTCAGAGCTTAGTTCGTCATCAACGTGCTGGTGAGGTTGGCAGTTGGAAACGAACTGCAACACACCCAAATTATATGTTAGAATTCTCATTGATCATATTTGCAGTAGAACTATGGTTAAGTACCATTATAGCCCCATAAGTATTAGTAAACTGATTCGACGTTTTATACATACATTCATTACAGTCCGAAAAAAGCCCACTGCTGAACATTGACCTCCGCCATTTGCCATAGCTATGCTGTACATATGGTAAAGTCATGCTGCAGCTATATCAACAGTATAGTTGTAGCACGAATGGGTGGGCTCGACTGGGGAAGGACCACGTTTTCATAGAATACCAGCGTAAAATGGCACCTTAATACTTCTGTGTTTCGTATGGTGAGTCTAGAGAACCAGAGACCCTTTTTACTTGAAACGCATCTGCATTTGGATTCTTAATTGACGATAGATGTACATGTCTATGGGCCTCAGTATCCACTTACCATCAGCTGAACTGTGTGCTCGTTTGTCAGCCTTGTTCTATAACAAATATATTTTACGTCGTAGGAAATTAAAATTTATTTTGTTAAACGTCAATATGTACTTCATTCTACTACCACATAACACAAAAGCAGGTATCCCTTTTTGTATTTTTTCAATGCCAATAACACAATATTCTGAATCAAATGAAAAGGAGTAGACCCAAAGGTTATCAAGGCATGTTCAATAAGTAATAATAATTACACTCCTTTGATGTACGCATTACGAACAACGAAACAAACCGTCTGGTTCGAATGCGTGGTATGTCACAACAAAGGGTTGGAGACCAGACAAGCGTCTAGTAGTCCGATGATGGAATGGAGAGGGAGAAAATAAGACATGCAAGACCCGCGCACACTCCTAAATGTTTCTGTGATTATTAATTATTGGTTCCAATTCTACAATCAACGTGGGACTATATAATACACAGTAAATAGAAAACACATTGGTTTTTTATGAACTTCACTCTTTTGGCCCAATTTTAAATTATTTTTCAGGTAGTAAATAGCCTTCCTTGTTTAAAGTTGGCTTTAGGTGGAAGATGCTTATCATTCAGTTATATCTTTTTTTTCTTATTTTTTATTAGTTATATCTTATTATTCAGTTTCCTTCTGTCGACTCTAATGACACCCACAGGATGAATTGGAGTTTTTTTTTTATATAGGATAGGGTGACAAACGAGCACACAGTTCACCTGTGACTCATAGACATCTAAATTTATCCTCAATAAAGAATCAAAATTCAGATGCGTCGTCCCCCGTGAGGACTAATATGGAATGCCTCTCTTCCAGTAAAAAGGGTCTCCGGTTCTCTACACTCACCGTACGAAACACAGCAGTGTCAAGCTGCCATTTTACGCTGTGTATTCTGTAAGAGCGTGGTCCTTCCCCGGTCGAGCCGACCCATTCGTGCTACAACTATACTACTAATATCGCTGCAGCATGGCTCTACCACGTATAAAAGTTGTGAAATCTCTTACGACGCCACTACATGGCCATTATCTATCAATGTTTTGTAGATAATATTATCATAAGAATATTTTATAGTCGATAAATAATAATTAATTCCAATTCTACATTCAAAGTTGGAGCAATAAACAGTAAATAGAAAATAGATTACTTGCAAAAGAGAGCCATACGAGCAATTTATAGTCTAGGTCTGAAGGAATCCCTTAGAGAAAATTTTAAAGAAATAAATATATTACGATTTATATTTCTCAATATATTTACGAGAATTTAACATATGTAAAAGTAAATTAAAAGTAAAATAGTTTTATTAATAATAGTGATGTACTTTCTGTAAATACTAGGAACAAGCAAAAGTTAGTTATGCCAGTTACTCGACTCCAAAGAGTCAGTAATTCCTTCACGGGGCAATGTATACGCTTTTATAACAAAGTCCCATAAAATATGCAGACCTTATCTATGAAAAGGTTTAAATTATTAATTAAGCAAAAATTGTCTAGCAAGGATTGTTATACTACTAAAGAGTACATGACTGATAATAACCCCGGGGAATGAGGTGATCGCTACCATGCTGTTTCTAAATGTTTTCATAACAATTGTATAATATATTATAGTGTAAATTATATTTTTAACAAATGAAGTCCCGCTGGATTTCTTGCTGGTTCTTCATAGGACAGAGATTTTTTGCGAACCTGTGGTAAAAGTTAAAAAATTACTTTCAATAAGTATTATGTACTGTAATCTATTCTATTCTATTAACTATTTATAGTCATTTTGCCCATTGTACTTTATTTTTATAGGATTTGGATGAATGATTAAGACTAAGGTTGGACAGAAATATCACATTTCAGGCACGATATTGACGCTCGAGAATGGATTCTTTATAATAGTTAATCGAAGAGATTTTTAAAATCATTCATATTAATACCAAGATAAATCGATAGTAAAAATTTTGACGTTCGAGTTCTCGTTTTTTAAGCGATAACCGTATAGGTAATATTTTCGATAACATTAAAGGTATGTAATTGAATTAGATTCTTAATCAGCTATATTTTTATTAGATCCGTTATTTACTCATAATAAGCAAAAACATTTCAAATAAAGTAACATTTTGTCCACCGAATGTCGCACGCTTACTTCGTGCTGGACAAAAATGCATGCATGCGTTGAAAGAGAGATAAAAGTATTTTATAATCTGAAAACCTCGCCTTAATTAGCGGCGATAAAAATAATACAAATATCACTTGTTTTTGGTACGCGTAAAATTTTACATAATAGACAATACGAACAACAAATAGCAAGTGTCTCGTATTGGACATAAATGCAAACACGGAGTCTGATTAAATATTTAAAATATTTGCAGGTTCACAATTTAATAATAAAAATAGGTGAGAGCGATGTTCTTCGTAAGTCGGATGAATGATTTGTATTGAGGTGGGGGAACAAAAATGATACTTGGCGTATAATGTTCAATAAAACGTTAGGCGCAGACAGCAAGTACACGACGATAATTGACAGGCAAGGTTAGGGCTGTAGCGACCGACTGATGGTGGAAGATTTGTGATTGGGCATAGCATTACTAGCACAAGAGTATCTGCTTTACGCTCACCAACCTTGCGCAGCGTTGTGTGTATAGGCAAGCTTAACGGCTAAATAGCGCAGTGGCTAAGCATTTGGACGCGTTTTCGAATCCTACGCAGAAAAAGTACGATTGTTCGCGCCAAACGCTAATTTCAAGAATCGACCCCAGTCTAGATTTTTAGTTTTTCTGCGCGTTGCATTCGCTATTGAATTAGTGGTTTCGTGAAGACCGCCTCGGATTAGTTTTTCTAAGTTGTAGCTTGTAACTAGCACGGCGTGAGGTCGTCCCGTATAACTTCTATTTAGTGTCGGTTTGTTAGCAAATTTATGCAACGACGAGGAGTTTGTGGAGTCTAGAAAAATAGACGCCGGGCCGATTAATTCTTTGGAAGTTAATGTTTAATTGTACCGTCGCGTTAAGTGCCCTTTTGTGTGTTGTCTATGTAGTTGTATTGAGCTAGCAGCTAGGCTGACTTTGAATCTCAATGCGGGCGTAGTATTTAATATCGTACGAAGGAATTTAGTCGGTTGTAACGCTGAACTTTGTGACTCGAGAAGAGACCGCGTTCTAGTTCGTGGTTATAATCTTGTTGCTACGTGAAAGGGAAGTGACCTTTGATCCACCGTTCATTAGTCGTGCCGTGTGTTACGTTTTTGATTACGATTAACGGGGATTTAGTTGAGTTTGAAGTTAATTAAATGTACAATAAAGTTGATGGATTGAAATAGTGTACAATAAAGTTGATAAACTGAAATAGTGAAATGACGTCAGACTTGAGGTAGGATAAAGCGAACTACCACCTTTGGAGAGAAGCAACGCTGGATCTAACGGTTGGGTCAGGTCAAACAGTATACACACTCCTATACACCACTTTACATGCACCTACACCTACCTACGGCCTGACCGAGCCTTGGGGCGGTCTTAGCTTCGGATCCTGGTACGTACTATTTATTTACGTAGCCTTATCTCTATTGTGTCATAAGTTTCCGTAGGCCGTTGGGCCCCACCCTTAGCTGTTCGTTGAATCTACAGCTGTATGGGCCCCTGTATGGTCGACTTTTTTTGGGGCAGCTAGGGGCTGTACAACGATCTACAAATAATTTTTCCTGTTTTAAATGTTTGCTCATATTATGCAATTTATACAAAACTCCACGAAACAGGACAAAATCTTACCGTTAGAGTAACGTTTAAAAAAATACATGTAATGCTGCCCAAATGTTCCATACATGGGAAGATGTATCCAACTGTGGGATTGAAAAGGCTATAAGAAAGAAAAGAATATTATATTATTACAATCTTCAATAGGTGACTAGATTCACTTAAAGTGATATGTATACCGAAAAACGTAAAACTGAAGGTGGTATTATAATAATATTAGACCACAGAGTACATTTTATACGTGGTAGAGCCATGCTGCAGCTATATTAATAGTATAGTTGTAGCACGAATGGGTCGGCTCGACCGGGGACGGACCACGCTCTCACAGAATACCGCCGTAAAATAGCAGCTTAACACTGCTGTGTTTGTATATTGAGTGTAGAGAACCGGAGACCCTTTTTACTGGAAAAGAGGCTTTCCATCTTAGTCCTCACGGGTGACATCTGCCTTTTGATTCACAAACGAGGATAGATGTAGATGTCTATGGGCCACAGAGACCACTTACCATCAGGTGGACTGTGTGCTCGTTTGTCACCCTATCCTATAAAAAAAAACATTTGTATAAAAATTAGATAATGCTTTCTCAGGAAAATATTAAATGTGGAAATTTGTGAAGATGTTCGTATCGAAACGTCAATGTAAGTTTTAATGTAGCTTTAAAGTAATTATTTATTTAATTAACCACAAAAACAATCCATAGAAAAAACGAATGACACAATATCATGGGACGTATTTCTATGCTACGTAAATTATCGCCATAATATTAATATTTTAAAACATTAAGAGTGTTTTCTTTATAAACACAGTTGACGTTGCAGGAACGATAGGTAAGTACAATGTATTCAGAAAATTATTTTTACTAGGTTAGGGCCAAATTATATTTACTGGGTTTGTACCTAAGAGTAGTGGGTTAGTATCTATTTCTATTACTAGGGTGTGCACCCATTACTGATCCAGATTGATGAATAAAAATGACAGTATTATAGAGACTGAGAATGTTTCTTGTTTCCTATCCAGAACATACGTCAAAATATTTTTAACATGCATACTTCGTTATTTAATAATATTTTTCGTCTTCAATCCAATGTTGAATTAGTAGTAGTTAACAGTGGTAAAGCCACGCGGCAGCTTTAGCGGTCGCACGGATGGGCCGGCTCGAACCGGGGTGGTACCACGACCTCACAGAATACCAGCGTGACGTAGAGGTTTACCTCTGCGTTGCGCTTTGTGAGTGCTGGTGGCTGGAGGCCCAATTCTTCCCCGCCCCCCCACCCCATCAACATGGTAGTGGAATTAAACAAAAGACTACCCCAGGAGGGCAGCCTGAGCGTGGGTGCTCAGGCTACCAAGGCGACCCCTGTCACGCTATCCGTGAATTTTGGCAACATCAGGGGACTTCATTCCAACCTTAACGTTGTCCATTACCATCTAGAGAAGGCGAAGCCGGCCTTGCTCTTTTTAACCAAGACTCAGGCGTCTTCTCCGGCTGATACTTCATATCTCTCCTACCCAGGATACAAATTAGCCGTATACGCAGCCCCGGGCTTGTGTTTGCGTATACGTCAGACATCTGTTTTCGACGCCTCGTTAGTCTTGAAGGTACGGACCTGTCCATTCCTCTCATCCGGACGGATATCACGTCTTCGTCGATGCCCCTCTGGGCTCTTCGGACCATTGTCTGATCAGGAGTACGGTGGCACTCACGCTCCCATCGCAGTTGCGATCTACAGCTTGCCGGCGTGTTTGTCACTATAGGTCGGCCGATTGGGACGGGATGCGGTGTTTTTTTGCATCCTACCCTTGAAGCCGGGTTTGTTTCTCGCTGGTAAGACCCCAGCGTTGTTGCCGATTCTGTTGCTGATGTGGTACTTCAGGGTATGGAACTTTTTATTCCATCCTCTGTGGTGCTCATCGGGGGCAGATCCCAGCCATGGTTTGGTCGCTCCTATAAAATAGCATCACGTTATAAGCAGGAGTGCTACCGGGCCTGGGCTGACGCATCAATGTATCGGGATGTAAACACCAACGCTTTTAAAAAGAAGTATAATTCCGTCTCCAGGTCCTTCAAAAGCGTCATTGCCAAGGCAAGGTCTGAGCACATCGGCAGAACTGGCGAGAAGCTAGTTCGCCTTCCTTCGGGAACCCGTGCATTCTGGTCTCTCGCCAAGGCTGTCCAAGGGAACTTCTGTTAGCCATCTCTTCCATCTCCGCACAGAGAGGGCGACTCACTGGCCCATGCCGCAAAGGAGAAAGCCGATCTGTTATGCTCTCTCTTTGCGTCCAACTCGACTCTAGATGACGGGCGGAACACCCCGCCGGCCATCTCGCGGTGTAAGCGCTCCATGCCGGATATGCGGTTTACACAGCGCTCGATTTGCAAAGCACTCTTCTCCCTGGACGTTAGCAAGTCGAGTGGGCCTGATAATTAGTGACTGCCAGTACAGTTTTCGTCGGGGACGATCAGCTGGTGATCTTTTGGTCTTCCTGACTCATAGATGGGCGGTGGCAGTAGAGTCCAAGGGGGAGGCATTGGCCGTTAGTTTGGACATAGCGAAGGCCTTCGATCGGGTCTGGCACAAAGCGCCTCTTTCGAAGCTTCCTTCCTATGGGCTTCCCGAGAAATTGTGCAAATGGATCACCAGTTTTCTTGCTGATCGGAGCATCAAGGTCGTAGTAGCCAGTGCATGCTCTGATTTCAAGCCTGTCAGCACTAGTGTTCCACAAGGCTGCGTGCTATCACCAACGCGTGGTTTTTACGTGGTAGAGCCATGCTGCAGCTATATTAGTAGTATAGTTGTAGCACGAATGGGTCGGCTCGACCGGGGAAGGACCACGCTCCCACAGAGTACATCAACGCATGTGAATTTTGATTCTTTATTGAGGATAAATGTAGATGTCTATGGGCCACAGCAACCACATACCATCAGGTGGACTGTGTGCTCGTTTGTCACCCTATCCTATAAAAAAGAACGCTGTTTCTCCTGCATATCAATGATATGTTGCAAACTTGTAACATTCATTGCTATGCAGACGACAGCACTGGTGATGCCTTATATACCGGCCGTGCCAATATTTATCGGGACAACGTCGCCGAGTACCGAGACAAACTTGTGTCTGAAGTCGAGTCTTTGCTGAACAAAGTCTCGGATTGGGGGCGACTAAATCTAGTCCAGTTCAATCCCCAGAAGACACAAGTTTGCGGCACTCCCCTTGCTGCCTCAGCTAGCATCGGTATCCTCGGCATCGACATATCGAATAGTGTGCAGTTTCGTGGTCATTTGGAAGGGAAGGCCAAATTGGCCTCTAAAAAACTTGGCGTGCTCAGCAGAGCGAGACACTATTTCATGGCGGCACATCGCTTGCAACTTTACAAAGCGCAAGTTCGGCCTCACATCGAATACTATTCTCGTCTCTGGGCCGGGGCACCCCAGTGCCAGCTTGTTCCACTTGATCGTATTCAGCGCAGAGCGGTTCGAATCGTCAACGACCGAGTTCTTTCTGATCGGCTCGATACACTGGCACTGCGTAGAGATGTTGCATCCCTTTGCATTTTCTATCGAGTTTACCACGGGGAGTGCTCTGAGGAATTGTTTGGATTAATTCCCGCCGCCAAATTTCACGAACGCACATCGCGTCAAAATTCACGATACCATCCTCACCATCTGGTTGCTTGGCGGTCCACAACTGTGCGTTTTACTAGGAGTTTTCTTCCGCGTACGACTTCTCTGTGGAATTGTTTACCATTGGCGATTTTGCCGGACCGATATGACTTAGGGACCTTCAAAAAAAGAGCTTACACCTTTCTAAAAGACCGGCAACGCATCTGCAATACCCCTGGTGTTGCGGTTGTTCATGGGTGGCGGTAGTCACTTACCATCAGGTGAGCCGCATGCTCGTTTGCCCTCTCTTCTATAAAAAAAAAATAGTATAGTGACTGTGTAAGAATATCCGTCCCGTGAGTATCGTAAGAGGCGTCAGATGCAAACAAACCGGGAAATTGGCAGCAGCGTCTCCCTAATAACAAACAAAAGAATAAAAAATTCCGGTTGCCACCACGCCTGCCAAGTGTCACAACTGTGGCAAATATATAGGACAATCTATCGGGGAGGCCTTTGTTCAGCAGTGGCTAGTCTGCAACAGTAACGGTGACGGTTATCAATTCAAAAACAGATTTAGACATAAAGACATAAACATAAAGACATTTATTCCAACACTTCAGATTACAATCACAAATTACAGTACAGGTGAATAAACAAAATTAATACGAATAAGAATAAAATGAAACCAACAACACAAGAAAATGAATAAACAAAAAAAAAATAGAGGGTATAACAACAATCTTCAAACTTCATAGAATCACTTCGGTATCTACTCTTTTATAGGTCGTATTTTATAATTTTCTTTTATAGGATAGGGTGACAAACGAGCACACAATCCACCTAATGGTATGTGGTTGCTGTGACCCATAGACATCTGCATCTATCCTCGTCTGCGAATCAAAATGCAGATGCGTTGTCACCCGTGAGGACTAAGATGGAATGGCCTCTTTTCCAGTAAAAAGGGTCTCCGGTTCTCTACACTCAACATACGAAACACAGCAGTGTTAAGCTGCTATTTTACGCTGGTATTCTGTGAGAGCGTAGTCCTTCCCCGGTCGAGCCGACCTATTCCTGCCACAACTATACTACTAATATAGCTGCAGCATGTCTCTACCACGTATAAATTTTTTACTCAGCGCCACATGAGTAATGACACCGTACCGTATCAGAACTAAGAAAATCTTTAGCGTTAATAATGGTCATGGGGTTCTGAATTTGAATTTGTTGATGAATTGGGACTATAAGCAATGTAATAAGGTGTGGCTGATGACACAGAACTTATTTCGCAAATATAGCATAGCTTGACCAGTTCTTTGTTTATGAAATTTTTCCTTTTGGGATTTTTAAATGCATTAGTTAATTCAGTAATTTTTATTATAATAGAACCCTAGAATAAAAGTAGCGTAAGTTACTCCTAGGCTTACACATAAAATATAGATATATACTGTCGCGGACTTTGTTGTAGAACTGTATAGGAGATCCACCATACATCATATTCGTATAACTCTTACAGTTTTTGCACCGCACGCCAAAATAGCTCGCAGATGACAGAATTTTTCCGACTTACTTAACATTTATCGTTATATTTTGACCAATTTACACAATATCTTTATAAATTATGTGTTTATGAATTATGTGTAACTCTGATGTATGAGATACATAATTGTAAAGTTTCATTAAAATCCATTTGGAAGTTTTTGCATGAAAGAGTAACAAACATCCATACATCCTTACAAACTTTCACGTTTATAATATTGGTAGAAAAATACTTACAAATGTTTATTTACCGACCTGTATTTGTCTGTTATGTATGTATATATTTTATACAGAAGAGACAAATACAGGTAGCCATGACCATTAAAAGGGCTTGTTTATTTCAAAACAAATAAAAAGTAATAAAACAAAGCTCATTTGGTCTTCATCTTCATACTCAAACGCAGTTTAAAAATAGATGGGAAAGATAGAAAATGAAAAAGGACACACACTCTACAAAACCGGTGGAGGCAGATGGTTTTCGCATCTTTTTACAAGTTGTCTTGTGGTAGGCTCTGGGAACATTCCAGCACACATCTTTTGCGTTTGCGAGTACCTATGATGTACCTACTGGATGTAGATACAATGGTAACATGTCTAAACGTAATAGTTTGTGATAATTATATGCATAGAAGTGTTAATAAAATAATAATTACATAAATTAAATTAATAAGTTTTGATGAATTGTTACTGTTTTTTGTAAGTTTTTGAATTTACAATTTAATTCAAAATCTCACGAAACTCATGAAGAATCCCAAAAGAAATAAAGCTATATAAAAAATTAAGTTTCCATAAAAATTACTTCTAATAACATTAGATAACTAAAAATAATAAGATGATTTCCACATAATAGTTTCTCCCATCGTAAAATAATTATTTTTTAAGAACCTATATAACTAAAGACCTTCAAAAATCTAAATGAATCTTTACTCCGTAATCGTTATTTATTTATTGTTTCAGTATTATAAGTCAGTGTTTGTTTAATATCTCACCTGATGATAGGTGACAAAGCACAACAAACATAAACAAACACAAATAAAGCTAAAGATGGCAAAGCGCACTGACCTATCTCGACAAAAGCCTATTCATTCTTGCCTTGAAGACACCCATATAGAATTTGGATGAAAATACAGATGATGGTAATTTATTCTATTTCAACTTTAAAATCTAAGAACTAATGAGCAGTTTTTCAACCCAAAATTATATTATTGTATTGAGCCAGAATTTAACCAAATAAAATGCAAGTAATGTTCAAAGCATATACATATATGCAGCTGTGAGATGCCTATGTAAAACTATAACTGGAATCACAAAAACTAGCTACGCTACTCTTACTAAAACATTGAGCCGACTTTAACTAAAGTTAACGAGTAAAAAACAAACAATTTATGCGATCCATTAACACACACTTCTAAAAGTGCACATCCCCTACCTACAAGGAGCATTGCAAAATTCACTGTCAACTATAATAAATCAGCTGGACTTGCTAGATAAGTTGGCCTATTAGATGGTGTTTGTCTACATGACCGGTTTCTGCCCTGGACAAACGAGCAAACATTCGCAAAGGTTTAAAAGCGGAGATCGGGACTCCGCAGATCATTCCTGTGTCGTCAGTTCCCCGAGGCGTATTCCCGTGACTTCAATATGTGGCGCCTGTTTTACCTGATAGCTGCCGTATCGGCACAAATCCCTTCGCTGGGATTTTGTCCTGACTACCAGGTGAGTAAGCTTTATAATATTTTAATTAATTAATGTAGATATTTCACGAAAATAGTTTTTTATAAAATCATATAGAATTGTTCAGTGATTTCTTTATTCAACATTTTTAAATGCCTTTCCTTTTATCTCTTTATCAAAAATAATGTAAAATTTTGTTTTAAAATAAAACGGTCTCATAGCACAGACTTGTAGTAAGCCTAAGAAATTTCTCCAATTGTTCGTCTATCGAAATCGAATTTACGTTTAAAATCAGAATTAACAACCCTGACATTTAGGACATACTTTGTGTAATAACTCAGCGGCTAGGTACTGTCACTGAATAAATAAAAGGCGCTACTCTTAAATTTCATAGTACGCAAGCAAATATCCGAGTACGTGAGAAATAAGATGGCCTGATCATGGACGGCCAAGTTATTTGGCATAAAATTAATGTTTTTGTAAAGAATATTACCGAATGCTACTAATATCATGAAGTTATCAATATCCCCAATAGAACAAAATTCAACGAATCCATGACGAATCCCAAAAAGAAACACTATTGTTTTAACGGCAATATTTTTTTAATAAAAATTAAAAACCGACATCATATAACTAAAAAGGATAAAATAATGTCCACAAAACAGGTTAAGAAGTAATTGCTTACACTTAGTGTATCGAATAATGAAAGCTCCTGACTTCAGAAGCTGTTATTTGAAAAATGTTTTATTCTTTTTAGTTCATTGAAGCCGGTTCTTACTTTTTAACTGGCGAACCGCCGTGGCTTCGCCCGGGTAGGATCTATTAATTAATCATCAAAGACTTTTTATTTTATCAATAATAATTAAAAAAAATGCTGAGTAAAACAACCTATTACTAATACCTATTATTAAAAATAGTGTTTAGACCTTAATAACGAATAGTAGACCAAGAACGTTACATATTTGACAACTCATAAAATATTTATTGATTTGTTTCAACATGTAAGTTTTAAACTATTAAAACTTAGAAATTTATGGAATAAACAAAAAATACTTTTTTGGTATGGAATATGGATCATTAAAACCCATTTTATTATTATAATTTTAAAAACGGAAGGTTCTGTCCTTGAACTTACACTTTCGGGTCACATCAGGTGTGTTATATAATTAATACGTAGCAATGCTGACCGCATACAAAGAACAACCGGTCGCAAATCACGGTCATTGACATCGCTCCATTAAAACACTTTCGATTTCGATTCTGACAATATAAACATGGAGTTCATTTGCAACATTTGCACGATCGATCACTATAGAAGAAAGATATGTTTCTGTATTGACGTACTAAAACTAAAATGGTTCAATAAAAATAATTGTAACCATTGAAATATAATATATTTATATATAATATAAATAGAAATATGGAAGTACCTATGTAGCACATAATATTATTTCAATGTTTGTAATTTTTTTTTACATTAACGTTAAATATGAATAAAAATATTTAATTCATTAATTATTTTCAAAAGACACCGTAAAAGTAATTGGAAGAGCACAAGGAAATTATTTGCCTAAACTTTGGACCTCTTGAGCAAGGATTTCAAGTATACGAGTAGATACACTTATTTATTAATTTAATCGTTTCTCGTACAGCCCATGGAAGACTTCAACATAAACCGTTTCCTGGGCACCTGGTACGAGGCGGAACGCTACTTCTCTGTGAGCGAGCTCGGTACCCGCTGCGTCACCACTAAGTACGAGAGTACGCCAGAGGGCAGGATTATCGTGTCCAATGAAATCATCAATTCGATGTGAGTAACATCTTTTTTGTTGTCACTCCCGAGGATTAAGATGGAATCCCTCGTCTCCAGTAAAAAGGGCCTCCGGTTTTCTACATTCACCATCAGAAACACAGCAGCATTAAGCTGCTATTTTACGCTGGTATTCTGTGAGAGCGTGATCCTTCCCCGGTCGAACCGAACCATTCTTGCTACAACCATAATATAGCAGCAGCATGGCTCTACCAACTAAACTCAAAATAATAAAAATCTGCTGTTACCAACCCGCCTGTCAAGCTTTGAGGCCTATGTTCAGCAATGGATATATGAATGGCTGTGATGAACGCATATTATTGATATATGTGGTGCTTCAACACATATACAATATTCGTTATTTCAGCTAATATTACTTCTTATCAGGTGTTAATGTGAGTTGATGCTACTTTATCACATGTGCTAGGGTATTCAGAGAACCAGAAATTCAGTAATCATTTATCACCAGGTGGTTTTTAGCTTATATGTTATAAAGAACATGTCTAACACAACAAACAGCAAACAACAGCAATGTTCCCACTCTGTGTTCCGATTTTATGAGCAAGAGAATATTACAGGTTGTATTATTGTAGGATGTTATCAAGAAAATGCTGCTGCCCATCTACTGTTTCAGTATCCCTCTGTCGCCTCTTACCACAGCTACAGGATGATATGGGGTAGTAAATTTTCTTAAACATCATTGTAAACTATTCGAAAGTCGCACTGTGATCGTTAAAGATCAAAACAAAATCATCGGAACAAAGATTTACAATGAGTTTCCTTAACACAGGACTGGAATGAAGAGAGTCTTGGACGGTTACCTGCAGATGATCGGTCGGGATGGCGAGGGACGTATGATCGTTAAGTACGCGGCGCTTCCTGTGCCGTATGACACAGAGTTTAGTGTGCTTGACACAGACTACAATAGTTATGCCGTGATGTGGTCGTGCAGTGGCATCGGACCTATGCATATTCGTAAGTACACGTTATTTCTTCTTTCATCTTTAAAAATCATTTTTTCATTTCACAAATCGATATTTTTTTTTTGTATTAATATTTATTCTATTTAGGCATTAATAATAATAATGTCCTCCAGACCGAATTTCGATCACGTGGCCAGTCTCAACGGAGACTAGCCATTTGCGCAGGACAGAGTTATAGTGCCCGAGTGTAGAGGCAAGAACAGAGTGCACTAGTTAGTACTCTCATAGTTCAATGGGACGGCAATCTGACACGGCCGGTGAGAGATCAGGCGCAGGACCAATGGATTTACGCGTTTTCCGTGGCACGGGGATAAAACACCGCAAACTTCCTGACTCTTAGCTGTTACTGAGAATGTCTCGACAGGAAAACTCAATAACTGATTTTTGTGCAGCAGTAACGTTTACGACCACTACACCATTGAGGCACGCCGCTTGCTGCTTCATGCTCTTTACGTTTTATTTTGCGGTATTAAATTTATAGCATATAGGTACAGGCAATATAGCAGCATATAGGTATAGCAGTAGTTACAGGTTGTGAGGCATTCCATTTTAGTCCTCAGGGGTAATAACGCATCTGTAAACTTTTTTAAGTTGGCTGTAGGTGTCCAAATCTGCAGAAGCCACTTATGGACTGTAAGTTCACTAGTTATTTTAGTTTTATAACAAAAAACCAACAGTATATAACTAATTTTAATAACCATAATTTGTTACTTTGTGATACTGTTTGTTTTTCGAAAGTAAGAATATATTCCAATTATACATAGTATGGTGATATTCTTTAACAAATGAAATCAAAAATATTTCAGATTCTTCATCCATAGGTGTTAGTAAACAATTAAAAATTATCATACTGTTAGTAATATAAATGACACAATTTATTTTAATTTAATCTTGCACCTAGCTGAGAGCCCGACGCATGCAGACAAATCCAGTACCGTAGCAGTGGAAAATCCCACCTATATGCCAATGCGCCCAGAATGCTGTTGGAAGTTTACGTCTTAACAGCGAGGTGCTTCTCTTGCGAATGATAGTATAAAAGCTATTAGTTTGTGCCTCGGCAAACATAGCCAATCCATTGCAAAAACGCAGTAAACCCAAACACCCTAAACCTAAACGCATTGTTGTATTGAACACGCAGAGAACTGTAGGCTCGCTGCGTGTAGTTAACCCAAAGACAGCACGTGTAGAGCGAATGACAATACGCCTTAAAACCTGAGTATAATTTGCTTACTACAGCAATTACAATATACATTATTTATACATTAAATGATAGTATATTTTATGAATTATGGTTTCCAGAAAGCGCATGGGTGTTGACGCGCGAAAGACTCGCGCCAGCTCTGACTTTGCAAAAGGCGTATGCAGCATTGGAAAAATTCAAAGTGTCCAGAGCTTTCTTTGTAAAGACCAATCAAGCAGACTGCTACATTCTGCCTGAACCAGCTGCGTATGCTGAGTTCAAAGAAGCTGGAATCTCAGAAATATCTGGAAAGCACGCCAGCATGGTCCCTGTTCCTTCTGCTTCAAAAACTGAGGCCGTTGTGGAGGTACCTACAAAAGTAAGACTTTTTTCTTAAGATTTTTTTAATATTTTGTTAATAAAAAAAATTGTTTCACTCGTCGCCTTTTAAGATCAAGAATAACCACTCCCCTTATCGTGGGACGATATGGGGAGTGGACATACTTATACCGTTACTACACGGCAAAAAATAAACTAATATGTTTCTTTTCTATATCGTAGAATAAAGTAGAGCCTGAAGTCAAGCCGGAAATCCCCATAATAAAGTCTATTATTCCTGAATCTATTGAGGAGTTGAAAACAGAAATAAAGGAATCTGAATCTGTGAAAAAGGAAGAAAAAATAGAAATTCCAGAGAAGCCAGCTAATATTAAAAAAGATATGCCCGATATGAAGGAATCAAGTGCGTCCAAGGTACAGGATATACCTAAACCTGTACAATAACTGGTGTCTCTCTCATGACGAGCTTGCTAGAACTGTGTATTTAACTAAAGCGATGATTGTGCGAAGCATTCCAAAAGGCTATTGTACCAAAAAAACATAACTTTGTACGCCACGGGTTCGTTATGCTGATGTTTTGCAAACATGTACTTTGCTAGTTAGATTTGCCCTAGTTATTGTATTTGGATTGACTTCTTTTCCGTCAATAAATTAATAAATGAATAAACTTTATTGTAATAATTTTATTTCGTTAATTTATTCCTAGATCATTATGATTTTCTTTATCAATCATAGTATATCTAACGCTGTTGTTTTTATATTATTTTATAAATGTGTATATTTTAATGTACACATTACTTATAGGTGGTAGTACTTTCCTGCCTATAATACTGGAGTACTAATTTCCGCCGTAAGGCTCCAGGGTAAGATTATGTTTTTTTATATAGGATAAGTGTGACAAACGAGCACACAGTCCACCTGATGGTAAGTGGTTGCTGTAGCCCATAGACATCTACATCTATCTTCGTTTGCGAATTAAAATGCAGATGCGTTGTCAGTCGTCAGCACTGAGATAGAAAGCCACTTTTCCAGTAAAAAAGGTCTCCGGTTCTCTATACTCACCATACGAAACACGGCAGCAGTAGGCTGCTATTTTATGCTGATATCCTGTGAGAACGTGGTCGTTCCCCGGTCGAGCCGACCCATTCGTGCTCCAACTATACTATTAATATATCTGCATCATGGCTCTACCACGTTAAAAAATAATATGAATATACGAGTAGCATTTTGTTCGATTTATCTTCGATTAAGAATCAAAATGCAGATGCGTTGTCGTCCTTGAGGACTACAATAGAATGCCTCGCTTCCAGTAAAAAGGAGCTCCTGTTCTCTACACTTACCATACGACTTACGACACAAAAGCATTAAGCCGCTATTTTACGCTGGTATTCTGTGAGAGCGTGGTCCTTCCCCGGCCGAGCTGACCCATTCTTTCTACAACTATACTATTAATATAGATGCAGCATGGCTCTACCACGTTTAAACAACATGTTCAGGGTCGAAGTGTAAAGAAAGCCCAGTATGTATTATCATAAGCTGTAAGACGTTTAATCTTAGTCCAGGCTTTAGGTGACTACTCATTTGTGAATTTCTTTGATAGAACGCGAACACGCCAATTTCGAGTGCCGATTTACTACGTACTGGTACAGGAAAAATAGTGAGGAAGCCTGAATGGTTATGAAATTAAAAATGTTTCAGACATGTGAAGTTCGCTTTTACATGTTAAAATAAATGGTACAGCTCGACAGACCCATTCTTCTCCAACCTTTTCAGAAATGAAAGGAGGCCTGTGCCCACCTTGTATATTTTTTTATAGGATATGGGTGACATACGAGCATACAGTCCACCTGATGGTAAATGAATGCTGTGACCTATAGACATCTTTTTTTTATAGGATAAGAGTAACTAACGAGCACACAGTCCACCTGATGGTAAGTGGTTGCTGTGGTCCATAGACATCTACATCTATCTTCGATTACGAATCAAAATGCAGATACGTTGTCACCCGAGAGGACTAAGATGGAATGCTTCGTTTCCGGTAAAAAGAGTCTCCGGTTCTCTACATGGTGAGCATACGAAACACAGCAGCGTTAAACTGCTATTTTACGCTGGTATTCTGTGAGATTGTGGTCCTTCTCCGTTCGAGTCGAGCCATTCATGCTACAAATATAGCTGCAGCATGGCTCTACCACATTTATATGCTGCTACTTTTAATAAAAATACTAAAGACGTGTTAGTAAACACACCATAGATGAATCATACTCGCTGAATACAATGAAATATAAACAACTTTAACCAAATACTCAAACGCTACTAAATTAAAGATATGGTTAAGTCTTGTGGTGTCACAGTCACTTTAACTTAAAGTGATAGAGACAGCCCGAGACTTAACGGCATCTTAAAATTGAGACGCGTTTGAGTGTTAGGCGATTAGCCAGCTAAATTAATCAGCACTTTTATTAATTTCATGCTTGCCATTCACAATTGTCCAACCGTCCAACTCCAAACTTTAACCCGAACCTGAATTTATCATGCCTCCGTATAGAATATTATGCAAAATTAAAACACCTTAGTGAAAATGAGGTTGTCATTGTAGTGATGTTGCAGGCCACTCAGAGTGGCACACTCTCTTGTGGAATCTATTAACTATTGTTACGCCGATTACAAACGAAGGGTTGGACGGTCCGTGTAGAGCCGGCATAGTCCATACTTAATCATTTAGTAATTGTAAAACATATCTCTTTGAATGTAAGGGGTGCATTTCGAGCAACATATATATTATGAGATATAATTTTTTTTATAACGAATTAAGGGTGACAAACTAGTATATAGTCCATCTGAGAGTATTGACAACTACATCATCATCTATCGTCCCAAAATGAAGATGCATTGTCACCTTTGACAACCTTTGATGTATAAAATGAAATGCCTTGTTTCCATTATAAAGAATCTCTGGTTCTTGAGACTCACCATCACCATATGAAAACAGCATAATTATGATAGCTTTTGTCACTGCTATTCTGTGCAAGAATAGTTTTTTTCCCCGTTCGAGCCGACCCATTTTTGCCACAATACATAATAGATACGAGTAACCTACGCTGCAGCGTAAATCTATCACGTATGGATATTAGTGGATAGTCTAATCCATGCACGTATGTTATACGTTATTTACTCCTTGTTAAATACTCCTATTATGGTGATAATTTTGATAACCAAGCCGAAAACGGATACTCCGATAATTTTTAAATGAGTGCTATACATGTGCACGCAAACATACAAAGTTCTAAAAATTGTCTTAACAAATTGGCCTATGTAATATCGAAAAAATAAACATAACATTAAAATAACACGCCATTCAATTTTACTGAAATCTAAGTGCGGCAAAACACATTTTTTTAATAGTATAATATGGGTGACAAACTAGCACATAGTCTACCTTATGATAAGTGGATGCTGTGACCCATAGTCATCTACAGTTAACCCCGATTAAGAATCAAAATGCACATGCAGATGCGTTGTCACCCCTGAGGACTAAGATGGAATGCCTCGTTTCCAGTAAAAATGGTCTACGATTCTCTACACTCACCATGCGAAATACAGTAGCATTAAGCTGCTATTTTATTCTGGTATTCTGTGAAAGCGTTGTACTACTTCAGTCGAGCCGACCCATTCGTGTTATTACCATAATATAGCTGCACCGTGGCTCTACCACTTACATACTCGTATTTATACTTTCAAAATAAATATTTTCATAAACGACAAAAATTGATTTAAATTAGTCATAATAAAAGTAATCAACAATAGTTATATTTCAAGACTCTTTAAAATTATTGTGAAAGTGAAAATATGCAAAAAGGAAAGGGTCTGATTGTATTGGTCGGGCTGTTACTGAGCGCCCACTCCCGGCCGCTATCCCACTACTGCCCGATACGGGGACTTTTGGCTGCTGGGTTTCCCCCCTGGCCCGGTTCGCCCCTCCTTAGTTAACCTGCACCCCCCAGACTCCTCCGGGGGGTCCATATTAATACCAGGCTTAGTGTGGACGTCCAGTCAACATGGGCCACAAAGCACCAGGACTCCCGACCTCAAACCATCCTCCATTCCCGACCTCCGAGTAGCCGGATTACAGGAGACGCCACGCTCCCAGTCGAAAGATGCTTTGAATTTACAGTATATATAATTAACAAAGTCGTGTATTCAAATCAAACAACAAAACTAAAAAAGTGTTATTAATATTTGCCATATTTGCAATTTTTACCAAACAAATTACAATAATTAAAAAAAAATATTATAAAATATTTTCCCTATTTCTCTATTTCATTATTTAAATACCTAGTAAAAAAATTTGAAGCACTCGTGGCGTCCTCTGCGTGAGTCTAATGGTATTACTCTACCGTCGTATTATGTACCGCGCTGATACTTTTTTGAATGTTTAGGAAGATGGCGCTACTGTCGAATTTTTCCAATTTAGTATTGGACATGAATCTACTTACTGAATTATTAAACTCTTTCTATATATTTTTAATGTCCTTTTTCTAATTTTCGACAAAACCAGGCTCTACAACATTTATTTTGTTGGTATAGCTATGTAGAGTATGTCATAATTATTAAAGTTTCACATCTATTTATGAATTTCCCACTGGGTCAAAATGTTTTTTTATTTCTGAATATTGTTAAGCTCTTAACAAAGATAAGTCATAGTTTATCATCTCTGCTTAAAAGAACATTCACTTCCCTTATAACTTCAATACGGCTGTGGGCTTACTGCTTCTAGGTGGCAGCAATAAGCAAGAGTTTTGTACCCACATAAGGTATTAGGCACAAAAATAAAAAGTAACTCTTCCGGCTCTACATCAAATTCACAATGGCAGTGGCTGTACTGCTTCCAAGCGGTAGCAATAAGCAAGAGTTTTGTACCCACATAAGGTATTAGGCACAAAAATAAAAAGTAACTCTACCGACTCTACATCAAATTTACAATGGCAGTGGGTGTACTGCTTCCAAGCGGTGGCAATAAGTAAGAGTTTTGTACCCACATAAGGTATTAGGCAGAAAAATAAAAAGTAACTCTACCGACTCTACACCAAATATTTCTTCACTAACAACGGTTTTCAACCAGGTAACAACCAGACGTGAATGAGTAATCTTTTCTGTCTTGTATTCACTGAAGTATTTGTCTTTTTTTCTCTGAAGTAAAGGTGACAAGCGAACACTTGTCTATTCGTTTTTAAATGAATCCTATGACTCTATCGAAATTTATCGAAATGTAATCGTTGTCATCTCTCTGAGGTCTGAGATTCTATCTTACACACTTCCTTAAAGTTTCGCTATCTTCTCTAGGAGTCTAATTTAAAGCCGCACGCTCCTCCCTTGTATTTGAGTAGATTTTAGCACATTTACAATGGCAAATATAATAAAAATTCTAAAACTTACTTAAACACTATAGAAAGGTGCAGAGATCTAGATTTTAAGATACTTAAGATGGTAAATGTGACTACCGGAAATAAAAGAGAGCGTAGCGTTTTAATTAAACGTTCTCTCCCAGTAAAAAGGCATGCAGAATTATTATGTTCATGTTTTATGAAGGTAAATGTGCAATATTATTGTAATCCTTTCTCACTCAAGCCTACCAATTCTTATTGCAGCCATAAAACACTGATGCATGACCACACTACGTAAAAATATAGGTCAACTCTAGTTAAGGTGGTTCCGTTTTTTAGAAAATCATTTCCGTGGTCCATTTTACCACCTTATAAAAATTGTTTTTATCGTAAGTACTGTTAATAAAAATAATATTTCATTTCTGTATTATAGTTATACAAATTCGTCTAATACATATACCTTATACTATGGCTTCTATTAAGCTCCACAACCAAAGTAGGTTAAGGGTATACGGCTATACGGGCACCTAAGGCGACAGTAGTAATTAAGACTACTTTGCTAGGTATGGACTCCGTTGCTGAACATTGTAACATTGAAAAATATTGTATTGTTTTATTTATTTTTAAATTAGCTACAACGGTTACAGAAGATTTTTACCGATTTTATATGTTTAAGTTACTGTTGAAAATGGGTCGAATACGTCGCGACTAAGAGCTCCTCTCCTATTCCCTCTGGTTTAGTTGAAGCCAACTGTGGATAGGATAAATTTTGGTCCTCTTTTAGGAAGAAAGAAGAAACTACATCTATAAGTAATGTTTCAAAACCCCAAGAGTCAAATATAAATTTACAACTGCAATAAAGGTTTTAAGTGACACTTGCACATTGAAATCAAATCTAGGGTCCAATGAGTAATTCTGTTCTGTAGTTCCAATAATGTGCCATAAATAAAGTTTTACGAAATACGAAATACAGCAGCATTCAGCTGCTATTTTACGCTGGTATTAGGTGAGAGCGTGATCCTTCCTCGATCGAGCCGACCCATTCGTGCTACAACTATAATATTAATATAGCTGCAGCATGGCTCTACCACGTACAAAAGCGTGTGTTTTCCAAGGATTTCATAAATGCGGGTCCAAATTATTTTATAATAATATGTCGTTGGTCTAGTGGTTGTAAACGCGATTGCTTGTCATGGGCCAAAACCAGTTATTATGGTTTTTCTGACAAAAAATTCTCAGTAGCAGCTGGAGTCAGAAAGTTGGCGGTGTTCCACGCACGTCCCTGGGAAAGCACGTAGAGCTAGTGGTCTTGCGCCTGATCTCTCTCCGGTCGTGTTGAATTACAGTCCCATCGGACTATGTATGGTGGCGACGTAAGATAATCCATCAAAGAGTATAGTAACTGTCCTATACAGGAAGAATCTATCAAACTAGGTATCGTATCGTATAATCATCGGTTTTTATAAGTGGTAGAGCCATGCTGCAGCTATATTAGTAGTATAGTTGTAACACGAATGGGTCGGCTCGACCGGGGAAGGACCACGCTCTCACAGAATACCAGCGTCAAATAGCAGCTTAACACTGCTGTGTTTCGTATGATGAGTGTAGAGAACCGGAGACCCGTTTTACTGGAAAAGAGGCATTCCATCGTAGCCTTCACGGGTGACAACGCATTTGCATTTTGATTCGCAAACGAGGATAAATGTAGATGTCTATGGGCCACAGCAACCACTTACCATCAGGTGGACTGTGTGCTCGTTTGTCATCCTCTCCTATAAAAAAAAAACAAAATCGGACTATGAGAGAGAACGAGTATGGAATGCACCTGTGATTGCACATTCATTCAGGCACTATAATTCTGAAATTCCATGTAGCCACATTGACGCCCGATCTACGTCTGCTCGGGAAGTCTTCTGCTCATGGGCCGTAGGCCGTAACAACCATAGTATAGCTGCAGCATGGCTCTACCACGTACAAAAAATTAATTAATTAAAGATAATCGATCTAATAATAATACTTACAAATAAAATCCAAAAGCCAATATAATGTCGTAACAGTTTGCACATGAATCTGAAACTCGTGATTTAGAAATGAACGTTATTACTGATAAAAAAATAAAAAATAATAAAACGAAGTTATTTATTACTCCCGCCTACTCTGATTATATTTAGATCTTCCAGAGCCATCGCATTGTTTGTTGTTGTGAGATAGGAGCCCAAAATCAGTTGAAAAGGATTTAATTGAAATAATAAATAACACGTGATTATTAAAATTTACGAAACATTTAGTACGCGTCCCTGTGCCGCTCCAATGCGTGTTTGTTGACAACAATAAACTCAAAATTCACATAGTCTCGAAATATTTCAGATAACTCAGAATTGCAAATTTCCTCACGATATTTTCCTTCACCGTCGCGCATATCAACAATTAAAAGTACACATCATACAGTATAATTACTCGTACTTATATATCAACAATTAAAATTATAATAAACAATTTCATATGTGTCGACGGAGATCTAACTTAGTTTTCTCGCGTACTCCTATGTTACCACGGCTTTTAAGTTGGTTGATATTAAAAATCCATAAATAAAATACATATCAATCATATTATTTCAACTAATTTCTGTGAAAATAAGAATATTCTAATAACCATTACAATTATTGATGAAAAGATTACATTAGTAATTACAATTAATTATATATTACTAGCGATCCACCCCGGTTTCGTACGGGTAGTTTCTGGATCTCGACAACAGCGTCACCTACCGGGTCCAGTTGTGAATCTTCATCGTCGAAGGACCCACTCAAATGCGCAAAAATTTCATCAAAATCGTTTAAACCCTTTTTGAGTTTTAGCGACACTAATGGACAGCAATTGATTATTATATATAGAGTAATAATATTTTTTCAGTGGTGACTATTTTACAAAAGTTTTTGCCGAATAAAAACTTCTAACAACATGACAACTCAATAATTAAGGAATTGCTCAAGATTAAAATTTTATATATTTACTACAAATCGAATAGAAAATATGTTGTAATCAAACAAATTTATCACAAATTGACAGCAGTTGATTTTTATATATAGAAACGATAATATGCTTTGGACTCTAACTTGGACATATGACGTTTAGAACGCTTACATGCGTGCCGATAACATTGAGTTATTATGTACTATGTACTAGAGACGACACTGCACTAAATTACGCTGTTCCATTCAAGTGCGGCAATGTCACCGCACTTTAATCAGTCGCTCGCTAGGCGCTTGTAGAGTTGTCACGTGTTGTGTTGATTTAAAAAAAATATCTTGATAAAATATGCCGGGTGTGTTCTTAGATATTGCACAAAAAATTCACGAAATGTTAGTAAAAACCAAGGAATCACGTTTCATCGGTAAGTAAGATACTTAAATAATAAAAACATTATAAATTAATTATTAAAAAGTTATTTTTTGGCGCCAACTTGTGTCATGGAATATAGATTATGAAATTAATTTGTTCAGATACGACATTTCTGTGAGCAAGTGTAGAATGATTATATTATGCACAATTTTTTTGTAGAATTAAATAGAAGTATTTATAATTAGGCTAAATTTCTTACGTTTATATTTGCTGATTATTCTTTTATTTTATTTTTAGGTTTCCACGTTAAAACCACGAAAACCGAGAAAAGTGGATTAAATTCGTCCAAAATAATCGTAGAGAAGAGATGTGGTTACCAACAAATCATACATACATTTGTTCTTTGCATTTTAAGGAAGAGGATAAATATAGTACGAAGAAGGCAAAAATTAACAAAACTTATATTGTTTAAAGGCACTTAATTAAATTCCTAATACATATTTTACAATATCATTTATACATTTTATTAATTGAAATTAATTTTCAGCAAAAAACAACAAATAAGTGTTTATACGTATAATTCATGTGTAAACAGAAATGGTAAAAGTTTTTAAAGTTTTTCTATGTTTTCTCACGGTAATTCATAAGGCATAATATAAAAATTATCAGCTCTGTGTCCTCACGCGAACTTACGTTAGGGCTTTTGGGGACCCAGTTCTAGATTTAAATAAATATATTTCATTAGATTCGATTCCTTCCAATTTATATAGTTATCTTATAAAATATTTATATAAAAATGTAATTAAAATGCTATTGTGATAATATTATCGTATTAATTTACCTCATATCATGCAAAATAAATGACAAATTAATAATTTGTCATTTAAATTGAACTCGTTTTAATAAATTAATTAACAATATATGTACTCTAAATAAACAATAATTAAATACCTAATGATCATTCTACCTATGCATAATCTATTATTATAAAAAAACCGCGCATGCGCGATAAGACTGATGCGCAACGACATAGTGTAGCGCACAGTTTTTGTTTGAAATAGCTGTTCTAGTACGTAAGTACATTATACTTCTATGGCCGATAACCGGTAAGCAGTCAGTCGCAGTCGTGTGTTGGCCAGATACCACAGAGTACATTAAACCAGATACCGCAACGCATCAACTGGATGCTCGATAGTTTTCAACAATATTTTTTTTATTCGTAGAACTGCATTGTATTTTAGTGCCGGTCCGTTTTTTAAATAAAAGGTAAGACTCTTTTCTTAAAAATTATAAAAAATATATTTTCCTGCTAACGTTATTTAAAAAGTAATTAGGTGTATTGTTTTAATAAAAAAAAGTTTCTCACTCATTCAAATTTTATATTTAAAAAATAATATTTAAAAAATATTATTATAATATTATGCTTTTACACTGTATTCTATAATATAAAATATAGAATACAGATCCAAATATTTATGATACATGTGTATAGTGTTATAAGCAAACTTTATCAAGGTGATCGCCACCAAGCTGGTTCTATGAAAAATCATTTAAAAATTGTATAAACGAAATTATGTTTGAAAAAAAAGTCCCGCGGTTTCTTGCTGGTTCTTCCCAGGACAGAGGTACCAGTGATAAATAAAAAATGACTTTCAATAAGAATTATGTGATAATCAATATTGAATAAAAAATTATTCTATTCTATTCTATTCTATCATTTCGATTTTCAATACATCAAACGTCCTCTGTTGGATTCTATGGTTGGAAAGTTTGATCTATAAAACACTCCATAGTGTCTACACTCCATACTATAAAGGCCACTTTGGCCATAGATAAAAATACTATATGTATAGGGCAACCTTGACAGTGGCCTTTTGCGCGACTGCCCGAAGAAGAGTAAAGTTTTTCGAGAGTATGTATGTACATTTTAACCATTTTGCTTGTTATTTATTAACCGTCTGTACACTTAGTAGTTTTTTAAAGTTTTGAAAGGTTGGAAGATGAAGAATATTTTTTTAAATAATTGTTCTAATTTGTATGATATTTGTTTGAAAAGCGAAACGTAAATATGGTAATGCTTTAAGCGAACAATTCTTGTATACTATTTTTTTATAGAAAAAGGGTGACTACAGAGCACACTACACTTGATGATAAATGGATACTGTGGCCCAAAGACATCTACGTCTATCCTCGATTAAGAATCAAAATGCAATGTGCTTTGTCAACCCTGAGGACTAAGATGGATCGTTTCTAGAAAAAAGATTATAGGGTTTACTACACTCACTATGGTGTTCTGTGAGAGCGTGTTCCTTCCCCAATAATATAGCTGCAGTATGGCTCCACAACGTATAAATACCAACCCCACTATATGATAGAATACCATTGTATGTTAAGTAAATGTAATTGTAATTGCGTTCTCGGAAACGGCTCTAATGATCTGGATGAAATTTTGTACGATGTATTCAGATACTTTTACTCTACAATTTATCTAGAATGGAATAATTATTTAATTTTGCTATGCTCGGTCGGTGCAAGGCTCGGTCTCGCCCTCAAGTATTTTCTGTTAATACTTAGAAATAATCCTTATACCTTGTCCTTTTGATATGTTAAATATATTTTTTCTGATGAAATACTTACTCTTCTTAGGAAACAAATCTAATTAGTTATAGATTCTGCGTCAGTTCTTTTCGAGAAATTACGGTCACAAAATAAATATTTCGTTAATAAAATATTTATTTTAAAGTATTTGCATTTAACCGTGTTTAAAATACTATGTAAGCATAAAGCATATTAAATGCAATAAATATTCGTAACGTAAAACATATTTCTCAAATAAATAAAGTAAATTATAATAATATTTATTATTATACTTTTATGTCATAGAAAGTTAGTAAATTTCTTATATCTTTATGTTAGTAAAATAATTTGCACAGTCAAAATGTCAACAAATAAATAAACAATAATAAAATAAAATAAATAGTGCGTTCCACAGCAAAATATCCCTGTGGTGCTACAAAATCGAAGCAGCTCCAATAGCGTTTGGAAAGACTAATTACTATTCAATGTCGAGTATTCGTGTAAATATAAGATATAATAAAGCGTTATGAAGTCATTGTTATATTGGACACTAAGGGCATTGTCGGCTTTACTTGTGTAATTGGTCCACAGACTGCTTGTTACGAGCGACGAAGAAATATGCGGAGCAACACGTTACTTTTCACCGTTGATGCTCTCCGTTCCCTCTCAATGTCAAGGCCTGTCCCAGATATTGTTAAACTTTGTTCAATATGCAACCAGCGAGCAAATATCCAACTAACGTTAACATTTGAGCTTCGACCGAAAGCACATATTTATTCTAATTACATATAAAAGATCAGCGAAAAAGTTTCGTCGTATTTTATACACAATTCAAGACATTTTTTTTTCAAACTTTAATTACATTTAATTATAATATATATGTGCCATTTTGTTCGATAACTTGTTGCCATCTTGTAGGTAGTGATATAATCATGTTGCTGTAGAAATCTTGGGATTTATGATAAAAAAATGCGACAAGTAGTTTTGACAGTCCTTTCTTGATAGTAAGCTAACACTACCGAAAGAATTCTGAAGAGACTGAAACAGGTGAAAATCAGTGGATGCAAGGTCAGGACTATATGGTGGATGAATTAACACTTCCCAAACAAACTCTATCAATTTACGCTGAGTAGCCAAAATTGAGTGTGGTCTTGCGTTATCATGATGAAAGATCACTCTTTTACTGTTGATCAATTCCGGCCATTTTTCTCAATTTCTTGCTTGAGTCTCATTAGTCGTTGGCAGTAGAGATCCGAATCGATGGTTTTGCCCGGCGGTAAAAGCCCATAATAAAAGATGCCCTTCCAATCCCACCATACACACAGCATCACCTTATTGCGTGTTAATCGCTACAGTCTGTGGAGCTTGTCTACCCTTTGACCATGATCTTTTTCGCACGTTCTTGTCGTAGGTGATCCACTTTTTATCAATTTCAATAGAGAATCGCAACGATTCTCGGTTGAAACGTAATTCACGATTCATTAGATTTGTTTCAGTGAGTTCGTGTAGTACCCAAATATCGAGTTTTTTTGTATAGCTAGACATTTCCAAATGGCTCAATACTGTTTTGTGGTTAAGTCTCAATTCCGTGGCATGTGGTAACTACTAATATGCAATCTTTCTCCGCTTTTTCAAAAATTGCATCGACTTTATTCGTATGAAGGCGACCAGAGCTAACTGCATCTTTGACATCAAAATTCCTGCTGAAAACGCTTGAACCAACTTTGTGCTACTCTTACTGACACTACATTAGGTCCATAAACGTCACAATTTTTTTTCGCGGCTTATTCACTTTTTTGTAATAAAACTTCAGAATGTATGAATCACAGAACACTAATACCCTTAGGGTATGAATTTCTTCGTTAGATTCACTCATTTTGTCGGACAGAAAAAATTTTGCTTTTTTTATACTTTTTATTTTTCTTTTTCTTAATGTCCTATATGTATTGATATTAAAAACAGCCAGATACAAACAGTACAACCAAAGAGAGTTTTCTTCAATTTTATACAAACATAATTTAATCTTAAAAATTTTGTACAACCAACTTCAATATAAATTATTAAGAATAACTCAAAAACTATTGGTGAGACCTTGATCAAATTTATATGGGACTACCTGAGAAGCACCAGCTTTCAAATAAAAAGAGAATCATCGAAATCGGGTTTACCCAGAAAAACGTTATGACGAAATTTTTCCCCGACCTATTATATAAAACAATGAATCGTCAAATGTGTCAAACAAAATAAATTACACCATACCGGCATTCGCCTCAGAGCACTGATCGAATGGGTCAGCTGCACCATGTCGTTATCAATTTTGGTGTATTTTAATGCAAACTCCGTCTATGTAACGTCCCTCGGGCATGCTACTGAGTTCCTTGATCAGATCATTGACCTGTATTGAAGACTTTATTGATGTACATAGAAACAACACTTTCATTAAAAATTGGTGGTAGAGCCATGCTGCAGCTATATTAATAATATAGCACGAATGGGTCGGCTCGACCTGGGAAGGACCACGCTGTCACAGAATACCAGCGGAAAATGGCAGCTTAATGCTGCTGTGTTTCGTATGGTGAGTGTAGAGAACCGGAGACCCATTTTACTGAAAAAGAGGTATTCCGTCTTAGTCCTCACGGCTGACAACGCATCTGCATTTATATAGATGTCTATGGACCACAGCAACCACTTACCATCAGGTGGACTGTGTGCTCTTTTGTCACCCTTATTCTATAAAAAAAAAATTTGAATAAAGTATAGGGTCAAATTAAGTCAAAATCATCCTAAAAATATACCACTGCAAACCATTCAATGGGTTTGAAACCATTCAAAATCTCACATTTTTACTCTTTAATACAGAGATAATTTTGTATTCACATATATTTCACAATTTGCAACGCTACGATCGATACAATCTCATTCACTTCCATACATAAAAGTAAAGTTCCAGCCCAAATACGTCCCACTGCTGGGCGCAGGACAGGACTGTTCTCACTTCTGAGATGGTTTTAGGGAAAGGAAGTAACCGCCGCGCTGCCCCGATGCGCGTTGACGGACTTCACATGTCTGCGAAATATTTATTTATATATTTCACAAATTGCGTTACATGAGACTTATAAACATAACATGCAAGTACTAACAATCACAGTTTTTCATTTCGTAGACATGTTTTTTCACGAAGTTTTCCTTTACTGCCGTACTCGTGGTAAAATAGTACTTAAAATTGCAATTAACAATTTCATTGGTGCCGGCGGGGATCGAACCCGGGTTACTCGCGTATTTTGAAATTTACTTTTTTTTCTCTTTGTTTCCGATAGGTAGCAGAATATTATTTGGATAAATACAAACTGATTACAAACAGTTTTACCGCGGTAAAGACATTATGGTTGTAGCACGAAAGAGTCGCAACGAACGGGGAAGAAACGTAACTATATTTTGCTTCTTAATTGAGGATAGATGTAGGTGTCTATGGGCAATAGCACAGATCATAGCTGTTGTTTCTATAATCTGTGGGCAATATTATCTTTTGTTACCATTCAGTTACCATCAGGTGGATTGTGCGCTCGTTATTTTATGTGCGGCTTTATTTTATTTAATTATTATAAGCCAGTGCTTGACCACAATCGCACCTGGTGGTAAGTGGTAATAAAGCTTCTTCTTACTGGTTCTTCCCAGGACAGAGGTTTTTTTCGAACCAGTAATTAAACAAAAAAGTGACTTTCAATAAGTATTATTAATAATCTATATTGAATAAAAATGTTTTTGTTTCATGCCCTAGATGGTAAACCACACTGTCTTAGCGTAACAAAAGCCTATTCACTGTTGCCTTGAAGACCCCCACATTGTATTCGGACAGACAGAAACCGGCAAATTATTCCACTCCTTTGCTGTACGTATATATTAGAAAGACGAAGCGAACCGTTTATTATATCGAATATCGATAACAAAGGGGTGAAGACCCGCCGACCGTCTGGTTATTCGATGGTGGAAAAGGGAGAGAGGAATTAAAGCATGTAATTACTTTTTTTTTTTATAGAATAGGGGGCAAACGAGCTTGCGGCTCACCTGATGGTAAGTGACAACCGCCGCCCATGAACAACCGCAACACCAGGGGAATTGCAGATGCGTTGCCGGCCTTTTAGAAAGGTGTAAGCTCTTTTCTTGAAGGTTCCTAAGTCGTATCGGTTCGGAAAATTCGCTGGTGGTAATTGATTCCACAAAGAAGTTATGCGAGGGAGAAAACTTCTTCTAAATCGCACAGTGGTGGACCGCCAATCATCCAGATAGTACGGATGGTAACGCGAGTTTTGTCGCGACGTGCGATGGTGAAATTGAGCGGCTGGAATTAGTCCGAACAATTCCTCAGAGCACTCCCCGTGATAGATGCGATAAAATACGCAAAGAGATGCAACATCTCTACGCAGTGCCAGTGTATCGAGCTGATCGGAAAGAACTCGGTCGTCGACGATTCGAATCGCTCTGCGCTGGATGCGGTCAAGTGGAAGGAGCTGGCACTGGGGTGCCCCGGCCCAGAGATGAGAACAGTATTCCATGTGGGGCCGAACTTGCGCTTTGTAAAGTTGCAAGCGATGTGCCGGCATGAAATACTGTCTCGCTCTGCTGAGCACGCCAAGCTTTTTAGAGGCCAATTTGGCCTTCCCTTTCAAGTGACCACGAAACTGCACGCTATTCGATATGTCGACGCCAAGGATTCCGATACTGGCTGAGGCAGCAAGGGGAGTGCCTTGAAACTGAGGAGATACGACAAAGGGGTTCTTTTTAGCGGTAAACGCGCAAACTTGTGTCTTCTGGGGATTGAACTGGACTAGATTTAGTCGGCCCCAATCCGAGACTTTGTTAAGCAAAGACTCGACTTCAGACACAAGTTTGTCCCGGTACTCGGCGACGTTTTCCCGAGAAATATTGGCACGGCCGGTATATAAGGCATCCCCAGTGCTGTCGTCTGCATAGCAATGAATGCTACCAGTTAGCAACATATCATTGATATGCAGGAGAAACAGCGTTGGTGATAGCACGCAGCCTTGTGGAACACCAGCGTTGATAGGCTTGTAATCAGAGCATGCACCGTCTACTACGACCTTGATGCTCCGATCAGCAAGGAAACTGGTGATCCATTTGCACAATTTCTCGGGAAGCCCATAGGAAGGAAGCTTCGAAAGAAGCGCCTTGTGCCAGACCCGATCGAAGGCCTTCGCTATGTCCAAACTAACGGCCAATGCCTCCCCCTTGGACTCTACTGCCTCCGCCCATCTATGAGTTAAGTAAACTAGAAGATCACCCGCTGATCGACCCCGACGAAAACCGTACTGACGGTCACTGATCAGCTGGTGATCTTCAAGGTACCTCATGAGCTGGCAGTTTATAATGGATTCCATTATTTTGGAGAACAAGGAGGTGATAGCGATAGGCCTGTAGTTGGACGGGTCTGAGCGGTCGCCTTTTTTAGGGATCGGGTGGACCAAAGCTGTCTTCCATGAATTCGGGACTACGCCTTGGGAGTAGGAGTACCGGAAAAGACGCGTTAAAACCGGTGCCAACTCCGGAGCACACGTCTTCAGCACAATGGGAGGGACTCCATCGGGCCCACTCGACTTGCTGACGTCCAGGGAGAAGAGTGCTTTGCGAACCGAGCGCTGTGTAAATCGCACATCCGGCATGGAGCACTCACATCGCGGGATGGTCGGCGGTGTGTTCCCCCCGTCATCTAGAGTCGAGTTAGACGCAAAAAGAGAGCATGGAAGGGATGGCTGACAGAAGTTCCCTTGGACAGCCTTGGCGAGAGACCAGAATGCACGGGTTCCCGAAGGAAGGCGAACTAGCTTCTCGCCAATTCTGCCGATGTGCTCAGACCTTGCCTTGGCAATGACGCTTTTGAAGGACCTGGAGGCGGAATTATACTTCTTTTTAAGTGCGCTGGTGTTTAAATCCCGAGACGTTGATGCATCAGCCCAGGCCCGGTAGCACTCCTGCTTATAGCGTGATGCTATTTTACAGGAGCGACCAAACCATGGCTGGGATCTGCCTCCGATGGGCACCACAGAGGATGGAATAAAAAGTTCCATACCCTGAGGTACCACATCAGCAACAGAATCGGCAACAACGCTGGGATCTTCCGGCGAGAAGCAAACCCGCCCCCAAGGGTAGGATGTAAAAAAAGACCGCATCCCGTCCCAATCAGCTGACCTATAGTGCCAAACACGGCGGCAAGCTGCAGATCGCAACTGCGATTGGAGCGTGAGTGCCACCGTGCTCCGGATCAGACAATGGTCCGAAGAGCCCAGAGGGGCATCGACGGAGACCTGATATCCGTCCGGATGAGAGGTCAACAGAAGGTCCAACAGGGAAGGTCCATGGTCTTCCACATCTGGGATCCGCGTAGGCGAAGTAACCAGTTGTGTTAGACCATATGCCAAAGCAAAGTCGTAGACAGATCTACCCGCATGATCGGTTAAACGAGAACCAAGCCATTCAGCGTGGTGGGCATTGAAATCACCGAGTATCACGATCTCTGCGGATGGGACCTGTTGTAGCACGGAGTCTGCAGCCATTTGGACGTGGTCGATGAGTCGGTCTGTGTCGGCATTACCGCTATGGGACCTATAGAGGCACCCGTAGACGCGGGGATGATCGTCGCTGTCTACGCGCAGCCATAGGATGGACAGGTCCGTACCTTCAAGGCTGCCGAGGCGTCGAAAACAGATGTCCTCTCTGACGTATACACAAACTCCAGCCCGGGGCACAAAGGAGTGTTCCAATTTGTGTCCCGGGTAGGAGAGATATGAAGTATCAGCCGGAGAGGACACCTGAGTCTCGGTTAAAAAGAGCAAGGCCGGCTTCGCCGTCTCTAGATGGTAATGGACAGCGTTAAGGTTGGAATGAAGTCCCCTGATTACTACGCAATGCATGCTATAAAATGCCGAAAGGTTGGCTTCATCTGTACATATTATAAAACAAAGTCGCTTCCCGCCGTCTGTAGTCTGTTTCTGTCTTTCTTTTTTTTTAAAATGTTACCTCCACGATTTTCTCCTGTATTGTGGGGGCAGTTTACATACATAGATTTCACAAGGACAAACATCCAGAACAAGAACAATTATTTGTAGGCCATACAAATACCTGTTCTGTGCGGGATTGGAACCCGCGGCCCTTAGCGCTGCAAATCATTGCTAAACCACTGCGTCACGGAGCCGTCTTTAAAACTACGCGACGGATTTTGATGCGATTTTCATCAATAGACAGAATAATTGACATGAATTTTATACATTATAATTTCACATACACACGGACAGAACAATTATAATTCTTCTGTCCGTATGTATGGGACTGAGATCCTTCTAAACAGCTGGACTTATTTTGATGAAATTTTGTGTGTGTAATTAAGTTGATTAGAGAATTATTAAAGCAATTGGACCCGGTAGGTGGCATTGTTGTCAAGATCAAGAATTCAACCGTGCGAAGCCGGGGCGGAACGCTAGTATTCTATAAAAAGAGGTCATTGCCAGTCTACGCAAAAAGAACGGAGTTACTGACTAGGTGTCAAAATAGGAAAGGCATTTCAATCATTACTATTTCATTACTAACTACTGAGAATTAGAACTAAATCAATTTTCTAACCTTTATCACGTTTCGATTTTTGTTTGCGAGTATAGCTAGTCATGTTAAGCATTTGCGTACATAAAAGGACCATGCTGTGCAAAAATGGTCCCCCCCATCCATGCACTGGCCAAAATAATGATCCAGAGGCTATTTTTTCAGTTTATTTCCAAGAATGAAAGACTTCTGAAAAATTACCTACATAACATGATATATTATGGCTTCTACCGCAAGAAAAATGCATTTATCTTTCAAATCTGAATAACTTTATGTTTTTTTGGATTGTAACATTTCTCACAACACGGTCCAAAATATATAGTTAGCATATATTAAAGATCAGTCAACACATTTCTCACTGCTGTGCTGGTCACAAGACTAGCCTTAATGAGGAGGTTAAGGTCACAAAGAGTGTACATGATACGAGTATATTATGATTTATGTTATTTAATTAAAAACACCTTGAGACTTGCTCGCGCTATATAATTCTACATTAGTAAATTCTATTTTTTCAAAATCGGTCCAGCCGTTTCATAGATTAGCCGGAACAAACAGACAGACAGACAGGCAGACAAAAATTTTAAAATTGTGTTTTTGTTATAAGTACTGTATATACTTTAATATGCATTTAGTTAAAGGCTGTCATTTTGACATTAAAAACAGACACTTCAATTTTATTTATTTTTGTAGATTAGGGAATAAAGCTATCTTAAAAATAATATGATAAATGAACTGCATGCTATTTTCAGTACTATATTCTTATAAATAAAGGTTGATATAATTAATAGTATCAGGCGTTACATTGCGGGAATCGATTATATTAGAGACTAGCTGTACCCCGCGACTTCGCCCGCGTGTAATTTAGGGTTTTAATTATGTTGCGTGGAACCCTAATTCATTATCTAAAATATAAGTAGCCTAAATTACTCCTTATAACATCAGCTATCTACCAGTGAAATTCTCGTCGAAATCGGTCCGGCCGTTTCGGAAATTAGCCGAAACAAACAGACAGACAGACAGACCAAAATTTTAATAATTGTGTTTTGTTATAAGTACTGTATATATATGCATTTAGTAAAAAGCTGTTATTTTGACATTACAAACAGACACTTCAATTTTATTTATTTGTATAGATGTTAAAAATTAATAAACTAACGATCCGCTTAAGAAATAAAAATAATGTGTCTTACCTATTACACGTGCACTATCCCCGTCACCACTAATCCCACCACTGCTACACCAGAAAAGACACACTGTCAATAATGCGACACGTGTTTTGCCTCTAAACAAGGCATCATCAGGAGAAAAAGACACTACGATGGATGAATCCAAATGTTTACGCGAACCTTTAGCTAATTAACTTTTAACATATTTAATTTAAAGGTTAAAACTTGTTCGTTTTTAACATCGATCAAACCGAAATATTGCTTCACCACGATTACTTTTTTATCCAAATAATGATGTGTGACCTTGCTCATTCTACAAGTAATTATGAACCTTTGAACAGTATTACGTCATACAAACTTTGTGAATTCAGTTTTATAACAACATTGATTAACGTTAAAAAACTTATATTTTGTCTATGTACATTTTTAGGGTTCTGTACCTCAAAAGGAAAAAACGGAACCCTTTAGGATCACTTTGTTGTCCGTCTGTCTGTCTGTCAAGACCCTTTTTCTCAGGAACGCGACGAGGTATAAAGCTGAAATTCATATCAAATACTCAAGTTTACTGTCCCTTAGAGCTGTGAAAAAATCAAACTTCTAAGCCAACGCAATCAAAAGATACAGCCGTTTATGCCCTAAATTTTCGACATTCGCAAGGGAATCAAAACCTACAGGGTACTTTCCGTGAACTCAGAATGTTGAAACTTGGTACGAAGCAACGTTTTATAACACAGATAAAGGAAAAATTGCGGAAAGCATAAATTTTTAGTTACATCATATAATAAAAATATTTTTAATAATCTTAAACTTATATACCTACAAATTTGTTCGGAACCCTCGGTGCGCGAGTCCGACTCGCACTTTGCCGGTTTTTATTAACTTAAGAGACCGTGCAAAAACTTGCACCGATAAAAAATCTAATGCATCATCAAAGTGACATCTGTAAATTAAAATCCCGGCCAGCTGCCACCATTTAAAGTATTCTTGTTGTTCAAGGTGGTATCACCTCTATATAAAAATCAATTACTGTCCGTTAGTAGTAATAGATAAGTAACTAAAGACTCGTTTAGTCTACAAATATTTATTATTTTTATAAAATCTAAAAGTAAAGTTACCCTACATTCCTATGTTGGGCTATCTACGAGCCACTCCTGGGACACAGTTCATGTTGGCGGCCTTTACATATTCTCAAAACATTTTATTCCACATACATACGCATATATTTGGTTTCTGTACGTAATATTATACTATTTCAAGAAGTATCGATTCTCAAGCGTCAAAATCGTAAAACGATATTTTTGTCCAACGTGGCCTTAATATCATTACAGACTACAGAAACAACCCGGGTTCTATCCATGCCGGCAGTAATGAAATTGTTAATTGAAATGTTTAGGTGCTGATTTGATCATCATCATCATCATTACAGCCTTTCACAAGTCCACTGCTGAACATAGGCCTCCCCCAAGGAATACCACAAAGCCACGGTCCTGAGTCACCTGCATCCATCGACTTCCTGCATGTCTTACCAGGTCGTCACTCCATCTCGTGGGGGGTCGCCCTACACTTCGCCTACAGGTACAAGGCTGCCACTCAAGAACCTTTCTTCCCCATTGGTTATCGGTTCTTCGAGCTATATGGCCGGCCCACTGCTACTTCAGCTTACTAATCCGTTGGGCTATGTCGATTACTCTGGTTCTACTGCGGATATCCTCATTCCTAAGTTTATCACGCAGAGGAATCCCTAGCATAGCCCTCTCCATAGCTCGCTGAGCGACCTTGAGCTTCCTCATACGGCCAGCAGTGAAGGACCGCGTCTCAGATCCGTAAGTCATCACTGACAACACGCACTGGTTGTACAATTTCGTTTTAAGGTTTTGAGGTACGTCTGACGAGAAGATGTGTCGTATTTTCCCTGATTTGATATACTCTCTTAATGGAAATACTCAATGAAATTCTTAATTGAATGGATTTTTAAAATACTTATATTAATTAAGATAATAATATACTCGTAATTTAATCGCCGAGGAAAACTTTGACGTTCGAGTTCTCGTTCTTTTAAGCGATAACCATAAAATATTTTTCGATAATATGAAAGGCATGTTATGGAATTAGAATTTTAATCGACTACAATATATTTAGATCCTTTATTTCCCTATAATAAGCAGAAATGTTTCAAATAAAGCTACTTTTTGTCCACCGAAAGTCGCACGCTTACTCCGTGCTACGATATACGACGACATACATATATATGCATACAGCGAAGAAAGAAAACCTTTTAACGTAATTAGGAAATTCTCACATCAACGGCGAGCGCCAAGACTCTGAAACACTGCGGCCACCTACAAACCACCTTTCAAGGTGACACTATTAAGTCAACTTTAGTGAACGCTTCACTAATATTTTGTTTTTAGTTTTAATATACGGTTCAGACAGAAAACGCTAGATTTAAACCTCATAGTTCTCGAGTTCGATCTGCGCCGGCGACTAATACAGCTGATATTACTTAATACTACTTAAATTTTTAATTCATCACGAACTTGATGCATAAAGAATTCTGCCAACTCGTGCCATAAGGTTTATAGTACAGTGGTTTGCTAACCCGTGAAATAACTCTTTTTGAAATAATGAGCATAGCCAGATAGGCTTTGGGCTCCGCTTCATTTAGGAGACCCGTGGTTTTAAAAAAAGATTTTTATGTTATTATGAGATGATTTAAGTAGACCAACAAACATATGCATTAACCTTTTTACACTCATATCTACCTCACCGAGAGCTAAGTGATAAGTAAGAATAGCACTGACTAAAACCCCATGGTGTTCTACCATCGCCGCTTATTTGCCCCATGCATCATGGTGGCCTCTCTTAGTGAGAGGACAACTCCTCCCCTTCTTTTTCACAGATTAGGTGCACCAAAACACAAGGCGTTGCGGATAGCCCCGAGAACGATGCGCGAAGGTCATGGGACCAAGAAAATCGACTACTCGGAAGCACCAGCCTCTCTGAGTCCAACGTCGGATCTATTCCATGGCTCCGTCGCCAACTAAATTTCAGTCGCGAAGGGCAAGGAGAACAGCGCCTCGCAATAATGACACTCCTGCTCCCACGCGGCCCCAACACTACCGCATCAACCGCAGCTCCATCAGAGTCGCGGATAGGGTGCGTAGCGCATCGCCATACCAACACTTCTCTTCCCCCGCGACTGCACCTCGGATTTGGCAGGAAGGAGGAAAGGACACCCTTTCTGCTACAATCCATCAACGAGTATCCGGAGTGGGTTAGCCAAGCTCACCCGGAGTGGCCACCTCGTGCCGACTCTATACCTTGGCACAGCCAAGTGGGCTTTTTTTGTTCACCGAGGCTGGCTTGATTGGGGGGGAGGGGGGGGGGTTTCACTAATTCACCAACTCACAACGTTTCTTTGATACGACACCAAGAAATAAACATCGACTTAGAAAATTGCAGTAGCGCTAATAAGTCGTTGATAGGCGTTCTTTTCTGCGAATAAGTCCGTTTGGGCAAGTACCATACTCTAGATCCACCATACTTCCAGCTTGATGTTTAAAGGGTCCTATAAAATTACAGCGAAGCATCGCCATAATAGACACAAGAATTTAAACACTCGTCGAGCATCTTGTTTGTTGATGCCTCCCGTTACTGGCCTTAAAGTTTTTAAATTATCTCGGGGCACATGGTCACCTACAACCGACTGCAAACAAAGGTCACGGATGTGTTGCCCCTGAAGATTAATGTCTGGTATCGCTATTAATAATTAATCTCTATTTATAAAAATCAATTGCTGTTCGCTAGTCTCGCTTAAACTCGAAAACGGTTCGGCTGATTTTGATGAAATTTTTTGTGTTTGTGTGGGTCCCTGGATGTATCAATGATACGGGGCCACCGGGCTACAGAGGCCCCGAACGTATGTAAGCAAACATTCTAAGGACTTCTATGGGACAGGTTGTTGGTTTGAATTGTTTGGCTAGCTTAGTTCCTAGGAGTATTAATTGTAAGTAGTAACTTATAATCAATATATAATTATTTTAATTCAATGCGAGAGTTTTTATTCCTTTTTTGAAAAATCTTTATCTTTCATTTGGGCCTCCCGACAAATTTTGATACAGGGCCCTCTAAGGCACGCTACTCCACTGCCTGGATTGTTTAAATTCGCAATTGGACCCGGTACGTGGTGCTGTTGTCGAGATCCAAAAAAACCACTCGTGTGAAGCCGGGACGGATAGCTTGTTTTTAATTTAAAAAAAATAGTCGGTGCTAAGGCATATTGTATAGAAAAATTAAAGCTCCGACTTTATGATGTGATTTTTTTCTTTTTAGTTTTTTGAGATCGGCTTTAAGTTATTATCAAAAGTTTATTATTCCTTGAAATAATTCCGTCTTTAAAGCACTCTTTTTTTAGATATAGAAACATTAAGCTTTCAGAATATGATTGACTATTTTACTTGATTGTTTATTGATTCCTACGCCGCAATTTCTAGGTTCGAAACGAATTTTCGCAAAACCACACTAAAGAATATCAAAATCTCAATGTCTTCTAAATAATTAACTTTCTAATGAAGTATGACCTATTTAATAAAAAGAATTATCAAAATCGGTTAATAATTGACGAAGATGTCGCGTCACGTAGGTACATACAAAAAAGCAAAACCCTACAGTAGAGTTGGGAACCTCCCCCTTTTTTTAGAAGTCGGCTAAAAAGTATTTCCTGTTCTCGTGACTTACAAATATAAGTTGCAGCCGCATTACTGTGCGAGTGGCAGCGACATGTCGGTTAGCGAAGTTCAGGGTGGCCCCTAATAAACGGAGTAAGGAGTCGGAAAGTTTATGGCAGGCGACTCAGGACCGTGTTTTGAAATTTGAAAAAATGTTCACTACATTTGTTGCTTTAAATAAATATTAAATCACGCCGCATATCGCGTAAATTCACACCTATAAGAACAAGTTCTAAGAAATACGAAGGTTATTGATACAGGTTCAAAGTCATTTTGATATTTAATGCCCAATGCCATTTGCGCTTTGAACCTTTATTAGCTGGAGTAAATCTAACCATCAAACAATTTTTTATTCACATTGCTTGATAGCAAAACATTTACAGTAAATCAGTAAATCATCATTATTTTAATGCAATAGGTTGTTTGCTGATATAGACTGGTAAGCCTCTCTATTTTTAACCGTCTTCAAAAAGAAGGAGGTACCCCATTTTACAGTTTTTTATATACAGGCTGGCCCATAAGTCCCTTGAAATGTAAAAAAATAATTAAAAAAAAAACTAATGACATTATGAAAAAGGTTTTTATTGTGTCATAATCCTTATAAAATGGGAATTATTTTTTGAAAATTACATCATCTAAATGTAATCCGTTACGATCGCGGCACTCCTGTAAGCGACGTTTAAAATTATCCATCACTGCGTGGCAAGTAAGCTCTGTAATGTTTGCCATTTCTCTTTGGATATTTTCTTTCAGGACGTCAATTGTCCGCGGGTTGGTTTCGTACACTTTAGTGTTAAGATAACCCCATAAGAAAAAGTCCATTGGGGTCAGATCTGGACTACGTGGTGGCCAAGGAATATCTCCCCTTCGAGAGATCACTTTATTAGGGAAAAGTTGACGGACGACCGGCATAGCGACGTTAGAGGTATGGGCAGTTGCTCCATCTTGGTGAAACTAGGTCCGCGTATTGAAGCCTGGAAAATTCTGCAACTCTGGTGTAAAAAAGTCCTGGATCATAGCTACATACCGTTGTGAAGTAACAGTAAGCGCGCGGCCTCTGCCGTCCTCAAAAAAGTAAGGGCCTATAATGCCATGCGCTGACATAGCCGCCCAAACTGTCACTTTAGGGCTATGTAAGGGCTTTTGATGTTTGCGATTTGGATTTTCGCAACTCTGCTTTTGCTTATTGACATGGCCGTTGATGTGAAAGTGAGCCTCATCAGAGAATAACACGTTATTAACGAAGTAAAGCGGTTCAACATTTCATTTGCGAAATTTAGTCTGTGGATAGTGTCAGTATCTTTTAATTCCTGTACTAACTGAATCTTGTACGGGTGAAGATGTAAATCTTTCTTTAAAATTCGCTGTAACGATGTTCTGGGTAAGTTTAATGCACTGGAACGCTTACGAGTAGACTGGGTAGGATTTTCACGAATTGAGTGTTTCACTACATCGATGTTTTCTTCCGTCCGTGATGTCCTTGGTCGACCTGACCGTTGTTTATCCAACGTCGAACCACTCTCTTCGAACTTAATAACCCAGTTCTTAATCGTTTGAACACTTGGAATGTCTTTAAAGTTGCGTAAATTCTGATATTCTCGAAATTTACGCCGCGCAATGGTAGCCGAATCATTGTTTCGATAAAACTCGCGCACACAAAATGCACGGTCCGCACCGGTGAAACGCTCCATGGCGACTGAATTCCCAGAAACCGTCGGTACTCCCCCCGCACCGCGCGCGCCACTCATGCGCGCCTTTTGTATTTTATTCGAAATTTACATTTCTAACGACTTATGGGCCACCTTGTACTATACTTACTATACTTTTTTCTAGGTGAACCGATTTTGACGATTCTTTTTATTTGAAAGTTCGTACTTCTTATGAGGTTCCATATACAATTTGATCAAGATCTGACCAGTAGTTTTCGAATTATCCTTAATAATGCGTATTTAATTGACTTAGAACACACACACACTTCTCATTTTATTTATATTAAAGTCGGTTGCACAAATCTTTTTATTTTACCACGTGTGTTGAGCAAGCCTATCGCTATTGTATAAAACTGATTCTTGGTTAGAAATTTCATTATGAATAGAAAACACTGAGCATAGGATAGGTATCATGATATAATGCTATGGAGTACCAATAAACGACTTTATGAAATATAGCCTGTGTGTTATCCTAATATATGTGCTATACTATTGTAGTTTTATTAAAATCCATTTAGTGGTTTTTGCGTGAAAGAGTAACATCCATACATCCTCACAAACTTTCACGTTTATAATATTAGTAGTAGAATAATTCTTTTAAGTCGGCTTTTACCTTTTATTAAAATATTTTTTCCCTTATCACAATCTCTATGTCATCTAAATAATTCCATGAAAAGGTTTATTCCCTATTTTGCCATTGCCACCCTTAGGGGTAGAATTTTTCTCCAAATTTATATAGGACTACCTCAAAAATCATCAAAATCGCTTAACGCAGATGTAGCGTAACATGCATACCAAAAAAGAATTAGAAAAATAATCAGAATTGGAATATATATTGCCATGATTAATAGAATCAGGCGTTACTTTGCGGAAGTCCATTATATGAAAGTTGGTAAAAAATTACTTCGCGTACATCCGCTATTTATTGTCAATAAACTGTGTATGTACAATTTGTGGGTGACATTGCAATTAAACATACATTTCAATTGTTTTTTTCCTATTTTTTGAAGTCGTCTTAAACAGGCGATAAGGCATTTATTGGAAACTTGGAAGCTTCGGTCCTGCCTATTGGTAGCCGCCGATAAAATATAGGTACTTTGGTTATTCTTATTTAGGTAATTTTAGAAAGATTTTTAAAGTAGTGTGATTAATTTGAGAGATAACGATAAATCATACGTTAAATTAACACATTATTAATAACAATAACAATAATGTCCTCCGGACCGAAATTCGGCCAATGTTAACGGAAACTAACCATTTGCGTAGGACAGAATTATAGTACCCGAGTGTAGAGGCCAGCACAGGTGCATTCCATACTCGTTCTCTGTCATAGTCCGATGGGACTGTAATTCGAAACGACCAGAGAGAGATCAGGCGCAAGACCACTGGCTCTACGTGCTTTCCCTGGCACGGGGGTAGAACACCGCCAACTTTCTGACTCCAGCTGCTACTGAGAATTTTGAATTTTGAGACCACTGGTTTTGGCCCATGATAAGCAATCGCGTTTACGACCACTAGATCAACGATATATTATTATAAAATAATTTAGACCCGCATTTATGGAATCATTGGAAACACAACGAACTTGAAAACATAAAACGAAGGTCGCATATCAGAATAATAATTTCATTTCGTAATTTATCTAAGCCAAACAAACATCTAAAATTAAACATGTGTGATGTTTATCATTTGTTTAGCTATTTGTAAGTCAGCTTTTAACAATCAAGGAAATCAAAAATAGTAACATTTTTTTTTTTGGAGTTTATGGCCTGGTATCTCGACCTTTAGGCCAAGTCTTAAGTATTTTTATTCGGTTTATTGTAATTTCCCCACTCCTTCATAGTATACTGCTTCACAATATGTTGATGCGTCACATTGTGCAGTTCTTGGGAAATTTTGGCGGCAACTTGATCCAGCAGACAGCTGATAGTTGGCGATGGTATCTAAAGGTGCCTATGCAAACAAACAGCTTATCTTGAGAATCCATCACCATCAGAGCACTTGTTTCACTGTTTCCACTAATAGTTCACATGCGTAGACACTTAATACACAAAATCGCAACACTTTTACATATCAAAGTCCACTTCAAACCATTATTTAAACAATAATACAGGAGCAGCAAACCGCCGCCGGTCAATTTCCCGCCAAAACTCAAAAATAGTAACAGAATATTTACAGAGTTGCCAGCTTATGTAGACACATCAAAAATTTTGTGATCACTAACAAAAGCTGATATATTTATAAAATTTAACTTCAGAAAGTAAGTGTTTACGTTTTATCTTTTTTTTTAAATATAAATACACTGTTTGAAATTAAAAAACTAAACTCTTTTTTTATTTTTTAAAAACAAAAATTGAGTAATTCAATCCTAACGTAATTTTAACAGAAATTTGATGGAAAGAAAAAGATTGTTTAATACAACTTATACAATTTAGTAATAGAAGGTTTCTATTTAATACAATATAACTCCTCCCCTGGCTCGAACACATGCGGAAATCCTCATCAAGTAATCCAGCATTTTTTGCGGTAACCTGTCCCATTCTTGAATAGTGGCTTCCCTGATCTCTGGCACTGTCTGGGGAGGTGGGTGACGGTTCCAAACAGCCCGTTTAAGAGCATCCCACGCTTGCTCTATTGGTTTTGAGTCAGGCCGGCAGGCCAGTCGAACCTGGGGATGTCGTATTCTCAGAGAGCAGCATTGACTCGTTCAGCTCGATGTGCGGGCGCATATCATCGACCAGTACGAATTGGTGCCTATAGTATACACGAAACGGTCTGACCAATCTGCCGTCATAGAACCTCGATATGGGATCAAAGGCGTTCTAGCTCCAGTCATAATTCCACCCAGTGGTAGTTCTTTGCTTTTCAGTCTCCAGGAATACTTTAGCTTTAGTCTCTTAAAAATTTTGTCTTAATTTTCTTTATAATTTTTGTCATATTTTACATAAAATATATATATATATGTTTAAAACATTTTAGAGGTAAAATAAAGTAGAAGAATCAATTCCCCCCTTCAGAATGTGAAATAATGATATTCTTTTTGGTTATTTGAAGTCTGCTTCTACATTTACTAAAAGATAAAATATTTAGATTTTTGGGTTTTGACTTTTGGGTGGACAAAAGAATATCACTAGCTCAAGGTAACAACTAGAATGTCGTCAATTTTTTATAACACTGAAGTGACAAACGACGTTCACCTGATGACAAGTGGCAACTGGAACCCATGGACACTTGCAACCAACTTCATACAAAGAGGGCTACATACGTGTTGTCACCTCTGAGGACTGAGAAGGAATGCCTCACAGCCTGTCATTATACTGGACCACTGTTTCGATCAAGAGTATAAGTAACCAGTGTTACTGGTTACTAATACTCATGAAACCTTATTCTTATGAAAAGTCGACCGAAACACGGCAGTGTATATATATTTAGCCGAAGAAATAGGTGAGAGTCCGTCTGGGAAGATACGTGGTGGACACCTAGGCAGAAAATTCGTCCTACTACCTAGTAAATTAGTTAAATAATTACATTAAAAACTTCATCCCTTGTTTCCCACTCTAGGGGTGGAACTATTTTCTTTTAATTTATACTGGACCACCCCTAAATTATATACTTCTAGCCGGTTTGGAAGATTTTGTTCTGCCTTTACCGAAACCCTTTGCCTTTCGCATTAAAGAAATGAGGGTCACTTATCGGGATAAAAGCTATCTTATCTCTCAAGTTAGAGCAATCAATACATATTTACAAAATTTCATTAAAATCGGTTAACTGGTTTCAGAGATTAGCGTGACGAACATCGTGATACGGGATTTTTATGTAAGAAGACTTATTAAAAAGAGGATAATCCTCACGATTGGCGAACATATCGCGTAACATATAAAAATAGAACATACAGTCGAATTTCGATTCCATTTTTGAAGTCGGTTAAAAATGAAAGTCTCATATATTCCTTTTTATTTTATCAAAGCCTTTACACTTTCATTACAAAGAAATTCAAACATTCAATCTAGGTACTTTTTTATTGCGGAAAATAGACTATGAAATAAGATTATCTTATCTGACAGTCAATTGAAAGCGAACCACTTGAATATATAGATAAGTTCAATGACAGTAGAGTACCTACGTCTTTAGGAACTTAATAAAGTAAGAGTGGGACCAGCAAAGTGGTTTCCAAACAAACGCCCTTAAAATGAGTAACTCTACCTTTTTATAGAATAACGGTTACAAACAAGCACACAATACACCTGACAGTAAGTGGTACACACATGGAAAACTAATCAACTTTAAATAGTAAAGGCCATATTCAATATAAACCTTATTATAAGCACGCAATAAACACGGCCTTATTAGAATTTGTTTGTAAGAAGCCGTAATTTGTTCGATGCCTGCTGTAATGCGTAGTAACTACTATGTTCAAAATATTAATAACTAAGCCGTTGCATAAAACTAGTTTTACGGATTTTATCGCGTGATTCCCGACGTCTCGGGTGCTTTGCAGCACCCACGGTCAAGGGACTGAGTTGTTCGTCGTCCCTGTGTAAAATTTAACACGGAGTACCTCCAGCTATTTAATAATTAATTTTGTTGAATTGTTTGAATGATAGTATAATTAGCTTGACATCCTGTAATTTTTAATTTTAATAATTACATTATTTCAAGCTGGTGGTAGTACCCAGCCCACTTCTCAATTGAACTGAGGTTGTTTTTTTAATTTCAATAGCCTCACGTGTCTTATTTAGTAGGAATCGATGTTCGTTCGCGAAGATATGCGGTGACATGATGCAGATCTAATGAAATAGCGGGGGCCGTCTATGATATGATCACAGACTGCAAACTTCCCGGAGCGTTGGTGTTTCACGTCAGCTATGCTCATGTTCAATTACGCGAGGTTTTATGTTTGACGTGTGTATGTGTATGGTGTGATGGATTATCTTACGCCGCGCCACATACAAAAATTACTTACAAATATACTCTCTTTGTGTTTGTAATGTTATCCTAATGATTTTGTTTTGTTTTTTCAGATGTCTGTTATAAGAGCAATCGCGGTATTCCTCTGCGGGTTCTTGTCGTTGAAACTTTGCGGAGCACAGATTGTTTCTGTTGGAAAATGCCCTGAAGTTAAAGCTATGAGTAATTTTGACGCTAAACGGGTAAGGTCATAACAGGTTGGAGTATATTGCCGTATGTAGTTGCAATAAGGATCTTTGTTTCTACTGTTTTAACCTGTCCGGTTACATGTTATTATACTTAAGTTGTCAATTTGCAAAAAAAATTTCATAATTTTCCAATTGTTTGTTTCACTGCGTGAATATAATTTTATTTAAAATTCTTAGAAAGATGATATCTGAGCGGACCCACACGTTTGCATGGACTAAAACCTGCTATTTGTTCCGCCGTATTCCTCTGTTTACTCCCTGCTTATTGAAATTAGAGCAAATTATATTTTTACTACATGACCTATCTCTACCACTGACATGTTCATAGGTTTATTTTACATAAATTAATAACTCTAAATAAAATACTAAAACTGCCCAGTTATAACGCCGTTATATAAGACATCCGACAGACATCATATGTCCTATATGTACAAAATATATATACAAAACAAAAACCTTAAAGTTGTATTGAAAAAAAAAAACAATTGTTTCGGATTTTATCGCGTTCAATTATAACTTATTTTTAAATCCCGAGGAGGTGGGGGGTGACTGACGACCATGTCTCATAATTTATCCGAGTTATCTTTAGTTTCTAATACCTATTAATTTTTTTCCGATCTATGCTGAATGAGTGTACATTATCTTGAAGTATTTAAGTGGTATACTTAAGTTTAGGTTCAATTAATTATGGGATCCCACACAGATGGTAGGTAGAACCTATAGCCATCTTCTCTATAAAAATTTTGATGATTTTAATACAAACAACCTCGCGAAACATCTTAGATAAAGATCGATATTCTTTCGCAAGGATTTGTGTTTTATCAAATCTTGGTGGTGGTACGATTCTGAACATGTTCACATATTGCAGATTACCCGGAGCGTCTGTGCTTCATGTCTGCTATATGTTTATACATAGGTGTTTTGATCTTTTCTTTGTCTTATGTAATGAGGAAGAATAAATAAGTTTTCATTAAATTAGGGGGATTAATAAGAAAGATTAAATATGGTTTAACAGTATCGTAGCATTAAGAGAAGGGCGACCTTTAACTAGATAGAGTGGTGATTTGATTGTGAAAATCAACTGTGTTAGTGTCTCATCACGACCTACGGAGGAACTTTCTGACATTCTTTGAGGGAGGCCATGATACAGCAGTGGACTTGTTATGAACTTAATTATGATAATACTTAATTCTTTCTTGATGTATTATCCTTTCTTACGTATTATAATGCTTAATTCTTTCTTGATGTATTATCCTTTCTTATGTACCAGTAACATTCATTGCTATGCGGACGGCAGCACTGGTGAGGCTCTATACACCGGCCGTGCCAATATTTCTCGCTAAAACGTAGCCGAGTACCGGAACAAACTTGTGTCTGAAGTCGAGACTTTGTTGAACAAAGTATCAGACTGGGGTCGACTAAATCTAGTCCAGTTCAATCCCCAAAAGTTTGCGCGTTTACCGCTAAAAAGAACCCCTTTGTCGTATCTCCTCAGTTTCAAGGCACTCCCCTTGTTGCCTCAGCCAGTATCGGGATCCTCGGTGACGACATATCGAGCGACGTGCAGTTTCGTGGTCACTTGGAAGAGAAGGCCAAATTGACCTCTAAAACGCTTGGCGTGCTCAGCAGAGCGGGACAGTATTTCATGCCGGCACACTGCTTGCAACTTTACAAGGCGCAGGTTCGGCCTCACGTGGAATACTGTTCCCATCTCTGGGCAGGGGCTCCCCAGTGCCAGCTCCTTCCACTTGACCGCATCCAGCGCAGAGCGGTTTGAATTGTCGACGACCGAGTTCTTTCCGATCGGCTTGACTCACTGGCACTGCGTAGAGATGTTGCATCTATTTGCGTATTTTATCGCATCTATCACGGGGAGTGCTCTGAGGAATTGCTCGGACTAATTCCAGCCGCCCAATTTCACCATCGCACATCGCGACAAAACTCGCGATACCATTCATACCATCTGGATGATTGGCGGTCCACCACTGCGCGATTTAGGTAGAAGTTTTCTCCCTCGCACAACTACCTTGTGGAATCGATTACCACCAGCGATTTTTCCGGACCGATACGACTTAGGGACCTTCAAGAAAAGAGCCTACTCCTTGCTCGTTTGCCCCCTCTCCTATAAAAAAAGTTATATATGGTGGCAACGTAAGAGATAGAGATTCTATCCAACAAGGTATATCGACACGTGGGTGTCATGAGAAATGCGAGAAAGATTTTGGGATCCCCGATAGATGGCGGTATAACCATTTTGTATATTATACCAGGCGTAAATTACCCTCATAGGCGAGAAGGAGCAACGTCGGGTTCATAGATTACTGTATGTCGGGTTCTAGGATCACCAGTCAGTCTGGCAAGCATGGCGATTATGATTACTATGAACTATGTCTATGCCTAATATGGGTGAGACCCATGTCAAATAGCAGCCTGTTACTTTTATGTAAATAACAAGATAAAATGTTTATATTGATTAATATAAATAATATTTGCTTTTTTATTTTTAACAGTACTTAGGAAGGTGGTACGAAGCGGAAAAATATTTTGCATTTTTTGAATTGGGTGGCCGATGCATCACAGCAGATTATGGTGAAAAGAACGGCGTTATTACTGTTAGTAACAAGCAAATTAATAATATGTAAGTATATTTTTCTGTCTAATTAAAAAAATACTTCTGTTTTTAAATGGTTTTCTGGAAAAGAACTGTTTAAAGCTTAATACAGAAAATATTCAACTTGAAGTAGTTACTAAAGCTTAAACTTTTATGAGAGAAGAGATGCATTTTCAATTTAAGTAATACAAACAATTATTCTCTATCGGCCATAACGACCACTGCCATCTGTTGGTAAGAGATGCAAGCAAAAATTTCTATATGGCCCACATGTACTAATAGCAAACCAAACCACAATAACGTTCTTCGCACCATGTGATAAATTAATCTGTACAAATAAATAAAATTGAATAGTCTGCTTATAATGTAAAAATAACTGTAAAAATAAATGCATATTATGTAAATATATACGGTACGGTACCTACTTATGACAAAAAAATAATTTATAAAATATTTGTCCTTTTATCTGTTTGTTCCGGCTAATCTCCGAAATGACTGGACCGAATTTGACGGGGCTTTCATTAGAAAAAAGAATTAGGGATCCGCGCAAAAAAAAAACTGAAAGACCATGAAACTTAATCGTAATAAATTAACAGCTAGTAAATAAAAAAATAATGATAATCAATATTTTTGAGTCTGTCACGGTATCTATATATAATTAAACATAATAATTTGAAAAATAATGTTCGATTATGCAATTTAAAAAGAAGCGTTTTCCTTAGATATCCTCTAAAAATCATACATAAGCATAGCTAGCTTATGTATACGAGGAACTCATCTTTTTTCCATACTTGATACAATTACGAGTATACACTTGTTGCAAGCGGAAATCGAACCTGCGGCCCGCAACCACTACGCAATAAAGACATAATTAATGTATTAATGTTACGTAACTTTACGTTAATATATTTCAGCACTGGAAAAAGGACCGGAATCGAAGGTTACGCTACTCTTGATAGTAACACGGGGGAGGCCAAACTCTTGGTGACTTTTCCGAAAATGCCGGTCAGCATCCCGGCACCATATTGGGTCATCGACACGGACTACGACAACTATGCCGTCGTGTGGGGCTGTATTGAATTTGGAAATGTTATTCATGGACGTTTGTATAATTTACACATAATTATTCTTTATTTATTATTATTATTTTTAGGACCACGCTCTCACAGAATACCAACGTAAAATAGCAGCTTAATACCGCTGTGTTTCGTATGGTGAGTGTAGAGAACCGGATACCCTTTTTACTGGAAAAGAGGCATTCCATCTTAGTTCTCATGGGTGACAACGCATCTGCATTTTGATTCTTTATTGAGGATAGATGTAGATGTCTATGGGTCACAGCAACCACTTACCATGAGGTGGACTGTGTGCTCGTTTGTCACTCTATTCTAAAAAAAATATTCTTTATTTTATAACACTTCTTTTTACATACCAAATGATGGCAGCGTCAGAGAATCTATGACCTCGGTCCGTTTTCATTCAATAAATATAAAAATAAGGTGGGGTTGTGTAGCCCTTGGGCCTATTATATTTGAGGTTGCTTGCAGCCGTCCGTGGATGGCAGTAACCACTTACCATCAAGAACTATCAGCTCGTTTGTCACTTCAGTTCGTCGTTAACACCGCAAAGGGGCGAACCTCAATTTTACAAAAAATTACAATTTTCTAATATATTTAATTTTGTGATAAAAAAAGCTAGTTAGTAATCGGGGAATAATAAATGTTTTCTTGCTCTTCTGTAATTTTTTGAAAAATTGAGGTTCGCCCCTTTGCGGCGTCAACGACTAGTTGTTTTTTTTTTAAATAACCGTAACCGACATAGCCCAACGGATCTGTCAGCTGAAGTGACAATAGATCGGCTATATTGTTCTAAGATCCGACACCCAATGGGGAAAACAGTTCTCGACTGGCAGCCTACTATTAAGCGAAGTGTAGGGCCACTAGATGAAGTGACTATCTTGTATGACATACAGGGAATCAATGGATACTGCAGCTATGATAATATGGTTGTGGAACGAATGGGTCGGTTCGACCCGGGAAGGACCACATAAAATAGCAGAATAATGCTGCTGTGTTTCCTATGGAAAGCGTAGAGAACCCCTTATTACTGGATGTGAGGCATTCAATCTTAGATCTTAAGGGTGACAACGCATCTGCATTTTGATTCTTATAAGATAGATAGATGTCTATGGGCCATAGCATCCACTTACTATCAGATGTACTATGTGCTCGTTTGTAACCCTTAATCTAGCTATAAAAAACGCCCTTGTTTTGTAACAAGACTGTGATGATGAATTTTGATGATAAATTTCCGGGAATTAATAAAAGTACATCATTATACAAATAGCCTCCTCAATCTCCCACTCATGATATTGTTCTGTTTTTAGGAAACGCATGGATACTTACGAGGCAAAGAAACCCACCAGCGAGCGTTCTAAAGAAAGCGTATGAAGCTATAAAAGATAACAGAATCGATCAATCTCATTTCTTAAAAACAGATCAGACCAACTGTATAATTGAAGACAGTCAATAGCTTAGCAATTTATATTTATATTAGTTTACGTGGTAGAGCCTTGCTGCAGTTATATTAGTAGTATAGTTGTAGCACGAATGGGTCGGCTCGATCGGTAAAGGACCACGCTCTCACAGAATACCAGCGTAAAATAGTAGCTTAATGCTGCTGTGTTTCGTATGGTGAGTGTAGAGAACCGGAGACCCTTTTTACTGGAAACGAGGCATTCCACCTTAGTCCTCACGGGTGACAACGCATCTGCATTTTGATTCGTAATCGAGGATAGATGTAGATGTGTATGGGCCACAGCAACCTTTTACCATGAGGTGTTACTGTGTGCTCGTTTGTCGCCCTATCCTACAAAAAAATATGTAAAAATATTTCCACTTCTACGTCAGTAGTGCCTTACAAAAAATAATATTTTCTTAGCATTTAATATACAAAAAAATTAATATTATTATTGTATAAAATAGGAGAATATGTCGTTTTTCTCTACCATAAATTGTATTATTTAGAGATTATTCAAAATAATATTAAAATACAGTTATAATTGTTACAAAGAGAATTAAATATAGTATTGTTAAAGTTCTTGACTTTTAATTATTTCAGCCAAGTAGTCCAATGATTTAGTTGCAGGGCACCTTTTCCGTCTGAGTCCTTCGCAGGGTCACAGTCTAGTAAACCACAACTAGACTGTAGTAAAGTACCATCCTAATGCCTATTTTTGCTATGCGCCTACTGTTATTAGGGTATAAAAAGACAGTACCGTTACAGATTATAAAGCAATCCATCTTATTCATCAACGGTAACAACCTTTTATATATTTTTTATAGGCTGCAGTGATTTCATACCATGAAGTGGACTTCAAGGACTTTTTTAACCATAATGTTATGAAAATTAGAATTTAATACAACTTATCGCCATAAATTAATAAAAAAATTCATTATATTATAAAATGTGTATTTTTGTACGTTGTAGAGTCATGCTGCAGCTATATTAGTAGTATAGTTTTAGCACGAATGGGTCGGCTCGATCGGAGAAGGAACACGCTCTCACAGAATACCAGCGTAAAGTAGCAGCTTAATACTGCTGTGTTTCGTATGGTCAGTGTAGAGAACCGGAGACCCTTTTTACTGGAAAAGAGGCATTTCATCTTAGTCCTCACGGGTGAAAACGCATCTGCATTTTGATTCGCAAACGAGGATAAATGTAGATGTCTATGGGCCACAAGAACCAGGTGGACTGTATGCTCGTTTGTTACCCTATCCTATAAAAAAACTATCTAGGCTAACGAGCATTGCTCGGTCTTAAAAAAATACAAAACTAATCAAAATCGTAAGAGCCGTTTTCGCAGAATCAGTGACATATATTATAGAAGAATTGCTCACATATATGTATACATTATATTCTTTAAATGCAAAATGAAATGAACTTTAAATGCGTAATTTATAATTGCGACTGTGATCGCTCGATTAAAAATCAAACTGATGCAGATAATTTGTACTAAAATAGAATACCTAATTGTCATTAAATAGGATCTCCAGTTTTCAACGCTCACCATACAAAACATAGCAGCATTGTGCTGCAAATTTTCTAAATAAATTAAAAAGGATATTACGTTGACCGGTGGCTTGTTAACCTATTTTTAACCACCATAGGATTTAAAGATTCTGGTACAAAATCGCACGGTATTATATTTTTTTCGAAGTATGTGTACGAAGGGAAAGACTTACAATGGTTTTCACTTTTCGAAAGGTCTTAGTCTAAATACTTGTATATTATCTATTCTGTGGTCTAACATAAAATTTGCGATCATTATCACTTCGAAATATGAGAAATTTTCCATGTGATAGCTTGAGCTCTTCGTATTATGCGATCTCATAGTAAGCGTGTGTCGTGACTGTTATCAGTGTACATGGACGGGGGTGAAAAACTGGTCATGAAATAAAAATCAAATATCTTTTTAATTTTTTTTTATCAATGAAACAATGTCTATATTATTTGTAAAGTCAAGTTATTGTAAAAGCGTTTCTACTTTGTAAAGAAATGTACATTTCATTATTAGACAAACATGATAAGAGTATCTTTCAAAAATCTGATACAAAATATATAATTATATAAATATGGCAAGTCTTAAAATACGTATATATGGTACATTATTTTATTGAGAAAACATTTATAGACTTAGTAAAATATACTAACATAATTATAATCTGTTTTAAGGTTTTGTTCCCTATTAATCTCAGAGTGTTATTGGGGCTGGCACTGCGCACTAAGGATGCACAGCTCTTACGTAAAATCGCTGGGTTTAGTAAATATATCCACCACGTTACAGCGGCGGAACAGTCAATTTACACTTTTGCACCCAACATACTTACTACAAAGCCCTTCGTTCCCTTTCTATCAGCCTTGGGTGTCGTAAATGGCGACAAATGGATATAGGAGATAAGCAGTAGCATCTTCCTGAAAGTAGCTAAAAATAATTAAAACTGCGATACCCAACCTGCATGCCAAGCGTGCCAATTATCTCACTTCTGTTAGACGATTTATAATATAAATGTATTATTAAATAATATAAAGTTTTAAAGTTCACATAAGCTGAATGGCGAAAATTCCGATGCCTGAGCCTCAGAGTTTTTATTTTAAATAGTACCGTTTTTGTCCATAAAAAATTGGGTCGCTAATATGTTTAATTTGACTAATTCTTTTAGCACTTGTATTTCTAAGCATTAATTTGTTATGCCTCTGTGTACATTTTCGATATGATGAAATAATACATTCAAATGAAATATCCTGCCATGATAATATGACAATTTAAAAATCTTTTAGAAAAAAACAATAATTGTAAGTCCACATTTGGCGTGAAAATTATATATGAAGTAATTTTGACGGTTTGCTTATAATATAAACAAATGAATATTGTTATATCGCCTTAGTAGCGTACCTAGCATGGTATAATGCGACACTGGCAAGGGCTGGGTTTTAGAGTGGATAAACGGTATTCCGTTTATCCACTCTAAAAAAATCCAGCCAAGAGTGGATACTCGGAATCGCGTGTTCATAATCGGAATTCACTTTGGTCTGTTCTTCCAACTTTTTACCCCAAGTACAGTTCAACTCTTACACTTTAATTCTTAATTAATTTTTTATAAACAAAAACTAAAACAAAAATAATAATTATTACGTATCGCTTTTACCGTTACCGTTACAGCCTATTAAAGTCTTCCTTGTTTTAAATAATATTACATATTACGTAATTTATAAATTATGAAATATGTCCAGAAAATCGATATATATAATGATAAATACTAATTTCATTATGGGGTAGACGTAATTTGATATCCTAGATAAAGTCGCCACTTTTAATGTATATTTGCAATGGTGTTCTTAATCTCTTTGCTGCAACAGATGTGTTAGCGAAAAAAGTTATTTTATAAGCATTCCATAACCGTTACCTTAGGATATTTGTCTTTACTCTTTAATTTGTTTTATGTCAAGAATTCAATGAATCTGTGGTCCTGTGAGGTACCTACTCCTTTTATTTCAGTATTGACCTTTCAAACAAAAATATGTACATATATACATATTTTTATAGGTATGCTTATGTCTACTAAGTATTTTGAGCCAGTTTTTATCATGTTTCTCTAAATGAGTGTACACAACCGAGGGACAAAATCGGAAGGAAAATAATATATACGAATTCCCGTTAACCACCCTGTCTGGGGTGAGTAGATTAACACGCGTTTACGAGTATCCACCCTAGGGTGGATTCTTTAGGATGGATAAACGGAATAAAACCCCACGCTGCATTATACCATGACAGAATCCTTAATGTAATTATATTGAAATTTTCGATATATTATATGTTAATTTAGAATTTTATACAGCCGACTTCAATATAAGTTATTAAGAATAACTCAAAAACTATTGGTCTGACCTTGATCAATTAATATCAATAAAAATAAATTATAATTTAATCGATGGTAAAAAACTCCGACGTTCGAGTTCTCGTTGTTTAAGCGATAACCGTATAGGTAATATTTTTGATAATATTAAATTATGTAATTGAATTAGATTCTTAATCGGCTATATTTTTAATAAGCAAAAACATTTCAAATAAAGTAACATTTTGAGACATTAGTCGCACGCTTACTTCGTACTGGACAAATATGCATGCAGCGTTGAAGAGAGAGCTAAAAGTCTTTTATCATCTGAAAACCTCGCCTTAATTAGTGGTGATAATAATTTAAAATTAAAAAATTTGTACAGCCGACTTCAATATAAATTATTAAGAATGACTCAAAAACTATTGGTCTGACCTTGATCAAGTTCATATGGGACCACACGAGAAGTATCAGCTTTCATATAAAAAAAGAATCATCGAAATCGGTACACCCAGCAAAAAGTTATGAGGTAACACACATTGAAAAAAAACATACGCGTCGAATTGAGTACCGTCTCCTTTATGGAAGTCGGCAGAAAACGGAAATAATACTAGGTTCCTTTTCGATTACAGCATATGCCGATATGTGAATATTGATTTTATTCAAAATCAGCTATGATGAAATTAAAAAAATCTAACATATACAACATTCAACTGCACAGATAAATATTACAAATAAGGCGGAACCTTGCTTACGAATTTAGTTGTAATTTCTATTTGCCTTCATTATCTGTGACTTATTAATGCAAATTTATTGCATTAATTTAAAACTGTTCGTTATCTAATAACGTGTATAATACATGAATTGTAGGTACAATATAGTTAGTAGCACAATTTATAATATTACATTTGTTGTACCATATAATTTAAAATTTAAAATTTTGTACAGCTGACTTCAATATAAGTTATTAAGAATAACTCAATAACTATTGATATGACCTTGATTAAATTCATATGGGACCACACGAGAAGTATCATCTTTCAAATACATAAAGAATCATCGAAATCGGTCCACCCAGTAAAAAGTTATGAGCTAACACACATAAAAAAAGAAAACAGTCGAATTAAGCTCTTTCTCATAGATTTTTAATATCTTTTTTCTAATTTTTGACAAACCAGGCTCTACAACATTTATTTTGTTGGTATAGCTATGTAGAGTATGTCATAATTATTAAAGTTTCACATCTATTTATGAATTTCCCACTGGGTCAAAATGTTTTTTACTTCTGAATATTGCTAAGCTCTTAACAAAAATAAGTCATAGTTTATCATCTCTGCTTTAAAGAAAATTCACTTCCTTTCTAACCTCTATACGACTGTGGGCTTCTAGATGGCAGCAATAATCAAGAGTTTTGTACCCACATAAGGTATTAGGCACAAAAATAAAATGTAACTCTACTGACTCTACATCAACTTCACAATGGCAGTGGGTGTACTGCTTCCAAGCGGTAGCAATAATCATGACTTTTGTACCCACATAAGGTATTAAGGCAGAAAAATAGAAAGTAACTCTACTGACTCTACATCAAATATTTCTATTATATAACCAAACGGGAATGAGTGAACTTTTCTGTCTTGTATTCATTGAAGCATTTGTCTTTTTTTCTGAAGTAAAGGCGACAAGCGAACACTAGTCCATTCGATTTAAAATGAATCCTATGGCTCTATCGAAATTTATCGAAATGTAGATGCGTTGTCATCTCTCTAAGGTCTGAGATTCTATCGTACACACTTCCTTAGAGTTTCCCTATCCTCTCTAGGAGTCTAATTTAAAGCTGCGCGTACATTTTACTATCTTATAAAAATTGGGTTTATCGTAAGTACTCTTAGTACAAATAATATTTCGTTTCTGTGTTATAGTTATACAAATTCGTCTAATACATATACCTTATACTATGGCTTCTATTAAGCTCCACAACCAAAGTAGGTTAAGGGTATACGGGCACCTAAGGCGACAGTAGTAATTAAGACTGCTTTGCTAGGTATGGACTCCGTTGCTGAACATTGTAACATTGAAAAATATTGTATTGTTTTATTCATTTTTAAATAAGCTACAACGGTTACAGAAGATTTTTACCGATTTTATATGTTTAAGTTACTGTTGAGAATGGGTCGAATACGTCGCGGCACAGAGCTCCTCTCCTATTCCCTCTGGTTTATAATTAATAGAATCACGCGTTACTTTGAGGAAATCCATTATATTAAAGCTTTTAAAAAGTTACTTCGCAAACATCCGCGCTATAAAATAAAATGGTGTGTCTTACCTAGTATGAAGAGCACCTCCCGCCCTCCCTCCATTGCGTTCACTATCTATTATATATTATATTTACTAGTATGGATCATACTAGGTAAGACACATCATTTTATTTTATAGAGCGGATGTTTGCGAAGTAACTTTTTAAAAGCTTTAACCCTCTGGTTTAGTTGAAGCCAACTGTAGATAGGATAAATTTTGGTCCTCTCTTAGGAAGAGAGAAGAAACTACAGCTTTAAGTTGTGTTTAAAAACCCCAAACGTCAAATATGAATTTACAACTGCAATACAGGTTTTAAGTGACTCTTGCACATTGAAATCAAATGGAGGTTCCAATAATGCGCCATAAACAAAGAGTTTTTTTTTTATAGAATAAGGGTAACAACGAGACGTAAAAACAAAACGAGCACACATTTCACCTGATTGAAGTGGGTACTGTTGTCTATTGATATCTACATTTATTCCCTGTTACAATTTAAAATGCATATGCGTTGTCACCCTTGAGGACTAATATTTAATGCCTCGTTTCCTGAAAAAGGGGTATCCGGTTCTCTACACTCGCCATACGAAACACAGCAGCATTCAGCTGCTATTTTACGCTGGTATTCGGTGAGAGCGTGATCCTTCCCCGATCGAGCCGACCCATACCTGCTACAACCATAGTATACCTGCAGCATGGCTCTACCACGTACAAAAAATTAATTAATTAAAGATAATCGATCTAATAATAATACTTACAAATAAAATCCAAAAGCCAATACAATGTCGTAACGGTTTGCACATGAATCTGAAACTCGTGACTCAGAAATGAACGGTACTTAAGAACAGTTTTGTTATTACTGATTAAAACATTTAAAAAAAGAAGTTATTTATTACTCCCGCCTGCTCTGATTATATTAAGATCTTCCAGAGCTATCGTATTGTTTGTTGTTGTGAGATAGGAGCCCAAAATCAGTTGAAAACGATTTAATTAAAATAATAAATAACATGTGATTATTAAAATTTACGAAACATTTAGTACGCGTCGCTGCACCGCTCCAATGCGTGTTTGTTGACAACAATAAACTCAAAATTGACATAGTCTCGAAATATTTCAGATAACTCAGAATTGCAAATTTCCTCACGATATTTTCCTTCACCGTCGTGCATATCCACAATTAAAAGTATACATTATACAGTATAACTAGCTGGCCAGGCAGACGTTGTTACGCCCTCTCCGACGACCCTGTATCCTATAAAAATTCTTAAATTAGTAATAATAAATATTGAGGTTCACTTATAGGCATAAAACCTATCCTATCTCTCAAGTTGCACACAGTGTGCAAAATTTCATTGCAATCAGTTTAGTAGTTTAGGAGTTCATCGCGTACAAACAATGTGACACGTAATTTTTATATATAAAGATTAATAGAACTTATATATCAACTATTAAAATTGTCATAAACAATTTCATATGCGTCGACGGAGATTTAACTTGGTTTTTTCGCGTACTCCTTCTATGTTACCATGGCTTTTAACTTGGTTGATATTAAAAATCCATAAATAACATACATATCAATCATATTATTTCAATAATTTTTGTGAAAATAAGAATCTTCCAATAACCATTACAATTATTGATGAAAAGATTTCATTAGTAATTACAATTAATTATATATTACTAGCGATCCACCCCGGTTTCGTACGTGTGATTTCTGGATCTCGACAACAGTGCCACCTACCGGGTCCAGTTGTGAATCTAAACCATCGAGGGACCCACTCAAATGCGCATAAATTTAATCAAAATCGTTTGAGCCCTTTTCGAGTTTTAGCGACACTAATGGATAGCAATTGATTATTATATATATAGTAAGGAATTAATAATATTTTTTCGTTTGTGACAAAGTTTTTTGCCGAATAAAAACTTCTAACATAATGACAACTCAATAATTATATTTATACAAATTTTATATATTTACTACTAATCGAATAGAAAATATGTTGTTATCAAACAGATTTATCACAAATTGACAGCAATTGATTTCATATATAGAAAAGATAATAATATGCTTTGGACTCTAACTTGGACATATGACGTTTAGAACGCTTCCATGCGTGCCGATAACCGGTAAACAGTCAGTCGCAGTCGTGTGTTGGCCAGATACCACAAAGTACATTAAACCAGATACCGCAACGCATCAATTGGATTTACAATATAATACTCTAAGATTCGGACTACACATTACTCGATAGAATTCAACAATTTTTTTTATTCGTAGAACTGCATTGTATGTTAGTGCGGGTCCGTTTTTTAAATAAAAGGTAAGACTATTTTCTTATAAATTATAAAAATATGTTTAAAACCTTATAAATGTTTTCAAGCTATTGTTATTTACAACGTAATTAGGTATATTGTTTTAATAAAAAAAATGTTTCTCACTCATTCAAATTTTCCTTTTATACAAAATATTTAAAAAATATTATTATAATATTATGCTTTTATACTGTATTCTATAATATAAAATGTAGAATACAGATAAAAATATTTATGATACAAGATGTTTATAGTCTTATAAGCAAACTTTATCATTTCGATTTTTAATACATCAAAGCAAACTTCCTCTGTTGGAATGTTTGTTGTAAAAAGGCCACTTTGACCATAGATAATATTATACTATATGTATAGTACCTTCACAGTGGCCTTTTGCGCGACTGCCCGAAGAAGAGTAATGTTTTTCGAAAGTATATATGTACTATGTATGTACATATTATGTCTATTTCTTTGACACGCTGTGTCCTAAACAACTTGATCAATTTTAACATAGTATGGGGTTATGAGGCGACGTTAGATTAGTTTTAATTGTGAGAGTGATAAAAGGTTATTTAATATTTATATATTGCATCTTCAAATACAAAACTAGGGAGGGGAAGGTATTTTTAACACAGTCTGTGTTTTTAAATTACTGTTTTAACTTTTAGCCATTTTGCTTGTTATTTTTTAACCGTCTGTACACTAGCAGTTTTTTAAAGTTTTGAAAGGTTTAAAGATGAAGAATATTTTTTTTAAATAATTGTTCTAATTTGTATGATTTTTGTTTGAAAAGCGAATTGTAGATATGGTAATGCTTTAAGCGAACAATTCTTGTATACTATTTTTTTTATAGAAAAAGGGTGACTACAGAGCACACTACACTTGATGATAAATGGATACTGTGGCCCATAGACATCTACATATATCCTCGATTAAGAATCAAAATGCAATATGCTTTGTCACCCCTGAGGACTAAGATGGATCGTTTCTAGAAAAAAGATTATCGGGTTCTCTACACTCACTATGGTGTTCTGTGAGAGCGTGTTCCTTCCCCAATAATATAGCTGCAGTATGGCTCTACAACGTATAAATACCAACCCCACTATATGATAGAATACCATTGTATGTTAAGTAAATGTAATTGTAATTGCGTTCTCGGAAACGGCTTTAATGATCTGGATGAAATTTTGTATTCAGATACTTTTAGTCTACAAATTTATCTAGAATGGAATATTTTATAATTTTGCAACTACTTCGAGCAAAGCTTGGTCTCACCCTCAAGTATTTTCTGTTAATACGTAGAAATAATCCGTATACCTTGTCCTTTTGATACGTTAAATATATTTTTTCTGATGAAATACTTTTACTTTTAAGAAAAAAAAATCTAATTAGGAATAAATTCTTTGTCAGCCTTTTCGAAAAATTAAGGTCACAATATAAATATTTTGTTAATAAAATATTTATTTCAAAGTATTTGCATTTACCCGTATTTCAAATACTATGCAAACATAAGGCATATTAAATGCAATAAATAGTCGTAAAGCAAAACATATTTCTCAAAGAAATAAAGTAATAATATTAATAATTATACTTTTATGTCAGAGAAAGTTAGTAAATTTCTTATATCTCTATGTTAGTAAAATAGTTTGCACAGCTAAAATTACAACTAATAAAATAAACAATAATGAAATAAAATAAATAGTACTTTCCAGCTTTCCACAGCAAAATATCCCTGTTGTACTACAAAATCGAAGCAGCTCCAATAGCGTCCAACGTTAACGCTGAATAATATTCAATGTCGAGTATACGTGTAAATATAGGATATAATTAAGCGTTTTGAAGTCATTTTTATATTGGACATTAAGGGCTAGTAGGAGCCTTTAAGTGTGTAATTAGTCTACAGACTGCTTGTTACGAGCGACAAGGAAATATGCGGTCCAACCCTTTTCACCGTTAATGCTCTACGTTCCCTCTCAATGTCGAGACCTGTCCCAGATATTGTTTTACTTTGTTCAATATGCAACCACAGAGCAAATATTCCACTAACGTTAACATTTCGCCCCCGACCGAAAGAACATATACTCGATTTTAATGTAATTACATATGAAAGGTCGGGGTGAAAGTTTCTTAGTATTTTATACACAAATTCAAGAGATTTTTTGTTTCAAAATTTATTTACATTTAATTATAATATATATGTGCCACTTTGTTCGATAACTTGTTGCCATCTTGTAGATAGTGACATAATCCCGTTGTTGTAGAAATGTTGGGATTTATGATCAAAAAAAATGCGACATGTAGTTTTGACAGTCCTCTCTTGATGTTAACCTGACACTACCGAAAGAATTCTGAAGAGACTGAAACAGGTGAAAATCTGAGGGTGTAAGGTGAGGACTATATGTTGGATGCATTAACACTTCCCAACCAAGTTCTATCAAATTTTGCTGTGTGGCCAAAATTGTGTGTGCTCTTGTGTTATCATGATGAAAGACCACTCTTTTCTATTGATCAATTCCGGCCATTTTTTCTCAATTTCTTGCTTGAGTCTCATTAGTTGTTGGCAGTAGAGATTGGAATCGATGGTTTTGCCCGCCGGTAAAAGTTCAGAATAAACGATGCCCTTCCGATCCCACCATACACACAACATCATCTTGTAGCGTTTTAATCCAAGTTTCGCTACAGTCTGTGGAGCGTGCCTACCCTTTGACCATGATCTTTTTCGCTCGTTCTTGTCGTAGGTGATCCACTTTTTATCACCAGTGTTCAATCTTTTCAAAAATGATTCGGTTTCATTGTGTAATACACGATTCATTAGGTTTCTTTCAGTGAGCTCGTGTAGTACCCAAATATCGAGCTTTCTTGTATAGCCAGACATTTTCAAATGGGTGAAAACTGTTTTGTGGTTAATTCTCAATTCCTTGGCATGTGGTAACTACTAATATTTAATCTTGCTCCACTTTTTAAAAATTGTATCGACTTTATCCGTGTGAATATGACCAGAGTTAACTGCATCTTTGACATCAAAATTCCCGAACTGAAAACGCTTGAACCAACTTTGTGCTACTTTACTGACACTGCATTAGGTCCAGAAACGTCACAATTTTTTTTCGCGGCTTGTGTCGTGTTTTTCATTCTTTTGTAATAAAACTTCAGAATGTATGAATTTATTCGTTAGATTCACTCATTTTGGTGGACAGAAAAAAGTGTTTTTTTTTTCTTTTTCTTAATGTCCTATGTGTATTGATATTAAAAGCAGCCAGATACAAACAGTACAACCAAAGAGATTTTTCTTTAATTTTATACAAACATAATTAATAATTAAAAATGTTGTACAACCGATTTCAATATAAATTATTAAGAATAACTCAAAAACTATTATATGGGACTACATGAGAAGCACCAGCTTATAAATAAATAAAAAACATCCATATCGGTTTACCCAGAAAAAAGTTATGATATAACACCCATAAAAAAAACTTACAGTCGAATTGAGTACCGTCTCCTTTTTGAAGTCGGTAGAAAATACAAAGAAACTTTTTCCCCGGCCTATTATGTAAAACAATGTATCTTCAAATGTGTCAAACAAAATAAATTACAAAATACCGGCATTCTTCTCAGAGCACTGATCGAATGGGTCAGCTGCACCATGTCGTTATCAAAACTGATGTATTTTATTGCAAGCTCCGTGTCCCTCGTGCAACATTTCTGATGATTTTAATGCAAAAACCGTTTATGTAACGTCCCTCAGGCATGCTGAGTTCCTTGATCAGCTCACTGATGTACAGATTGAAGACTTTATTGACGTAATAGAAACAACACTTTCATTATAAATTATTGGAATAAGCAATAGGGTCAAAGTATGTCAAAATCGTCCTAGAGATATACCACTGCAAAGCCCAGGTCTATTCTATTTTTTTTAAATAAGTGAAGAGGCTGAGAACTTGCACTGGCACGAATCCAGTGCAAGTTATAACCTCATAGTTTCATGTCGAGTTATTAGCTCATCATTTCGCGACTTCGAAGTATTTTTCATTTTACAGACGTACTCGTACATGAGACGTCCTTGTTTTCCTTTTCGTTTACCGCTAGGCACGTGGTAAATCAAAATTGAATATTGCTGCAAAAGTTTTTATCTGTGGTGCGCCGTTAGTGCCCGGTTCATAACTTACCACGGCGTAGCTGGGTATTAACCTAAATAATATAAAGGGCTTTGCCCTCTTCATGTAATTTTAGGTTAATCTTGAAAAAATAGTGATAGTGAAAAGATAGTAATAATTTTATGTTATTATTGATTAGATAGTAACACAAAAGAAAAAAGTTGTGATTGTGTACTTTTTGATAGATAATCTTTTTTAAATACAGCTTAACCTACCTAAAAACGTTATTTTATCAAGAGGATCGCCATACTTTAATAACCGTTTCCTCAATTTTTCTATATCTGAAACATTTTTAATTGGTGATTTGGGTGTTTATTAATGGTACCTTGATTGCTACTACTGCAATGTATGTAAATACTATGTACACTGAAAGCTATATTAAAGTATATTTTGTTAGGGAATACTTAGTAATACACTGCTGGCTGTATGAGGAAGCTCGAAGTCACTCAGCGTACGATAATAGGGGCTATGCTCGAATGGTATAAAATCCGTAAATAGGATATCTGCAGAAGAACAAAAGGATATGACATGCCTAGCGAACTAATGCGCTAAAGTCGTAATGGGCGGGTCATATAGCTCTAGGAACCGACAGCCGATGGTGAAGAAAGGTTCATGAGTTATACTGACAAGTGCAGTGATAGGTAACCAACCACTATATCGAGTGACGACCTAATGAAACATGCAGGCAGTCGATGGACGCAGGTGGCTCAGGAGTGAGCTGTGTGGCAATCTATGGAGGAGGCCTATGATCAGCAGTGGTGGAACTGTGATAGGCCGTAGTTATTTTTATAGGGTATTAGTGGAATGGATGATGGATAAAAGTTAGCATTTACTATAATATTTGATTATGTATTACAGTGTAATGTTTTGTAACCATTCAAAATCTAACATTTTTATTATTTAATACACAGATAATTTTTGTATTCATATATATGTCACAATTTGCAACGCTATGATCGATACCCATAACAATCTCAACAATCTCATTCAATCCCACACATAAAAGTAAAGTAAAGTAAAGTTCCAGCCCAAATACGTCCCACTGTTGGGCACAAGCCTGTTCTCACTTCTGAGACGGTGTGTGCGCCGCGCTGCCCCAATGTGTGTTGGCGGACTTCACATATCTTCGAAATATTTATTTATATATTTCACAAATTGCGTTACATGAGACTTAGTGACTAAACATAACATTCAAGTACTAACAATCAATTTTTTTCATTTCGTAGACATGCAGGTTTCCTCACAATGTTTGCCTTCACCGCCGTGCTTGTGGTAAATCAGCACTTAAAATTGCAATTAACAATTTCATTGTTTTTTTTTTTATAGGATAAGGGTGACAAACGAGCACACAGTCCACCTGATGGTAAGTGGTTGCTGCGGCCCATAGACATCTAGATCTATCCTCTATTACAAATCAAAATGCAGATGCGTTGTCACCCGTGAGGACTAAGATGGAATGCCTCATTTCCAGTAAAAAGGGCCTCCGGCCACATGCACACACCAAGTGAAACGCAGAGGTAAACTTCTACATCACGCTGGTATTCTGTGAAGTCGAAGCCGCCATGTGGCTCTACCATTGTTAAAAACTCCGGCAGGTGCCGGCAGGGACCGAACCCGGGTTTCTCGCGTATTGTGAAATTTACAGCGAGCGCCTGTTGTGAGCACCTTTGCTGACAGGCCCCTGAGCTACCAAGACTCTATTTTTTCTCTTTTTTTCTGATAGGTAGCAAAATATTATTTTGGTGAAGACTTAAACTGATTACAAACAGTTTTACCGCGGTAAAGACGAACGGTTTAACGGTTGTAGCACGAATAAGTCGCAACGATCGGGGAAGAAACGTAACTATATTTTGGTTCTTAATGGAGGATAGATGTAGGTGTCTATGGGCAATAGTATCTACTGACCATCAGGTGGATTGTGCGCTCGATAGTCACCCTTATTTTGTTTGATTCTTATAAGCCAGTGCTTGACCACAATCGCACCTGGTGGTAAATAGTAATGAAGCTTCTTCTTGCTGGTTCTTCTCAGGACAGAGGTTTTTTTTTTCGAACCAGTGGTAATTAAACAAAAGAGTGACTTTCAATAAGTATTATTTATAATCTATATTGAATAAAAAAGTTTTTGTTTCAAGCCCTAGATGGTAAACCAGACTGTCTTAGCGTAACAAAAGCCTATTCACTGTTACCTTGAAGACCCCCCACATTGCATTCGGACGGAAAGACAGAGACCAGCAAACTATTCCACTCCTTTGCTGTACGTATTAGAAAGACGAAGCGAACCGTTTGGTTCGAACACCTGGAATATCGATAACAAAGGGGTGACGACCCGCCGACTGTCTCGTTGTCCAATGGTGGAAAACGTAGGGAGGAATTAAAGCATGTAATTACTAAGCACACTCTCCGAAATGCATGCTATAGAATATCGAGCGGTTGGCTTCATCTAAACATAGTATAAAACAAAGTCGCTTCTCGCCGTCTGTACGCTTAGGTCTTGCTATCTTTCTTTATTTCTTTTTTTTTTAAAAACGTTACCTTCACACTAGGATTTTCTCCTGTATCGCGGGGGCAGTTTACATAAATAGATTTCACAAGGACAAACATCCAAGAACAATTATTTGTAGGCCATACAAATACCTGTTCTGTGCAGGATTCGAACCCGCGGCCATTAGCGCTGCAAATCATTGCAAAGCCACTGCGCCACGGAGCATTTTCATTAATAAACAGAATAATTGACATGAATTTTATACATTATATAATTCTACTGTCCGTGTGTATGTGACTGAGATCCTCCTAAACGGCAGGACCGATTTTGATGAAATTTTATGTGTGTAATTAAGTTGATTAGAGAATGGTTTAGATTCACAATTGGACCCGGTAGGTGGCGTTGTTCTTGAGATCAAGAATTCAACCGTGCGAAGCCGGGAGGGAACGCTAGTATTCTATAAAAAGAGGTCATTGTGGGTTTTTTAATGGTTCTTCCCAGGACAGAGGTTTTTTTTCGAACCAGTGGTAATTAAACAAAAGAGTGACTTTCAATAAGTATTATTCATAATTTATATTGAATGAAAAAGTTTCTGTTTCTGTTTCTATTACCAGTCTATGAAAAAAACGGAATTACCGACTAGGTGTCAAAATAGGAAAGGCATTTCAATCCATTACTAAATACTGAGAATTAGAACTAAATCAATTTTTTTACTTTTTTCACGTTTTGATTTTTGTTTGCGAGTATGGCTAGTCATGTAAAGTATTTGCGTACATAAAAGGACCATGCTGTGCAGAAAAGGTCCCCCCCACCCATTCACTGGCCAAAACAATGATCCAGAGGCTATTTTTTCAGTTTATTTCCAAGAATGAAAGACTTCTGAAAAATTATCTACATAACATGATATAGTATCGCTTCTACCGCAAGAAAAATGCATTTGTCTTTCAAATCCGAATAACTTAATGTTTTTTTGGATTGAAACATTTCTCAAAACACGGTCCAAAATATATAATTAGCATATATTAGAGATCAGTCTCACTGCTATGCTGGTCACAAGACTAACCTTAATGAGGAGGTTAAGGTCACAAAGAGTGTACATGATATGTTATGATTTATGTTATTTAATAAAAAACACCTTGAGACTTGTTCGCGCTACTAATTCTGCATTAGCAAATTCTATTTTTTAAACAAAGTGTACACACTTGTTATCTATAAAAGAATTTTACATGGTAGAGCCATGCTGCAGCTATATTACTAGTATAGTTGTAGCACGAATGGGTCGGCTCGACCGGGGAAGGACCACGCTCTCACAGAATACCAGCGTAAAATAGCAGCTTCATGCTGCTGTATTTCGTATGGTGAGTGTAGAGAACCGGAGACCCTTTTTACTGGAAAAGAGGCATTCCATCTTAGTCCTTACGGATGACAACGCATCTGCATTTTGATTCGCAAACGAGGATAAATGTAGACGTCTATGGGCCACAGGAACCACTTACCATCAGGTGGATTGTGTGCTTGTTTGTCGCCCTATCCTATATAAAAAAGTCAGTTTAATCCTATTCACTAGACATCTAGATCGGTGTATTATTTATGCAAAAATAGATGTGTTTTCATCTTTGTTTACTTATCACCTTTTTATACAATTTTTAACAGTTTTCCTTATCTACTGAATGGTAGAGAATGCCACAACAAGCTCTTCTTAAAATGCACGTATATTAAAGTATATTAAAGTTGTGAATTATTGTCAGAGTTATGCCATTAGATGGGTAAATAAAGACTTCTTCAGTCAAATATTTATTATTTTTTATAAAATTTAAAAGTAAAGTTACCCTACATTCCTATGTAGGCTACGAGTATCTACGACCCACTGCTGGGACACAGTTCATGTTGGCGGCCTTTACATATTCCCAAAACATTTTATTCCACATACATACGCATATATTTTGTTTCTGTACATAATATTATACTATTTCAAGAAGTATCGATTCTCAAGCGTCAAAATCGTAAAACGATATTTTTGTCCAACCTGGCCTTAATATCAGTACAGACTACAGAAACAACCCGGGTTCTATCCATGCCGGCAGCAATGAAATTGTTAATTGAAATGTTTAGGTGCTGATTTGATACACTCCCTTAATGAAATTCTTAATTGAATGGATTTTTAAAATACTTAATAAATTAATTGAGATAATAAATTTTATAATTTAATCGCCGAGGAAAACTTTGACGTTCGAGTTCTCGTTCTTTTAAGCGATAACCATAAAATATTTTTGATAATATGAAAGGCACGTTATGGAATTAGAATTTTAATCAACTACATTATATTTGCCGACGATATAGTCCTTATGGCAGAATCACTGGAGGACCTAAGCACCATGCGCAATGACCTCAATAGTGTCTCCCAACCAATAGGTCTTAGGATGAGCATGGACAAAACAAAGATCACGTTTAATGTCCATGTCACACCTATGCCGGTAGATATTAGGAGCACTAAGCTCGAAGTTGTTGACGAGTATGTTTGCCTGGGACAAATAGTCCGACTAGGTAGGTCCAACTTCGATCGAGAGGTCAATCGACGGATTCAACTCGGTTGGGCAGCGTTCGGGAAACTACGACACATCTTCTCGTCAGACATACCTCAAAACCTTAAAACGAAATTGTACAACCAGTGCGTGTTGCCAGTGATGACTTACGGATCTGAGACGTGGTCCTTCACTGCTGGCCGTATGAGGAAGCTCAAGGTCGCTCAGCGAGCTATGGAGAGGTCTACATATGCTCGGGGTTTCTCTGCGTGATAAACTTAGAAATGAGGATATCTACAGTAGAACCAGAGTAACCGACATAGCCCAACGGATTAGTAAGCGGAAGTGGCAGTGGACCGGCCATATAGCTACTCGAAGAACCGACAACGAATGGGGACGAAAGGTTCTTGAGTGGCAGCCTCGTACCGGTAGGCGAAGTGTAAGGCAACACCCCACGAGATGGAGTGACGTCCTGGTAAGACATGCAGGAAGTCGATGGATGCAGGTGGCTCAGGATCGTGCTTTGTAGTATTCCTATGTTCAGCAGTGGACTTGTGAAAGGCTGTAATGATGATGATGATGATAACATTATATTTAGATCCTTTATTTCCCTATAATAAGCAGGAATGTTTCAAATAAAGTTACTTTTTGTCCACCGAAAGTCGCACGCTTACTCCGTGCTACGACATACGACGACATACATATAGACGAATATGCGTACAGCGAAGAAAGCAAACCTTTTACCGTAATTAGGAAATTCTCGCATCAACGGCGAGCGCCAAGACTCTGACACACTGCGGCCACCTACAAACCACCTTTAAAGGTGACACTATGAAGTCAACTTTAGTGAACGCTTCACAAATATTTTGTTTTTAGTTTTAATATACGGTTCAGACAGAAAACACTAGATTTAAACCTCATAGTTCTCGAGTTCGATCTGCGCCGGCGACCAATTCAGCTGATATTACTTAATACTACTTAAATTTTTAATTCATCACGAGCTTGATGCATAAAGAATTCTGCCAACTCGTGCCATAACGTGTATAGTACAGCGGTGTGCTACCCGCGAAATAACTCTTAGAAACAATGAGCACAGCCAGGGCCTCACTTAAAAGAAGTTGGAAAAGGGAAAGAAGCTTGACACTCGCATTGCATAGAGCTTACAATTGCATACAACGCTTCTTATAATACCCACCTGTGACAAATGGGTAATAATGGTCTGATATCAGTGCTAATTGTTTATATTTTTATGTACTAGCGATTCGCCTCGGTTTCGCATGGGTGATGATTTCTGGATATCGACAACAGCGCCACCTAGCGGGTCTAATTGATTCAATACTATCCAGAGACCCACTCAAACACACACAACAAAACTTCATCAGAATCGGTCGAGCCAGTTTCAAGTTTTAGTCAAATTAACGGACAGCAATTGATCATTATACATATGAGATTATCATATCATTATCTCGTATATGAGATGATTTAAGTAGACCAGCAAACATATGCATTAACATTTTTGAACGCGCATACGTACCTCACCGGGAGCTAAATGATAAGTCGGAATTGCGCTGACTAAGACCCCATGGTTTTCTACCTTCGCCGCTTATTTGCCCCATGCATCATGGTGGCCTCTCTTCGTGAGAGGACAAGTCCTTCCCTTCTCCTTCACAGGTTAGGTGCACCAAAACACAATTAGGCGTTGCGGATAACCCCGAGAACGATACGCGGAGGCCATAGGGCCAGGAAAATCGAACACTCGGAAGCACCAGCCTCTCTGACTATAACGGCGGATCTATTCCATGGCTCCGTCGCCGATTTACTACGTTCTCGGCGGTGAAAGAAAACCTGCATATCTGAGAAGTTCCCCAGTTGAGTTGATCGCGCGTTGGCTCTTTATTTGGCCAAATGCTCTATGACCAAACCCATGGAGACCGGGAGGGGGAGTTATTTAACGTCCTGATGTCATAGTTTACGAAGACTATACAATCAACTTTTAAGAAATAATGTTTGGTCCGATCTACGCAGGACGAGCTTACAGTATCGTGAAGTCTTGCAGTAGTATGCTTGGGTTTGAAGTTAGGATGTTTTTAATTTCAATAGTCTAGGTAAATCATCCTTGGTAGGAATCGGTGTTCTATTGCGAGGATTTGCTGTCTATCAGATCTGATGTAATGGTTGGGATGATACTGAATATGTTGCCATACTTCAAACTTCTTGGAGGGTCGGTGCTTCACATCAGCAATATGTTCTTTTACGCAATTTTTATGGAACTTGCTTCCAGAGATGTGTTTTGTGTGATATATTAAAATTTGTTTTGTTAGAACTGCATTTATAAAATTTTGAAGTCTACTCGAACTCTACGTTCGATCGAATCAGAATTTATTTTATGGTGCCTATCAATATTATATGGGAACAATGATATGAATCATATATGGAATATAAGACCATGAATTCATCATTATTTTGATAAAACTAAATTAACTTTAACTATGAATGAACGTAAAAAGTAAATAATAATAGTAAATTTTGATTCCAAGACAATTTATCTTTCTTATGAATACATCGGAAGACACGTTCAATAGATAAAATTATAGATGTTTCTAGGCATATGATATTAATGCAATTCTGAAAAACTTATTTATTCACGTGTATCTCAATCATCTAGGTCTTTGGAAATTCAAAAAAATTCTTTGACAAACTGACATAGACACAGACACCGCAGTGACTCAGAATAGCATTTAATGATGTTACTAAATTGAAGACCACGCGAGCGAAGCCACGGGTAAAAAGCTAGTACATTATATTCGTGTAACAGTTATCCTGATGTATGCTATACTATTGTAAACATAAAACATATAAACATAAACACTCACGCCCGTCACCCAGAGGGGTAGGCAGAAATTATGGACTTCCATTTGGCACGATCCTGACACACCTCTCTCGCTTCCTCCACATCCATATACCTACGCATACACGCTCGTCGGTTAAAGGTACTCTTGATATGGCCCATTTTTAATATATCGCCAATTTGGTCGATAAACTTTCGCCTAGGGCGACCCTTCCCGACTATGCCGTTCACCTCTGCAACATAGATTTGCTTTGTCACTCTTTCCTCATTCATTCTTTCTACATGGCCAAACCACCGAAGCATTCCTTTCTTAATCCTGGTCACAACATCATCTTGCAAACCACACTCTTCTCTTATTAAACAATTTCTCACTCTGTCATTCAGCTTCATCCCTAACATACTCCTTAATGACCGCATTTCTACAGCATTTATTCTACTCTCATGCTTCTTCTGCCACACCCAACTTTCACTACCATACATTAAGGTAGGTACTAACACAGCATTGTGAATTGCCATATGCCTTTTTGGACACATTCTGACTTTTCACAATAGAGTGTAGAGCCCCATTCACTCTATTTCTTGCATTCACTCGTCGTTCTATATCCTTATCATATCTACCATCCCTGCTAAACACACATCCCAAATATACAAACTCATCTACTTGCTCTACCAACTCCCCTTCTATTCTTATTACACATATCGTTTTACTTTCTTCTCTTTCAAAAACCATAACTTTCGTCAATAACTTTAAAAACAATAACTTTCGTTCACTTTCTCACTATTGTAAAGTTTTATTAAAATCCATTTAGTATTTAGAATTTTTCTCCAAACTTATATAGGACCACCTCAAAAGTATTAATAACTATTTAATAAATATAGAATCATCAAAATCGCGATGATAATTTGTTAATTATTAACGCAGATGTAGCGTTACATGCATACCAAAAAAGAATTAGAAAAATAATCAGAATCGGAATATTTATTGCCATAATTAATAGAATCAGGCGTTACTTTGCGGAAGTCCATTACCTATATTAAAGTTGGTAAAAAATTACTTCTCGTACTCGTACATCCGCTATTTATTGCCAGTAAATTGTGTATGTACAATTTGTGGGTGACATTGCAATTAAACATACAGTTCAATTGTTTTTTTTCCTATTTTTTGAAGTCGTCTTAAACAGGCTATATGCATGCATATGCATTTATTGGAAACTTGGAAGCTGGAAAACCATAATAACTGGTTTTGGCCCATGATAAGCAATCGCGTTTACGACCACTAGACCAACGACATATTATTATAAAATAATTTGGACCCGCATTTATGAAATCATTGGAAAACACACGCTTTTGTACGTGGTAGAGCCATGCTGCAGCTATATTAATAGTATAGTTGTAGCACGAATGGGTCGGCCCGACCGGAAAAGACCACGCTCTCACAGAATACTAGCGTAAAATAGCAGCCTATTGCTGCTGTGTTTCGTATAGTGAGTGTAGAGAACCGGAGACCCATTTTACTGGAAAAGAGGCATTCTATCTTAGTCCTCACGGTTGACAACGCATCTGCATTTAAATTCGCAAACGAAGTAAGATGTAGATGTCTATGGGCCACAGCAACCACTTACCATCAGGTGGACTGTGTGCTCGTTTGTCAACCTTATTTTATAAAAAAAAAACACTACGAACTTGAAAACACAACACAAAGATCGCATATCAGAATAATAATTCATTTCGTAATTTATCTAAGCCAAACAAACGTCTAAAATTAAACATTTGTTTAGCTATTTGTAAGTCAGCTTTTAACAATTAAGGAAATCAAAAATAGTAACAGAATATTTACAAAGGTACCAGGTTATGTAGACATCAAAAATTTTGTGATCACTAGCAAAAGCTGATATATTTTTAAAATTTAACTTTAGCAAGTAAAAGTGTTTACGTTTTTTTTTTAATAGAAATACACTGTTTAAAATTAAAAAATAAAACTGTTTTTTTATTATTTAATAAATTGAGTAATTCAATCCTAACGTAATTACAACAGAAATTTGATGGAAAGAAAAAGATTGTTTAACTGATTTTATGCAATTTATTAATAGACGGTTTCTATTTAATACAATATAACTCCTCCCTTGGCTCGAACACATGCGGAAATCCTCATCAAGTTATCCAGCATTTTTGCGGTAACCTATCCCATTCTTGAATAGTGGCATTTACAAGCCGTCGAAGTGTGAACACTACAGTGACAATGATTTAAAAAAGAGATCAGTTTCGAAAATGTTTCAAACATACTCTATTACTACAAGAAGACTCTCTTGCTACAAGAAGTTATTAATAAGGTTGACAAGGAATTAAGAAATAAGGAACGGATTTGGGTGAAAAATTAGAAGGTAGAAGATTCCACTTATAATCTTCTGATGATATGTCTCATAAACACGGATGTTCTCTGTATAAACTGACAAACTTTAAAGTTTGGTCATCAGATAACTTCTTCACCATTGTTAAAATCATCTCTTCTTCGCAATCCGCCAAAACAACCAACACGTGTTTACTATTCAATTGTTGTGTCAGCACTGGAATGGCACTGGATTGGCCGTCTACATTATTTCAGTTGCATTGGATTGGTCGCACTGGATTCAAAAGTAGATTGCCAATCCAGTTACTGGACTGGAATGCTCAGTGTATTCAGTGAATTCCAATGCCGATTTCCATTTTTCCAGTAAGCAATCCAGCGCTGGATTCGATCGCTGTAAAACGGGCAGTTTCTTACAAATTTTGTCTTAATTTTCTTTGTAATTTTTGTCATATTTGACATAAAATATATATATGTTTAAAACATTTTAGAAGTAAAGTAGAAGAATCAATTCCCCCCTTCAGAATGTGAAATAATTATATTCTTTTTTGTTATGTGAAGTCGGCTTCTACATTTAGTAAAAGGTTAATTATTTAGATTTTTTGACTGACTTTTGGGTGGACAAAAGAATATCACTAGCTCAAGGTAACAACTAGAATGTCGTCAATTCTTTTTATAACACTGAAGTCACAAACGACTTTCACCTGATGGTAAGTGGCAACTGGAACCCATGGACACTTGCAACCAACTTCAAACAAAGAGGGCTACATACGTGTTGTCACCTCCGAGGACTGAGAAGGAATGCCTCACAGCCTGTCATTATACTGGACCACTGTTTCGGTAAAGAGTATAAGTAACTAGTGTTACTGGTTACTATAACCAGTATTACTGGTTACTAATACTCTTGAAACCTTATGGCGCGTCTCCACCAAAAATGTTGATAACATTTATGTTTCCAACTGTTGACAAATCAACAAAAGTTGACGACGTTTGTTTCCGAAAATGTTTCAAAATGTTGCAAGAAGCGTCTCCACCGAGGGAACAAATGTCGGCAACAAGCGTATTCCTTTGATGTTGCCGCCGAAAATGGAAACACGATTCCGGACATTGTTTCGTTTTGTTGCTAAAACTAGGTTTACAGAAACATTTGTTGACAAAACGTGTTGACAAATGTTGTGTTGGCAACAAAACTTTGGTGGAGACGCGCCATTATACTCATGAAAAGTCGACTGAAACACGGCATTATATATTTATATTGTATACGTCTGGGAAGATACGGGTGGTGAACACCTAGGCAGAGAAGGCGTTCTACTACTAGTAAATTAGTTAAATAATTACATTAAAACTTCATCCCTTGTTTCCCACTCTAGGGGTGGAACTTTTTTCTTTTAATTTATACTGGACCACCCCTAAATTATATACTTCTAGCCGGTTTAGAAGATTTTGTTCTGCCTTTACCGAAACCCTTTGCCTTTCGCATTAAGGAAATGAGGGTCACTTATCGGGATAAAAACTATCTTATCTCTCAAGTTGGAGCAATCAATACATATTTACAAAATTTCATTAAAATCGGTTAAATGGTTTCAGAGATTTGCGTGACGAACATCGTGACACAGGATTTTTATGTAAGAAGACTTATTAAAAAGAGGATAATCCTCAACATATCGCGTAACATATAAAAATAGAACATACAGTCGAATTTCTATTCCATTTTTTAAAAATGAAAGACTCACATATACCTTATCATTTTCACTTCATTACAAAGAAATTCAAATATTCAATCTAGGTACTTGTTTATTGTGGAAAATAGTCTCTATCAAATAAGATTATTATCTAATCTGATAGTCAATTGAAAGCTGCTCGACTCGAGCCATAGATAAGTTCAATATCATTAGAGTACCTACGTCTTTAGGAACTTATAAAGTAAGAGTGAAACCAGCAAAGTGGTTTCCAAACAAACGCCCTTAAAATGAGTAACTCTACCTTTTTATAGAATAACGGTTACAAACAAGCACACAATACACCAGATAGTAAGTGGTACACACATAGAAAACTTTAATCAACTTTAAATAGTAAAGGCCATATTCAATATAAACCTTATTATAAGCACGCAATAAACACGACCTTCATTAGAATTTGTTTGTAAGAAGCCGTAATTTGTTCGATGCCTGCTGAAATGCGTAGTAACTACTATGTTCAAATGTATCTTTTAATTATAGAATATTAATAACTAAGCCGTTGCATAAAACTAGTTTTATGGATTTTATCGCGTTTAATTTTACTTATTTTTATATCCTGATTCCCGACGTCTCGGGTGCTTTGCAGCACCCACGGTTAGGGGACTGAGTTGTTCGTCGTCCCTGTGTAAAAATTAACACGGAGTACCTCCAGCTATTTAATAATTAATTTGTTGAATTGTTCGAATGATGGTATGCTTGAGTTTAATAATTAGCTTTCAAGCTGGTGGTAGTACCCAGCCCACTTCTTAATTTAACTGAGGTTTTTTTTTTTAAATTTCAATAGCCTCACGTATCTTATTTAGTAGGAATCGATGTTCGTTCGCGAAGATATGCGATGAGATGAAGCAAATCTAATGAAATAGCGGGGGCCGTCTATGATATGATCACAGACTGCAAACTTCCCGGAGCTTTGGTGTTTCACGTCAGCTATGCTCATGTTCAATTACGCGGGGTTTTATGTTTGACGTGTGTATGTGTATGGTGTGATGCATTATCTTACGCCGCGCCACATACAAAAATTACTTACAAATATACTCTCTTTGTGTTTGTAATGTTATGCTAATGATTTTGTTTTGTTTTTTCAGATGTCTGTTATAAGAGCAATCGCGGTATTCCTCTGCGGGTTCTTGTCGTTGAAACTTTGCGGAGCACAGATTGTTTCTGTTGGAAAATGCCCTGAAGTTAAAGCTATGAGTAATTTTGATGCTAAACGGGTAAGTTCATAACAGGTTGGATCTTTGTTTCTACTGTTTTAACCTGTCCGGTTACATGTTATTATACTTAAGTTGTCAATTTGCAAAAAAAAATTCCTAATTTTCCAATTGTTTGTTTCACTCCGTGAATATAATTTTATTTAAAATTCTTAGAGCGGACCCACAAGTTTGCATGGACTAAAACCTGCTATTTGTTCCGCCGTATTCCTCTGTTTAGTTCCTGCTTATTGAAATTAGAGCAAAATTATATTTTTACTACATGACCTACCTCTACCACTGACATGTTCATAGGTTTATTTTACATAAATTAATAACTCTAAATAAAATACTAAAATTGCCCAGTTATAACGCCGTTATATAAAACATCCGACAGACATCATATGTCCTTCTTATATTGTTCTCTACAAAACGGTAAACCGGTGATCCAGTTTTGGAGGGGGGAAACAAGGTAATACGGAATGATTATTTCGTCAATTTTTCATCATTGTGATTGACGTAAATTCTCTACTACGAACGAAGCCCATGTCTTTTAGTGGTGGGTTTACGGGCTTTTACACGATAGGTATATACATAACAAAAACCTTTGTTGTATTGAAAAAAAACAGATGTTTCGGATTTTATCGCGTTCAATTATAACTTATTTTTAAATCCCGAGGAGGTGGGGGTGATTGACGACCAGTTCTCATAGTTTATCCGAGTTATCTTTACTTTCTAATACCTATTAATTTTTTTCCGATCTATGCTGAACGAGCGTACATTATCTTGAAGTATTTAAGTGGTAAGTATACTTAAGCTTAGGTTCAATTTTATTAATTATGGGATCCCACACAGGTACATGGTAGGTAGAACCTATAGCCATCTTCTCTATAAAAATTTTGATGATTTTTAATACAAACAACCTCGCGAAACATCTTAGATAAAGATCGGTATTCTTTTGCAAGGATTTGTGTTTTATCAAATCTTGGTGGTGGTACGATTCTGAACATGTTCACATAATGCAGATTACCCGGAGCGTCGGTGCTTCATGTCTGCTATATGTTCATACGTAGGTGTTTTGATGTTTTCTTTGTCTTATGTAATGAGGAAGAATAAATAAGTTTTCATTAAATTAGGGGGATTAATAAGATTAAATATGGTTTAACAGTATCGTAACATTAAGAGAAGGGCGGCCTTTAACTAGATAGAGTGGTGATTTGATTGTGAAAATCAACTGTGTTAGTGTCTCATCACGACCTACGGAGGAACTTTCTGACATTCTTTGAGGGAGGCCATGATACAGCAGTGGACTTGTTATGAACTTAATTATGATAATACTTAATTCTTTCTTGATGTATTATCCTTTCTTACGTATTATAATGCTTAATTCTTTCTTGATGTATTATCCTTTCTTATGTACCAGTAACATTCATTGCTATGCGGACGGCAGCACTGGTGACGCTTTATACACCGGCCATGCCAATATTTCTCGGGAAAATGTCGCTGAGTACCGGAACAAACTTGTGTCTGAAGTCGAGTCTTTGCTGAACAAAGTCTCGGATTGGGGTCGACTAAATCTAGTCCAGTTCAATCCCCAGAAGATACAAGTATGCGCGTTTACCGCTAAAAAGAACCCCTTTGTCGTATCTCATGAGTTTCAAGGCACTCCCCTTGTTCCTCAGCCAGTATCGGGATCCTCGGTGTCGACATATCGAGTGACGTGCAGTTTCGTGGTCACTTGGAAGAGAAGGCCAAATTGGCCTCTAAAAAGGTTGGCGTGCTCAGCAGAGCGGGACAGTATTTCATGCCGGCACACTGCTTGCAACTTTACAAGGCGCAGGTTCGGCCTCACATGGAATACTGTTCCCATCTCTGGGCAGGGGCTCCCCAGTGCCAGCTCCTTCCACTTGATCGCATCCAGCGCAGAGCGGTTCGAATCGTCGACGACCGAGTTCTTTCCGATCGGCTTGACTCACTGGCACTGTGTAGAGATGTTGCATCTATTTGCGTATTTTATCGCATCTATCACGGGGAATGCTCTGAGGAATTGCTCGGACTAATTCCAGCCGCCCAATTTCACCATCGCACATCGCGACAAAACTCGCGATACCATTCATACCATCTGGATGATTGGCGGTCCACCACTGCGCGATTTAGGTAGAAGTTTTCTCCCTCGCACAACTACCTTGTGGAATCGATTACCACCAGCGATTTTTCCGGACCGATACGACTTAGGGACCTTCAAGAAAAGAGCCTACTCCTTGCTCGTTTGCCCCCTCTCCTATAAAAAAAGTTATATATGGTGGCAACGTAAGAGATAGAGATTCTATCCAACAAGGTATATCGACACGTGGGTGTCATGAGAAATGCGAGAAAGATTTTGGGATCCCCGATAGATGGCGGTATAACCATTTTGTATATTATACCAGGCGTAAATTACCCTCATAGGCGAGAAGGAGCAACGTCGGGTTCATAGATTACTGTATGTCGGGTTCTAGGATCACCAGTCAGTCTGGCAAGCATGGCGATTATGATTACTATGAACTATGTCTATGCCTAATATGGGTGAGACCCATGTCAAATAGCAGCCTGTTACTTTTATGTAAATAACAAGATAAAATGTTTATATTGATTAATATAAATAATATTTGCTTTTTTATTTTTAACAGTACTTAGGAAGGTGGTACGAAGCGGAAAAATATTTTGCATTTTTTGAATTGGGTGGCCGATGCATCACAGCAGATTATGGTGAAAAGAACGGCGTTATTACTGTTAGTAACAAGCAAATTAATAATATGTAAGTATATTTTTCTGTCTAATTAAAAAAATACTTCTGTTTTTAAATGGTTTTCTGGAAAAGAACTGTTTAAAGCTTAATACAGAAAATATTCAACTTGAAGTAGTTACTAAAGCTTAAACTTTTATGAGAGAAGAGATGCATTTTCAATTTAAGTAATACAAACAATTATTCTCTATCGGCCATAACGACCACCGCCATCTGTTGGTAAGAGATGCAAGCAAAAATTTCTATATGGCCCACATGTACTAATAGCAAACCAAACCACAATAACGTTCGTCGCACCATGTGATAAATTAATCTGTACAAATAAATAAAATTGAATAGTCTGCTTATAATGTAAAAATAACTGTAAAAATAAATGCATATTATGTAAATATATACGGTACGGTACCTACTTATGACAAAAAAATAATTTATAAAATTTGTGTCCTTCTATCTGTTTGTTTCGGCTAATCTCCGAAATGACTGAACCGATTTTGACGGGGCTTTCATTAGAAAATAGAATTAGGGATCCACGCAAAAAAAAAACTTAAAGACCAGGAAATTTAATCGTAATAAATTAACAGCTAGTAAATAAAAAAATAATGATAATCAATATTTTTGAGTCTGTCACGGTATCTATATATAATTAAACATAATAATTTGAAAAATAATGTTAGATTATGCAATTTAAAAATAAGCGTTTTCCTTAGAGGATACATACATAAGCATAGCTAGCTTATGTATACGAGGAACTCGTCTTTTTTCCATACTTGATACAATTACGAGTATACACTTGTTGCAAGCGGAAATCGAATCTGCGGCCCGCAACCACTACGCAATAAAGACAATTAATGTATTAATGTTACGTAACTTTACGTTAATATATTTCAGCACTGGAAAAAGGACCGGAATCGAAGGTTACGCTACTCTTGATAGTAACACTGGGGAGGCCAAACTCTTGGTGACTTTTCCGAAAATGCCGGTCAGCATCCCGGCACCATATTGGGTCATCGACACGGACTACGACAACTATGCCGTCGTGTGGGGCTGTATTGAATTTGGAAATGTTATTCATGGACGTTTGTATAATTTACACATAATTATTCTTTATTAATTATTATTATTTTTAGGACCACACTCTCACAGAATACCAGCGTAAAATAGCAGCTTAATACTGCTGTGTTTCGTATGGTGAGTGTAGAGAACCGAATACCCTTTTTACTGGAAAAGAGGCATTCCATCTTAGTTCTCATGGGTGACAACGCATCTGCATTTTGATTTTTTATTGAGGATAGATGTAGATGTCTATGGGTCACAGCAACCACTTACCATCAGGTGGACTGTGTGCTCGTTTGTCACTCTATTCTAAAAAAAATATTCTTTATTTTATAACACTTCTTTTTACATACCAAGTGATGGCAGCGTCAGAGAATCCATGATCTCGGTCCGTTTTCATTCAATAAATATAAAAATAAGGTGGGGTTGTGTAGCCATTGGGCCTATTATATTTGAGGTTACTTGCAGCCGTCCGTGGATGGCAGTAACCACTTACCATCAAGAACTATCAGCTCGTTGGTCACTTCAGTTCGTCGTTAACACCGCAAAGGGGCGAACCTCAATTTTACAAAAAATTACAATTTTCTAATATATTTAATTTTGTGATAAAAAAAGCTAGTAATCGGGGAATAATAAATGTTTTCTTGCTCTTCTGTAATTTTTTGAAAAATTGAGGTTCGCCCCTTTGCGGCGTCAACGACTAGTTGTTTTTTTTTTAAATAACCGTAACCGACATAGCCCAACGGATCTGTCAGCTGAAGTGACAATAGATCGGCTATATTGTTCTAAGATCCGACACCCAATGGGGAAAACAGTTCTCGACTGGCAGCCTACTATTAAGCGAAGTGTAGGGCCACTAGATGAAGTGACTATCTTGTATGACATACAGGGAATCAATGGATACTGCAGCTATGATAATATGGTTGTGGAACGAATGGGTCGGTTCGACCCGGGAAGGACCACATAAAATAGCAGATTAATGCTGCTGTGTTTCCTATGGAAAGCGTAGAGAACCCCTTATTACTGGATGTGAGGCATTCAATCTTAGATCTTAAGGGTGACAACGCATCTGCATTTTGATTCTTATAAGATAGATAGATGTCTATGGGCCATAGCATCCACTTACTATCAGATGTACTGTGTGCTCGTTTGTAACCCTTAATCTAGATATAAAAAAACGCCCTTGTTTTGTAACAAGACTGTGATGATGAATTTTGATGATAAATTTCAGGGAATTAATAAAAGTACATCATTATACAAATAGCCTCCTCAATCTCCCACTCATGATATTGTTCTGTTTTTAGGAAACGCATGGATACTTACAAGGCAACGAAACCCACCAGCGAGCGTCTTAAAGAAAGCGTATGAAGCTATAAAAGATAACAGAATCGATCAATCTCATTTCTTAAAAACAGATCAGACCAACTGTATAATTGAAGACAGTCAATAGCTTAGCAATTTATATTTATATTAGTTTACGTGGTAGAGCCTTGCTGCAGTTATATTAGTACTATAGTTGTAGCACGAATGGGTCGGCTCGATCGGTAAAGGACCACGCTCTCACAGAATACCAGCGTAAAATAGTAGCTTAATGCTGCTGTGTTTCGTATGGTGAGTGTAGAGAACCGGAGACCCTTTTTACTGGAAACGAGGCATTCCACCTTAGTCCTCACGGGTGACAACGCATCTGCATTTTGATTCGTAATCGAGGATAGATGTAGATGTGTATGAGCCACAGCAACCTCTTATCATCAGGTGTTACTGTGTGCTCGTTTGTCGCCCTATCCTACAAAAAATAAATTATGTAAAAATATTTCCACTTCTACGTCAGTAGTGCCTTACAAAAAATAATATTTTCTTAGCATTTAATATTTGATAAGGTGAAATAATACAGCGTCTAATTATGTTATAAAAGATAAATAAACAAAAAAAATGAATATTATTATATAATAGGATATAATAGGAGGGTATGTCGTTTTTCTCTACCATAAATTGTATTATTTAGAGATTATTGAAAATAATGTTGAAATAAAGTTACAGTTGTTACAAAGAGAATTAAATATAGTATTGTTAAAGTTCCTGACTTTTTATTATTTCAGCCAAGTAGTCCAATGCTAAGCAGGGTCACAGTCTAGTAAACCACAACTAGACTGTAGTAAAGTACCATCCTAATGCCTATTTTTGCTATGCGCCTACTGTTATTAGGGTATAAAAAGGCAGTACCGTTACAGATTATAAAGCAATCCATCTTAATCATCAGCGGTAACAACCTTTTATATATATTTTATAGGCTGCAGTGATTTCATACCATGAAGTGGACTTCAAGCTACTTTTAACCATAATACTTACTTACTTACTTATCTTCACGCACAATCCCTGACGGGGTAGCCAGAGAGAACAGATCGCCAAGTGTCACGATCCTTACATACCTCTTTCGCTTCTTTCAGATTCATTATCTTCTTCATACATGCACGTCTAGGTATCCGAGTACTCTTCACCCTACCCTCTTCGAGCAATTTGCTCAAATGGTCTTCGAAAGTTAGTCTCGGTCTACCTCGACACCTTTTAATATTAAGATTTTAACCATAATGTTATGAAAATTAGAATTTAATACAACTTATCGCCATAAATTAATAAAAAACTCATTATATTATAAAACGTGTATTTTTGTACGTGGTAGAGATATGCTGCAGCTATATTAATAGTATAGTTGTAGTGTTTGAATATAAAAAATCAATGTGAGCATCTCAGGACCTACGGAGGTTCTTTCTAACAATCTCTGCCGTGATACAGCAGTGGACTTGTGATGAACTTAATTGTAATAAAACTTAATGTATGGTGGCGACGTAAGAGAATACATCAAAGAGTATAGTAACTGTCCTATACAGGAAGAATCTATCAAACTAGGTATATCGTCGGTTTTTATACGTGGTAGAGCCATGCTACAGCTATATTAATAGTATAGTTGTAGCACGAATGGGTCGGCTCGACCGGGAAGCACCACGCTCTCACAGAATACCAGCGTAAAGTAGCAGCTTAATACTGCTATGTTTCGTATGGTCAGTGTAGAGAACCGGAGACATTAATTTGTACTAAAATAGAATACCTAATTGTCATTAAATAGGATTTCCAGTTTTCAACGCTCACCATACAAAACATTGCAGCATTGTGCTGCAAATTTTCTAAATAAATTAAGAAGGATATTACGTTGACCGGTGGCTTGTTGACCTATTTTTAACCACCAAAGGATTTAAAGATTCTGGTACAAAATCGCACGGTATTATATTGTTTCGAAGTACGTGTACGAAGGGAAAGACTTAGAATGGTTTTCACTATTCGAAAGGTCTTAGTCTAACTACTTGTACTATTGACTGCCTCGTTGGTCTAGTGGTTGTAGTAATGCGACTGCTGATCATGAGGTCCTGGGTTCGAATCCCGGGTCGGGCAAAAAAATCAGTTATAGAGTTTTTCCATCAAGAAATTCTCAGTAGCTGCCCGGAGTCAGGAAGTTGGCGGTGTCTCATCCCCGTGCCTCGGAAAGCACGTAAAGCGTTGGTCATACTCCTCCGCTCGTGTCGGTTTACCGTCCCATCGGACTATGAGAGTGAGGGAATAGAGAGTGCACCTGTGCTTGCGCATACACTTGCCACTATATATAAATCCTGTCCTGCGCCGATGGCTAGTCTCCGTTGAGACTGGCCGCCGTGACCGAAATTCGGTCTGGAGGACATTATTATTATTATTATTACTTGTACTATTATCTATTCTGTGGTCTAACATAAAATTTACGATCTAAATATGAAATATGAGAAAGTTTCCATGTGATAGCTTGAGCTCTCCGTATTATGCGATCTCATAGTAAGCGTGTGTCGTGACTGTTATCAGTGTACATGGACGGGGGTGAAAAGCTGGTCATGAAATAAAAATCAAATATTTTTTTTAAAAACGTTACCCCCACACTAGGATTTTCTGCTGTGTCGTGGAGGCAGTTTACAAACATAAATTGCACAAGGACAAACATCCAGACCCGGAACAATTATTTGTAGGCCATACAAATACTTGTTCCGTGCGGGATTCGAACCCGCGGCCCCCAGCGCAACAACTGATTGCTAAGCCACTGCGCCACGGAGCCGTCAAAATAAAAATAAAAAAATATCTTTTTAATTTTTTTTTATCAATGAAATAATGTCTATATTATTTGTAAAGTCAAGTTATTGTAAAAGCGTTTCTACTTTGTTAAGAAATGTTCATTTCATTATTAGACAAACATGATAAGAGTATCTTTCAAAAATCTGATACAAAATATATAAATAATAATATTGCAAGTCTTAAAATACGTATAATAAATAAATAAATAAATAATTCTTTATTTCCGATATCAAAGATCCATAACTTGTTAGTATGACTTATATTAGGTTAGTAATTGAGAACATTAAATAAATTTAATTAAATTAAATCAAAACTAAAATCAAATCTATACCCAAAATTAAATTACAATAAAATCAAAAATAAAAATAAAATAATAATCAAATAATAGTAATGTCAAAATTAAATTACATTAAATACAATCAAACAAAAAATCAAATAAAAATCAATCGAAATCCAATAATGTCTTAATTAAATTAGATTAAATACAATCAAAATAAAATAAAATATCAAAATAAAATCAGATGAGGTCAATTTGAATTTAATTTAAATAACTGTGTTTTAAAATAACCCTCTTCACAAAGCAGGCCCAAAGCGGAGAAGTATACCTATCTGCCAGGGTTTGCAGAATGCTATTGGGACTGCCTCGCGCTCTAAATATCAGCGATGTGGTTTTTTTGCAAATAATGGCTGCAAAGTCGTCAACTTGGTATTCTGCAAACATCGCTGATGCACTACAGAAACGAGGCAATCCCAACAACATCCTGAACACATTATTATATTGGACTCGTAGGGTGTCCAGCGACTTCTTGGTATAGCTGGTCCACAGATTTCCCGTGTACATGTTTTGGCAATACGCTTTAAAAAGGGTCACTTTTACGTCTTCGCTACAACGATAGAATCTGCGAGCCAACATATTGCCTCTTACTGACAGAGCCCTACGTTCCCTTTCTATGTCAGCGTCGTCTTTAAGGTCGTCAGTAATTATATGTCCCAGATATTTAAATTTTGATACACGTTGTATGTTCACGCCGTTCAGGGTAATGTTATTGACTTTATCGGGACATTTACCAGCGACCTTAAACACCATGCATTCTGTCTTTTTATTGAGAAAGTATATATTGTACATTATTTTATTGAGAAAACATTTATAGACTTAGTAAAATATATTAACATAATTAAAATCTGTTTTAAGATTTATTTATTAATAGGTTATGTATTACATACTCGTAACAAAATCGTAAGCTATGGAGAGGGCTATGCTCGGAGTTTCTCTGCGTGATAAACTTAGGAATGAGGATATCCGCAGTAGAACCAGAGTAACCGATATAGCCCAACGGATTAGTAAGCTGAAGTGGCAGTGGGCCGGCCATATAGCTCGAAGAACCGACAACCGATGGGGAAGAAAGGTTCTCGAGTGGCAGCCTCGTACCGGTAGGCGAAGTGTAGGGCGTCCCCCCACGAGATGGAGTGACGACCTGGTAAGACATGCAGGAAGTCGATGGATGCAGGTGGCTCAGGACCGTGCTTTGTGGCATTCTTTGGGGGAGGCCTATGTTCAGCAGTGGACTTGTGAAGGGCTGTAATGATGAAATGATGAACAAAATCGTTACCATAAAAATTTGTACATTGAAAATTTCTGAAGCTAATTTTACTTTGCTAATGTAAAAATAAATCTATGTTTTTTTTTTAATTTTTTTATATTTTCCACGTCACAAATCTAGAATCGCGTTACACTTCAATTTCTGTAACATTTTATGTTTAAATAACATTATAAAAAATATAACCATTTTTATGACAACAGCCTAAACAATGCCCATAATATGACTAAATATACTACGTAAAGGTACTATCATCAGAATGCCAACTTTTTCTATGGTCTTTGGTAGCTTCGTCGTAGGTCGGTGGAGGAGGCAAGTGGTCACTTTTGGTCTTTGCTGGCAGCTTTGCCGCGGCAGCCAGGCGATCTTCTTCCGCCTCTTCAGGTATGGAGTCACGACGACGTGCGTCGAATTCAGCGAGTGCCGGTTGAGATATGTTATTGCGTTGTGTGAGCTTCGGAGCGCTGTTGGCCAACTGAAACGTAAAAAAAGGAAGTTACAATCGACTTATTACATGATTGATAAAGCCAAAGAAAAGATTACAACACTTACACAAAAATAATTTCACCGATTGTGGTGATTCTAACAACATGAATTGTATTTGTACCTAAACAGCTTCTGTATTTCCCTTTGGTTTATCTTATTGAGTTTTATAATGATGCGGATTCACATTGTAACGGTTTGCTTAATTCGGGTTTCTAATATAGTTTAGCCGTATACGTTCATAAATATAAAGGCTTATAAAGGCATTTAAAAGTTTTGTGTGTCGGTTTTATGATACATTTGCGCGCAGCGTGTTGTACAAAAAACCGAACAGTGTGAATTCTTCGTGATATTATAACATACACCGCTCGCGGTTTTTATTATTTATGTATATATGTATAAAGTATTCTCATCTGGGTCTGGTCGACCAAAAATATCCTTGACTGTGCCCGGTCCAACAGCACAATATCAGGCTTATTCGCAAGAATAGTCCTGTCTGTGATGATGGCCCGGTCCCAATAGAGCCTGGCACGGTCATTTTCGAGTACGGCTTCCGGTAATAAGGCAGTTTCCGATCCACGAGACCGTATTTCAAAGCGAGCTCCAGGTGTAGAATCCTGGCTACTAGATTGTGTTTGTACAAGTACTCAGAGTTAGAAAGAGCCGTACAACCGTAGATGACATGCCTAAGTGACTCACCGGGATGGCGGCAAGCTCGACCGATGTCGACGCCACCATTCTTTAGGATGTATCTCCGATAGTTGTTGGTCTTAATAACCTGCTCCTGTACTGCACTGAGGCTGCATATATCCTGATTATGTATGGTGAGTGCGCTTAAAAAGTCACGCCCACGACATGCTTCCGCGGCAAGTGTAGCCCCATTACCGACGATCTCGGATGGTGCATCCTAGGGGACGTCATTGTAGTGCGGTCTTTTCTATCCACGGCGTTAAGTTCTGTTTGAGTCCATCTGATTATGCCAAAGTTTTTATTATTATTATTATTTGCGGTATCTATAGTTTTCTCATCTAGTTGGGCAGTATAAATATATAAAATTGTAAATGATTATTATTATTATCATTTATTATTAAATTTCAAGTTACATACTCATAATATTTTTTAGTAAAGAGTAGCACCTCTTAGTAGCATTTAAAGGAATAAAAATAATATTATGTAAATTTAACTATGCATTAACTGCTGGTCATATGCTTTTACAGCAGTCAAGAATAAAAGGGGGTGATTTTCTTTGTTCCCTATTAATCTCAGACTGTTGTTGGGGCTGGCACTGCGCACTAAGGATGCACAGCTCTTACGTAAAATCGCTGGGTTTATTAAATATATCCACCACGCTACAGCGGCGGAACAGTCAATTTACACTTTTGCACCCAACATACTTACTAGAAAGCCCTTCGTTCCCTTTCTATCAGCCTTGGGTGTCGTAAATGGCGACAAATGGATATAGGAGATAAGCAGTAGCATCTTCCTGAAACTAGCTAAAAATAATTAAAACTGCGATAACCAACCTGCATGCCAAGCGTGCCAATTATCTCACTTCTGTTAGACGATTTATAATCTAAATGTATTAAATATTATAAAGTTTTAAAGTTCACATAAGCTGAATGGCGAAAATACCGATGCCTGAGCCTCAGAGGTTTTATTTTAAATAGTACCGTTTTTGTCCATAAAAAATTGGGTCGCTAATATGTTTAATTTGACTAATTCTGTTAGCACTTGTTCTTCTAAGCATTAATTTGTTCTGCCTTTGTGTACATTTTCGATGTCATGAAATAATACATTCTAATGAAATATCCTGCCATGATGTGACAATTTAAAAATCTTTTAGAAAAAAAACAATAATGGTAAGTTCATATTTGGCGTGAAAATTATATATGAAGTAATTTTGACGGTTTGCTTATAATATAAACAAATGAAAATTGTTATATCTCCTTAGTAGCGTACCTAGCATGGTATAATGCGACACTGGCAAGGGCTGGGCTATTCCGTTTATTCACTCTAAAAAATCCAGCCTAGAGTGGATACTCGGAATCGCGTGTTCATAATCGGAATTCCCTTTTGTCTGTTCTTCCAACTTTTTACCCCAAGTACAGTTCAACTCTTACACTTTAATTCTTAATTAATTTTTTATAAACACAAACTAAAACAAAAATAATAATTATTACGTATCGCTTTTACCGTTACCGTTACAGCCTATTAAAGTCTATGCATTACGTATTGCATTTAAATCAAATTAAACTTCCTTGTTTTAAATAATATTACATATTACGTAATTTATAAATTCTAAAATATGTCCAGAAAATTAGCAACACTAATTTCATTATGGGGTAGACGTAATTTGATATCCTAGATAAAGTCGCCACTTTTAATGTATATTTGCATTGGTGTTCTCAATCTCTGCTGCAACAGATGTGTTAGCGAAAAAAGTTATTTTTCAAGCATTCCATAAACTTTACCTTTGGATATTTGTCTTTAACTTGTTTAATCCTTTATTTTGTTTTATGTCAAGAATCCAATGAATCTGTGGTCCTGTGAGGTACCTACTCCTTTTATTTCAGTATTGACCTTTCAAACAAAAATATGTACATATATACATATTTTTATAGGTATGCTTATGTCTACTAAGTATCTTGGGCCAGTTTTTATCATGTTTCTCTAAATGACTGGACACAACCGAGAGACAAAATCGGAAGGAAAATAATATATACGAATTCCCGTTATCCACCCTGTCTGGGGTGAGTAGATTAACACGCGTTTCCGAGTATCCACCCTAGGGTGGATTCTTTAGTATGGATAAACGGAATAACCCCTCACGCTGCATTATACCATGACAAAATCCTTAGTCTAATTATATTGAAATTTTCGATGTATTATATGATAATTTAAAATTTAAAATTTTATACAACTGACTTCAATATAAGTTATTAAGAATAACTCAAATAACTCAAAAACTATTGGTCTGACCTAGATCAATTAATATCAATATAGATAAATTATAATTTAATCGATGGTAAAAAACTTCGACGTTCGAGTTCTCGTTGTTTAAGCGATAACCGTATAGATAATATTTTTGATACTATTAAAGTATGTAATTGAATTAGATTCTTAATCGGCTATATTTTTAATAAGCAAAACATTTCAAATAAAGTAACATTTTGTCCACCTAATGTCGCACGCTTACTTCGTACTGGACAAATATGCATGCAGCGTTGAAGAGAGAGCTAAAAGTCTTTTATCTGAAAACCTCGCCTTAATTAGCGGTGATAATAAATTTAAATTAAAAATTTTGTACAGCCGACTTCAATATAAATTATTAAGAATGACTTAAAAACTATTGGTCTGAACTTGATCAAATTCATATGGGACCACACGAGAAGTATCACAGCTTTCATATAAAAAAAAGAATCATCGAAATCGGTTCACCCAGCAAAAAGTTATGAGGTAACACACATTAAAAAAAACATACGCGTCGAATTGAGTACCGTCTCCTTTTTGGAAGTCGGCAGAAAACGGAAATAATACTAGGTTCCTTTTCGATTACAGCATATGCCGACATGTGAATATTGATTTTATTCAAAATCAGCTATGATGAAATAAAAAAAAAACTAACATATACAACATAAAACTGCACAGATAAATATTCTATATTTAAAAACACGATTTCAATAAAAATTAAATTCTATAAAACCGCAGCGAAATTCTATGCAATTAAAAAAAAAATACCTTCTCGATTCTCGAACAGTTTTAGGTGCCAATGCACGGAAACATATGCTCTGTTTACTCAACAAAAGTCAATACAAATAAGGGGGAAACTTGCTTACGAATTTAGTCGTAATTTCTATTTGCCTTCGTTATCTGTGGCTTATTAATGCAAATGTATTGCGTTAATTTAAAACTATTCGTTATCTAATAACGTTTATAATACATGAATTGTAGACACAATATAATTAGTAGCACAATTTATAATATTACATTTGTTGTACCATATAATTTAAAATTTAAAATTTTGTACATCTGATTTCAATATTAGTTATTAAGAATAACTCAATAACCATTGATATGACCTTGATTAAATTCATATGGGACCATACGAGAAGTATCAGCTTTCAAATAAATAAAGATTCATCGAAATCGGTTCACCCAGTAAAAAGTTATGAGGTAACACACATAAAAAAAGAAAACAGTCGAATTAAGCTTTTTCTCATAGATTTTTAATGTCTTTTTTCTAATTTTTGACAAAACAGGCTCTATAACATTTATTGTGTTGGTATAGCTATGTAGAGTATATCATAATTATTAAAGTTTCAGATCTATTTATGAATTTCCCACTGGATCAAAATGTTTTTTACTTCTGAATATTGCTAAGCTCTTAACAAAAATAAGTCATAGTTTATCATCTCTGCTTAAAAGAAAATTCACTTCCTTTCTAACCTCTATACGGCTGTGGGCTTATAGCTTCTAGATTGCAGCAATAATCAAGAGTTTTGTACACACATAAGGTATTAGACACAAAAATAAAATGTAACTCTACCGACTCTACATCAATTTCACAATGGCAGTGGGTGTACTGCTTCTTAATAATTAATAAAATGCTTTTTTATAATTAATTGAATCAGGCGTTACTTTGAGGTAATCCATTATATTAAAGCTTTTAAAGACTTCGCAAACATCCGCGCTATAAAATAAAATGGTGTGTCTTACCTAGTATGTAGAGCACCTCCCGCCCTCCCTCCATTGCGTTCACTATCAAATCAAATGTAGGTTCCAATAATGCTTCATAAACAAAGAGTTTTTTTATAGAATAAGAGTAAAAACGAGAGGTAAAAACGAAACGAGCACACATATCACCTGATTGAAGTGGGTACTGTTGTCTATTGATATCTACATTTATCCCCTGTTACAATTTAAAATGCATATGCGTTGTCACCCTTGAGGACTAAGATTTAATGCCTCGTTTCCTGTGAAAGGGGTCTCCGATTCTCTACACTCTCCATACGAAACACAGCAGCATTCAGCTGCTATTTTACGCTGGTATTCGTTGAGAGCGTGATCCTTCCCCGATCGAGCCGACCAATTCGTGCTACAACCATAGTATAGCTGCAGCATGGCTCTACCACGTACAAAAAATTAATTAATTAAAGATAATCGATCTAATAATAATAAATACAACTAAAATCCATAAGCCAATACAATGTCGTAACGGTTTGCACATGAATCTGAAACTCGTGACTGAGAAATGAACGGCACTTAAGAACAGTTTTATTATTACTGATTAAAACATTAAAAAAAATAATAAAACGAAGTTATTTATTACTCCCGCCTACTCTGATTATATTAAGATCTTCCAGAGCTATCATATTGCTTGTTGTTGTGAAATAGGAGCCCAAAATCAGTTGAAAACGATTTAATTTAAATAATAAATAACATGTGATTATTAAAATTTACGAAACATTTAGTACGCGTCGCTGCGCCGCTCCAATGCGTGTTTGTTGACAACAATAAACTCAAAATTTACATAGTCTCGAAATATTTCAGATAACTCAGAATTGCAAATTTCCTCACGATATTTTCCTTCACCGTCGTGCATATCCACAATTAAAAGTATACATTATACAGAATAACTAGCTGGCCAGGCAGACGTTGTTACGCCCTCTCCGACGACCCTGTATCCTATAAAAAAATTTAAATTCGTAATAATAAATATTGAGGGTCACTTATAGGCATAAAACCTATCCTATCTCTCAAGTTGGATCAAACTGCACACAGTGTGCAAAATTTCATTGCAATCAGTTCAGTAGTTTAGGAGTTCATCGCGGACAAACAATGTGACACGTAATTTTTATATATAAAGATTAATAGAACTTATATATCAACAATTAAAATCGTAATAAACAATTTCGTATGCCTCGACGGAGATTTAACTTGGTTTTTTCGCGTACTCCTTCTATGTTACCACGGCTTTTAACTTGGTTGATATTAAAAATCCATAAATAACATACATTACAATTATTTATGAAAAGATTACATTACTAATTACAATTAATTATATATTACTAGCGATCCACCCCGGTTTCGTACGGGTGGTTTCTGGATCTCGACAACAGTGCCACCTACCGGGTCCAGTTGTGAATCTAAACCATCGAGGGACTCAAATGCGCATAAATTTAATCAAAATCGTTTGAGCCCTTTTCGAGTTTTAGCGACACTAATGGACAGCAATTGATTATTATATATAGAGATAGTAAGGAATTAATAATATTTTTTCGTTTGTGACTAAGTTTTTTGCCGAATAAAAACTTCTAACAAAATGACAACAACTCAATAATTAATTAAGGAATTGCTCAAGATTCAAATTTTATATATTTACTACAAATCGAATAGAAAATATGTTGTAATCAAATCAGATTTATCACAAATTTACAGCAATTGATTTTATATATAGAAAAGATAATAATATGCTTTGGACTCTAACTTAGACATATGACGTTTAGAACGCTTCCATGCGATAACCGGTAAACAGTCAGTCGCAGTCGTGTGTTGGCCAGATACCACAAAGTACATTAAACCAGATACCGCAACGCATCAATTGGATTTACAATATAATACTCTAAGATTCGATAGTTTTCAACAATTTTTTTTTATTCGTAGAACTGCATTATATGTTAGTGCGGGTCCGTTTTTTAAATAAAAGGTAAGACTCTTTTCTTATAAATTATAAAAATATGTTTAAAACCTTATAAATGTTTTAGAGCTATTGTTATTTAAAACGTAATTAGGTATATTGTTTTAATAAAAAAAATGTATCCCACTCATTTAAATTTTCCTTTTATACAAAATATTTAAAAAATGTTATTATAATATTATGCTTTTATACTGTATTCTATAATATAAAATATAGAATACAGATCCAAATATTTATGATACAAGATGTTTATAGTCTTATAAGCAAACTTTATCATTTCGATTTTCAATACATCAAAGCAAACGTCCTCTGTTGGAATGTTTGATGTAAAAAGGCCACTTTGACCATAGATAATATTATACTATATGTATAGTACCTTGACAGTGGCCTTTTGCGCGAGTGCCCGAAGAAGAGTAATGTTTTTCGAAAGTATATATGTACTATGTATGTACATACTATGTCTATTTCTTTGACACGCTGTGTCCTAAACGACTTGATGAATTTTAACATAGTATGAGGTTATGAGGCGACGTTAGAGATTAGTTTTAATTGTGAGAGATATAAAAGGTTATTTAACATTTATATATTACATCTTCAAATACAAAACTAGGGAGGGGAAGGTATTTTTTACACAGTCGGTGTTTTTTAAATTACTGATTTAACCAGTTTGCTTGTTACTTTTTAACCGTCTGTACACTTAGCAGTTTTTTAAAGTTTTGAAAGGTTTAAAGATGAAGAATATTTTTTAATAATTGTTCTAATTTGTATGATATTTGTTTGAAAAGCAGCACATGAATATGGTAATGTTTTAAGCGAGCAATTCTTGTATATTATTTTTTTATAGAAAAAAGGTGACAACAGAAGCACATTATACCTGATGGTAAATGGATACTGTAGCCCATAGACATCTACATATATCCTCGATTAAGAATCAAAATGCAATACGCTTTGTCAACCCTGAGGACTAAGATGGATAGTTTCTAGAAAAAAGATTATCGGGTTCTCTACACTCACTATGGTGTTCTGTGAGAGCGTGTTCCTTCCCCAATAATATAGCTGCAGTATGGCTCTACAACGTATAAATACCAACCCCACTATATGATAGAATACCATTGTATGTTAAGTAAATGTAATTGTAATTGCGTTCTCGGAAACGGCTCTAATGATCTGGATGAAATTTTATATTCAGATACTTTTAGTCTACAAATTTATCTAGAATGGAATATTTTATAATTTTCAACTACTTTGAGCAAGGCTTGGTCTCACCCTCAAGTATTTTCTGTTAATACGTAGAAATAATCTGTATACCTTGTCCTTTTGATACGTTAAATATATTTTTTCTGATGAAATACTTTTTCTTTTAAGAAAAAAAAATCTAATTAGGAATAAATTCTTTGTCATATTTTTCAAAAAATTAAGGTCACAAAATAAATATTTCGTTAATAAAATATTTATTTTAAAGTATTTGCATTTACCCGTATTTCAAATACTATGCAAACATAAGGCATATTAAATGCAATAAATAGTCGTAAAGCAAAACATATTTCTCAAAGAAATAAAGTAATAATATTTATAATTATACTTTTATGTCAGAGAAAGTTAGTAAATTTCTTATATCTCTGTTAGTAAAATAGTTTGCACAGCTAAAATTACAAGGAATAAATAAACAATAATGAAAATAAAATAAATAGTACTTTCCAGCTTTCCACAGCAAAATATCCCTGTGGTGCTACAAAATCGAAGCAGCTCCAATAGCGTCCAACGCTAACGCTGAATAATATTCATTGTCGAGTATTCGTGTAAATATAGGATATAATTAAGCATTTTGAAGTCATTTTTATATTGGACACTAAGGGCTACTAGGAGCCTTTAAGTGTGTAATTAGTCTACAGACTGCTTGCTACGAGCGACAAGGAAATATGCGGTCCAACCCGTTACTTTTCACCGTTAATGCTCTACGTTCCCTCTCAATGTCGAGACCTGTCCCAGATATTGTTTTACTTTGTTCAATATGCAACCACAGAGCAAATATCCCACTAACGTTAACATTTCGCCCCCGACCGAAAGAACATATACTCGATTTTAATGCAATTACATATAAAAGTTCGGGGTGAAAGTTTCTTCGTATTTTATACACAAATTCAAGAGATTTTTAGTTTCAAAGTTTATTTACATTTAATTATAATATATATTTGCCATTTTGTTCGATAACTTGTTGCCATCTTGTAGATAGTGACATAATCCCGTTGTTGTAGAAATCTTGGGATTTATGATCAAAAAAATGCGACAAGTAATTTTGACAGTCCTCTCTTGATGTTAACCTAACACTACCGAAAGAATTCTGAAGAGACTGAAACAGGTGAAAATCTGAGGGTGTAAGGTCAGGACTATATGGTGGATGCATTAACACTTCCCAATCAAGCTCTCTCAAATTTTGCTGTGTGGCCAAAATTGTGTGTGCTCTTGTGTTATCATGATGAACGACTACTCTTTTCTATTGAACAATTCCGGCCATTTTTTCTCAATTTCTTGCTTGAGTCTCATTAATCGTTAGCAGTAGAGATTGGAATCGATGATTTTGCCCGCCGGTAAAAGCTCAGAATAAACGATGCCCTTCCAATCCCACCATACACACAACATTACCTTGTAGCGTTTTAATCCAAGTTTCGCTACAGTCTGTGGAGCGTGCCTACCCTTTGACCATGATCTTTTTCGCTCGTTCTTGTCGTAGTTGATCCACTTTTTATCACCAGTGATCCATCTTTTCAAAAATGATTCGGTTTCATTACGTAATACACGATTCATTAGGTTTCTTTCAGTGAGCTCGTGTAGTATCCAAATATCGAGCTTTTTTGTATAGCCAGACATTTTCAAATGGGTGAAAACTGTTTTGTGGTTAATTCTCAATTCCTTGGCATGTGGTAACTACTAACATTTAATTTTGCTCCACTTTTTAAAAATTGTATCGACTTTATCTGTATGAGTATGACCAGAGCTAACTGCGTCTTTGACATCAGAATTCCCCAACTGAAAACGCTTCAACCAACTTTGTGCTACTTTACTGACACTGCATTAGGTCCAGAAACATCACAATTTTTTTTCGCGGCTTGTGTCGTGTTTTTCATTCTTTTGTAATAAAACTTCAGAATGTATGAATTTATTCGTTAGATTCACTCATTTTGGTGGACAGAAAAAAAGTGTTTTTTTTTTACTTTTTATTTTTCTTTTTCTTAATGTCCTATGTATATTGATATCAAAAGCAGCCAGATACAAACAGTACAACCAAAGAGATTTTTCTTTAATTTTATACAAACATAATTAAAAATTAAAAATGTTGTACAACCAACTTCAATATAAATTATTAAGAATAACTCAAAAACTATTATATGGGACTACATGAGAAGCACCAGCTTTTAAATTAAAAAAAAAATATCCATATCGGTTCACCCAGAAAAAAGTTATGAGGTAACACCCATAAAAAAAACTTACAGTCGAATTGAGTACCGTCTCCTTTTTGAAGTCGGTAGAAAATACAGAGAAACTTTTTCCCCGACCTATTATATAAAAAAATGTATCTTTAAATGTGTCAAACAAAATAAATTACACAATACGGGCATTCTTCTCAGAGCACTGATCGAATGGGTCAGCTGCACCAGGTCGTTATCAAAACTGATGTATTTTATTGCAAGCTCCATGTCCCTCGTGCAACGTAACTGATGATTTTAATGCAAACTCCGTTTATGTAACGTTCCTTGATCAGCTCACTGATGTACAGATTGAAGACTTTATTGACATAATAGAAACAACACTTTCATTAAAAATTATTGGAATAAGGAATAGGGTCAAAGTATGTCAAAATCATGCTAGAAATATACCACTGCAAAACCCAGGTCTATTCTATTTTTTTTAAATAAGTGATGAGGCTGAGAACTTGCACTGGCACGAATCTAGTGCAAGTTATAACCTCATGGTTTCATGTCGAGTTATTAGCACATCATTTCGCGACTTCGAAATATTTTTCATTTTACAGACGTACTTGTACATGAGACGTCCCTGTTTTCCTTATCGTTTACCGCTAGGCACGTGGTAAATCAAAATTGAAAATTGCTACAAAAGTTTTTATCTGGGGTGCGCCGTTAGTGCCCGGTTCATAACTTACCACGGCGTAGCTGGGTATTAACCTAAATAATATAAAGGGCTTTGCCCTCTTCATGTAATTTTAGGTTAATCTTGAAAAAATAGTGATAGTGAAAAGATAGTAATAATTTTATGTTATTATTGATTAGATAGTAACACAAAAGAAAAAAGTTTTGTTGTGTACTTTTTGATACATAATCTTTTTTAAATACAGCTTAACCTACCTAAAAACGTTATTTTATCAAGAGGATCGCCATACTTTAAGAATCGTTTCCTTAATTTTTATATATCTGAAACATTTTTTATTGGTGATTTGGGTGTTTATTAATGGTACATTGATTTTTCGAAAGCTATATGAAAGTATATTATGTTCCATAATAGGGAATACTTAGTATTTCACTGCTGGCTCAAAGTCACTCAGCGTGCGATAAAAGGGGCTATGCTCGAATGGTATAAAATCCGTAACTAGTATATCTGCGGAAGAACAAGAGGACCTGACATAGCCTATGCGCTAAAGTCGCAATGGGCGGGCCATATAGGTCGTGCAACCGATAGCCGATGGTGAAAAAAGGTTCATGAGTTATACTGACAAGTGCAGTGATGGGTAACCAACCACTTTATCGAGTGGAGACCTAATGAAACATGGACGCAGGTGGCCTTAGGACTGTGCTTTGTGGCAATCTATGGAGGAGGTGGTGGAACTGTGATGGGCCGTAGTTATTTTTATAGGGTATTAGTGTAATGGATGATGGATAAAAGTTAGCATTTACTAGAATATTTGATTATGTATTACAGTGTAATGTTTTGTAACCATTAAAAATCTCAAATTTTTATTATTTAATAGATACAGAGATAATTCTGTATTGATATATATTTCACAATTTACAGCGCTACGATCGGTACCCATAACAATCTCATTCACTCCCACACATAAAAGTAAAGTAAAATAAAGTTCCAGCCCAAATACGTCCCACTGTTGGGCACAAGCCTCTTCTCACTTCTGAGAGGGTGTGTCCGGCGCGGTGCCCCAATGCGTGTTGGCGGACTTGTCTTTGAAATATTTATTAATATATTTCACAAATTGCGTTACATGAGACTTAGTGACTAAACATAACATGCAAGTACTAACAATCACATTTTTTCATTTCGTAGACATGCAGGTTTCCTCACAATGTTTTCCTTCACCGCCGTGCTCGTAGTAAATCAGCACTTAAAATTGCAATCAACAATTTTATTGATGCCGGGGGGGATCGAACCCGGGTTTCTCGCGTATTGTGAAATTAACAACGAAACTGTTGTGAGCGCCTGTCAGCAAGTCCCTGAGCTACCAAGACTCTTTCTTTTTCTCTTTTTTCCGATAGGTAGCAGAATATTATTTGAGTAAAGACTTAAACTGATTACGAGTACAAACAGTTTTAACCGCGGTAAATATATTATGGTTGTAGCACGAATGAGTCGCAACGAACGGGGAAGAAACGTAACTATATTTATGTACCTATTTGGGGATAGATGTACATATATAGGTGCCTATGGGCAATAGTATCTACTTACCTTCAGCTGGATTGTGCGCTCGGTAGTCACCCTTATTTTGTTTAATTATTATAAGCCAGTGCTTGACCACAATCGTACCTAGTGGTAAATCCTAATGAAGCCCTAGATGGTAAATCGCACTGTCTTAGCGTAACAAAAGCCTATTCATTGTTGCCTTGCAGACCCCCACATTGTATTCGGACGACAAGACAGAGGCCGGCAAATTATTCCACTTCTTTGCTGTACGTATTAGAAAGACGAAACGAACCGTTTGGTTGGAACGCGTAGAATAACGATAACAAAGTGATGAAGACTCGCCGACCGTCTGGTTATCCGATGGTGGAAAAGGGAGAGAGGAATTAAAGCATGTAATTACTACGCAATGCATGCTATAGAATGCCGAGAGGTTGGCTTATCTGTACATATTATAAAACAAAGTCGCTTCCCGCCGTCTGTACGCTTAGGTCTTTCTTTCTTTTTTTTTTTAAAAAAAAACGTTGACCTCCACACTAAGATTTTCTTCGGTATCTCGGGGGCAGTTTATATACATAGATTTCACATGGACAAACATCCAGACCCAGAACAATTATTTGTAGGCCATACAAAAACCTGTTCTTTGCGGGATTCCAACCCGCGGCCCTTAGCGCTGCAAATCATTGCTAAGCCACTGCGCCACGGAGCCGTCTTTAAAGTTATGCGACTGATTTTGATGCGATTTTCATCAATAGCCAGAATAATTGGCATGAATTTTGTACATTATATAATCCTTCTGTCCGTGTGTATGTGACTGAGATCCTCCTAAACGGCTTGACCGATTTTGATGAAATTTTGTGTGTTAGTACATATTACATTATGTTAGCCATATTTGGCTTCTACCGCAAGAAAAATGCATTTATCTCTCAAATCTGTATAACTTTATGTTTTTTTGGTTTGAAACATTTCTCACAACACGGTCCAAAATATAGATATAATTAGCATATATTAAAGCACAGTCAACACATTTCTCACTGCTGTGCTGGTCACAATACTAGCCTTAATGAGGAGGTTAAGGTCACAAAGAGTGTACATGATATATTATGGTTTATGTTATTTAATTAAAAACACCTTGAGACTTGCTCGCGCTATATAATTCCACATTAGCAAATTCTATTTTTTAAACAAAGTGTACACGCTTGTTGTCTATCAAAGAATTTTACGTGGTAGAGCCATGCTGCAGCTATATTAGTAGTATAGTTGTAGCGCGAATGGGTCGGCTCGACCGGGGAAAGACCACGCTCTCAAAGAATACCAGCGTAAAATAGCAGCTTAACACTGCTGTGTTTCGTATGGTTAGTGTAGACAACCGGAGACCCATTTTACTGGAAAAGAGGCATTCCATCTTAGTACTCAATGGGTGACGACGCATCTGCATTTTTTTCTTTATGAAGATTTTCTATATGAGGATGAGGACTAGCTGTTCCCCGCGACTTCGCTCGCGTGTTAGGGTTTTTATTTTTTTGCGCGGAATTCTAATTCTTTTTCTAAAATAAAAGTAGCCTAAGTTACTCCTTACGAAATCAGCTATCTGCCAGTGAAAGTCCCGTCAAAATAGGTCCAGCCGTTTCGGAGATTAGCTGGAACAAACAGACAGACAGACGGACAGACAGACAGACAGACAAAAATTTAAAATATTGTATTTTAGTTATAAGTACCGTATTTACTTTCATATGGATTTAGTATAAAGCTGTTATTTTGACATTACAAACAGACACTTCAATTTTATTTATTTGTATTGATAAATGTAGATGTCTATGGGTCACAGCAACCACTTACCATCAGGTGGACTGTGTGCTCGTTTGTCATCCTATCCTATATTAAAAAAAAATTTACTTTAATATTAATTCGAAAATGTGGATTCACGTTTGTACACATTGTGTACCGTGCTCACCGTGTGTTGGTTCTGACTAGGTAGATCACGTAACGTCATATTTTATATTCGAGGTTGGTTAATCTGAAGCGACAAACGAACTGACAGTCCACCTGATGGTAAGTGGCTACTGCATTCCATTTTTTTTTATAGCAGAGGGGGCAAACGAGCTTGCGGCTCACCTGATGGTAAGTTACTACCGCCGCCCATGAACAACCGCAACACCAGGGGAATTGCAGATGCGTTGCCGGCCTTGAAAATTCCATGCACAGTCCCAGCCAATTCAATTATATTGGATCTTGGCTCTTTGTACCTTTTAGATCAGAATACAGCAGTGCAAGCACAGCTATTTGGCGGCACTAATATCTAAGACGGTGGTGCCTACCAAGACGACGAAAGACGTAGACGTAGAAAACGAATCTTACTACGTATTAAGTTTACTTCATTTATTATTTACTAGTTGTTCCCCGCGACTTCGCTCGCTTGGAATTTATTACGATTGGATTTTATGGGTTTTATTTATTTTTTGTTAATTTCTTTTTTTAAATAAAAATAGCCTAACTTACTCCTTATTACATTAGCTATCTGCCAGTGAAAGTCCCGTCAAAATCGGTCCAGCCGTTTCGGAGATTAACCGGAACAAACAGAGAGACAGACAGACAGACAAAAAATTTAAAATTGTGATTTGTTAAAAGCTGTTATTTTGACATTACAAACAGACACTTCAATTTTATTTATTTTTATAGATTAGGGAATAAAGTTATCTTAAAGATAATATGATAAATGAACTGCATGAAATTTTCAGTACTATATTCTTATAAAATAAATTTTTAACATCTCTATGTTAAAAATTAATTATCTAAGGATCCGCTTAACCCTTTCACAGGGGCAGATCTACTTAAAGGCTTTTTGGGCTGCAGCCCAGGGCCCCGTGAATACAGAGGGGCCCCAACCGAACTGAAACCAATAGACGATATTGTCAATAATAAAAATTATCTAGAATTTAAAAAAATCCGATCATAAGGTTGGCAACACTACGATCAATCAACCCGTGTGCGCATCTATCAAACGGAACGGGGAATTCCCTGTCGCTTGGTCGCTTGTTTTCGATCGCTGTATTCCGTGTATTGTCTATTACTGGGGTCTTCCCTCCGCTTATCGCCCGACGCAATTTTGTTATTTTTCCGCACTTCTGCTATCGTCGACTAAGTATATTAACGAATTGACTTTGTTATTGTTAGAAGTGTGTTTACTGTTTAGTGCGTGTGTTTAGTTTACTAAGTGATAGATAACTTAAAAGTTATAAGCACCGGACTTTTCTTTTAATTTACTAAAATTGAAAGTGTTCAGCATAACTAGACTTCCTGCTTTTAATAGGCAGTAGGTAAGTAAAAAGAATTATAAAAGATGACTTTTTTATTTTTATTTCAGTTTCAAAACTAAATGAATCGAACTCGTTCGATATTACGAACGAACGAACGGTTTCGTGGCAGTTTTAGATACATGGCCACTAAATGTTGGAACAATATACCACCACCTATACGGGAAACTAAATCTGTAAACGGTTTTAAAGCTAAATTAAAAATACACCTTTTAGCATCTCAAAAGTCATTATTTCACGTGTAGTGGCAGGTTATTTCATAGATACATAGATACATCATATATATGGATATAGGTGTATGTTTAATTTTAATATAATTTACAATACTTTTATGTATATACTTGGAAATATTTACTTTCAGTGAATGGTAAATTCATTATTTTTCGTTTATGTTGTTACCGATATAAGTAGTCGCGGGCGCAATACGGAATCAATATTTATCAGGGCTCCGCTGAAAATCAGCGCTGCTGCAGTATCTGTGGTAGCATATGCTGAGACGGAATCCTTTTGGCATCACATCATTCACTCTTGTTGCGATTTATTTTATTTTTATTTATGTTTTTCAACTACTTTGTATGTTTTTATGTCTCATTATTTCTAAATGTATATTTTGTGTGTGTATTGATGCTAATAAACATATGTCTATGTCTATGTCTATGTCTATATTTAATGATAATTTGGGAATTGCTACACTCATTACAAAGTAGGTATTAAAATTAAAAGTTCTATCCAGTTCTTTGTTTATTTTCAGAAAAATATCTTATTTTACAGTATGTCTGCTAGAAAATATAAAAGTGGAGCTGAAAAAAGAAAATTACAGTTTTGTCGAGAAAAAGAAATAAATAAATACGCAAAACTTGAAACTTTTTTTAAATCAGAACATATAAACGCGAATGAAATAGCTATAAATCCATTAAAAAACGTAAAGGAAGGTATTTTATGCGAAGAGAGTATAACCGAAGGAAGCAAAAAACCGCAAAACCAGAAAAAAAATACCAACGATGAAAATATACAATATCTTGACTTCGAGCAACCCTCTGGTTCCTCTGAAAACGAAATTGGTGTTCAGCAAAAGAAAGGTAATACCGATACCGAGGTGGAAAGAAATTTAGAAAATATTAAGTTTGAGTTTGAGAAATATGTTGACGTGGCTTGTGGCCAGATTTGCTAAATAATGATTTTATTAATTTCGTCCTCTCACATGAAATGACTGACTTTCAAAATAAAGATCCGAAGAATATATATTCAGCTTCTATGAAGAAATATAAAGAACAAAACAGATCTTTTTCAAACAGGTATTTCACTAGAAAAATGAAAAATGGCCAATTACTGGAAAGATCTTGGTTATGTTATTCAAAAAGGGTTGGTACTGTTTTTTGTTTGACTTGCAAACTTTTTTCTAAAACTCCTTCTCAATACACAACCGGATTTTCTGATTGGAAACACATAAGATTTTGTTTAGAAAATCACGAAAATTCTAATGAACATAAAAACTCAATGTTAGTGTGGTTGACACGAAAAGAAAATAAGTCTGTTTTAGACAAGCAGCTTCAGGAGCAATTAAATAAAGAAATAGAATATTATCACAATGTCCTAAAACGGGTTATTGCAGTGCTAAAGTTTTTGTGTATAAGAGGCTTAGCACTTAGAGGTTCCGAGGAAGTATTTGGTTCTCCACATAATGGTAATTTTATGGGTGCTCTAGAGCTATTGGCAGAATTCGACCCATTCATACGTGAACATATTGAACAACGAGAGCTGCGACCAAACCCTGTAATATCATATTTATCAAAAACAGTATATGAGGAAATAATTGAGATTATGGGTAAACAGATAATTAAACAAATTATAACTGAAATAAACAACGACGACACAAAGTATTATTCAATTATGATGGATTCAACCCCAGATCTGTCTCACGATGACCAACTTGCTATTGTATTACGATACTGTTTTCGGGGAAAAGTGTATGAAAGATGTGTGTCTTTCATTAAAATTAGTAGTCATACTGGCTTATATTTATTTAATATTCTAGAAGCCTTTTTGGAAACAAATGGACTACTACTGGATAATTGCAGGGGACAGTCATATGACAACGCTGCTAATATGGCCGGAATCTACAATGGTGTACAAGCACTACTAAAAGAAAAAAATAAATCCGCGGATTACGTGCCATGTGCTGCGCATTCCCTTAACCTAGTTGGTCAAGAATCCGTGAAGGTTGCAACCGAAATTGTAAATTTTTTTGGAATAGTGCTAAAAATATACGTTTTCTTCTCTGCTTCGACCCATAGGTGGGAACTATTAAATCGTGAAACAAAAGTAAAATTTACATTAAAAAGTTTAAGCCAGACCAGATGGTCTTGTCACTTTGATGCTGTCAGAGCTTTGAAAAGCAATTATGATGGCATTATGAAAATTCTCAATAGTTTCGGCGAAAATAACGATGAAAAGGTTGATTTCCGAAAAGAGGCACGAAATTTATTTAATAAACTGGCGAAACTAGAAACTGCAATTTTAATTATTTTTTGGGAAGAAATTTTGGAGAGATTTAATGTAGTTAATAAAAAAGTACAGAGCCCTGGTTTAGACATTGGTGAAGGCAATAAGTTAATTGTGTCATTAAAAGAGTTCGTGAAAAACATAAGGCAACAATCAGATCAGAAGCTAAAGGAATACGAAAAGAAAGCTAAAAAATTAAGTACTAGTGTGGAAACAGACTACAGTGACATAAATAAGAGACGCATTACTTCAAAATTTTCAGATAAATCTACAGATAAAGTCTAAGTAAACGGCGCAGAAAAATTTAAAAGAGACACGCTTAACGTTGCGTTGGATAAGATGATTATGGATTTAAATTATAGAAGCCAAGCCTATGAGACCTACAGCAAAAAATTTAAATTTTTAATGGATTTGCAAGATAGAAATCAAGAACACATAGATCTGGAAAGTGTACGTAATATTATTGATTATTATCCAAATGACATAGACGAACATTTAGTGAATGAGTGCATTCAGTTAAAATCTTACTTACTGCAGTCTAAGACAGAGTCTTACACCTCTTGCAGTGAAATTTTTTGGCTAATTTATGAAAAGAAACTTGTTGATGTTTTCCCAAACTGCTATACCATCTTAAAGATTTTTTTAACGATGCCGATCACTAGCTGTGAAGCGGAGCGTTCTTTCTCCAGGATGTCGTATATAGAAAACAAATACAGGACAACAATGTCGAACTATCGACTAAATCATTTATCAGTTCTTTCAATAAATTGCGATTTAACAAAGGACCTACAGTGCGATGACCAAATAAAAGAATTTGCAGCACAAAAATGCAGAAAGGTTGCTTTATAATTTATATAACATAACCATCTATAACCTGTCAATTTATTTTGCAATAAATAATGTTTTAATAAATAAATAAAATATTTTGTTTTCCTATTTTCTTCCTGTACTTAACATATATTACATTACATATACCTACATCACTTCAGAAAACAGTTTCTTGTCAAAATGGCAATTAGTTGAGTAATTAGGTAGGGCCCCTAAGCAGTATTAGCCCAGGGCCCCACAAATTCAAGATCCGCCCCTGCCCTTTCACGAACAAAACTGATGTGTAAAAGTTTTTATTTTAATGACTGGTTTAGGTTGTGTGCTGAGGGATATTATAAGCTTATTTCTGGTAAAATTATAAAAGAAACAGCAGACTATCCTGTAATAGTTGGGACAAATATGTCCCAGTATGCGTTAACTGGCGACAATTAATGGATTTTATAGAGTTTGTAAATTTAGATACTATACAGATTTATAGAAAAATAACAACAGCTTTTAGTTAAAAAAATGTTTCATTATATGTATATTTATTTATGAAACTCAACAAAACAATTTCTGTTTGCTGTGAAGCATAAATTCACATTACATAAATCACACACATTGTTAGTGCGATTCTCAACACTGATCTTAGCATATTGCACACATCTTTTACGTGAAGATTCTTTCTTCATCACGTGGGATGATAAGGATCGCGTGTGTCCTATATTTTGGATTCGTTTCTTTGTCATAAAGGTTGACGGTAAAGCATGCTTCCTTATGGAAAATGTCTCGATCATCGTCCTCGCCACAGCTTGACGATATTCTAGCGACGAAAGTAAACAACCTTCTATTAGATGTTCTCCGTGCAGATTTTCATATATTATATACAAAAAAAAAAAGCCGAAGGTAATATTTTATTTTAGATTTTCTGTCAATTTCATAGGTCACTTTTTTTGATCCATTAGATCTACTCCTCCCATATTTTTATTATATTTACTAACAATATCGGGACATGTAACCTCTAAACATTGTGCCGAAATTACTTGTTTGCGTTTCACCTTTTGAGTAGGTATTGGTGACAGAAAATTGAAGTCCTCAGAAATTGGTGAGGAGATGCACCGCTTTATTGTCCATCCAATTGATGAAAAAAATTCCCTCGAAACTGGTTATATAGATATCGCCTCTCTTCATATCTTTATCTAATGGTAAATGTTTCGGAGTATGTTTCCGCTGAGTGCGGACAGTGCCGCAAGATTTTTTATATTTTGCTTGGCTAAGTTGTATTGCAACAGAGGAGAATTGAAAAAGTTGTCAATGTAAACCTCGCATCCTAGTCCGATCAAAGGTTTTGTGAGATCTAGTACGACAGTCTCTCCTAGTCCTATTTCTGGTCCCGATCTTTTTTTACCCGTGTATAAGTCGAACTAGAATAAATATCCTGTTTTAGAATCGGCACGGCACCACATATTGAAACCTCTCTTCACAGGTTTATTTTGCATGTATTGCTTCATGATGTTATGACCTTTGAACTTCACCATGTTCATTTATAGACTGGGTAATGGTATTATTCATGGCCGATTGGAAACATGAATTGAAGTGATTCATCAATCTTCGAATTTTATAAGGTCTATCGAAAGCTGCCGATGTAGGTGGTGGTTGCTCCGAGTTATTGCAAAAATGTTAATTTCTTCTTATTTCTTCGAATCTCGATAAAGACATAACTGTGACTAAATAAGGAACACCCATATCAGGTTCAGTAGACCAGTAATTTCTGAGAGTAGGTAACACATGATAACCCATAACATAATTCATACCGATAAAAGCTGTCATTTCTTGAAGGTCTGTAGTGAAAACTGAACCATTGTTATGAGCATAGCGTAAAGACTCCAGTAATATAGTTTCTTCAATCAACGCCTTAATATTGGTAGTTGCCTCAAATATATCTATGGGTTTCAGAGATTCTGACTGTTGCAGTATGTTTACTGCAAAAGCTATATTTTAATTTTTTTTTCTTCCATTTCTTGGCCTGCACGGTTTGTGCGTCAGCCATGTCTTTCATTTTTCATTGTATAATTATCCTTCATAGTACAAATGTAGCCTTCATAGTACACTGCTTCACAATATGTTGATGCGCCACATTGTGAAGTCCTTGGGAGATTTTGATGGCAACTTGAGCCAGCAGACAGTTGGCGATGGTATCTCAAGGCGCCTAAGCAGACACCTTATCTTGAGAATCACATTACCATTAGAGCACTTGTTTCACCGTTTCCACTAATAGTTCACATGCGTAGACACTTAAATCGCACCACTTTTACATATTAAAGTCCACTTCAAACCATTATTTAAACAATAATACAGGAGCAACAAACCGCCGCTGGTCAAGTTCCCGCCAAAACTCTATATTTTAATTAACTTTTGAAAATTATTAACGAAGCGCGCCAAAACATACAAAAGTAATAATGAAATATTTGTTTCTTTTTTACGCGCCGCGCTACCAACCTTAAAAAATTAAAAGTTTCTTTCAAAAATAAATTGATAAACACTACTGTTTTGTTTTTAATTATTGACTATATCAGTAAAGTCAAGTAAAGTTTCAAGTATAGTATAGCATCAGTAGCCTAATGGCAGGACGCGGACCGCGAACTCGAAAGGTCGTGGGTTCGAATCCGCCATTCGATTACTGTCGTGAACCACTTCTAACACAAGCATTTTAAGCTTACCAGAAGTGGTTAAAGGGAATATTAGTAATGTTTAATAACATTACTAGTATTTTAAAAAAAAAGTGTCCTCGGATTTTATTACCACTGGACTACAAGTTCACGAAATTTTCAAACGTAGCTATTTCTCTCTCATTAGATGTTGATTCGCAACATCCAATGAGCAAGAAATAGTTACCATACTAGGTAATCAGTTTTAACGTAAATATATCCCAAGGCAAACGCTAATCGGATAATAGATTTCTAGAAACAAGGTCGCAGTATTTGCACAGTGCTGATACATTTGTTTTTACGTACAATTTTAATAGTATGTGGGGTATTAGCGACTACATCTAATCTTTTTAGATAAAGAAAATTAAAAAGTTATATTCCAAATCATTCTTTTCTAATTCATGTGCTTGGATATTCGCATGTGCAACATACGTATACTCAATTATTGTTTCCGAAGGTAATAGAGATCCGAGTTCCTAAGTTTAAAAAACCAAGCTGCAGTCAACATTTTCAACACCTTACGTTACGTTTACTGATCCGTCCTCAACGAACCACTGAGTGATAGAAACTTCACAGCTTTTGCTCAGTACGAAATAAATTAGATGACATAGAACTGCGAGTCTGGTGTACGGGACTTTAGCGGTCTTCATAAGTAGCCTTCCGAGCGCAGGAAACATCACGCGTCACTCCGACGCCCGAACCAGTGTATGTGTGTTTACCGTAAAATGTACTGTAATAGTTAAAGATTATTTTAAGTGCAACTAAGATCACCGTGCATTTAATTAATCTCTAAAAAATATATTATATTATGAAAACGTGAAGCGAAAACTTTTTACCTTTTTTTTTTGAGGAGTGTAAAAAAGTCAAGGTTGTAGTTTGTATGGAGAAGTAGTGCAGAAAGCTAAAATTTATTTATAACATAAGTTAAAAAAAATATCAATTAAAATAAAATAAATCTTTCTTTGTTTACGTTTATACTGTCAATATCAAACACATAATAGTCGCTTAGCAGTAATTGGAATGCACTTCCCTTAGAAATAATACGTATATAGTTTTATACGTGCTATATTAATAGTATAGGCCACGGGCCACATCACAGAATACCGGCGTAAAATGGCAGCTTGACACTGCACCGGTACCGTTACAGCCTATTAAGGTCCACTTTTGAACATAGGACTCAACCATAGAGCTATGGAGAGGGCTATGCTCGGGGTTTCTCTGCGTGATAAACTTAGAAATGAGGATATCCGCAGTAGAACCAGAGTAACCGACATAGCCCAACGGATTAGTAAGCTGAAGTGGCAGTGGACCGGCCACATAGCTGCTCGAAGAACCGTCAACCAATGGGGAAGAAAGGTTCTTGAGTGGCAGCCTCGTACCGGTAGGCGAAGTGTAGGGCAACCCCCCACGAGATGGGGTGACGTCCTGGTAAGACATGCAGGAAGTCGATGGATGCAGGTGACTCAGGAACGTGCTTTGTGGCATTCCTATGTTCAGCAGTGGACTTGTGAAAGGCTGTAATGATGATAATGATGATGACATTATATTTAGATCCTTTATTTCCCTATAATAAACAAAAATGTTTTAAATAAAGTTACTTTTTGGCCACCGAAAGTCGCACGCTTACTCCGTGCTACGACATACAACGACATACATATAGACGAATATGCATACAGCGAAGAAAGAAAACCTTTTAACGTAATTAGGTAATTCTCGCATCAACGGCGAGCGCCAAGACTCTGAAACAATGCGGCCACCTACAAACCACCTTTAAAGGTGACACTATTAAGTCAACTTTAGTGAACGCTTCACAAATATTTTGTTTTTAGTTTTAATATACGGTTCAGACAGAAAACGCTAGATTTAAACCTCATAGTTCTCGAGTTTGAAATGCGCCGGCGACCAATTCAGCTGATATTACTTAATACTACTTAAATTTTTAATTAATTACGAAATATACATAAAGAATTCTGCCAACTTGCATACAACGCTTCTTATAATACCCACCTGTGACAAATGGGTAATAATGGTCTGATATCAGTGCTAATTGTTTATATTTTTATGTACTAGCGATTCGCCTCGGTTTCGCATGGGTGATTTCTGGATATCGACAACAGCGCCGCCTAGCGGGTCTAATTGATTCAATAAACTATCCAGAGACCCACTCAAACACACACAACAAAACTTCATCAAAATCGGTCGAGCCAGTTTCAAGTTTTAGTCAAATTAACGGACAGCAATTGATCATTATATATGAGATGATTTAAGTAGACCAGCAAACATATAGGCATTAACATTTTTGATCGCGCATACCTACCTCACCAGGGGCTAAATGATAAGTCGGAATTGCACTGACTAAAACCCCATGGTTTTCTACCTTCGCCGCTTATTGGCCCCATGCATCATGGTGGCCTCTCTTCATGAGAGGACAACTCCTCCCCTTCTCCTTCACAGGTTAGGTGCACCAAAACACAATTAGGCGTTGCGAATAACCCCGAGAACGATACGCGGAGGCCATAGGGCCAGGAAAATCGAACACTCGGAAGCACCAGCCTCTCTGACTATAACGGCGGATCTATTCCATGGCTCCGTCGCCGATTTACTACGTTCTCGGCGGTGAAAGAAAACCTGCATATCTGAGAAGTTCCCCAGTTGAGTTGATCGCGCGTTGGCTCTTTATTTGGCCAAATGCTCTATGACCAAACCCATGGAGACCGGGAGGGGGAGTTATTTAACGTCCTGATGTCATAGTTTACGAAGACTATACAATCAACTTTTAAGAAATAATGTTTGGTCCGATCTACGCAGGACGAGCTTACAGTATCGTGAAGTCTTGCAGTAGTATGCTTGGGTTTGAAGTTAGGATGTTTTTAATTTCAATAGTCTTGGTAAATCATCCTTGGTAGGAATCGGTGTTCTATTGCGAGGATTTGCTGTCTATCAGATCTGATGTAATGGTTGGGATGATACTGAATATGTTGCCATACTTCAAACTTCTTGGAGGGTCGGTGCTTCACATCAGCAATATGTTCTTTTACGCAATTTTTATGGAACTTGCTTCCAGAGATGTGTTTTGTGTGATATATTAAAATTTGTTTTGTTAGAACTGCATTTATAAAATTTTGAAGTCTACTCGAACTCTACGTTCGATCGAATCAGAATTTATTTTATGGTGCCTATCAATATTATATGGGAACAATGATATGAATCATATATGGAATATAAGACCATGGATTCATCATTATTTTGATTAAAACTAAATTAACTTTAACTATGAATGAACGTAACAATTAAATAATAATAGTAAATTTTGATTCCAAGACAATTTATCTTTCTTATGAATACATCGGAAGACACGTCTAATAGATAAAATTATAGATGTTTCTAGGCATATGATATTAATGCAATTCTGAAAAACTGATTTATTCACGTGTTTCTCAATCATCTAGGTCTTTGGAAATTCAAAAAAATTCTTTGACAAACTGAAATAGATACACAGACACCGATGTGACTCTAAAAGTGATCGAATTTTGCTAAATTTGGCGCAGAATAGCATTTCATGATGTTACTAAATTGAAGACCACACGAGCGAAGCCACGGGCAAAAAGCTAGTACATTATATTCGTGTAACAGTTATCCTGATATATGTGCTATACTATTGTAGTTTTATTAAAATCCATTTAGTGGTTTTTGCGTGAAAGAGTAACATCCATAGATCCTCACAAACGTTCACGTTTATAATATTAGTAGTAGAATAGTTCTTTTAAGTCGGCTTTTACCTTTTATTAAAATATTTGTTTCCCTTATCACAATCTCTATATCGTCTAAATAATTCCATGAAAAGGTTTATTCCCTATTTTGCCATTGCCACCCTTAGGGGTAGAATTATTCTCCAAATTTATATAGGACCACCTCAAAAGTATTAATAACTATTTAATAAATATAGAATCATCAAAATCGCGGTGATAATTTGTTAATTATTATCGCAGATATAGCGTAACATGCATACCAAAAAAGAATTACAAAAATAATCAGAATCGGAATATTTATTGCCATAATTAATAGAACCAGACGTTACTTTGCGGAAGTCCATTATATTAAAGTTGGTAAAAAATTACTTCGCGTACATCCGCTATTTATTGTCAATAATCTAACAGTGGTAGAGCCACGCGGCAGCTTTTACAGTCGCACGGATGGGCCGGCTCGAACCGGGGTGGTACCACGACCTCACAGAATACCAGCGTGAAGTAGAGGTTTACCTCTGCGTTTCGCTTGGTGAGTGCAGGTGGCCGGAGGCTCTTTTTACTGGAAATGAAGCATTCCATCTTAGTCCTCACGGGTGGCAACGCATCTGCATTTTGGTTCGCAGACGAGGATAGATGTAGATGTCTATTGGTCACAGCAACCACTTACCATCAGGTGGACTGTGTGCTCGTTTGTCACCCTTATCCTATAAAAAAAACTGTGTATGTACAATTTGTGGGTGACATTGCAATTAAACATACAGTTCAATTGTTTTTTACCTAATTTTTGAAGTCGTCATAGGCTATAAGGCATTTATTGGAAACTTGGAAGATTCGGTCCGGGCTATTGGGAGCTGCAGATAAAATATATGTAGTTTGATTATTCTTATTTAGGTAATTTTAGAAAGACTTTTAAAGTAGTAAGATTAGTTTGAGAGATAACGATAAATCATACGTTCAATAGACATGTTATTAATAACAAATAAATATATCTTTATCTTTAACAATAACAATAACGTCCTCCAGACCGAATTTCGATCAGGGCGGCCAGTGTCAACGGAGACTAGCCATTTGCGTAGGACAGAATTATAGTGCCTGAATGAATGTGCAATTACAGGTGAATTCCATACTCGTTCTCTCTCATAGTCCGATGGGACTGTAATTCAACACGACCGGACAGAGATCAGGCGCAAGACCACTAGCTCTACGTGCTTTCCCAGGCACGGGTGTGGAACACCGCCAACTTTCTGACTCCAGCTGCTACTGAGAATTTTTTGTCAGAAAAACCAGAATAACTGGTTTTGGCCCATGACAAGCAATCGCGTTTACAACCACTAGACCAACGACATATTATTATAAAATAATTTGGACCCGCATTTATGAAATCATTGGAAAACACACGCTTTTGTACGTGGTAGAGCTATGCTGCAGCTATATTAATAGTATAGTTGTAGCATGAATGGGTCGGCTCGACCGGGGAAGGACCACGCTCTCACGGAATACCAGCGTAAAATAGCAGCTTAACGCTGCTGTGTTTCGTATGGTGAGTATAGAGAACCGGAGATCCATTTTACTGGAAAAGAGGCATTCTATCTTAGTCCTCACGGCTGACAACGCATCTGCATTTAAATTCGCAAACGAAGTAAGATGTAGATGTCTATGGGCCACAGTAACCACTTACCATCAGGTGGACTGTGTGCTCGTTTGTCAACCTTATTTTATAAAAAAAAACACAACGAACTTGAAAACACAACACAAAGGTCGCATATCAGAATAATAATTTCATTTCGTAATTTATCTAAGCCAAACAAATGTCTAAAATTAAACATTTGTGATGTTTATCATTTGTCAAATCAAAAATAATAACAGAATATTTACAAAGGTACCAGGTTATGTAGACATCAAAAATTTTGTGATTACTAGCAAAAGCTGATATATTTTTAAAATTTAACTTTAGCAAGTAAAAGTGTTTACGTTTTATTTTTTTTAAATAGAAATACACTGTTTAAAATTAAAAAATAAACCTAAAAACTGTTTTTTTTTTATTTTTTAATACCAAAAATTGAGTATTTCAATCCTAATGTAATTACAACAGAAATTTGATGGAAAGAAAAAGATTGTTTAACCGATTTTATGCAATTTATTAATAGACGGTTTCTATTTAATACAATATAACTCCTCCCCTGGCTCGAACACATGCGGAAATCCTCATCAAGTTATCCAGCATTTTTTGCGGTAACCTGTCCCATTTTTGAATAGTGGCATTTAGAAGCCGTCGAAGTGTGAACACTACAGTGACAATAATTTAAAGAAGAGATCAGTTTCGAAAATGTTTCAAACGTACTCTATTACTAGAAGAAGTTATTAATAAGGTTGATAAGGAATTAAGAAATAAGGAACTGATTTGGGTGAAAAAGTAGAAGATAGAAGATTCCACTTATAATCTTCTGATGATATGTCCCATAAACACGGATGTTCTCTGTATAAACTGACAAACTTTAAAGTTTGGTCATCAGATAACTTCTTCACCATTGTTAAAATCATTTCTTCTTCGCAATCCGCCAAAACAACCAACACGTGTTTACTATTCAATTGTCGTGTCAGCACTGGAATGGCACTGGATTGGCCGTCTACATTATTTCAGTTGCATTGGATTGGTCGCACTGGATTCAAAAGTAGATTGCCAATCCAGTTACTGGACTGGAATGCTCAGTGTATTCAGTGAATTCCAGTGCCGATTTCCATTTTTCCAGTAAGCAATCCAGCGCTGGATTCGATCGCTGTAAAACGAGCAGTTTCTTACAAATTTTGTCTTAATTTTCTTTGTAATTTTTGTCATATTTGACATAAAATATATATATGTTTAAAACATTTTAGAAGTAAAGTAAAGTAGAAGAATCAATTCCCCCCTTCAGAATGTGAAATAATTATATTCTTTTTTGTTATGTGAAGTCGGCTTCTACATTTAGTAAAAGGTTAATTATTTAGATTTTTTGACTGACTTTTGGGTGGACAAAAGAATATCACTAGCTCAAGGTAACAACTAGAATGTCGTCAATTCTTTTTATAACACTGAAGTCACAAACGACTTTCACCTGATGGTAAGTGGCAACTGGAACCCATGGACACTTGCAACCAACTTCAAACAAAGAGGGCTACATACGTGTTGTCACCTCTGAGGACTGAGAAGGAATGCCTCACAGCCTGTCATTATACTGGACCACTGTTTCGGTAAAGAGTATAAGTAACTAGTGTTACTGGTTACTATAACCAGTATTACTGGTTACTAATACTCTTGAAACCTTATGGCGCGTCTCCACCAAAAATGTTGATAACATTTATGTTTCCAACTGTTGACAAATCAACAAAAGTTGACGACGTTTGTTTCCGAAAATGTTTCAAAATGTTGCAAGAAGCGTCTCCACCGAGGGAACAAATGTCGGCAACAAGCGTATTCCTTTGATGTTGCCGCCGAAAATGGAAACACGATTCCGGACATTGTTTCGTTTTGTTGCTAAAACTAGGTGATTACAGAAACATTTGTTGACAAAACGTGTTGACAAATGTTGTCTTGGCAACAAAACTTTGGTGGAGACGCGCCATTATACTCATGAAAAGTCGACTGAAACACGGCATTGTATATTTATATTGTATACGTCTGGGAAGATACGGGTGGTGAACACCTAGGCAGAAAAGGCGTTCTACTACTAGTAAATTAGTTAAATAATTACATTAAAACTTCATCCCTTGTTTCCCACTCTAGGGGTGGAACTTTTTTCTTTTAATTTATACTGGACCACCCCTAAATTATATACTTCTAGCCGGTTTGGAAGATTTTGTTCTGCCTTTACCGAAACCCTTTGCCTTTCGCATTAAGGAAATGAGGGTCACTTATCGGGATAAAAACTATCTTATCTCTCAAGTTGGAGCAATCAATACATATTTACAAAATTTCATTAAAATTGGTTAAATGGTTTCAGAGATTTGCGTGACGAACATCGTGACACAGGATTTTTATGTAAGAAGACTTATTAAAAAGAGGATAATCCTCAACATATCGCGTAACATATAAAAATAGAACATACAGTCGAATTTCTATTCCATTTTTGAAAAATGAAAGACTCACATATACCTTATCATTTTCACTTCATTACAAAGAAATTCAAATATTCAATCTAGGTACTTGTTTATTGTGGAAAATAGTCTCTATCAAATAAGATTATTATCTAATCTGATAATCAATTGAAAGCTGCTCGACTCGAGCCATAGATAAGTTCAATATCATTAGAGTACCTACGTCTTTAGGAACTTATAAAGTAAGAGTGAAACCAGCAAAGTGGTTTCCAAACAAACGCCCTTTGTTGAAGCGCCTGTCAAATTATATTAGCAGTTCTCATGCCAATATTAGTCCGTAAGCTGTGTAGGTATGTTTAAAAAATGTTGTACCTGTCGTCGTTGTAAAATTTAGAGATCAAGTAAAGGTCGATTGAGCAAATTACAGCATTTTACTATTAAAAAGAGATCAATTTCCTATTCATGGTCCTTCGAGCCGGATTTGAAAAAACGTAATTGGACAAGATATTATTTAGTGGAATACGCTTGGGAAGTCTTAAATATTCGTTGTGGAAATACCACCGAGGGAGTGAAGATATTTAACCAAGAAATCTGGAGTCTTAGCCCCTTAGATATTGGACTATTATTTAATTTATTTAACCCAGCACTCATTATCAGGTAGTATTTTGTGTAAATCGACTGCTAATTTATCAGGTTAGTACCAAATTACCTATAAAATAATTACGTATAACTTAAAGTATTTAATCGGCTAAAATTCATTTAATATTGTTTTATATAGTTTCTAATAACCGTCAAATCATGATTAAATCAAATTATAAAGCTTAGTTAAATTATATTGACGATATTATAATTTTTTTTTCTCTTTATTGGTTTAAACTGTTTTTTTAAAAAAAAAATAAGTCAAGAGAGTGTATAATTGAAAAAATTGCATAATATTATTTATTACATACTAAGGCATACCTGTGAAGCTGTTTGATGGTCTGAATTGTATTTGTTACCCTTAATTGTTGTTAATTATAAAGTTAAATATCAAGGTAGTACATGTACCATTTTGTTTAATTATTTAAGAGTTTGAAAAATAAGTAAGGGAATTAGTTTTCATTTCTTTACAACTGTAAGCAAAATTGTATAAAACTACTTATGAATTATATTTTATAAAATATAAACTTCTTGTTTGTATAAATTTCAGGCATTTGCACTAGTCTCCCAATACCAGCCAGCATGCCAGAAGATAAGGAGCAAATTAGGAAACGAGCTAGTTACAAGGGACAAATAACAGCTTTTTCAAATTATTTAAATTCACTGAAGGTATCTTCATTGGCTGCTACTGAGGTAAATGAGTTGCAATTACGTATTAGTAGGATTGAGTCAATGTATGAACGATATGATGAGGTACAATTATCCATCGAGTGTAATACTGATAATATAGACGCCCAGATATCAGAACGAACTGATTTTGAATCCCTGTATTTTAAATCGCTTTCTCTTGCAAAAAGGATCTTAGCAGATTGCATTAAGTCAGATGACGTAAGCAGTGACGGTGGCTCTCATTCCGGCAATCATAAATTTGTTAAACTGCCCACTATTCAACTACCTAAATTTAATGGTTCTTATGATAATTGGTTAGAGTTTCATGACACGTTCATGAGCCTCATACATTCAAATGACGAGATAGATGACATAAATAAGTTTCACTATCTGAGAGCGTCGTTGGAAGGGCCCGCTGCTGTGGTAATACAGTCAATCGAATTCTCGGCAGCTAATTACACCGTCGCTTGGACTATATTATGTGATAGATATGATAATAAAAGACTACTAATTCAAAATCACGTGACAGCCTTATTTAATATAGCACCAATTAATAAAGAATTGTCTGTCAACTTAAAACGTCTTATTGACCAAATAAATAAAAATTTACGTGCACTAGAATCTCTCGGTGAGCCAACTAAACAATGGGACACACTTCTCATTCATATTATTACTCAAAAATTAGATGCTAAGACATATCATGAATGGGAAGAGTCTAAAGGTCGTTTGGAGAAAGATACACCTATTACGTTCGATATATTTTTGATGTTTTTAAAAAATCGAGCCGATTTAATCGAAACACTAGAAATGTCTAATTCTGGTGCTACTAACCGTTTAAATTCTTCTATAAAATATGCTCCAAAAGTTAAGGCAATGGTTTCAGTGCGGGATACCGGTAATAAAAACGGTTCGGCCTTTTCCGCCAAACTGTGTCCTAAATGTAAGGGTGACCATAAGTTAAGCAGTTGTCCTCAGTTTCTTGGATTAAGTAACGATGTGCGTCTACAGTTACTGCCAGAGTATAAAGTATGTTTCAATTGTCTTAATTCAGGACATTATGCAAATCACTGCAAAAAGCCAGGATGCAAAATATGCCACCGAAAGCATAACACTCTCGTGCACGTCGCAGATTACCAGTCAAAACCAATTACAGATATTAATACATCTAACACGAGTAGTGGTAATAATAAGCCCGTTATGCAAGGTCATTTCGAACAAACAAACAGTTCGACAGGCTCACAGTTGTCATCCAATTCTAACGCACATCTGTCATTATCCGCAAAGGTAGGCACTGCATCGTGTAGTGAACAAGGCGACGTATTGTTATCGACGGCATTAATTAAAGTTATAGGTAAGAATGGTTGTCCATATATTGCTCGTGCTATTCTTGATAGTGGCAGTAACGCTTGTTTAATAACTGAAGAGTTATATCAAAGGCTAGGTTTGCCCGCTCAAAATGTAAATCAGTCGGTAGTCGGTATTAATAATGCTTCGGCACACATCAAGAAGATTTGTAAGGTATCGATAAAATCATTGAATGATAACTTCTCTAGTAATCTTCATTGTTTTGTCCTACCATCAATAACCCAAAATGTACCTACCAGATATGTTAATTTGTCAAACTTAAAAATTCCATCTAATATTTCTCTGGCAGATCCTAATTTTCACTCACCTGCTCCCGTTGACATGCTTATAGGTGCTGATGTCTTTTGGGACTTAATAGGAACGCAGAGATTAAAATTAGGGGACGGTCAGCCGATTCTTTGTGAAACTAGCTTAGGATGGTTAGTATCAGGTCCGATAGATTATAGATATGTAAAGAAAGGGGTTAACTTTATTAAATGTAATTTTACAAGAATATTTCAAGATGAGGCTAGTAAAGATTTAGATGAAGATATACAAAAACTATTAGTACGCTTCTGGCACCTCGAAGAGGTAAGCCCTGCGTCTCTTTATTCAAACGAAGAAAAATTATGCGAAGAACACTTTTTAAAAAACTCCACGCGACTGGCAAATGGTCGATTTTGCGTGAGGATACCCTTAAAACATAATCCTGACGTATTAGGTGATTCTTGGCCACGAGCTAAAAGGTGTTTACTATCGCTAGAACGCAGGTTAGCAGGTCAATCTCAGGTCTATGAAATGTATAAAGAATTTATGTCAGAGTATGAAAGTCTGGGTCATATGGAGAAATGTGAGAATGATAATTTACCACGTAAGATGCATTTTATACCACATCACGGTGTGCTTCGGGAAAGTAGTACTACTACTAAATTAAGAGTCGTTTTCAATGCTGGCAGTCCGACTTCTTCGGGTGTTTCCTTGAATAATATACAGATGGTAGGTCCCGTGGTACAGGACGACCTTTTGTCCATTCTTTTACGCTTTCGGCTACACAAATACGTTCTCACAGCTGATGTTGAGAAAATGTACCGGCAAATAGTCATTCATCCCGATGACCGCTATTTGCAACAAATTGTCTGGCGTGATAACCCTTCAGAACAGCTTCAAGCTTATCAACTTAACACCGTGACTTACGGTACCTCTAGTGCTCCCTTTTTGGCAACTAGGTGCCTCCAACAATTAGGCTTAGAGTGTACCGATGACAAGGTTGCTCAAGTGATCATTCACGATTTTTACGTTGATGACTTGCTAACGGGAGGGGATGATATTAACGAGGTTACAGATTTGCGCCGTAAAGTGACTTCCACACTTGCATCAGCTCATATGGTTTTGCGAAAGTGGAAGTCGAATGAATCTCAACTGGTTAGTGAAAATGATATTTCTCCGCTTGATTTGAATATTGGTGGCTTTGAACCGACTAAAACTTTAGGCCTTGGTTGGCAATCACATACTGACCAACTTTGTTTCCCTATAGGAGGGCTATTCTCAGGTAGAACAAAGCGTGATATGTTATCTGTGATTTCTCAGATTTTTGATCCACTAGGACTTCTATCTCCCTGTGTAATTAAGATGAAAATGCTTCTTCAACAGTTGTGGCTGCTCAAGCTGTCATGGGATGAGCAGTTGACGCCAGAAATCAGCAAGATGTGGGCTGAGATAATAGTCGATTTACCTAAATTAAATACTCTACGTATTCCACGTCGTGTTATTTGTGACTCGCCTAGTTGGTTTGAATTTCATATTTTCTCGGACGCTTCTGAGCGAGCATATGGCGCCTGTTTATATGTGCGTAGTGTTAATGATCAGGGTGAGGTTTTAATTCAATTATTGATGGCGAAAAGTCGTGTCGCGCCGCTTAAACCTATAACAATCCCAAGACTGGAACTTTGTGGTGCACTTGTTGGAGCTCGCCTTTACCAAAAGGTTGTAGCATCGCTGAGACAACAGGCTAAGCGCACTTTCTTTTGGACAGATTCGTCCATCGTGTTAGGATGGTTAAAGGTGTTACCTAGCAAGCTACAACCCTTTGTCAGAAATAGGGTTGCTGAAATATTAGAGAAGACTGGAAATTGCGAGTGGAGGCATGTCCCAACAGAGTGTAATCCGGCCGATCATATTTCTCGCGGTGTGAGTTGTAAGGATATTTCATCCATGAGTAAGTGGTGGTCAGGACCTGAATTTTTAAAGAAAGAGGTCTCTCACTGGCCTGCAAATTTCTTAAGTATTAATCACGAGTTGCCTGAGATTAAATCGTCAAATGTTATCCTCCACGGAATACTTCATTCTAGCAACAATGAAGATTTAGGTGGGAATAAATTAATTGAATTTAAACGCTTTTCTAAATATACTAGATTAAATCGGACCGTTGCTTATGTGCTGCGTTTTATTAATAATTGTAGAAAGCAATCCGTTCACGGTCCTCTAAGCAATCAAGAGTTGCAAACCGCACTCAATGTTATTATAAGAATATCCCAGAGTGAATCATTTGAGGAATACACCATGTTAATTAAAAATAAAAGTTTACCCACTAAAAGTCCGTTGCATAAATTTAATGTATTTCTCGATGATAATAAAATAATGCGTGTTGGAGGGCGTCTTGAAAATTCCGATTACTGTTATGAGAAAAAACATCCCATACTTATACAGTCCACTCATTATTTTACCAAATTGCTCTTCAATTATGAGCACATAAGGTTAATGCACGCGGGACCACAGCTAATGTTGGCCACTATAAGAGAGATGTACTGGCCGATTAGAGGTCGTAATTTGGCCAGATCTTGTTATCGACAATGTGTAAGATGTAATAGAATGAAAGGAAAAACCATCTCTCCAATAATGGGCAACCTGCCACACCAACGCATCCTTTCTGGTTTTCCATTTCAAAATATTGGACTAGACTATGCGGGACCAATTCAATCTGTTTCTCGCCATGGCCGTGGTTGTAAAATTGTAAAGGTGGTATATAGCTATTTTTATTTGCTTCGCGACTAAGTCAATTCATCTTGAATTAGTGGGTGATTTAACTAGCAATACCTTCATATTAGCTTTGCGCAGATTTATGTCTAGAAGAGGGAAACCTCTTAATATTTATTCGGATAATGGTACCTCCTTTGTAGGCGCATACAATGACATTTCAAAATTTATTAGGACGTATTGTAATTCTTTATCTGAGGTAATGGCAAATGAAGGAATTAATTTCCATTTCATACCGCCTTATTCTCCCCATTTTGCTGGGCTTGCGGAGGCTGGTGTCAAATGCATTAAATATCATTTAGTTAGAGTGCTGGGTAATTGTAATGTGACTTACGAGGAACTAAATACCACATTAATACAAATTGAGGCTATACTTAACTCCAGACCACTCACACCTTTGTCAACGAATCCTGAAGACTTGCTACCACTAACGCCCGGTCATTTTTTGGTTGGACGCCCCTTGACTTCCTTGCCGACACCAGACTATAAAGATCATTCCGTAAGCTCTTTAACCCGATTTCAACGAATAGAACAATTACGTCAACATTTTTGGGCTAGATGGAGCAAGGAATATATATCAGAGCTTCAACTGCGGATGAAATGGCGTTCCTGTAAAGGCTCTTTGAAGTTAAATTCACTGGTACTCCTAAAAGAGGAGAATTCACCGCCATTAAAGTGGAAGATGGGTCGCATCGTCGCAGTCCATCCAGGCTCGGACGGCGTATCAAGGGTGGCGGATATCAAAACATCGACTGGTATAGTTCGCCGATCATTTAGCAAAATTTGTCCGCTTCCTGAACCTGAAGAATCTGGTTGAAAGGTAGACTTTCAACGCCGGGGGGCATGTTGAAGCGCCTGTCAAATTATATTAGCAGTTCTCATGCCAATATTAGTCCGTAAGCTGTGTAGGTATGTTTAAAAAATGTTGTACCTGTCGTCGTTGTAAAATTTAGAGATCAAGTAAAGGTCGATTGAGCAAATTACAGCATTTTACTATTAAAAAGAGATCAATTTCCTATTCACCCTTAAAATGAGTAACTCTACCTTTTTATAGAATAACGGTTACAAACAAGCACACAATATACCTGATAGTAAGTGGTATACACAGAAAACTTTAATCAACTTTAAATAGTAAAGGCCATATTCAATATAAACCTTATTATAAGCACGCAATAAACACGACCTTAATTAGAATTTGTTTGTAAGAAGCCGTAATTTGTTCGATGCCTGCTGTAATGCGTAGTAACTACTATGTTCAAATGTATCTTTTAATTATAGAATATTAATAACTAAGCCGTTGCATAAAACTAGTTTTACGGATTTTATCGCGTTTAATTTTACTTATTTTTATATCCTGATTCCCGACGTCTCGGGTGCTTTGCAGCACCCACGGTCAGGGGACTGAGTTGTTCGTCGTCTCTGTGTAAAAATTAACACGGAGTACCTCCAGCTATTTAATAATTAATTTTGTTGAATTATTCGAATGATGGTATGCTTGAGTTTAATAATTAGCTTGAGATCCTGTAATTTTTAATTTTAATAATTACAGAATTTCAAGCTGGTGGTAGTACCCAGCCCACTTCTCAATTGAACTGAGGTTGTTTTTTTATTTCAATAGCCTCACGTGTCTTATTTAGTAGGAATCGATGTTCATTCGCGAAGATATGCGGCGAGATGATGCAAATCTAATGAAATAGCGGGGGCCATACATGATATGATCACAGACTGCAAACTTCCCGGAGCGTTAGTGTTTCACGTCAGCTATGCTCATGTTCAATTACGCGGGGTTTTATGTTTGACGTGTGTATGTGTATGGTGTGATGGATTATCTTACGCCGCGTCACATACAAAAATTACTTACAAATATACTCTCTTTGTGTTTATAATGTTATGCTAATGACTTTGTTTTGTTTTTTCAGATGTCTGTTATAAGAGCAATCGCGGTATTCCTCTGCGGGTTCTTGTCGTTGAAACTTTGCGGAGCACAGATTGTTTCTGTTGGAAAATGCCCTGAAGTTAAAGCTATGAGTAATTTTGACGCTAAACGGGTAAGGTCATAACAGGTTGGAGTATATTGCCGTATGTAGTTGCAATAAGGATCTTTGTTTCTACTGTTTTAACCTGTCCGGTTACATGTTATTATACTTAAGTTGTCAATTTGCAAAAAAAATTTCATAATTTTCCAATTGTTTGTTTCACTGCGTGAATATAATTTTATTTAAAATTCTTAGAAAGATGATATCTGAGCGGACCCACACGTTTGCATGGACTAAAACCTGCTATTTGTTCCGCCGTATTCCTCTGTTTACTCCCTGCTTATTGAAATTAGAGCAAATTATATTTTTACTACATGACCTATCTCTACCACTGACATGTTCATAGGTTTATTTTACATAAATTAATAACTCTAAATAAAATACTAAAACTGCCCAGTTATAACGCCGTTATATAAGACATCCGACATACATCATATGTCCTTCTTATATTGTTCTCTAAAAAATGGTAAACCGGTGATCCAGTTTTAGAGGGGGAAACAAGGTAATACGGAATGATTATTTCGTAAATTTTTCATCATTGTGATTGACGTAAATTCTCTACTACGAACGAAGCCCATGTCTTTTAGTGGTGGGTTTACGGGCTTTTAGGGATACACGATAGGTATATACAAAACAAAAACCTTGGAGTTGTATTGAAAAAAAAAACAAATGTTTCGGATTTTATCGCGTTCAATTATAACTTATATTTAAATCCCGAGGAGGTGGGGGTGATTGACCTATTAATTTTTTTCCGACCTATGCTGAACGAGCGTACATTATCTTGAAGTAATTAAGTGGTATACTTAAGTTTAGGTTCAATTTTATTAATTATGGGATCCCACACAGATGGTAGGTAGAACCTATTGCCATCTTCTCTATAAAAATTTTGATGATTTTTAATACAAACAACCTCGCGAAACATCTTAGATAAAGATCGGTATTCTTTATGTTTATATTTGTTATGTTTTATCAAATCTTGGTGGTGGTACGATTCTGAACATGTTCACATATTGCAGATTACCCGGAGCGTCGGTGCTTCATGTCTGCTATATGTTCATACGTAGGTGTTTTGATCTTTTCTTTGTCTTATGTAATGAGGAAGAATAAATAAGTATTCATTAAATTAGGTGGATTAATAAGATTAAATATGGTTTAACAGTATCGTAACATTAAGAGAAGGGCGGCCTTTAACAAGATAGAATGGTGATTTGATTGTGAAAATCAACTGTGTTAGTGTCTCATCATGACCTACGGAGGAACTTTCTGACATTCTTTGAGGGAGGCCATGATAAAGCAGTGGACCTGTTATGAACTTAATTATGATAATGCTTAATTCTTTCTTGATGTATTATCCTTTCTTACGTATTATAATGCTTAATTCTTTCTTGATGTATTATCCTTTCTTATGTACCAGTAACATTCATTGCTATGCGGACGGTAGCACTGGTGATGCTTTATACACCGGCCGTGCCAATATTTCTCGGGAAAACGTCGCCGAGTACCGGAACAAACTTGTGTCTGAAGTCGAGACTTTGTTGAACAAAGTCTCAGACTGGGGTCGACTAAATCTAGTCCAGTTCAATCCCCAGAAGACACAAGTTTGCGCGTTTACCGCTAAAAGGAACCCCTTTGTCATATCTCCTCAGTTTCAAGGCACTCCCCTTGTTGCCTCAGCCAGTATCGGGATCCTCGGTGTCGACATATCGAGTGACGTGCAGTTTCGTGGTCACTTGGAAGAGAAGGCCAAATTGGCCTCTAAAAAGCGGGACAGTATTTCATGCCGGCACACTGCTTGCAACTTTACAAGGCGCAGGTTCGGCCTCACATGGAATACTGTTCCCATCTCTGGGCAGAGGCTCCCCAGTGCCAGCTCCTTCCACTTGACCGCATCCAGCGCAGAGCGGTTCGAATTGTCGACGACCGAGTTCTTTCCGATCGGCTTGACTCACTGGCACTGCGTAGAGATGTTGCATCTATTTGCGTATTTTATCGCATCTATCACGGGGAGTGCTCTGAGGAATTGCTCGGACTAATACCAGCCGCCGAATTTCACCATCGCACATCGCGACAAAACTCGCGATACCATCCATACCATCTGGATGATTGGCGGTCCACCACTGTGCGATTTAGAAGAAGTTTTCTCCCTCGCACAACTGCCTTGTGGAATCGATTACCATCAGCGATTTTTCCGGACCGATACGACTTAGAGACCTTCAAGAAAAGAGCCTACTCCTTTTTAAAAGGCCGGCAACGCATCTGCAATTCCCCTGGTGTTACAGTTGTTTATGGGCGGCGGTAGTCACTTACCATCAGGTGAGCCGCATGCTCGTTTGCCCCATCTCCTATAAAAAAAAATTATGTATGGTGGCGATGTAAGAGATAGAGATTCTATCAAACAAGGTATATCGACACGTGGGTGTCGTAAGGGCGACTATGAGAAATGCGAGAAAGATTTTGGGATCCCCGATAGATGGCGGTATAACCATTTTGTATATTACACCAGGCGTAAATTACCCTGATAGGTGAGAAGGAGCAACGTCGGGTTCATAGATTACTGTATGTCGGGTTCTAGGATCACCAGTCAGTCTGGCAAGCATGGCAATTATGATTACTATGTACTATGTCTATGCCTAATATAGGTGAGACCCATGTCAAATAGCAGCCTGTTACTTTTATGTAAATAACAAGATAAAATGTTTATTTTGATTAATATAAAAAATATTTGCTTTTTTATTTTTAACAGTACTTAGGAAGGTGGTACGAAGCGGAAAAATATTTTGCATTTTTCGAATTGGGTGGCCGATGCATCACAGCAGATTATGGTGAAAAGAACGGCGTTATTACTGTTAGTAACAAGCAAATTAATAATATGTAAGTATATTTTTCTGTCTAATTAAAAAAATACTTCTGTTTTTAAATGGTTTTCTGGAAAAGCTTAATACAGAAAATATTCAACTTTATATAGTTACTAAAGTTTAAACTTTTATGAGAGGAGAGATGCGTTTTCAATTTAAGTAATACAAACAATTATTCTCTATCGGCCATAACGACCACCGCCATCTGTTGGTAAGAGATGCAAGCAAAGAATTCTATATGGCCCACATGTACTAATAGCAAACCAAACCACAATAACGTTCGTCGCACCATGTGATAAATTAATCTGTATAAATAAATAAAATTGAATAGTCTGCTTATAATGTAAAAATAACTGTAAACATAAATGCATATTATGTAAATATATACGGTACGGTACCTACTTATAACAAAAAATTATTTTATAAAATTTTTGTCCTTCTATCTGTTTGTTCCGGCTAATCTCCGAAATGACTGGACCGATTTTGACGGGGCTTTCATTAGAAAAAAGAATTAGGGATCCGCGCAAAAAAAAAACTTAAAGACCATGAAATTTAATCGTAATAAATTAACAGCTAGTAAATAAAAAAATAACGATAATCAATATTTTTGAGTCTGTCACTGTATCTATATATAATTAAACATAATATTTTGAAAAATAATGTTCGATTATGCAATTTAAAAAGAAGCGTTTTCCTTAGATATCCTCTAAAAATCATACATAAGCATAGCTAGCTTATGTATACGAGGAACTCGTCTTTTTTCCATACTTGATACAATTACGAGTATACACTTCTTGCAAGCGGAAATCGAACCTGCGGCCCGCAACCACTACGCAATAAAGACATAATTAATGTATTAATGTTACGTAACTTTACGTTAATATATTTCAGCACTGGAAAAAGAACCGGAATCGAAGGTTACGCTACTCTTGATAGTAACACGGGGGAGGCCAAACTCTTGGTGACTTTTCCGAAAATGCCGGTCAGCATCCCGGCACCATATTGGGTCATCGACACGGACTACGACAACTATGCCGTCGTGTGGGGCTGTATTGAATTTGGAAATGTTATTCATGGACGTTTGTATAATTTACACATAATTATTCTTTATTTATTATTATTATTTTTAGGACGACGCTCTCACAGAATACCAACGTAAAATAGCAGCTTAATACTGCTGTGTTTCGTATGGTGAGTGTAGAGAAACGAATACCCTTTTTACTGGAAAAGAGGCATTCCATCTTAGTTCTCATGGGTGACAACGCATCTGCATTTTGATTCTTTATTGAGGATAGATGTAGAAGTCTATGGGTCACAGCAACCACTTACCATCAGGTGGACTGTGTGCTCGTTTGTCACTCTATTCTAAAAAAAATATTCTTTAACACTTCTTTTTACATACCAAGTGATGGCAGCGTCATGATCTCGGTCCGTTTTCATTCAATAAATATAAAAATAAGGTGGGGTTGTGTAGCCCTTGGGCCTATTATATATGAGGTTGCTTACAGCCGTACGTGGATGGCAGTAACCACTTACCATCACGAACTATCAGCTCGTTTGTCACTTCAGTTCGTCGTTAACACCGCAAAGGTGCGAACCTCAATTTTTCAAAAAATTACAATTTTCTAATAAGTATATTTAATTTTGTGATAAAAAAAGCTAGTAATCGGTGAATAATAAATGTTTTCTTGCTCTCCTGTAATTTTTTGAAAAATTGAGGTTCACCCCTTTGCGGCGTCAACGACTAGTTGTTTTTTTTTTAAATAACCGTAACCGACATAGCCCAACGGATCTGTAAGGTGAAGTGACAATAGATCGGCTATATTGTTCTAAGATCCGACACCCAATGGGGAAAACAGTTCTCGACTGGCAGCCTACTATTAAGCGAAGTGCAGGGCCACTAGATGGAGTGACTATCTTGTATGACATACAGGGAATCGATGGATACTGCAGCTATGATAATATGGTTATGGAACGAATGGATCGGTTCGACTCGGGAAGAACCACATAAAATAGCAAATTAATGCTGCTGTGTTTCGTATGGAAAGTGTAGAGAAACCCTTATTACTGGATGTGAGGCATTCAATCTTAGTTCTTAAGGGTGACAACGCATCTGCATTTTGATTCTTATATGATAGATAGATGTCTATGGGCCATAGCATCCACTTACTATCAGATGTACTGTGTGCTCGTTTGTAACCCTTAATCTAGCTATAAAAAAACGCCCTTGTTTTGTAACAAGACTATGATGATGAATTTTGATGATAAATTTCCGGGAATTAATAAAAGTACATCATTATACAAATAGCCTCCTCAATCTTCCACTCATGATATTGTTCTGTTTTTAGGAAACGCATGGATACTTACGAGGCAACGAAACCCACCAGCGAGCGTCTTAAAGAAAGCGTATGAAGCTATAAAAGATAACAGAATCGATCAATCTCATTTCTTAAAAACAGATCAGACCAACTGTATAATTGAAGACAGTCAATAGCTTAGCAATTTATATTTATATTAGTATACGTGGTAGAGCCATGCTGCAGTTATATTAGTAGTATAGTTGTAGCACGAATGGGTCGGCTCGATCGGTAAAGGACCACGCTCTCACAGAATACCAGCGTAAAATAGTAGCATAATGCTGCTGTTTCGTATGGTGAGTGTAGAGAACCGGAGACCCTTTTTACTGGAAACGAGGCATTCCACCGTAGACCTCACGGGTGACAACGCATCTGCATTTTGATCGTAATGGAAGATAGATATAGATGTGTATGGGCCACAGCAACCTCTTACCATCAGGTGTACTGTGTGCTCGTTTGTCGCCCTATCCTACAAAAAAAAATTATGTAAAAATATTTCCACTTCTACGTCAGTAGTGCCTTACAAAAAATAATATTTTCTTAGCATTTAATATACAAAAAGAAATGAATATTATTATTATTGGATATAATAGGAGGATATGTCGTTTTTCTCTACCATAAATTGTATTATTTAGAGATTATTCAAATTAATATTAAAATACAGTTATAATTGTTACAAAGAGAATTAAATATAGTATTGTTAAAGTTCTTGACTTTTAATTATTTCAGCCAAGTAGTCCAATGATTTAGTTGCAGGGCACCTTTTCCGTCTGGGTCCTTCGCAGGGTCACAGTCTAGTAAACCACAACTAGACTGTAGTAAAGTACCATCCTAATGCCTATTTTTGCTATGCGCCTACTGTTATTAGGGTATAAAAAGGCAGTACCGTTACAGATTATAAAGCATTCCATCTTATTCATCAGCGGTAACAACCTTTTATATATATTTTATAGGCTGCAGTGATTTCATACCATGAAGTGGACTTCAAGCTACTTTTAACCATAATGTTATGAAAATTAGAATTTAATACAACTTATCGCCATAAATTAATAAAAAAATTCATTATATTATAAAACGTGTATTTTTGTACGTGGTAGAGCCATGCTGCAGCTATATTAGTAGTATAGTTGTAGCACGAATGGGTCGGCTCGACCGGAGAAGGATCACGCTCTCACAGAATACCAGCGTAAAGTAGCAGCTTAATACTGCTATGTTTCGTATGGTCAGTGTAGAGAACCGGAGATCCTTTTTACTGGAAAAGAGGCATTTCATCTTAGTCCTCACGGGTGACAACGAATCTGCATTTTGATTCGCAAACGAGGATAAATGTAGATGTCTATGGGCCACAGCAACCAGGTGGACTGTACGCTCGTCTGTCACCCTGTCCTATAAAAAAACAGTATCTAGGCTAACGAGCATTGCTCGGTCTTAAAAAAATACAAAACTAATCAAAATCGTAAGAGCCGTTTTCGCAGACTTAGTGACATATATTATAGAAGAATTCCTCACATATATGTATATATGTACATTATATTCTTTAAATGCAAAATGAAATGAACTTTAAATGCGTAATTTATAATTGCGACTGTGATCGCTCTTTCTTCAATTAAAAATCAAAATGATACAGAAAATTTGTACTAAAATAAAATACCTAATTGTCATTAAATAGGGTATCCAGTTCTCAACGCTCACCATACAAAACATAGCAGCATTGTGCTGCAAATTTTCTAAATAAATTAAGAAGGATATTACGTTGACCGGTGGCTTGTTGACCTATTTTTAACAACCATAGGACTTAAAGATTCTGGTACAAAATCGCACGGAATTATATTTTTTTCGAAGTATGTGTACGAAGGGAGAGACTTAAAATGGTTTTCACTATTCGAAAGGTCTTAGTCTAACTACTTGTACTATTGACTGCCTCGTTGGTCTAGTGGTTGTAGTAATGCGATTGCTGATCATGAGGTCCCGGGTTCGAATCCCGGGTCGGGCAAAAAAAATCAGTTATAGTTTTTCTATCAAGAAATTCTCAGTAGCTGCCCGGAGTCAGGAAGTTGGCGGTGTCTCATCCCCGTGCCTCGGAAAGCACGTAAAGCGTTGGTCCTGCGCCTGATCTCTCTCCTGTCGTATCAGTTTACCGTCCCGTTGGACTATGAGAGTGAGGGAATAGAGAGTGCACCTGTGCTTGCACATACACTTGTCACTATATATAATCCTGTACTGCGCCGATGGCTAGTCTCCGTTGACCGAAATTCGGTCTGGAGGACATTATTATTATTATTATTACTTGTACTATTATCTATTCTGTGGTCTAACATAAAATTTGCGATCATTATCACTTCGAAATATGAGAAAGTTTCCATGTGATAGCTTGAGCTCTCCGTATTATGCGATCTGATATTAAGCGTGTGTCGTGACTGTTATCAGTGTACATGGACGGGGGTGAAAAGCTGGTCATGAAATAAAAATCAAATATCTTTTTAATTTTTTTTATCAATGAAACAATGTCTATATTATTTGTAAAGTCAAGTTATTGTAAAAGCGTTTCTAATGTACATTTCATTATTAGACAAACATGATAAGAGTATCTTTCAAAAATCTGATACAAAATAAATAATAATATTGCAAGTCTTAAAATACGTATATATGGTACATTATTTTATTGAGAAAACATTTATAGACTTAGTAAAATATATTAACATAATTATAATCTGTTTTAAGATATATTTATTAATAGGTTATGTATTACATAACAAAATCGTTACCATAAAAATTTGTACATTGAAAATTTCTGAAGCTAATTTTACTTTGCTAATGTAAAAATAAATCAATGTTTTTTTTTTAATTTTTTTATATTTTCCACGTCACAAATCTAGAATCGCGTTACACTTCAATTTCTGTAACATTTTATGTTTAAATAACATAAGAATATAAAAAATATAACCATTTTTATGACAACAGCCTAAACAATGCCCATAATATGACTAAATATACTACGCAGGGGTACTATCATCAGAATGCCAACTTTTTCTATGTTCTTTGGTAGCTTCGTCGTAGGTCGGTGGAGGAGGCAAGTGGTCACTTTTGGTCTTTGCTGGCAGCTTTGCCGCGGCAGCCAGGCGATCTTCTTCCGCCTCTTCAGGTATGGATTCACGACGACGTGCGTCGAATTCAGCGAGTGCCGGTTGAGATATGTTATTGCGTTGTGTGAGCTTCGGAGCGCTGTTGGCCAACTGAAACGTAAAAAAAGGAAGTTACAATCGACTTATTATTTACTTACTTACTTATCTTCACGCACAATCCCTGACGGGGTAGCCAGAGAGAACAGATCGCCAAGTGTCACGATCCTTACATACCTCTTTCGCTTCTTTCAGATTCATTATCTTCTTCATACATGCACGTCTAGGTATCCGAGTACTCTTGACCCTACCCTCTTCGAGCAATTTGCTCACATGGTCTTCGAAAGTCAGTCTCGGTCTACCTCGACACCTTTTAATATTAACTTTCGCGTTCGCGCGCTTTTTCTTCACCATTCGGTCTTCACTCATTCGCTCAACGTGCCCAAACCACCGAAGCACGCCCTTATCAATTTTCGTGATAAAGTCATCTTTTAAACCTGCCATATTGCGAATCTCTTCGTTTCGCTTTCGGTCGGCCATGGTAACGCCGCACATTTTACGAAGAAATCGCATCTCCACTGCATTCAACTTGATTTTATGCTTCTTCTGGCATACCCAGGTTTCGCTGCCATATAACAAAGTCGGTACCAACACTGCGTTATGTATTGCAAGGCGTGCACTCTTCACCACGCCTTGCCTTTTGACTAACGCAGTCAGGGCACCATTGACTTTGTTCCCGGCAGCGACACGCCTGTCCACATCTAAATCACATCTTCCATCCCGGCTAAAAGCACTCCCCAAGTATACAATTTCAATTACTTGCTTACTTGCTACTTTAATGCCCGCAGTTCTGCCTCTGATGGTGCAATAAGCACTGCATCATCAGCATACAGCAGACAATTTACTTTAATGTCACCCAATTTCACATCCAAACAGCTATCTTTCAGCTTTTGTAAACAGCTGTCGAGATACAGTATGAACAGCCAGGAAGACATGACACAACCCTGTTTTACGCCCGTTTGGACGCTAAACATGGGTGACAGGTCATGCCCTACCCGCACACAGGCTTTACAGTCACAGTAAAGAGACTGCACAGCCCTTAGCAATCGACCATCCACACCATACCCCGGCAACAGTTCCCACATTTTCTTCCTTACAACCTTATTAAATGCTTTCTCAAGATCCACAAAAGCACAGAAAATCCTCTGGTTAGCAGCCAGAAGCTTTTCCGTGATCATGCGGAGAGAAAACATTTGATCCGTGCATCCTCTTCCAGGTCTAAATCCGCATTGTGCCTCCCATAGAAATCTTTCCGATTTCTCTTGCATCCTACGTGTCAAAACCTTCGAGTAAACTTTACTTGCTAAACTGGTCAAGCTGATCACCCGATAGCATCCGCAGTCAAAATGTAAACCTTTACCTTTATATAAAGGCACAATGACTGCGGATCGCCAATCATCCGGGACATCCCCCGTCCGCCAGCACAAATTGCACAGCAGATGAAAGCTGTCCCAGACACGAGGCCCACCATACTTGACCATTTCAGCAGTAACTCTGTCTAGTCCCGCAGCCTTACCACATTTCAAACTTCGAATCGCACGTTCAATCTCTTTCATACTGATGACCTCAGTGTCATCGAGGTCCGGGTCTGGCGTACCAGTCACGGCGTCATCCCCGGATCCCTCACTAAGATCATCAACAATCGACTTATTAGATGATTTATTAATCAAAGCCAAAGAAAGATTACAAGACTTACACAAAAATAATTTCACCGATTGTGGTGATTCTAGCAACATGAATTGTATTTGTACCTAAACAGCTTCTGTATTTCCCTTTGGTTTTTCTTATTACGTTTTATAATTATAATGTTGCGGATTCACATTGTATCGGTTTGTTTAATTCGGGTTTCTAATATAGTTTAGCCGTATACGTTCATAAATATAAAGGCTTATAAAGGCATTTAAAAGTTTTGTGTGTCGGTCTTATGATACACTTGCGCGCTGCGTGTTGTACAAAAAAGCGAACCGTGTGAATTCTTCGTGATATTCTAACATACACCGCTCGCGGTTTTTATTATTTATCTCTATATATATATGTATAAGGTATTCTCATCTGGTTGGGCTGAATAGATATATAAGAGTAAATAATAAATGTACATAAATATGTATTAAATAATACATAAATAAATAAAAGCCCTACCAGATGGAAGTCCCCGGTAGGGGAGATAAAACGGCCGAGCGTTAAGGAACAAAGGGAAATAAACCGGTGGTTGATGCGGGCGGTATCGAGGAGCACCGCCTTCTGCATTTGAGTCTGGAGCGTTTGGTCACGGAGTCCCAGTCGTCTCAGATGAGCCGAGAGGCTGATCGGGATTAGTCCGTTCGCAGAGACGACTACTGGAATAATTTCGGTCGGCAGACCACCCCACATGTCGGTCACCTCGCGAGTTAGGTCCAGATATTTTGTTTTCTTATCTGTTTCGGCTTTCACGAGGTTCTCGTCATACGGAATGCTAATCTCGACCAAAAATATCCTTGACTGTGCCCGGTCAATCAGCACAATATCAGGCTTATTCGCAAGAATAGTCCTGTCTGTGATGATGGCCCGGTCCCAGTAGAGCCTGGCACGGTCATTTTCGAGTACGACTTCCGGTAATAAGGCAGTTTCCGATCCACGAGTCCGTATTTCAAAGCGAGCTTCAGGTGTAGAATCCTGGCTACTAGATTGTGTCTGTGCAAGTACTCAGAGTTAGAAAGAGCCGTACAACCGTAGATGATATGCCTAAGTGACTCACCGGGATGGCGGCAAGCTCGACTGATGTCGACGGCACCATTCTTTAGGATGTATCTCCGATAGTTGTTGGTCTTAATAACCTGGTCCTGTACTGCACAGACAATACCCTCGGTTTCCCCAAAGAGCCATTGCTCGTTGGCGATAGGGGAGTAAGTCCTTTATCACAAGAAATGACGTCCCTATAGAATTGATCATCCGATCTCGTCAGGAAGTAATTACGGAGGCTGCATACTTCCCGATTATGTATGGTGAGTGCGCTTAAAAAGTCACGCCCACGACATGCTTCCGCGGCAAGTGTAGCCCCATTACCGACGATCTCGGATGGTGCATCCTATGGGACGTCATGGTAGTGCGGACTTTTCTATCCAGGGCGTTAAGTTCAGTTTGAGTCCATCTGAGTATGCCAAAGTTTTTATTATTATTATTATTTGGTGTATCTATAGTTTTCTCATCTAGTTGGCCAGTATAAATATATAAAATTGTAAATGATTATTATTATTATCATTTATTATTAAATTTCAAGTTACATACTCATAATATTTTTTAGTAAAGTGTAGCACCTCTTAGTAGCATTTAAAGGAATAAAAATAATATTATGTAAATTTAACTATGCATTAACTGCTGGGCATATGCTTTTACAGCAGTTAAGAATAAAGGTGGGTGATTTTCTTTGTTCCATATTAATCTCAGAGTGTTGTTGGGGCTGGCACTGCGCACTAAGGATGCACAGCTCTTACGTAAAATCGCTGGGTTTATTAAATATATCCACCACGCTACAGCGTCGGAACAGTCAATTTACACTTTTGCACCCAACACATTTACTACAAAGCCCTTCGTTCCCTTTCTATCAGCCTTGGGTGTCGTAAATGGCGACAAATGGATATAGGAGATAAGCAGTAGCATCTTCCTGAAACTAGCTAAAAATAATTAAAACTGCGATAACCAACCTGCATGCCAAGCGTGCCAATTATCTCACTTCTGTTAGACGATTTATAATCTAAATGTATTAAATATTATAAAGTTTTAAAGTTCACATAAGCTGAATGGCGAAAATACCGATGCCTGAGCCTCAGAATTTTTATTTTAAATAGTACCGTTTTTGTCCATAAAAAATTGGGCCGCTAATATGTTTAATTTGACTAATTCTGTTAGCACTTGTTCTTGTAAGCATTAATTTGTTATGCCTTTGTGTACATTTTCGATGTCATGAAATAATACATACAAATGAAATATCCTGCCATGATATGACAATTTAAATATATATTATTTAAATATTTAATATTAAATTGTCATCGCGCGCAGACTTGACGACTTCCAGCCTCCCGAACAAGCCGGTTTCCGAAAGGGTTTTAGCACCATAGACCACATACATACCCTTCGGCAAATCGTACAGAAGTCCGAGGAGTACAATTTGCCACTATCTCTGGCATATGTGGACTATGAGAAAGCCTTTGATTCCGTCGAAATTTGGGCGGTGCTGCAGTCCCTTCAGCGGTGCCAAGTTGACTGTCGGTATATCGAAGTGTTGAAGTGCTTGTACAGTAGGGCTACGATGGCTATCCGAGTACAGAACCAGAATACGAAACCTATCCAATTGCAGAGAGGTGTAAGACAGGGTGACGTCATATCCCCGAAACTCTTCACCGCTGCATTGGAAGACGTTTTCAAGCTTCTGGACTGGAAAGGATACGGTATCAACATCAATGGCGAGTACATCACTCACCTTCGATTTGCCGACGATATAGTCCTTATGGCAGAATCGCTGGAGGACCTAAGCACTATGCTCAATGACCTCAATAGTGTTTCCCAACGGATAGGTCTTAAGATGAACATGGACAAAACAAAGATCATGTTTAATGTCCATGTCACACCTATGCCGGTAGTTGTTGGGAGCACTAAGCTCGAAGTTGTTGACGAGTATGTTTACCTGGGACAAATAGTCCGACTAGGTAAGTCCAACTTCGACCGAGAGGTCAATCGACGGATTCAACTCGGCTGGGCAGCGTTCGGGAAGCTAGGACACATCTTCTCGTCAGACATACCTCAAAACCTGAAAACGAAATTGTACAACCAGTGCGTGTTGCCAGTGATGACTTATGGAACTGAGACGTGGTCCTTCACTGCTGGCCGTATGAGGAAGCTCAAGGTCGCTCAGCGAGCTATGGAGAGGGCTATGCTCGGAGTTTCTCTGCGTGATAAACTTAGGAATGAGGATATCCGCAGTAGAACCAGAGTGACCGACATAGCCCAACGGATTAGTAAGCTGAAGTGGCAGTGGGCCGGCCATATAGCTCGAAGAACCGACAACCGATGGGGAAGAAAGGTTCTCGAGTGGCAGCCTCGTACCGGTAGGCGAAGTGTAGGGCGTCCCCCCACGAGATGGAGTGACGACCTGGTAAGACATGCAGGAAGTCGATGGATGCAGGTGGCTCAGGACCGTGCTTTGTGGCATTCTTTGGGGGAGGCCTATGTTCAGCAGTGGACTTGTGAAGGGCTGTAATGATGATGATGATGATGATGAAATTGTCATCATTTAAATATATAGATATTAAATTATATATGAAGTAATTTTGACGGTTTGCTTATAATATAAACAAATAAAAATTGTTATATCGCCTTAGTAGCGTACCTAGCATGGTATAATGCGACACTGGCAAGGGCTGGGCTATTCCGTTTATTCACTCTAAAAAATCCAGCCTAGAGTGGATACTCGGAATCGCGTGTTCATAATCGGAATTCACTTTTGTCTGTTCTTCCAACTTTTTACCCCAAGTACAGTTCAACTCTTACACTTTAATTCTTAATTAATTTTTTATAAACACAAACTAAAACAAAAATAATAATTATTACGTATCGCTTTTACCGTTACCGTTACAGCCTATTAAAGTCTTCCTTGTTTTAAATAATATTACATACTACGTAATTTATAAATTCTGAAATATGTCCAGAAAATCACCAATACTAATTTAATTATGGGGTAGGCGTAATTTGATATCCTAGATTGCAATGGTGTTCTCAATCTCTTTGCTGCAACAGATGTGTTAGCGAAAAAAGTTATTTTACAAGCATTCCATAAACGTTACCTTTGGATATTTGTCTGTAACTTGTTTAACCCTTTAATTTGTTTTATGTCAAGAATCCAATGAATCTGTGGTCCTGTGAGGTACCTACTCCTTTTATTTCAGTATTGACCTATCAAACAAAAATATGTACATATATACATATTTATATAGGTATGCTTATGTCTACTAAGTATCTTGGGCCAGTTTTTATGATGTTTCTCTAAATGACTGGACACAACCGAAGGACAAAATCGGAAGGAAAATAATATATACGAATTCCCGTTATCCACCCTGTCTGGGGTGAGTAGATTTACACGCGTTTCCGAGAATCCACCCTAGGGTGAATTCTTTAGGATGGATAAACGGAATAACCCCCCACGCTGCATTATACCATGACAGAATCCTTAGTCTAATTATATTGAAATTTTCGATATATTATATGATAATTTAAAATTTTATACAGCTGACTTCAATATAAGTTATTAAGAATAACTCAAAAACTATTGGTCTGACCTTAATTAATATCAATATAAATAAATTATAATTTAATCGATGATAAAAACTTCGACGTTCGAGTTCCCGTTGTTTAAGCGATAACCGTATAGGTAATATTTTTGATAATATTAAAATATGTAATTGAATTAGATTTTTAATCAGCTATATTTTTAATAAGCAAAAACATTTCAAATAAAGTAACATTTTGTGAGATTAGTCGCAAGCTTACTTCGTACTGGACAAATATGCATGCAGCGTTGAAGAGAGAGCTAAAAGTCTTTTAACATCTGAAAACCTTGCCTTAATTAGCGGTGATAATAATTTAAAATTAAAAATTTTGTACAGCCGACTTCAATATAAATTATTAAGATTGACTCAAAAACTATTGGTCTGACCTTGATCAAATTCATATGGGACCACACGAGAACTATCAACTTTCATATAAAAAAAAGAATCATCGAAATCGGTTCACCCAGTAAAAAGTTATGAGGTAACACACATTAAAAAAAACATACGCGTCGAATTGAGTACCGTCTCCTTTTTGGAAGTCGGCAGAAAATGGAAATAATACTAGGTTCCTTTTCGATTACAGCACATGCCGACATGTGAATATTGATTTTATTCAAAATCAGCTATGATGAAATTAAAAAAAATCTAACATATACAACATAAAACTGCACAGATAAATATTCTATATTTAAAAACACGATTTCAAAAAAATTAAATTCTATAAAACCGCAGCGAAATTCTATGATTTTAAAAAAAATACCTTCTCGATTCTCGAACAGTTTTAGGTGCCAATGCACGGAAACAAATGCTCTGTTTACTCAACAAAAGCCAATACAAATAAGGCGGAACCTTGCTTACGAATTTAGTCCTAATTTCTATTTGCCTTCGTTATCTGTGACTTATTAATGCACATTTATTGCATTACATGAATTGTAGGTACAATATAATTAGTAGCACAATTTATAATATTACATTTGTTGTACCATATAATTTAAAATTTAAAATTTTGTACAGCTGACTTCAATATAAGTTATTAAGAATAACTCAATAACTATTGATATGACCTTGATTAAATTCATATGGGATCATACGAGAAGTATCAACTTTCAAATACATAAAGAATCATCTAAATCGGTCCACCCAGTAAAAAGTTATGAGGTAACACACATAAAAAAAAACAACTCTTTCTCATAGATTTTTAATGTCTTTTTTCTAATTTTTGACAAACCAGGCTCTACAACATTTATTTTATTGGTATAGCTATGTAGAGTATATCATAATTATTAAAGTTTCAGATCTATTTATGAATTTCCCACTGGGTCAAAATGTTTTTTACTTCTGAATATTGCTAAGCTCTTAACAAAAATAAGTCATAGTTTATCATCTCTTCTTAAAAGAAAATTCACTTCCTTTCTAACCTCTATACGGCTTTGGCTTACTGCTTCTAGGTGGCAGCAATAATCAAGAGTTTTGTACCCACATAAGGTATTAGGCACAAAAATACAAAGTAACACTACCGACTCTACATTAATTTCGCAATGGCAGTGGGTGTACTGCTTCCAAGCGGTAGCAATAATCAAGAGTTTTGTACCCACATAAGGTATTAGGCACAAAAATACAAAGTAACACTACCGACTCTACATTAATTTCGCAATGGCAGTGGGTGTACTGCTTCCAAGCGGTAGCAATAATCAAGAGTTTTGTACCCACATAAGGTATTAAGGCAGAAAAATAAAAAGTAACTCTACCGACTCTACATCAAATATTTCTTCACTAACAACGATTCTCAACCAGATAACAACCAAACGGGAATGAGTGAACTTTTCTGTCTTGTATTCATTGAAGTATTTGTCTTTTTTTCTCTGAAGTAAAGGCGACAAGCGAACACTTGTCCATTCGATTTTAAATGTATCCCATGACTCTATCGAAATTTATCGAAATGTAATCGTTGTCATCTCTCTGAGGTCTGAGATTCTATCGTACACACTTCCTTAGAGTTTCGCTATCCTCTCTAGGAGTCTAATTTAAAGGTAGTCGCTCCTCCCTTGTATTTAAGTAGATTTTAGCACATTTACAATGGCAAATATAATAAAAATTCTAAAACTTACTTAAACACTATAGAAAGGTGCAGAGATCTAGATTTTAAGATACTCGTACTTAAGATGGTAAATGTGACGAACTACCGGAAATAAAAGAGAGCGTAGCGTTTTAATTATACGTTCTCTACCAGTAAAAAGGTAAGCATAATTATGCTTATGTTTTATGAAGTTAAATGTGCAATATTATTGTAATCCTTTCTCGCTCAAGCCTACCTATTCTTGTTGTTGTCATAAAACACTGATGCATGACCACACTACGTAAAAATATAGGTCAACTCTAGTTAAGGTGGTTCCGTTTTTTAGAAAATTATTTCCGCTGTCCAATTTACTATCTTATAAAAATTGGGTATATCGTTAGTACTTTTAGTACAAATAATATTTCATTTCTGTGTTATAGTTATACAAATTCGTCTAATACATATACCTTATATTATGGCTTCTGTTAAGCTCCACAACCAAAGTAGGTTAAGGGTATACGGGCACCTAAGGCGACAGTGGTAATTAAGACTGCTTTGCTAGGTATGGACTCCGTTGCTGAACATTGTAACATTGAAAAATATTGTATTGTTTTATTTATTTTTAAATTAGCTACAACGGTTACAGAAGATTTTTACCGATTTTATATGTTTAAGTAACTGTTGAAAATGGGTCGAATACGTCGCGGCACAGAGCTCCTCTCCTATTCCCTCTGGTTTATAATTAATAGAATCAGGCGTTACTTTGAGGAAATCCGTTATATTAAAGCTTTTAAAAAGTTACTTCGCAAACATCCGCGCTATAAAATAAAATGATGAAGCCAACTGTGGATAGGATAAATTTTGGTCCTCTCTTAGGAAGAGAGAAGAAACTACAGCTTTAAGTTGTATTTAAAAGCCCCAAACGTCAAATATGAATTTACAACCGCAATGAAGGTTTTAAGTGACGCTTGCACATTGAAATCAAATGTAGGTTCCAATAATGCGCCATAAACAAAGAGTTTTTTTTTTATAGAATAAGGGTAACAACGAGAGGTAAAAACGAAACGAGCACACATTTCACCTGATTGAAGTGGGTACTGTTGTCTATTGATATCTACATTTATCCCCTGTTACAATTTAAAATGCACATGCGATGTCACCCTTGAGGAGGAGGACTAAGATTTAATGCCTCGTTTCCTGTAAAAGGGGTATCCGGTTCTCTACACTCGCCATACGAAACTCAGCAGCATTCAGCTGCTATTCGGTGAGAGCGTGATCCTTCCCCGATAGAACCGACCCATTCGTGCTACAACCATAGTATAGCTGCAGCATGGCTCTACCACGTACAAAAAATTAATTAATTAAAGATAATGTATCTAATAATAATACTTACAAATAAAATCCAAAAGCCAATACAATGTCGTAACGGTTTGCACATGAATCTGAAACTCGTGATTTAGAAATGAACGGGACTTAAGAACAGTTTTGTTATTACTGATTAAAACATTAAAAAAATAATAAAACGAAGTTATTTATTACTCCCGCCTACTCTGATTATATTAAGATCTTCCAGAGCTATCGTACTGTTTGTTGTTGTGAGATAGGATTCCAAAATCAGTTGAAAACGATTTAATTAAAATAATAAATAACATGTGATTATTAAAATTTACGAAACATTTAGTACGCGTCGCTGCGCCGCTCCAATGCGTGTTTGTTGACAACAATAAACTCAAAATTCATATAGTCTCGAAATATTTCAGATAACTCAGAATTGCAAATTTCCTCACGATATTTTCCTTCACCGTTGTGCATATCAACAATTAAAAGTGTATATTATACAGTATAACTAGCTGCCCAGGCAGACGTTGTTACGCCCTCTCCGACGACCCTGTATCCTATAAAAAAATTTGAATTCGTAATAATAAATATTGAGGGTCACTTATAGGCATAAAACCTATCCTATCTCTCAAGTTGGATCAAACTGCACACAGTGTGCAAAATTTCATTGCAATCAGTTCAGTAGTTTAGGAGTTCATCGCGGACAAACAATGTGACACGTAATTTTTATATATAAACATTAATAGAACTTATATATCAACAATTAAAATTGTAATAAACAATTTCATATGCGTCGACGGAGATTTAACTTGATTTTTAGCGTACTCCTTCTATATTACCACGGCTTTTAACTTGGTTGATATTAAAAATCCATAAATAACATACATATCAATCATATTATTTCAACTAATTTCTGTGAAAATAAGAATCTTCCAATAAACATTACAATTATTGATGAAAAGATTACATTAGTAATTACAATTAATTATATATTACTAGCGATCCACCCCGGTTTCGTACGGGTGGTTTCTGGATCTCGACAACAGTGCCACCTACCGGGTCCAGTTGTGAATCTAAACCATCGAGGGACCCACTCAAATGCGCATAAATTTAATCAAAATTGTTTGAGCCCTTTTCGAGTTTTAGCGACACTAATGGACAAGAATTGATTATTATATATAGAGTAATTAATAATATTTTTTCGTTTGTGACGTTTTTTGCCGAATAAAAACTTCTAACAAAATGACAACAACTCAATAATTAATTAAGGAATTGCTCAAGATTCAAATTTTATATATTTACTACAAATCGAATAGAAAATATGTTGTTATCAAACAAATTTATCACAAATTGACAGCAATTGATTTTATATATAGAAAAGATAATAATATGCTTTGGACTCTAACTTGGACATATGACGTTTAGAACGCTTCCAGGCGTGCCGGTAACCGGTAAGCAGTCAGTCGCAGCTTCGTGTGTTGGCCAGATACCACAAAGTACATTAAACCAGATACTATAAGATAATACTCTAAGATTCGGACTACACATTACTTGATAGTTTTCAACAATTTTTTTTATTCTTAGAACTGCATTGTATGTTAGTGCGGGTCCGTTTTTTAAATAAAAGGTAAGACTATTTTCTTATAAATTATAAAAATATGTTTAAAACCTTATAAATGTTTTCAAGCTATTGTTATTTAAAACGTAATGAGGTATATTGTTTTAATAAAAAAAAATGTATCCCACTCATTCAAATTTTCCTTTTATACAAAATATTTAAAAAATATTATTCTAATACGAGTATTATGCTTTTACACTGTATTCTATAATATAAAATATAGAATACAGATCCAAATATTTATGATACAAGATGTTTATAGTCTTATAAGCAAACTTTATCATTTCGATTTTCAATACATCAAAGCAAACGTCCTCTGTTGGAATGTTTGATGTAAAAAGGCCACTTTGACCATAGATAATATTATACTATATGTATAGTACCTTGACAGTGGCCTTTTGCGCGACTACCCGAAGAAGAGTAATGTTTTTCGAGAGTAAGTATGTATGTACTATGTGTGTACATATTATGTCTATTTCTTTGACACGCTGTGTCCTAAACGACTTGATGAATTTTAACATAGTATGAGGTTATGAGGCGACGTTAGAGATTAGTTTTAATTGTGAGAGTGATAAAAGGTTATTTAATATTTATGTATTGCATCTTCAAATACAAAACTAGGGAGGGGAAGGTATTTTTTAAAAGGTCGAGTTTTTTAAATTACTGTTTTAATTATTTTGCTTGTAATTTTTTAACCGTCTGTAATCTTAGCAGTTTTTTAAAGTTTTGAAAGGTTTAAAGATGAAGAATATTTTTTTTAAATAATTGTTCTAATTTGTATGATATTTGTTTGAAAAGCAACACATAAATATGATAATGTTTTAAGCGAGCAATTCTTGTATATTATTTTTTTATAGAAAAAAGGTGACAACAGAAGCACATTATACCTGATGGTAAATGGATACTGTAGCCCATAGACATCTACATATATCCTCGATTAAGAATCAAAATGCAATATGCTTTGTCAACCCTGAGGACTAAGATGGATCGTTTCTAGAAAAAAGATTATCGGGTTCTCTACACTCACTATGGTGTTCTGTGAGAGCGTGTTCCTTCTCCAATAATATAGCTGCAGCATGGCTCTACAACGTATAAATACCAACCCCACTATATGATAGAATACCATTGTATGTTAAGTAAATGTAATTGTAATTGCGTTCTCGGAAACGGCTTTAATGATCTGGATGAAATTTTGTATTCAGATACTTTTAGTCTACAAATTTATCTAGAATGGAATATTTTATAATTTTGCAACTACTTCGAGCAAGGCTTGGTCTCACCCTCAAGTATTTTCTGTTCATACGTAGAAATAATCCGTATACCTTGTCCTTTTGATACGTTAAATATATATATTTTTTTTTTTGATGAAATTCTTTTTCTTTTAAGAAAAAAAATCTAATTAGGAATAAACTCTTTGTCAGCTTTTTCGAGAAATTAAGGTCACAAAATAAATATTTCGTTAATAAAATATTTATTTTAAAGTATTTGCATTTACCCGTATTTCAAATACTATGCATAATAAGGCATATTAAATGCAATAAATAGTCGTAAAGCAAAACATATTTCTCAAAGAAATAAAGTAATAATATTTATAATTATACTTTTATGTCAGAGAAAGTTAGTAAATTTCTTATTTCTCTGTTAGTAAAATAGTTTGCACAGCTAAAATTACAAGGAATAAATAAACAATAATGAAAATAAAATAAATAGTACTTTCCAGCTTTCCACAGCAAAATATCCCTGTTGTACTACAAAATCGAAGCAGCTCCAATAGCGTCCAACGCTAACGCTGAATAATATTCAATGTCGAGTATTCGCGTAAATATAGGATATAATTAAGCGTTTTGAAGTCATTGTTATATTGGACACTAAGGGCTAGTAGGAGCCTTTAAGTGTATAATTAGTCTACAGACTGTTTGTTACGAGCGACAAGGAAATATGCGGTCAAACCCGTTACTTTTCACCGTTAATGCTCTACGTTCCCTCTCAATGTCGAGAACTGTCCCAGATATTGTTTTACTTTGTTCGATATGCAACCACAGAGCAAATATCCCACTAACGTTAACATTTCGCCCCCGACCGAAAGAACATATACTCGATTTTAATGTAATTACATATAAAAGGTCGGGGTGAAAGTTTCTTCGTATTTTATACACAAATTCAAGAGATTTTTTGTTTCAAAGTTTATTTACATTTAATTATAATATATATGTGCCATTTTGTTTGATATAACTTGTTGCCATCTTGTAGATAGTGACATAATCCCGTTGTTGTAGAAATGTTGGGATTTATGATCAAAAAAATGCGACAAGTAGTTTTGACAGTTCTTTCTTAATAGTAAGCTAACACTACCGAAAGAATTCTGAAGAGACTGAAACAGGTGAAAATCTGACGGTGTAAGGTCAGGACTATATGGTGGATGCATAAACACTTCCCAAACAAACTCTATCAATTTACGCTGAGTGGCCAAAATTGTGTGTGCTCTTGTGTTATCATGATGAATGACCACTCTTTTCTATTGATCCATTCCGGCCATTTTTTCTCAATTTCTTGCTTGAGTCTCATTAGTCGTTGGCAGTAGAGACTGGAATCGATGGTTTTGCCTGCCGGTAAAAACGATGCCCTTCCAATCCCACCATACACACAACATCACCTTATAGCGTTTTAATCCAAGTTTCGCTACAGTCTGTGGAGCGTGGCTACCCTTTGAACATGATCTTTTTCGCTCGTTCTTGTCGTAGGTGATCCACTTTTTATCACCAGTGATCAATCTTTTCAAAAATGATTCGGTTTCATTACGTAATACACGATTCATTAGGTTTCTTTCAGTGAGCTCGTGTAGTACCCAAATATCGAGCTTTTTTGTATAGCCAGACATTTTCAAATGGGTGAAAACTGTTTTGTGGTTAATTCTCAATTCCTTGGCATGTGGTAACTACTAATATTTAATCTTGCTCCACTTTTTAAAAATTGTATCGACTTCATCCGTATGAGTATGACCAGAGCTAACTGCATCTTTGACATCAAAATTCCCGAACTGAAAACGCTTGAACCAACTTTGTGACACCTTACTGACTTTACTGACACTGCATTAGGTCCAGAAACGTCACAATTTTTTTTCGCGGCTTGTGTCGTGTTTTTCATTCTTTTGTAATAAAACTTCAGAATGTATGAATTTATTCGTTAGATTCACTCATTTTGGTGGACAGAAAAAAAGTGTTTTTTTTTTACTTTTTATTTTTCTTTTTTTAATGTCCTATGTGTATTGATATTAAAAGCAGCCAGATACAAACAGTACAACCAAAGAGATTTTTCTTTAATTTTATACAAACATAATTAAAAATTAAAAATTTTGTACAACCGACTTCAATATAAATTATTAAGAATAACTCAAAAACTATTATATGGGACTACATGAGAAGCACCAGCTTTTAAATAAAAAAAAATATCCATATCGGTCTACCCAGAAAAAGGTTATGAGATAACACCCATAAAAAAAAACTTACAGTCGAATTGAGTACCGTCTCCTTTTTGAAGTTGGTAGAAAATACAAAGAAATTTTTTCCCCGACCTATTATGTAAAACAATGTATCTTCAAATGTGTCGAACAAAATAAATTACAAAATACCGGCATTCTTCTCAGAGCACTGATCGAATGGGTCAGCTGCACCATGTCGTTATCAAAACTGATGTATTTTATTGCAAGCTCCGTGTCCCTCGTGCAACATAACTGATAATGCAAACTCCGTTTATGTAACGTCCCTCAGGCATGCTGAGTTCTTTGATCAGCTCACTGATGTACAGATTGAAGACTTTATTGACATAATAGAAACAACACTTTCATTATAAATTATTGGAATAAGCAATAGGGTCAAAGTATGTCAAAATCATCCTAGAAATATACCACAGCAAAACCCAGGTCTATTCTATTTTTTTAATAAACACTCACGCCTGTCACCCAGAGGGGTAGGCAGAGATTATGGACTTCCATTTGGCACGATCCTGACACACCTCTCTCGCTTCCTCCACATCCATATACCTACGCATACACGCTCGTCGGTTAAAGGTACTCTTGATTTGGCCCATTTTTAATATATCGCCAATTTGGTCGATAAACTTTCGCCTAGGGCGAAAGTTTATCGTCAGCCTTTTCACTTATTTTTTAAATAAGTGAAAAGGCTGAATACTTGCACTGGCACGAATCCAGTGCAAGTTATAACCTCATAGTTTCATGTCGAGTTATTAGCTCATCATTTCGCGATTTCGAAATATTTTTCATTTTACAGACGTACTCGTACATGAGACGTCCCTGTTTTCCTTTTCGTTTACCACTAGGCATGTGGTAAATCAAAATTGAAAATTGCTACAAAAGTTTTTATCTGGGGTGCGCCGTTAGTGCCCGGTTCATAACTTACCACGGCGTAGCTGGGTATTAACCTAAATAATATAAAGGGCTTTGCCCTCTTCATGTTATTTTAGGTTAATCTTGAAAAAATAGTGATAGTGAAAAGATAGTAATAATTTTATGTTAATATTGATTAGATAGTAACACAAAAGAAAAAAGTTGTGATTGTGTACTTTTTGATAGATAATCTTTTTTAAATACAGCTTAACCTACCTAAAAACGTTATTTTATCAAGAGGAGCGCCATACTTTAAGAACCGTTTCCTCAATTTTTTTATATCTGAAACATTTTTAATTGGTAATTTGGGTGTTTATTAATGGTACATTGATTGCTACTACTGCTAATGCACACTGAAAGCTATATGAAAGTATATTTTGTTAGGGAATACTTAGTAATTCACTGTTGGCTGTATGAGAAAGCTCGAAGTCACTCAGCGTGCTATAATAGGTGCTCGAATGGTATAAAATCCGTAAATAGGATATCTGCAGAAGAACAAAAGGATCTGACACAGCGGATCAATGTGCTAAAGTCGTAATGGGCGGGTCATATAGATCGAGGAACACGGTCCAAAATATAGATATAATTAGCATATAATAAAGCACAGTCAACACATTTCTCACTGCTGTGCTGGTCACCTGACTAGCCTTAATAAGGAGGTTAAGGTCACAAAGAGTGTACATGATATATTATGATTAATGTTATTTAATTAAAAACACCTTGAGACTTGCTCGCGCTATATAATTCCACATTAGCAAATTCTAGTTTTTAAACAAAGTGTACACGCTTGTTGTCTATCAAAGAATTTTACGTCATAGAGCCATGCTGCAGCTATATTAGTAGTATAGTTGTAGCACGAATGGGTCGGCTCGACCGGGGAAGGACCACGCTCTCAAAGAATACCAGCGTAAAATAGCAGCTTAACACTGCTGTGTTTCGTATGGTTAGTGTAGACAACCGGAGACCCATTTTACTGGAAAAGAGGCATTACATCTTAGTACTCAATGGGTGACGACGCATCTGCATTTTTTTCTTTATTGAGGATGAGGACTAGCTGTTCCCCGCGACTTCGCTCGCGTGTTATGGTTTTTATTTTTTTGCGCGGAACTCTAATTCCTTTTCTAAAATAAAAGTAGCCTAAGTTACTCCTTACGACATCAGCTATCTGCCAGTGAAAGTCCCGTCAAAATCGGTCCAGCCGTTTCGGAGATTAGCCGGAACAAACAGACAGACAGACGGACGGACAGACAGACGTACAGACTGACAGACGGACAAAAATTTAAAATATTGAATTTTAGTTATAAGTACCGTATTTACTTTCATATGCATTTAGTAAAAAGCTGTTATTTTAACGTTACAAACAGACACTTCAATTTTATTTATTTGTATTGATAAATGTAGATGTTTATGGGTCACAGCAACCACTTACCATCAGGTGGACTGTGTGCTCGTTTGTCATCCTATCCTATATTAAAAAAAATTGACTTTAATATTAATTCGAAAATATGGATTCACGTTTGTACACATTGTGTACCGTGCTCACTTGGTTGGTTGTGACTAGGTAACGTCATATTTTATATTCGAGGTTGGTTAATCTGAAGCGACAAACAAACTGACAGTCCACCTGATGGTAAGTGGCTACTGCATTCCATTTTTTTTTATAGGAGAGGGGGCAAACGAGTATGCGGCTCACCTTATGGTAAGTGACTACCGACGCCCATGAACAACCGCAACACCAGGGGAATTGCAGATGCGTTGCCGGCCTTTAAAATTCCATGCACAGTCCCAGCCAATATAATTATATTGGCTCTTGGCTCTTTGTACCTTTTAGATCAGAATACAGCAGTGCAAGCACAGCTATTTGGCGGCACTAATATGTAAGACGGTGGTGCCTACAAAGACGGAATCCTACGTAGAAAACGAATCTTACTACGTATTAAGTTTACTTCATTTATTATTTACTAGTTGTTCCCCGCGACTTCGCTCGCTTGGAATTTATTACGATTGGATTTTATGGGTTTTATTTATTTTTTGTTAATTTCTTTTTTAAATAAAAATAGCTGAAGTTACTCCTTATTACATTAGCTATCTGCCAGTGAAAGTCCCGTCAAAATCGGTCCAGCCGTTTCGGAGATTAGCCGGAACAAACAGAGAGACAGACAGACAGACAAAAAATTTAAAATTGTGATTTGTTTATAAGTAGTTAAAAGCTGTTGTTTTGACATTACAAACAGACGCTTAAATTTTATTTATTTTTATAGATTAGGGAATAAAGCTATCTTAAAGATAATACGATAAATAAACTGCATGAAATTTTCAGTACTATATTCTTATAAAATAAAGGTTGATATAATTAATAGCATCAGGCGTAACATTGCGGGAATCAATTATGTAAGGGTTAAGCGGATCCTTACATAATTAATTTTGAACATCTCTATGTTAAAAATTAATTATCTAAGGATCCGCTTAACCCTTTCACGAACAAAACTGATGTGTAAAAGTTTTTATTTTAATGACTGGTTGAGGTTGTGTGTTGAGGGATATTATAAGCTTATTTCTGGTAAAAATTATAAAAGAATCAGCAGACTATCCTGTAATAGTTCGGACAAATATGTCCTAGTATGCGTTAACTGGCGACAATTAATGGATTTTATAGAGTTTGTAAATTTAGATACTATACAGATTTATAGAAAAATAACAACAGCTTTTAGTTAAAAAATGTTTCAAATATTTTCATAAATAAATTTCAAATTTATTTATGAAACTCAACAAAACAATTTCTGTTTGCTGTGAAGCATAAATTCACATTACATAAATCACACACATTGCTAGTGCGATTCTCAACACCGATCTTAGCACATTGCACACATCTTTTACGTGAAGATTCTTTCTTCATCACGTGGGATGGTAAGGATCGCTTGTGTCCTATATTTTGAATTCGTTTCTTTGTCATAAAGGTTGACGGTAAAGCATGCTTCCTTATGGAAAATGTCTCGATCATCGTCCTCGCCACAGCTTGACGATATTCTAGCGACGAAAGTAAACAACCTTCGATTAGATGTTCTCCGTGCAGATTTTCATATATTATATACGATATGCTATGTTTAGTAAGTCAAAAAAAACCGGAGGTAATACACCCGTGCAAAGCCGGGGCGGGTCACGAGTTTCCTATAAAAGCACTTATCGCTTGTGTACATAATATGTAAAACAACACTGAGATAGCATATATCACTATTCAAATATTTAAAGAAAATAGAATAATACTGAACCAACCTTTTTTTTTATTAGATTAAGTTAGAGCTTTAGTCACACTCGATAAGTAATTTGGCAAAACCATAGGCTTCGGTGATAATGTAACAATACAAGTACAACTTTGATAAAAAAATGAAGTCTAGTAACGGCCTACAAGTGGCCCAATGTTGGGAGCAGGCGTTCTCGGTAAGATTTCGCCATGATGAACTGCTTCAGCGAGTTGTAAATAGCAAATACATTTGCTTCATGGATAAGATGATATACGTTCTATGATGCTATCGTTAACTTATTGACTGTGCGAGTATAACATACCGTTAAATGTACTGTAATAGTTAAAGATTATTTTAAGTGCAACTAAGATCACCGTGCATTTAATTAATCTCTAATACCCCTTGTTAAGCATATTACGCACACGGAGGAGTGTAAAAAAGTCAAGGTTGTAGTTTGTATGGAGAAGTAGTGCAGAAAGCTAAAATTTATTTATAACATAAGTTAAAAAAAAACATCAATTAAAATAAAATAAATCTTTCTTTGTTGACGTTTATACTGCCTATATCAAACACATAATAGTCGCTTAGCAGTAATTGGAATGCACTTCCCTTAGAAATAATACGTATATAGTTTTATACGTGCTATATTAATAGTATAGGCCACGAGCCACGTCACAGAATACCAGCGTAAAATAGCAGCTTGACACTGCACCGGTACCGTTACAGCCTATTAAGGTCCACTGTTGAACATAGGACTCAACCATAGAGCTATGGAGAGGGCTATGCTCGGGGTTTCTCTGCGTGATAAACTTAGAAATGAGGATATCCGCAGTAGAACCAGAGTAACCGACATAGCCCAACGGATTAGTAAGCTTAAGTGGCACTGGACCGGCCACATAGCTGCTCGAAGAACCGTCAACCAATGGGGAAGAAAGGTTCTTGAGTGGCAGCCTCGTACCGGTAGGCGAAGTGTAGGGCGACCCCACACGAGATGGGGTGACGTCCTGGTAAGACATGCAGGAATTCGATGGATGCAGGTGACTCAGGACCGTGCTTTGTGGCATTCCTATGTTCAGCAGTGGACTTGTGAAAGGATGTAATGATGATGATGATGATGACATTATATTTAGATCCTTTATTTCCCTATAATAAACAAAAATGTTTCAAATAAAGTTACTTTTTGGCCACCGAAAGTCGCACGCTTACTCCGTGCTACGACATACAACGACATACATATAGACGAATATGCATACAGCGAAGAAAGAAAACCTTTTAACGTAATTAGGAAATTATCGCATCAACGGCGAGCACCAAGACTCTGAAACACTGCGGCCACCTACAAACCACCTTTAAAGGTGACACTATTAAGTCAACTTTAGTGAACGCTTCACAAATATTTTGTTTTTAGTTTTAATATACGGTTCAGATAGAAATCGCTAGATTTAAACCTCATAGTTCTCGAGTTTGAACTGCGCCGGCGACCATTTCAGCTGATATTACTTAATACTACTTAAATTTTTAATTAATTACGAGCTTGATGCATAAAGAATTCTGCCAACTCGTGCCATAACGTGTATAATACAGCGGTGTGCTACCCGCAAAATAACTCTTAGAAACAATGAGCACAGCCAGGGCCTCACTTAAAAGAAGTTGGAAAAAGGGAAAGAAGTTTGACACTCGCATTGCACAGAGCTTACAATTGCATACAACGCTTCTTATATTTCCCATCTGTGACAAATGGGTAATAATGGTCTGATATCAGTGCTAATTGTTTATATTTTTATGTACTAGCGATTCGCCTCGGTTTCGCATGGGTGATTTCTGTATATCGACAACAGCGCCACCTAGCGGGTCTAATTGATTCAATACTATCCAGAGACCCACTCAAACACACACAACAAAACTTCATCAGAATCGGTCGAGCCAGTTTCAAGTTTTAGTCAAATTAACGGACAGCAATTGATCATTATATATGAGATGATTTAAGTAGACCAGCAAACATATAGGCATTAACATTTTTGATCGCGCATACCTACCTCACCAGGGGCTAAATGATAAGTCGGAATTGCACTGACTAAAACCCCATGATTTTCTACCTTCGCCGCTTATTGGCCCCATGCATCATGGTGGCCTCTCTTCATGAGAGGACAACTCCTCCCCTTCTCCTTCACAGGTTAGGTGCACCAAAACACAATTAGGCGTTGCGAATAACCCCGAGAACGATACGCGGAGGCCATAGGGCCAGGAAAATCGAGCACTCGGAACCACCAGCCTCTCTGACTATAAAGGGGGATCTATTCCATGGCTCCGTCGCCGATTTACTACGTTCCCGGCGGTGAAAGAAAACCTGCATATCTGAGAAGTTCCCCAGTTGAGTTGATCGCGCGTTGGCTCTTTATTTGGCCAAATGCTCTGTGACCAAACCCATGGAGACCGGGAGGGGAAGTTATTTAACGTCCTGATATCATAGTTTACGAAGACTACAATCAAATTTTAACAAATAATATTTGGTCCGATCTACGCAAGACGAGCTTACAGTATCTTGAAGTCTTGCAGTAGTATGCTTGGGTTTGAAGTTAGGATGTTTTTAATTTCAATAGTCTTGGTAATCATCCTTGGTAGGAATCGGTGTTCTGTTGCGAGGATTTGTTGTCTATCAGATCTGATGTAATGGTTGGGATGATACTGAATATGTTGCCATACTTCAAACTTCACGGAGGGTCGGTGCTTCACATCAGCAATATGTTCTTTTACGCAATTTTTTATGGAACTTTCTTCCAAAGATGTGTTTTGTGTGATATATTAAAATTTGTTTTGTTAGAACTGCATTTATGAAATGTTGAAGTCTACTCGAACTCTACGTTCGATCGAATCAGAATTTATTTTATAGTGCGTTTCAATATTATATGGGAACAATGATATGAATCATATATCGAATATAAGACCATAAATTCATCATTATTTTGATTAAACTAAATTAACTTTAACTATTAATGAACGTAAAAAGTAAATAATAATAGTAAATTTTGATTCCAAGACAATTTATCTTTCTTATGAATACATCGGAAGACACGTCCAATAGATAAAATTATAGATGTTTCTAGGCATATGATATCAATGCAATTCTGAAAAACTGATTTATTCACGTGTTTCTCAATCACCTAGGTCTTTGGAAATTCAAAAAAATTCTTTGACAAACTGACATAGATACACAGACACCGAAGTAACTCTAAAAGTGATCGAATTTTGCTAAATTTGGCGCAGAATAGCATTTAATGATGTTACTAAATTGAAGACCACGCGAGCGAAGCCACGGGCAAAAAGCTAGGACATTATATTCGTGTAACAGTTATCCTGATGTATGTGCTATACAATTGTAAAGTTTTATTAAAATCCATTTAGTAGTTTTTGCGTGAAAGAGTAACATCCATACATCCTTACAAACTTTCACGTTTATAATATTAGTAGTAGAATAGATCTTTTAAGTGGGCTTTTACCTTTTATCAAAATATTTGTTTCCCTTATCATAATCTCTATGTCGTCTAAATAATTTCATTAAAAGATTTATTTTATATTTTGCTACCCTTTGGGGTAGAATTTTTCTCCAAACTTATATAGGACCACCTCAAAAGTATTAATAACTATTTAATAAATATAGAATCATCAAAATAGTGATGATAATTTGTTTATTATTAACGCATATATAGCGTAACATGCATACCAAAAAAGAATTAGAAAAATAATCAGAATCGGAATATTTATTGCCATAAATAATAGAATCAGGCGTTACTTTGCGCAAGGCCATTATATTAAAGTTGGTAAAAAATTACTTCGCGTACATCCGCTATTTATTGTCAATAAACTGTGTATGTACAATTTGTGGGTGACATTGCAATTAAACATACAGTTATAAGGCATTTATTGGAAACTTGGAAGTTATAAGGCATTTATTGGAAACTTGGAAGATTCAGTCCGGCTGCAGATAAAATATGTGTAGTTTGATTATTCTTATTTAGGTAATTTTAGAAAGATTTTTAAAGTAGTAAGATTAGTTTGAGAGATAATGATAAATCATACGTTCAATTGACATATTATTAATAACAAAAAATATATCTTTATCTTTATCTTTAACAATAACAATAACGTCCTCCAGGCCGAATTTCGATTAGGGCGGCCAGTGTCAACGGAGAGCCATTTGCGTAGGACAGAATTATAATGCCTGAATGAATGTGCAATCACAGGTGAATTCCATACTCGTTCTCTCTCATAGTCCGATGGGACTGTAATTCAACACGACCGGAGAGAGATCAGGCGCAAGACCACTCACCACAAGATCACGCGCACGGGTGTGGAACACCGCCTACTTTCTGACTCCAGCTGCTACTGAGAATTTTTGTCAGAAAAACCATAATAACTGGTCTTGGCCCATGATAAGCAATCGCGTTTACAACCACTAGACCAACGACATATTATTATAAAGTAATTTGGACCCGCATTTATGAAATCATTGGAAAACACACGCTTTTGTACGTGGTAGAGTGTTGTGCTGGTCACAAGACTAGCCTTAATGAGGAGGTTAAGGTCATAAAGAGCGTACATGAGATATTATGATTTATGTTATTTAATTAAAAACACCTTGAGACTTGCTCGCGCTATATAATTCTACATTAGCAAATTCTATTTATTAAACAAAATGTACACGCTTGTTGTCTATCAAAGAATTTTACGTGGTAGAGCCATGCTGCAGCTATATTAGTAGTATAGTTGTAGCATGAATGGGTCGGCTCGACCGGAAAAGACCACGCTCTCACAGAATACCAGCGTAAAATAGCAGCCTATTGCCGCTGTGTTTCGTATAGTGTAGAGAACCGGAGACCCATTTTACTGGAAAGGAGGCATTCTATCTTAGTCCTCACGGCTGACAACGCATCTGCATTTAAATTCGCAAACGAAGTAAGATGTAGATGTCTATGGGGCACAGTAACCACTTACCATCAAGTGGATTGTGTGCTCATTTGTCAACCTTATTTTATAAAAAAAAACACAACGAACTTGAAAACACAACACAAAGTTCGCATATCAGAATAATAATTTCATGTCAGCTGAACTGAGTAAGTGGCGCAAATATGAGTCTCTGAGAGATGACTACATATTTGTGCCATTTGGTGTAGAGACTATCGGTCCGTGGGGTCCACGTGCGGTGAAGTTCCTAAAGGAACTCCATCCGCGGCTGGTCGTTGCTGCTGGTGATAAGAGGGCTGGTTCTTTCCTCGCTCAAAGGCTAAGTATAGCCATTCAGCGGGGAAACGCAGCCAGCGTTCTTGGCACGATACCCCGGGGAGTAGGACTATAAGATAATTAAGTTTCTAGTTTTAGTTTTTTTTTTATTATCATAGTTTTTAATATTGTAGATAAAATTAAGTATTATGTAAAATTAATGTTACTTGGTGTATAATTAATGTAAAAATTTCATTTCGTAATTTATCTAAGCCAAACAAACATCTAAAATTAAACATGTGTGATGTTTATCATTTCTTTAGCTATTTATAAATCAGCTTTTAACAATTAAGAAAATCAAAAACAGCAACAGAATATTTACAGAGGTGCCAGCTTATGTAGACACATCAAAAATTTTGTGATCACTAACAAAAGCTGATATATTTATAAAATTTAACTTTAGCAAGTAAAAGTGTTTACGATTTATTTTTTTTAAATAGAAATACACTGTTTAAAATTAAAAAATAAAACTGGTTTTTTTTTATTTTAAATAACAAAAATTGAGTAATTCAATCCTAATGTAATTACAACAGAAATTTGATGGAAAGAAAAAGATTGTTTAACCGATTTTATGCAATTTATTAATAGACGGTTTCTATTTAATACAATATAACTCCTCCCCTGGCTCGAACACATGCGGAAATCCTCATCAAGTTATCCAGCATTTTTTGCGGTAACCTGTCCCATTCTTGAATAGTGACATTTAGAATCCATCGAAGTGTGAACACTGCAGTGACAATGATTTAAAGAAGAGATCAGTTTCGAAAATGTTTCAAACATACTCTATTACTACAAGAAGACTCTCTTGCTACAAAAAGTTATTAATAAGGTTGATAAGGAATTAAGAAATAAGGAACGGATTTGGGTGAAAAATTAGAAGGTAGAAGATTCCATTTATAATCTTCTGATGATATGTCCCATAAACACGGATGTTCTCTGTATAAACTGACAAACTTTAAAGTTTGGTCATCAAATAACTTCTTCACCATTGTTAAAATCATTTCTTCTTCGCAATCCGCCAAAACAACCAACACGTGTTTACTATTCAATTGTCGTGTCAGCACTGGAATGGCACTGGATTGGCCGTCTACATTATTTCAGTTGCATTGGATTGGTCGCGCTGGATTCAAAAGCAGATTGCCAATCCAGTTACTGGACTGGAATGCTCAGTGGATTCAGTGCACTCCAGTGCCGGTTTACATTTTTCCTGTAAGCAATCCAGCGCTGGATTCGATCGCTGTAAAACGGGCAGTTTCTTACAAATTTTGTCTTAATTTTCTTTATAATTTTTGTCATATTTTACATAAAATATATATATGTTTAATACATTTTAGAAGTAAAGTAAAGTAGAAGAATCAGTTCCCCTCTTCAGAATGTGAAATAATTATATTCTTTTTGGTTATTTGAAGTCTGCTTCTACATTTACTAAAAGGTTAATTAATTATATAGATTTTTTTGACTTTGACTTTTGGGTGGACAAAGGAATATCACTAGCTCAAGGTAACAACTAAAATGTCGTCAATTCTTTTTATAACACTGAAGTCACAAACGACTTTCACATGATGGTAAGTGGCAACTGGAACCCATGGACACTTGCAACCAACTTCAAACAAAGAGGGCTACATACGTGTTGTCACCTCTGAGGACTGAGAAGGAATGCCTCACAGCCTGTCATTATACTGGACCACTGTATCGGTAAAGAGTATAAGTAATGTTTCCAGCTGTTGACAAATCAACAAAAGTTGACGACGTTTGTTTCCGAAAATGTTTCAAAATGTTGCAAGAAGCGTCTCCACCGAGGGAACAAATGTCGGCAACAAGCGTATTCCTTTGATGTTGCCGCCGAAAATGGAAACACGATTCCGGACATTGTTTCGTTTTGTTGCTAAAACTAGGTGATTACAGAAACATTTGTTGACAAAACGTTTTGACAAATGTGTTGGCAACAAAACTTTGGTAGAGACGCGCCATTATACTCATGAAAAGTCGACCGAAACACGGCATTGTATATTTATATTGTGTACGTCTGGGAAGATACGGGTGGTGAACACCTAGGCAGAAAAGGCGTTCTACTACTAGTAAATTAGTTAAATAATTACATTAAAACTTCATCCCTTGTTTCCCACTCTAGGGTTGGAACTTTTTTCTTTTAATTTATACTGGACCACCCCTAAATTATATACTTCTAGCCGGTTTGGAAGATTTTGTTCTGCCTTTACCGAAACCCTTTGCCTTTCGCATTAAAGAAATGAGGGTCACTTATCGGCATAAAAGCTATCTTATCTCTCAAGTTGGAGCAATCAATACATATTTACAAAATTTCATTAAAATCGGTTAACTGGTTTCAGAGATTAGCGTGACGAACATCGTGACACGGGATTTTTATGTAAGAAGACTTATTAAAAAGAGGATAATCCTCACGATTGGCGAACATATCGCGTAACATATAAAAATAGAACATACAGTCGAATTGCTATTCCATTTTTGAAAAATGAAAGACTCACATATACCTTATCTTCTATTTTCACTTCATTACAAAGAAATTCAAATATTCATTCTAGGTACTTGTTTATTGTGGAAAATAGACTCTATCAAATAAGATTATTATCTAATCTGATAGTCAATTGAAAGCTGCTCGTCTCGAGCCATAGATAAGTTCAATATCAGTAGAGTACCTACGTCTTTAGGAACTTATAAAGTAAGAGTGAAAACAGCAAAGTGGTTTCCAAACAAACGGCCATAAAATGAGTAACTACCTTTTTATAGAATAACGGTTACAAACAAGCACACAATACACCAGATAGTAAGTGGTACACACATGGAAAACTTTAATCAACTTTAAATAGTAAAGGCCGTATTCAATATAAGCCTTATTATAAGCACGCAATAAACACGGCCTTAATAAGAATTTGTTTGTAAGAAGCCGTAATTTGTTCGATGCCTGCTAAAATGCGTAGTAACTACTATGTTCAAATGTATCTTTTAATTATAGAATATTAATAACTAAGCCGTTGCATAAAACTAGTTTTACGGATTTTATCGCGTTTAATTTTATTTATTTTTATATCCCGATTCCCGACGTCTCGGGTGCTTTGCAGCGCCCACGGTCAGGGGACTGAGTTGTTCGTCGTCCCTGTGTCAAAATTAACACGGAGTACCTCCAGCTATTTAATAATTAATTTTGTGGAATTGTTCGAATGATGGTATGGTTGAGTTTAATAATTAGCTTGACATCCTGTAATTTTTAATTTTAATAATTACAGGATTTCAAGCTGGTGGTAGTACCCAGCCCACTTCTCAATTTAACTGAGGTTTTTTTTTTAATTTCAATAGCCTCAAATATCTTATTTAGTAGGAATCGATGTTGGGTTGCGAAGATATGCGGTGAGATGAAGCAAATCTAATGAAGTAGCGGGGGCCGTCTAGGATATGATCACAGACTGCAAACTTCCCGGAGCGTTGGTGTTTCACGTCAGCTATGCTCATGTTCAATTACGCGGGGTTTTATGTTTGACGTGTGTATATGTATGGTGTGATGGATTATCTTACGCCGCGCCACAAACAAAAATTACCTACAAATATACTCTCTTTGTGTTTGTAATGTTATGCTAATGACTTTGTTTTGTTTTTTCAGATGTCTGTTATAAGAGCAATCGCGGTATTCCTCTGCGGGTTCTTGTCGTTGAAACTTTGCGGAGCTCAGATAGTTTCTGTTGGAAAATGCCCTGAAGTTAAAGCTATGAGTAATTTTGACGCTAAACGGGTAAGGTCATAACAGGTTGGAGTATATTTCTCGTATGTAGTTGCAATAAGGATCTTTGTTTCTACTGTTTTAACCTGTCCTGTTAGATGTTATAATTTTTTTTTGCAGATTGATACCTTAAGTAAGTTGCCAATCTGCAAAAAAATATTTCCATCATTTTTTTCTTTTTTTGTTCCTTTACGTATATTTGTTCCTATACGTAGGTTTTTTGATCTTATGTTTGTCCTATGTAATGATGAAGAATAAATAAATATTCATTAAATTAGAGGGATTAATAAGATTAAATATGGTTTAACAGTATAGTAGCATTAAGAGAAGGGCGGCCTTTAACTAGATAGAATGGTGATTTGAATATAAAAAATCAATGTGAGCATCTCAGGACCTACGGAGGTTCTTTCTAACAATCTTTGAGGGAGGCCGTGATACAGCAGTGGACTTGTGAAGAACTTAATTGTAATAATACTTAATTATTTCTTAACCTATTATTCTTTATTACGTATTATGTATGGTGGCGACTGTCCTATACAGGAAGAATCTATCAAACTAGGTATATCGTCGGTTTTTATACGTGGTAGAGCCATGCTACAGCTATATTAATAGTATAGTTGTAGCACGAATGGGTCGGCTCGACCGGGGAAGGACCACGCTCTCACAGAATACCAGCGTAAAATAGCAGCTTAATGCTGCTGTGTTTCGTATGGTGAGTGTAGAGAACCGGAGACCGTTTTTACTGGAAAAGAGGCATTCTATCTTAGTCCTCACGGCTGACAACGCATTTGCATTTTAATTCGCAAACGTAGATAGATGTAGATGTCTATGGGCTACAGCAACCACTTACCATCAGGTGTACTGTGTGCTCGTTTGTCACCCTCATTCTATAAAAAAAAATATCGACACTTGAGTGTCGTAAGCGGCGACTATATTAGCAATAATTTTGTAAAACTATTATAATGTTAATTCATTCGAATATAACTACATAAGTTCGTAACATAAAGCTAAGTAAGCGGATCTATGGAAACGGAAACTAGTCAATACTCTGTGTGACTCTCATGAAATACTTGACGCTGGCAGAATCCATTGGAAGTTGCCAAACTAGGAAAAAAAAAGCAGCGACTACGGGAAATGTGAGAAAGATTTTGTAATTCGCGATAGATGGCGGTGTAACAATTTCATATATTACACCAGGCGTAAATTACCCTGATAGGCGAGGAGAAACAACGTCTAAGGTGCGAGGAGACGTCGAGTTCTACGATCACCAGTCAGTCTGGCAAGCTTGGCGATTATGATTACTATAAACTATGTCTATGCCTATTATGGGTGAGGCCCATGTCGAATTATTTTACTTTGTTGATAAATAAGAAGATAAAATGTTTACATAATGATTTCTTATATTTACGCGAACACTACACATTTTAAATAAAACTAATTTTACGGATTTTATCGCGTATATTAACTTATTTTTTTTTTTTATATTCCCGACGTTTCGGGTGCTTTCCAGCACCCGTGGTCACGGAGGACTGAGTTGTTTGACGTCCTGCTGTCATAGTTAGCCCGGCTACCTTCAGTTTTTTAATATTAATTTTTGGTTCGATTTACGCAGAATGAGCTTACAGTATCTTGAAGTCTAGCAGTGGTATACTTGGGTTTGGATTTGATTTTATTAATTATGGGATCCCAAGCAGATGGCAGCACCCATCCATCTTCTCTATTGAAATTAGGATGTTTTTTAATTTCAATAGCCTCGCGAATCATCCTTGGGAGGAATCGGTGTTCTTTTGCGAGGATTTGTGGTCTATCAAATCTAATGTAATGACGGGGACGATCCTGAACATGTTCACAAACTGCAGACTTCCCGATACGTCGGTGCTTCACGTCAGCTATATGTTCTTTAACGCGGGTTTTAATAGATCTTTTTGTTTGTCCTATGTACGAGAGACCACATTCACAATCCAGCTTGTACACTCCTGCATCTTGTAGAGGGATATGACACTTGACGGATGGTAAAAATTGACCAATCTTCTTCAGCGGCTTGAAGTACGTTTTAATGGAAGCTCGCTTCAAGATGTAGCCAACCTTGTCTGTGACTCCTCTGACATAGGGTAGTACAGCAGGCACACGCTCGACTGTGGCTGGCTTCACTCGGTCACTGTGACGTAGGCGCGGGACCCGAAGCTTGTTGTCTTGCAGTACTTGCTCGACGTGCTGAAGATCGGCGGCCAGATGTTTTCTGTCACAGATCCCTCGTGCTCTCTGAAACAAAGATTTTCCCACGGTAGCTAACTGTGAAGGATGATGGTGAGATTCACCATTTAAATATCGGTTGGTATGGGTATTTTTTCTGTACACAGTATGACCAATAGTGTTATCAGGATTTCGGATGACTAAAACATCTAGAAAAGCTAAAGTATTGTTTGCCTCTAACTCCATTGTGAATTGTATTTTAGGGTTTATGGAATTAAGGTGGTTTAAAAATGCAGTTACTTTGTCAGATGGTAAAATTGTGAAAGTATCGTCTACGTACCGCTTGTAGAATCTTGGATTTACAGGAGCAGTAAGAAGGGCTTTCTCCTCAAAGTCCTCCATGAATATGTCGGCGACTACGGGAGATACAGGTGAGCCCATTGCCACTCCATCTACTTGCATGTAGAACTCTTCTTTCCACAATAAATAGCCAGATGTGAGGCAGTGTTTGAGTAATACTGCATATTCTGTAGGCATGTTGTTATCTTCTAGCTTTCTAGTAACAATTGAGATGCAGTCTTCAATAGGTAGGCATGTGAATAGTGACTGAACATCAAAACTGACCATAGTTTCATTGTCAGCGAGATGTAGGTCTTTAATCTCACTAACAAATTGGTATGAATCCTTTGTGTGTGCTCTGGTATGTCCTCTTAGTGGTGACAGTATTTTCGCCAAGTGTTGAGCCAACTTATAAGTTGGTGAATCGATCTGGCTTACTATAGGACGTAGTGGAGCGTTTGGTTTGTGTATTTTCGGTAACCCATACAACCTCGGTGGTTTGGCACATGATGGTATTGTCGAATTCACGTCAAGATTTAATTTTTCGGAGTATTTCTTTATTAAATCAGTAGTTGTTTTGAGTGTATTAGTTGTAGGGTCTATTTTGACCTTTTTGTATGTACTTACGTCCGATAAAAGTTGTTGTATTTTGAAATTATACTCTGACGTATACGCGCAGATAAAGGAAATGCTACGGTAATAATGGACACGTCAGAAACGCGCAGATAAAGGAAATGCTACGGTAATAATGGACACGTCAGAAACGCGCAGATAAAGGAAATGCTACGGTAATAATGGACACGTCAGAGTATAATTTCAAAATACAACAACTTTTATCGGACGTAAGTACATACAAAAAGGTCAAAATAGACCCTACAACTAATACACTCAAAACAACTACTGATTTAATAAAGAAATACTCCGAAAAATTAAATCTTGACGTGAATTCGACAATACCATCATGTGCCAAACCACCGAGGTTGTATGGGTTACCGAAAATACACAAACCAAACGCTCCACTACGTCCTATAGTAAGCCAGATCGATTCACCAACTTATAAGTTGGCTCAACACTTGGCGAAAATACTGTCACCACTAAGAGGACATACCAGAGCACACACAAAGGATTCATACCAATTTGTTAGTGAGATTAAAGACCTACATCTCGCTGACAATGAAACTATGGTCAGTTTTGATGTTCAGTCACTATTCACATGCCTACCTATTGAAGACTGCATCTCAATTGTTACTAGAAAGCTAGAAGATAACAACATGCCTACAGAATATGCAGTATTACTCAAACACTGCCTCACATCTGGCTATTTATTGTGGAAAGAAGAGTTCTACATGCAAGTAGATGGAGTGGCAATGGGCTCACCTGTATCTCCCGTAGTCGCCGACATATTCATGGAGGACTTTGAGGAGAAAGCCCTTCTTACTGCTCCTGTAAATCCAAGATTCTACAAGCGGTACGTAGACGATACTTTCACAATTTTACCATCTGACAAAGTAACTGCATTTTTAAACCACCTTAATTCCATAAACCCTAAAATACAATTCACAATGGAGTTAGAGGCAAACAATACTTTAGCTTTTCTAGATGTTTTAGTCATCCGAAATCCTGATAACACTATTGGTCATACTGTGTACAGAAAAAATACCCATACCAACCGATATTTAAATGGTGAATCTCACCATCATCCTTCACAGTTAGCTACCGTGGGAAAATCTTTGTTTCAGAGAGCACGAGGGATCTGTGACAGAAAACATCTGGCCGCCGAGCTTCAGCACGTCGAGCAAGTACTGCAAGACAACAAGCTTCGGGTCCCGCGCCTACGTCACAGTGACCGAGTGAAGCCAGCCACAGTCGAGCGTGTGCCTGCTGTACTACCCTATGTCAGAGGAGTCACAGACAAGGTTGGCTACATCTTGAAGCGAGCTTCCATTAAAACGTACTTCAAGCCGCTGAAGAAGATTGGTCAATTTTTACCATCCGTCAAGTGTCATATCCCTCTACAAGATGCAGGAGTGTACAAGCTGGATTGTGAATGTGGTCTCTCGTACATAGGACAAACAAAAAGATCTATTAAAACCCGCGTTAAAGAACATATAGCTGACGTGAAGCACCGACGTATCGGGAAGTCTGCAGTTTGTGAACATGTTCAGGATCGTCCCCGTCATTACATTAGATTTGATAGACCACAAATCCTCGCAAAAGAACACCGATTCCTCCCAAGGATGATTCGCGAGGCTATTGAAATTAAAAAACATCCTAATTTCAATAGAGAAGATGGATGGGTGCTGCCATCTGCTTGGGATCCCATAATTAATAAAATCAAATCCAAACCCAAGTATACCACTGCTAGACTTCAAGATACTGTAAGCTCATTCTGCGTAAATCGAACCAAAAATTAATATTAAAAAACTGAAGGTAGCCGGGCTAACTATGACAGCAGGACGTCAAACAACTCAGTCCTCCGTGACCACGGGTGCTGGAAAGCACCCGAAACGTCGGGAATATAAAAAAAAAAAAAAAAAAATAAGTTAATATACGCGATAAAATCCGTAAAATTAGTTTTATTTAAAATAAAATGTTTATTTTGATTAGTGTAAAAAATAATTGCTTTTTTATTTTTAACAGTACTTAGGAACGTGGTACGAAGCGGAAAAATATTTTTCTATTTTCGAATTGGGTGGCCGATGCATCTCAGCAGATTATGGTGAAAAGGACGGCGTTATTACTGTTACTAACAAGCAAATTTATAATATGTAAGTATATTTTTCTGTCTAATTAAAAAAACTTCTTTTATTTTGAAATGGTTTTCTGGAAAAGAACTGTTTAAAGCTTAATACAGGAAATGTTTAACTTTAAAAAGTCACTAAAACTTAAACTTATTAAGGGATGCATTTTCAATTTAATACATTCTCCACTGCCATGACGACCACCGCCATCTATTGGTAAGAGTTGCAAGCAAAAAAATCTATATGGCTCACATGCCCACATTCTTCACGAGATGTAGTAATGAGGGCTAATAATCTTGCGCAGACCAGATGTCGCTAGTTGACAATGAGGTAAAGTTTTTTGTTTGTTACACAATGTGATTTAGTTGAGAAATTAGTTTTAAATAAAAGTTTATGAGATGAAAGAGAATGAGATAATAAATTAATAGGTACACAAAACAATGCCTCAGTGGTTTGCTCTTTAATTTTTTGCACATTTTTAATTTTTTTTTACTTTTGTGAATATTTGGTTTGGTTTATTTATTTTTAATCTAATGAATATAAATTATAACTAATAGTAAAGAAAGAAACATTAACCTCTACATTTTCCGAACAAATTAACTTCCCCGCTATGAAATCTGTCTAATCCTCATAAATGTAAGTGGCGCCGCATTGGTGGCAAAAAAGCTGTGGAAAAGTCGAGCAAACCTATCCAAAATAACCAAACATTAGTCGAACCATGTGATAATTTAATCTGTACAAATAAATAAAATAGTCTGTTTGTAATCTAAAAAAAAAATACTACAAAAATAAATGCATAAAATATATACGGTACTTATAACAAAAAAATAATATTTTATAAATTTTGTCTCTGTCTGTTTACTACGGCTAATTTCCAAAATAGCTGGACCGATTTCGACAGGATTTTCATTAAAAATGACTTAGGGTACCGCGCAAAAAAAAAAATAAAGCCCATGAAATCCAATCGTAATAAATTAACAGCTAGTAAATTATACAATTAATGATAATAATGAAAACTAATGTTCGATTATACATTTTTTTAATAACTGGCTTTACGACTCTGGGTTCTAGCCCTTCTGAGCCTGAAGATACAATGTATAATTATTATGCTTCATAGTACACTGCATCACAATATGTTTATTCGGCACATTCTGCAGCCCTTGAGAGATTTTGACGGCAACTTGAGCCAGCAGACTGCTGACAGTTGGCGATGGTATCTCAAGGCGCCTAAGCAGACAGACACCTTATTTTGAGAATCACATCACCATCAGAGCACTTGTTTCACCGTTTCCACTAATAGTTTACATACGCAGACATTTAAAACACAAAATCGCACCAATTTTACTTACAACGACGGTCAAGTTCCCGCCAAAAACTCTATGCAATTTAAATATAAGTATTTTCCTTAGAGTATACATACGCATAGCTTGCTTAAGGTATTTTTTTATTAAAGAAACGTACTAAATAGTTATTAACTAATGTCCTGTACCTCTATAACCTAATAAAGTTTGTAATTGGTTACTTGTGTAAAATACTACGTACCTATATTACGTAACAACAATCAAATAACTATTTCATTTAAACACCCACATTACGAATATCTTCTGTTACGTGAAGGCATTTTACAAACATAAATTGAACTGGCGGTTTAAAAATATCTACACTACCCCATATAGTCGCGTGGGTGTCGTAAAAGGCGACAGAGGGAAACTGTAACAGGATATGAATAGTTGATAATAACTAAAAATTATAAAAACTGCGGATGCTAATCCACCTGCCATGGCAACTATTGCAAAATCCACCTATGAGGAAATTGCACTCGGGAGAAAGTCCATCCAAGTGCAACCTTTTTTCATACTCGATACAATTACGAGTATGCCGTACAAACACTTGTTGCAAGTGGAAATCGAACCTGCAGCCCGTAACCACTACTGCCACTACGCAATAAAGGCAATTCATGTATCAATGGTACGTATTACGTAACCTTACGTTAATTTATTTCAGCACTGGAAAATGGACCAGCATCGAAGGTTACGCTACTATTGATAGTGATACGGGGGAGGCTAAACTCTTGGTGACCTTTCCGAACATGCCGGTCAACATCCCGGCGCCATATTGGGTCATCGACACGGACTACGACAACTTTGCCATCGTGTGGGGCTGTAGTGGATTTGGAAATGTCATTCATGGACGTTTGTATAATTTACACATAATTATTCTTTATTTTATAACACTTTTTTTTACATACCGAGTGAATCCATGACCTCGGTCCGTTTTCGTTCAATAAATATAAAAATAAGGTGCGGCTGTGTAGCCCTTGGGCCTATTATATTTGAGGTTGCTTGCAGCCGTCCGTGGATGGCAGTAACCACTTACCATCAGAAACTATCAGCTCGTTTGACACTTCAGTTGTTTTTTTTTAAATAACCATAACCGACATAGCCTAACGTATCTGTAAGCTGAAGTGACAATGGACCGGCCATAATATAGTTCTAAGATCCAACACCCAATGGGGAAAAAAGTTCTTGAGTGGCAGCCTCGTACTGTTAAGCGAAGTGTAGGGCCACTAGATGGAGTGACTATCTTGTATGACATGCAGGGACTCAATGGGTACTGCAGCTATGATAATATGGTTGTGGAACGAATGGGTCGGTTCGAACGGGTCAGGACCACATAAAATAGCAGATTAATGCTGCTGTGTTTCGTATGGAAAGCGTAGAAAACCGGAGACCCTTATTACTGGATGTGAGGCATTCACTCTTAGTCCTTAAGGGTGACAACGCATCTACATTTTGATTTTGATTCTTATAAGATAGATAGATATATAGATGTCTATGGGCCACAGCATCCACTTACTATCAGGTGGACTGTGTGCTCGTTTGTCACCCTTATTCTAGCTATAAAAAAACGCCCTTGTTTTGTAACAAGACTATGATGATGAATTTTGATGATAAATTTCCGGGAATTAATAAAAGTACATCATTATACACATAGCCTCCTCAATCTCCCACTCATGATATTGTTCTGTTTTTAGGAAACGCATGGATACTTACGAGGCAAAGAAACCCACCAGCGAGCGTTCTAAAGAAAGCGTATGAAGCTATAAAAGATAACAGAATCGATCAATCTCATTTCTTAAAAACAGATCAGACCAACTGTATAATTGAAGACAGTCAATAGCTTAGCAATTTATGTAAAAATATTTCTATTTCTACGTCAGTAGTGCCTTACGAAAAATAATATTTTCTTAGCTATATTATTATTAAATTATTTGATAAGATAAAATAATACAGCGCCTAATTATGTTATAAAAGATAAATAAACAAAAAACGAATATTATTATATAATAGGAGGATATGTCGTTTTTCTCTACCAAAAATTGTATTATTTAGAGATTATTCAAATTAATGTTAAAATACAGTTACAATTGTTACAAAGAGAATTAAATATAGTATTTTTAAAGTTCCTGACTTTTTATTATTTCAGGTTCAGGTTGGACTACTACCAATGATTTAGTTGCAGGGCACCTTTTCCGTCTGGGTCCTTCGCAGGGTCAAAGTCTAGTAAACCACAACTAGACTGTAGTAAAGTACCATCCTAATACCTATTTTACTATGCGTCTACTGTTATTAGGATATAAATAGGCAGTACCGTTATACGCTATAAAGCATTCCATCTTAGTCATCAGCGGTAACAACCTTTTATATATATTTTATAGGCTTCAAGCTACTTTTTGACCATAATGTTATGAAAATTAGAATTTAGTAGATACAACCAATCGCCTTAAATATTTTTTTGATTTTATTAGTTCTTAGTATTTTATTAATTAATTTAAAAAAAAATCGTTATATTATAAAACAGTATCTAGGCTACTGAGCATTTTTCGGTGTTAGAAAAATACAACATTTAATCAAAATCGTAAGAGCCGTTTTCGCGAAATCAGTGACACATTATATTATAGAAGATTTGCTCACTAAAAGTATAGGACACTTTTGTATACATTATATTCTTTAAATGCAAAATGAAATGAACTTTAAATGCATAATTTATAATTGCGACTGTGATCGCTCGATTAAAAATCAAACTGATGCAGATAATTTGTACTAAAATAGAATACCTAATTGTCATTAAATAGGATCTCCAGGTTTCAACGCTCACCATACAAAACATTGCAGCATTGTGCTGCAAATTTTCTAAATAAATTAAAAAGGATATTACGTTGACCGGTGGCTTGTTAATCTATTTTTAACCACCATAGGATTTAAAGATTCTGGTACAAAATCGCACGGAATTATATTTTTTTCGACGTACGTGTACGAAGGGAGAGACTTAGAATGTTTTTCACTATTCGAAAGGTCTTAGTCTAACTACTTGTACTATTATCTATTCTGTGGTCTAACATAAAATTTGCGATCATTATCACTTCGAAGTATGAGAAAGTTTCCATGTGATAGCTTGAGCTCTCCGTATTATGCGATCTCATAGTAAGCGTGTGTCGTGACTGTTATCAGTGTACATGGACGGGGGTGAAAAGCTGGTCATGAAATAAAAATCAAATATCTTTTAAATTTTTTTTTATCAATGAAACAATGTCTATATTATTTGTAAAGTCAAGTTATTGTAAAAGCGTGTCTACTTTGTTAAGAAATGTACATTTAATTATTAGACAAACATGATAAGAGTACCTTTCAAAAATCTGATACAAAATATATAAATAATAATATTGCAAGTCTTAAAATACGTATATATGGTACATTATTTTATTGAGAAAACATTTATAGACTTAGTAAAATATATTAACATAATTATAATCTGTTTTAAGATATATTTATTAATAGGTTATGTATTACATAACAAAATCGTTACCATAAAAATTTGTACATTGAAAATTTCTGAAGCTAATTTTACTTTGCTAACGTAAAAATATTTTTTTTTTTATTTTTTCGTATTTTTCACGTCACAAATCTAGAATCGCGTTACACTTCAATTTCTTTAACATTTTATGTTTAAATAAGATTAGAATATAAAAAATATAACCATTTTTATGACAACAGCCTAAACAATGCCCATAATATGACTAAATATACTACGTAGGGGTACTATCATCAGAATGCCAACTTTTTCTATGTTCTTTGGTAGCTTCGTCGTAGGTCGGTGGAGGAGGCAAGTGGTCACTTTTGGTCTTTGCTGGCAACTTTGCCGCGGCAGCCAGGCGATCTTCTTCCGCCTCTTCAGGTATGGAGTCACGACGACGTGCGTCGAATTCAGCGAGTGCCGGTTGAGATATGTTATTGCGTTGTGTGAGCTTCGGAGCGCTGTTGGCCAACTGAAACGTAAAAAAAGGAAGTTACAATCGACTTATTAGATGATTGATAAAGCCAAAGAACAGATTACAAGACTTACACAAACATAATTTCACAGATTGTGGTGATTCTAGCAACATGAATTGTATTTGTACCTAAACAGCTTCTGTATTTCCCTTTGGTTTATCTTATTGAGTTTTATAATGATGCGGATTCACATTGTAACGGTTTGCTTAATTCGGGTTTCTAACATAGTTTAGCCGTATACGTTCATAAATATAAAGGCTTATAAAGGCATTTAAAAGTTTTGTGTGTCGGTTTTATGATACACTTGCGCGCAGCGTGTTGTACAAAAAACCGAACCGTGTGAATTCTTCGTGATATTCTAACATACACCGCTCGCTTTTACGCACCGTTTTTATTATTTATGTATATATGTATACAGTATTCTCATCTGGTTGGGCTGAATAGATATATAAGAGTAAATGATAAATATACATAAATATATATTAAATATACAAATAATACATAAAGAAATAAAAGCCCTACCAGATGGAAGCCCTCGGCAGAATTAAACCGGTGGTCGATGCGGGCGGTATCGAGGAGCACCGCCTTCTGCATTTGAGCCTGGAGCGTTCAGTCACGGAGTCCCAGTCGCCTCAGATGATCCGAGAGGCTGACCGGGATTAGCCCGTACGCAGAGACGACTACAAGAATAATTTAGGTCGGCAGACCAACCCATATGTCGGTCACCTCGTGAGTCAGATCCAGATATTTTGTTTTCTTATCTGTTTCGGCATTCACGAGGTTCTCATCATACGGAATGGTAATGTCGACCAAAAATATCCTTGACTGTACCCGGTCCATCAGCACAATATCAGCCTTATTCGCAAGAATAGTCTGTGATGATCGCCCGGTCCCGGTTCCGGCAAGTACTCATAATAAGGCAGTTCCCGATCCACGACACCGTATTTCAGAGCGAGTTCCTGGTATAGAATCCTGGCTACTAAACTGTGTATGTGCAAATACTCAGAGTTGGAAAGAGCTGAACAACCGGAGATGACATGCCTAAGTGACTCACCGGGATGGCGACAAGCTTGACAGATGTCGACGGCACCATCATTTAGGATATATCTCCGATAGTTGTAGGTCTTAATGACCTGATCCTGTATCGCACAGACAAAAGCCTCGGTTTCCCTAAAGAGGTCACCGAACCGTAGCCAGGAAAGGGAGGCGAATGTATCCACGAAAGTCTCTTATAGAGCCTTGTAAAACCTCCCATGGAGCTCCTTCTCCTTCCATACGGTCTCACGGTCGGAAATGCTTTGTACTGCCAGGTCTTGCCATTGCTCGTTGGTTAAGGATAGAGGAGTAAATTTTTCTTTATCACAAGAAATGAGGTCCTCATAGAATGGATGATCCGATCTCATCAGGAAGTAATTACGAAGACTGCATACTTCGCGATTATACATGGTGTGTGCGCTTAAAAAGCCACGCCGTAAGTACCGCCTCATTACAGACGACCTAGGTGGTACACCCTGGGAGTTGTCATGGTATTGCGGACTTTTCTATCCAGGACGATAAGTTCAGTTTGAGTCCATCTGAGTATGCCAAAGTTTTTATTATTATTATTATCATTTATCATTAAATTTCAAGTCACATAGACTCATAATATTTTTAGTAGAGGTGCTAGTAGCATTTAAACGAATAAAAATAATATTATGTAAATTTAACTATGCATTAACTACTGGGCATATGCTTTTACAGCAGTGAAGAATAAAGGTGGGTGATTTTCTTTGTTCCCTATTAATTTCAGAATGTTGTTGATGCTGGCACCGCGCACCAAGGATGCACAACTCTTACGTAAAATCGCTGGATTTATTAAATATTTATCCGACACGCTGCAGCGGTGGAGCCGTCAGTTTACACTTTTGCACCCAACATACTTACGATAGAGCCCTTCGTTCCCTTTCTATCAGCCTTGCGTGTCGTAAAAGGCGACAAATGGATATATGAGATAAGCAGCAAGTATCTTCCTGAAAGTAGCTAAAAATTATTAAAACTGAAATACCCAACCTGCATGCCAAGCGTGCCAACTGTTTCACTTCTGTTAGACGGTTTATAATCTAAATGTATTAAATATTATAATGTTTTAAAGTTCACATAAGGTGAATGGCGAAAATACCGATGCCTGAGCCTCAGAGTTTTTATTTTAAATAGTACCGTCTTTGTCCATAAAAAACTGGGTCACTAATATGTTTAATTTGATTAATTCTGTTAGCACTTGTTCTTCTAAGAAATAATTTGTTATGCCTTTGTGTACATTTTCGATGTCATGAAATAATACTTACAAATGAAATATCCTGGCATGATGTGACAATTTAAAAATCTTTTAGAAAAAAAAAGCAATAATTGTTAGTCCATATTTGGCGTGGAAATTATATATGAAGTAATTTTGACGGTTTGCTTATAATATAAACAAATGAAAACTGTTATATCGTTTTAGTAGCGTACTTAGGTATAATGCGACACGGGCAAAGGCTGGGTTATTGCGTTTATCCACTCTAAAAAATCAGCCTAGGGTGGATACTCGGAATCGCGTGTTCTTAATCGGAATTCATTTTTATATGTTTATCTGTTCTTTCAACTTTTTACCCCAAGTACAGTTCAACTCATACACTTTAATTCTTAATTATTTTTTTATAAACACAAACTAAAACAAAAATCATAATTATTACGTATCGCCTTTACCGTTACCGTTACAGCCTATTAAAGTCCATGCATTACGTATTGCATTTAAATCAAATTAATCTTCCTTGTTTTAAGTAACATTATTACATAATTTATAAATTCTGAAATATGTCCAGGAAATCACCAATACTAATTTCATTATGGGGTAGACGTAATTTGATATCCTAGATAAATACGTCACTTTTAATGTACATTTGCAATGTTTTTCTCTTAGATTAATGATATGTCTTCGCGCGCTCAGGCTAGATACCGCACTACGTGAATGTACAGCTCCGTGAATACGGCAACTCAATATTCTAGTGTGTATAAGACAATTGCAAGGATGCTAGTGTGCGTGAAACATTGTATATGCCAGCAGCTTAACTATTACCCGATTAACGGGAAAAATTATTTTATGCTATGGCTTAGTAGTTAAGTTCATAGTTATGAATGTAGACCAGAAATACTTAAAAATTAATAATTTATTAATTGTGAATGTATCAATATATTTGTGTATATTATGTATAGGTTTTTCTTCTGAATAAATGACATATAAATGATAAGGCCTCATTTTTATCAGTTTAATTTTTATATTTAAATGTCTGACTAATATTCACAAATTATTTAAAAAGAGTCAAGAGACAAAGCGCGCGATGACCTATCATTAATCTATCGTTTTTCTCAATCTCTTTGCTGCAACAGATGTGTTAGCGAAAAAAGTTATTTTACTAGCATTCCATAAACGTTTCTTTTGGATGTGTGTCTTTAACTTGTTTAACTTTTAAATTAACTTTTATACGTGGTAGAGCCATGCTGCAGCTATATTATGGTTGTAGCACGAATGGGTCGGCTCGACCGGGGAAGGACCACGCTCTCACAGAATACCAGCGTAAAATAGCAGCTTAACGCTGCTGTGTTTCGTATGGTGAGTGTAGAGAACTGGAGACCCTTTTTACTGGAAACGAGGCATTCCATTTTAGTCCTCACGGGTGACAACGCATCAGCATTTTGATTCTTAATCGAAGATAGACGTAGATGTCTATGGGCCACAACAACCACTTACCATCAGGTGGCCTGTGTGCTCGTTTCTCACCCTTATCCTATAAAAAAAAATTGTTTTATGCCAAAAATCCTATGAATCCTATGAATCCTGTGAGGTACTCCTTTTATTTCAGCGTTGAACTTTCATACAAAAATATGTACAGTAAAACTTGGTTAAGTGGGACCTCGATAAGTAAGAAACCCCCATAGCTGGAACTCATGATTAGGTACTGAGACTTTAGCACTGAATTACCTCTCTTATTGGGACAAAACAAACCTCCATATCTGACATTAGTTCTTTCGATTTTATCGTTTTAGTTACCTATATAGTTGAGTATATTTTACCTCTTTTACTGAGACCATATATTGTGTACCGTTTTGTTTACTAATCTTATTCTACCCGCAAATTCCGCACTTGGTTAATTGTGTAAAAGTGACCTCCAGTTTTAGTTTGGTTTTGAAATCGTCCGGATGTTTATATATTATATTTACAAAATATGTTATTTTATCTATAACTGAAATAACCTCTATTTTCTACTCTATTAATGGAACCCTCTGTAAATGAGACGGATATTTATTTATACCTGGATATCTGAGACACTGGGTAAGTGGAATACCTCTTTAAGTGAAACTAATTTGCAGGTCCCTTAAGGTTTCACTGTATATACATATTTTTATAGGTATGCTTATGTCTACTAAGTATCTTGAGCCAGTTTTTATCACGTTTCTCTAAATAACTCTACACAACCGAGGGAAAAATCAGAAGGAAAATAATATATCCACCCTGTCTGTGGTGAATGAGCATGAAAAAATAGAATTTTTAAAATAGGATTTTTTACAGTGAATAAACTGAATATTCACCCGGGCTACATTATACCATGACAAATCCTTTGTCTAATTATATCGAAATTTTCGATATAACTAGACAAAGGATTTTGTCGAAATAATGTTATTATATATTGTATATTATAAATAGGCTGCACTAAAAGTATCGGATATGGAATATTTCCACTGATCCTGTCATATTAAAATCTTTTTAATTGAAAACTCCTTGGTTTTAAAAATCGAATACCATTTATTTATTTAAAAAAAGATTCTCGGTCTTGTCATCAAAGCGGCAGTTGTTTAGAAAACAGTTGCAGTTTCAGGATCATTAAGAGATATTTTTTAAAGTACTTGTGTACATTATATTTTATTTTATGTTTTTTATTTTTAATAAACATTTTTAATTTCGTGTTTTATTTGAATAGTTATCTCCTTCCGAATCTTGTTTTGTTTTAATGCAAAACATAATATCCAATAAAGTAATAATAATAATGACTTGAAGCTGACCGCACTCTTAAGTCTCGTGATTCCTTCTAATATTATATCCAATCTGTGAAAGTTGTATGTTGTAACCTTTACGTTGAAACCGATTTAAATTAAATATATCACGTAAATTCTTAGAATGGCAAGAATCGAGATCAGTGTATGTTTTAATGTGCGGTTTAAACCGCGGGCCACAGCCAAAGTTAGTAAGGAATACTTAACTAATGACAAAATATCTGACAGCTAAAATGGTTATCTGAGAACTATTCACTTGTTAAGTGTATGTGGGACTGGATTGGAAAAACTGGAAGAAATAGACGTAGGAATTTGCCTCCTCAATTTCTTCCACTTCTCTATATATCATAGAATAAGGCCATTGAGTATTATATAAAAATTAATATTTACAAATAATATAAAATTTTATGGAAGATAAATAACAAATATTTATATAAATATATAATTTTTATACGTGGTAGAACCATGCTGCAGCTAAATTAGTAGTATAATTGTAGCACGAATGGGTCAGCTCGACCGGGGAAGGACCACGCACTCACAGAATACCAGCGTAAAATAGCAGCTTAACCTTTAGAGAACCGGAGACCCTATTTACTGAAAAAGAGGCATTCCATCTTAACCCTCACGGGTGACAAAGCATCTGCATTTTGATTCGCAAAGGAGGATAGATGTAGATGTCTATGGGCCACAGCAACCACTTACCATCAGGTGGACTGTGTACTGGTTTGTCACCCTATCCTATAAAAATATATAGCACTTCTAACAGAACAATATAATTACATAATATATTTGTCAATATAACACAAGATATTACGTATATAAATAATTAAAATATTACACAAGTTAACAAAAATAAATAATGTTTCATTTTTCTCTTTGCAAATCATCATCATCATTACAGCCCTTCACAAGTCCACTGCTGAACATAGGCCTCCCCCAAAGAATGCCACAAAGCACGGTCCTGAGCCACCTGCATCCATCGACTTCCTGCATATCTTACCAGGTCGTCACTCCATCTAGTGGGGGGACGCCCTACACTTCGCCTGCCGGTACGAGGCTGCCACTCGAGAACCTTTCTTCCCCATCGGTTGTCGGTTCTTCGAGCTATATGGCCGGCCCATTGCCACTTCAGCTTACTAATCCGTTGGGCTATGTCAGTCACTCTAGTTCTACTGCGGATATCCTCATTTCTGAGTTTATCACGCAGAGAAACTCCGAGCATAGCCCTCTCCATAGCTCGCTGAGTGACCTTGAGCTTCCTCATCCAGGTCATCATTCCCCATCCAGGTGTGACATGGACATTAAACATGATCTTTGTTTTGTCCATGTTCATCTTAAGACCTATCCGTTGGGAAACACTATTGAGGTCATTGAGCATAGTGCTTAAGTCCTCCAGCAATTCTGCCATAAGGACTATATCGTCGGCAAATCGAAGGTGAGTGATGTACTCGCCATTGATGTTGATACCGTATCCTTTCCAGTCCAGAAGCTTGAAAACATCTTCCAATGCAGCGGTAAAGAGTTTCGGGGATATGACGTCACCCTGTCTTACACCTCTCTGCAATTGGATAGGTTTCGTACTCTGGTTCTGTACTCGGATAGCCATCGTAGCCCTACTGTACAAGCACTTCAACACTTCGATATACCGACAGTCAACTTGGCATCGCTGAAGGGACTGCAGCACCGCCCAAATTTCGACGGAATCAAAGGCTTTCTCATAGTCAACATACGCCAGACATAGTGGCAAATTGTAGTCCTCGGACTTCTGTACAATTTGCCGAAGGGTATATATGTGGTCTATGGTGCTAAAGCCTTTTCGGAAACCGGCTTGTTCGGGAGGCTGGAAGTCGTCAAGTCTGCGCGCGAGACGATTCGTAATGACTCTCGAAAACAGCACGTAGACGCGGCTCAGAAGGGAAATCGGTCTGTAGTTCTTCAAGAGAGCGTTGTCGCCTTTCTTGAAGAACAAGACCACCGCACTTCTGCTCCACGCCTCCGGTGTAATGCCACCATGGAGGACGGAATTAAAGAGCTTCTGAAGGACTTCAAGTACCGGTTTTCCACCCGCTTTCAGAAGCTCCGCTGTAATTCCATCCTCGCCTGGGGCCTTGCCGTTTTTAAGGTGCTGGAGAGCCATTCTAATCTCGCTCAGACTGACGTCCGGGATATCATCGGAATAATGTCGGATAAGACTCGCTCTTGGATCGTTACTCACACTTGCGTGCGGCTCCAACGATGACGTGTACAGCTGCCCATAGAACCTCTCAATCTCACTCAAAATCTCAGGTGCCCCGGAAACGATGCTGCCACATTCTGTCTTCAGCTTTAACAGTTGGCGCTTTCTGGCAGACAGATCCCTGGCAAAGACTTTGGAGCCTTGGTTCCGCTTCAATCGCTTCTTCAATACGAGCTGTATTGAATTTGCGTAAGTCCCGCCGCATGCATTTGAAGATCTGTCTGTTCAGTTGCCTGTATGCTGTTAAATCTGTTGAAGAATGTAGCTTCATCTCCCGTCTAACAGCCATGAGATTAAGAGTGTGATCGGAGAGTTTTTGTGTTCTTCTGCGGCGGGTCTTGCAGAACTTAGCTCCGACCGCATGGACAGTTTCCACGAGCTTGTCATTCAAATCGTCCACTTCATTGCAGTCTTCTAGGCACTGAAAACGGTTTTGTAACTCGAGCTGAAAGGTTTCGGGACTTTGGATTAGAGCACGAGGGGGACGGAGCGTTGACTTCATTAGACGAGACCTCTCCAACTTAACATTTAGGTTCAGTGTGCCTCTAACCATTCGGTGATCGCTGCCGGTTTTCACCCTCGCGATCACTGAGACATCACTGAACAGTTGTCGTCTGGTCGTCATAATGAAGTCAATCTCATTTTTTGTTGAACCGTCGGGGCTCGACCAGGTCTACTTCCTGTGGGGCCGCTTCCTCCATGAAGTCAGCCAACTGCTGGCCCCTTGGGTTCCGTTGCCCTATTCCAAATTTCCCTACTTTCAGCTCACCGTTCTCTCTTGTGCCTAGTTTTGCATTGAAGTCTCCCATTAACACCGTATATTGGGTTTTGGAGGAATGCATGGCTCTAGAGATATCCTCATACATTTCCTCCACCTCCTGATCGGGGTGTGCCGAGGTTGGTGCGTAAACCTGTATGACCTTCAGCGAATACCGTTTGGTGATTCTGAGTATAAGGTACGCAACCCTCGTCGACACACTCTCAATCTTTACAACGTTGTTAACGAGAGACTTGTGGACGATAAATCCGACACCTCCTTGGGACAGATGGTCGCCCTCCCGGTAATAGAGCAAGTTGCCGGATTCGAGGATTACCGTGTCCTCCCCCTCTCTTCGGACTTCGGATAATCCTATAATATGCCAGCGTAACTTGTCTATCTCTTCTTCCAGCTCCACAATCTTCTCGTCAGTCCTCAGGGTGCGTGCGTTGTATGTTGCCAGGTCGAGTCGTCGTAGGTGGCAACCGAACCTCCACCGGAGATTCTTAGCACCCCCTGCCCCGCCGTTACCATGGTCGCCACCGTAGCCAGGAATAGCGGGGCCGCCGGGGACTGGGGGCCGTTTATTATTGTCATTGCTCATGGGGGGTATATTATATTTGCAAATAGTTAATAAATAATTATAAACGCAACCTAAATATTAATTCTATGACGATGTCTACTATTATATTTTCCCCACTTTTTGGGGAAAATGTCATTAACTTGCAAACATTATTCATTTGCTTGTGTGCGTGTGGGCAAACGTTTTTACAGGCCGCTTATGCACGCATTCATTCTGTTGTTGCTTCAACTTTGAACGGAATTTTGAATGTCACTATCACTCTATGTCTAATTACTCTAAGCTTGCATGAACAATTAGGTGTAAAAAAGTTGTTTTCCCGATGGATACCGCATTCGCTCTGTGAAGAGCAAAAAGCGGCTCGCGTTACTTGGTGCGTCAGAACTCTCGAAAGATTCCACGCAGGATCCTCAAATGCTGTATAAAACATTGTATCAGGTGACGAATCCTGGATATACGCGTACGAACCCGAAACAAAAAACCAGTCACGAGTTTGGGTGTTCGAAAATGAGTTAAAGCCAACAAAAATTGTTCGTTCACGGAGTGTTGCAAAAAAAATGGTGGCCACGTTTGTCTCCAAAACCGGCCATGTTACGACTATTCCTCTTGAGGGACAAAGAACGGTTAATGCAGAATGGTATTCTAGCATTTGTTTGTCACAGATCGTTTCTGAACTCCGTAAAGAGAACTGCAACCGCCGCATCATCCTCCATCACGACAATGCGAGTTCTCACACCGTACACAGAACAAAAGAGTTTTTAGAGCAAGAAAACATAGAATTATTAGACCATCCGCCGTACAGCCCCGACCTAAGCTCTAATGATTTGTATACTTTCCTTAAAATAAAGAATAAATTGCGTGGACAGATATTTTCATCACCTGAAGAAGCTGTGGACGCCTACAAAACGGCCATTTTGGATACCCCAACTTCCGAATGGAATGGTTGCTTCAATGATTGGTTCCATCGTATGGAAAAATGTGTCAAATTTCGCAGAGAATACTTCGAAAAGCAATAAATACATTTTTAAATAGTAATGTTGTGTCACTTCCTTGATTCCCGAAATTTTCAGTGCCGCTCGTACATGTGAATATTGATTTTGTTCAAAATAAGCTACGATGAAATTAGAATAAAATTCTAATATATACAACATACAACTGCACAGATAAATATTCTATATTTGAAAACACGATTTCAATAAAAATTAAATTCTATAAAACCGCAGCGAAATTCTATGAAATTAAAAAAAATACCTTCTCGATTCTCGAACAGTTTTAGATGCCAATGCACGGAAACAAATGCTCTGTTTACTCAACAAAAGCCAATACAAATAAGGCGGAACCTTGCTTACGAATTTAGTCGTAATTTCTATTTGCCTTCTCTATCTGTGACTTATTAATGCAAATTTATTGCGTTAATTTAAAACTGTTCGTTATCTAATAACGTATATAATACGTGAATTGTAGGTACAATATAATTAGAAGCACAATTTATAATATTATATTTGTTGTACCATAAAATGTCCGTTTTGTATGTTCAATAAAAAAGGTAAAAATTACATTTTAACAACAAGAGAGCAAAAAGAGATTTAATATATGGTCATTGAAGTAACACTTACGTACGTACATTATAACTCAATGTATATGGTATGAAGTTTCAAGGAGCTTCATTATCGTTTAAAGGTTAAGAAATATAAAATACCTTATTTCTAATATTAACAAAATTAATTTTAACTTTTTAGTTATTTTTATTAAAAACTAATAAGAGGTTGTTTTTAAATGAAGATTTCGTTTATTTATTTACCTTGTAAGGATTATGCGTTGGTCTATTTGAAGTAGACAATACTGGGTTAGATATGTGACCCCTTCCTTGTTGATGGGTGATCTCTAGCGCTGACCGAAGTAAATCGACCTTTGACGCTGAGCCTTGCGGAGTCTTGAGCAAAATCTCAATGTTGCTGCAGCGTCTCTGACTGTTACTGCCGCTACGGCTTCTGCACAACTCGTTGATATCCCCTTGTGATAGCTGGAAGCAGTGTCGCCATGTACACGGTAATTACCGTAGATACACAATAATCAAGCCGTTGTAGCTAGAATAAATAATAGTACTACTATGGGGCCGTGGGATTGGTTTCCGTTTTTTATTGGTCACAAATTCTGTAGACGTCCCATGTAGGTCTGAGACTTATATGTCAACAAAACATAAAATAAATACAATAAATAAAGTATTACCTAAAGAAAGAAAGAAATTATAAGTTAAATTTAACCGATTTAGTTGTGTGGTGTCAAAAAGGATCCCACACCACAGGTTTTCAGTCGGGATTTTTATTGACTCCACGAACAACCGAACATAATATTATTGTGTACTCATTATAAATAATAATAGTAATAAATAAATTTAGAAAAATTCTAATAAAAATTATCCGATTAAACATATATAAATTAAAAACAAATACAAAAAGTAGAACATACTAGAGTGATCGGAATGTATTATTAAAACTTTACTTACTCTAGCGCGTGAACTTCTACGCAAGGAGTGTAATGAACCTAAAGGATTAAAACGAGTGATAATATGCAGTCTCTCAAGTGAAATCATTGTTTCGGCATCCTTCCTCAGCGGTTCTCCGTTTAATTTGTCACCTTCTCCGCTTTCTAGAAAGATGTGAAGTAATTAATTACATACTACTTTCAGAAATAACCTAATTAGATTGTTGAATACTTTCTTCTTCTTCATCAATCTTAAGTCCACCACTTTATATGAGCCTCTCCCGTTCCAGTTCTGGATATTTCTCCTAATCGTCATGCTTGGCAGGTGTATTGACGATTGCAGTACCTTGTTTTTAAACGACATCAAAAAGGAAGAGGTTCTCAACTCGAGTGCATGTTTTTTTTTGTATGCATGTCACGCGATATCTTCGGAAATTTTGAAGCAATTTTGATGATACTTTTTTTATGAAATAGGTTATACTTTAAGGGTGTTCCCATATAAATTTGGAGAAAAAATTCGACCCCTAAAGATGGCAAATAAATAACTTCTTTTTTAAAAATTTGAAGTGGGTTTTTAATTTTTGTTAAAAGTTATAATTATTAAAGTCAAATTATTTTACATCTGACGTAAACTAAATTGTGTACTGGCATCTATCAGAAGCCATAAGATTTTTGTAACATTTCCCAAAGTTGCATGTTACGACACCTACGGGATGGAAGGTTATTAAAGCGATAATAATGCCTATAATAGAGTTGTTCCTATCGCTCCGCAAGGTTTGTTATGGCCCGTTAATTTCCATCCTCATTTAATCGCTATTTCTGAGATGTTGTGTTAAAAATCAAAAGTTTAAATTATTCAAACATGTTGGGTATTTTTTTTTTTATTTTTATTAATCTCACCTGTATCCGGTTCACAAACTTCGCGCATACTAGACATGTTGATTTTCCTCAACCAGAAGTAATGCAAAATACCGTACAAGATGCCACCTAAGAAAGCAATCAGGCCCATGTAACGAAAAGCTTCCCTAGTACCAAGAGACGCTATGAGCAGACCACCTCCGAAACTGCCACTGCCTCTTCCTGTGAACATTACAGAATATTTAAGCTTGAATAATTTTGTGATTTTTAAAAAGGAGAGTGTTCTTAATTCCCTTGTATGTTTTTTTATAGTACATACTTATAAGGTGTTTGTTTGTCACAAACGAACACACATAATGCTAAGTGGATTATGTAGCCCATAGACATGTGTCTATGTCACATCTATCTAAATATCTGACCTCGATTAAGAATCAAAATGCAAATGCGTGAGGACTAAGATTTTCACCATATGAAACCTAGTAGCATCAAGCTGCTAATTCACGCTGCTATTCCGTGAGGAAACGGTCCTTTCACAGTCGGGCGCGACTCTATGGGCGCGACCCATTCTTGCTGGAACCATAATATAGTGGCTCTACCGCATATAAACGTCGATATTGTAACGCAATACTTCGTACTTAATTGAACAATTTCGCTAATATTACTTCGCTAGTATTACTATATATTTTTCCTTTTATCGCTAATACCTATTACCTTTACATAAGCTACATTAATTTAAAAATAATACATTCCAGTTCCACATCAATCAGTCCCTTAAATTAATATTGTTACAATTATTTAATTTATATATTTATTTTAAATATTGCACATTTTATAAATATTTTTTATCAAATGTATTTAATAAATAACTGTGGGGCGGCACCCCACTAGATGGAGTGACGACCTGGTAAGACATGGTAAGAGATAGATGCAGGTGACTCAGGATCGTGCTTTGAGGCGTTCCTTGGTGGAGATCTATATTCAGCAGTGGACTTGTGAAGGGCTGTAATGATGATGATGATGATGATTTAATAAATTACAGTTAACAGGTAACAGTTTTATCATCATAAATGATTTTAACGAAATTCTCTTAAATAATTTTAAAAGTTCCATTGTCCATATGTAAACGTTTGTAACTAAAAGAAATAAACAACTGCCGAACGATGCGACCAATCTTTCGGTTATCAATCAAAACTGAACTGCGCAGTATTATAGTGCCACGTTTGTATTACGTTATGTATGTACTAAAAACGTAACGGTCATACTCGTACAAGCGCTAAGAATAAAGAAATCTTTCAACGCACTGTCAGATAAACAAAGAAATAAGTACTCGTACATTTACAAAATAACAAAACATTCAGACCTAAACACTAACTTCATAATTTTTTTGTAAGAGAATCCGCCTCGCCTGATATTCAAACCAGAGACTGACAATAAAGATACGTTGCGGTCGTCACTTTGTTTTTAAACAATGTAATAACTGATAATACTGAATATGATAATAATTTATATTTTACACTTACACGATGTTATAATAACACTGGTAAACAGTGATTTTCTTGCCCCTGATATTTGAGTGGTTTTAGAAAGATTTGATGTCAACGACCCCAAGAATAGGCATAGATTTTCAAAACTTTTGTTTTGTTGTGTTTGTTTGTTTGTTTTTATTTTCGTCAACAATATTTTTTGTTAAGCTATATAAAAATCATAATCATTACAATCCCTCACTGAATCATATTTGATAATTTGCCTCACCAAACAATTGTTACGAAACACCTGTATCCAGCGACTTCTTCTATGTCTTGCTAGGCTGTCACTCTTATCTATTAAATATAATATTATATTCTTATATAGATACCGCTTACCCAAACTAAAATGTGCCATCCCTAACACGCCAATGAGTGTTGCCAACAGGCTTTTCGGAGCCAGCATGGCGCAGTAAGTAGCTGCCGCGACCCACATTAAGTGCACTGATAATGATTCCATGGCTTCAAACGGAAAACACCACCAAGAGTTTCTGAAAATTAATTTTACCTTAAGATTATAGAAATAAAACAACCAAGATAACCAATCTTAACTTGTTTTCAAGAATTTATTTCTAAAGAAAAAAACAATTCAGAGAAAATTAATATTTATATAATTAATGCATATTAATGTATTTTGCAGTGACGACAAAAGAAACTGAAGTAGGAGATGGGTAGCAGCATCATTCTGACAGTGACTCAAAATAATACAAAACTGCGGTTGGCAACCGCCTATCAAACTTGGGAACTATGGCAGAGACAAAAATGGAGGCCTCTTTTTTTATAGGATCGGGTGACAAACGAGCACACAGTCCACCTGATGGTAAGTGGTTACTGTGACCTATAGACATCTACATCTATCCTCAATAAAGACTCAAGATACAGATGCGTTGTCACCCGTGAGGACTAAGATGGAATGCCTCTTTGCCAGTAAAAAGCGTCTCCGGTTCTCTACACTCACCATACGAAACACAGCAGTGCCAAGCTGCCATTTTACGCTGGTCCTCTGTGAGAGCGCGGTCCCTCTCCGTTCGAGCCGACCCATTCGTGCTACAACCATAATATAGCTGGAGCATGGCTCCACCATGGCCTCTATACAGCAGTGGGCTTTGATAGGCTCTAATGATCATTATACCGCTCATTAATAGAATGATAAGACAATCTGGTATGTCTGATATATTGCATTTCACTACAATCATCAACATGATATAATCATCAAAATAATCCTATACGCTGATGACATGAAAATTTTATGCCCCATCACAAATACTTCTGACTGCTGTGATCTGCAGCGTGATCTCAATGAACTTGAACGATATTGTTCACACAATAAACTTGACTTGAATGTGTCCAAGTGTTTTATCCTTACATTTACCCGTAAACCCAATCCCATTGTCTTTCACTACAAATTACAAAACACTAGTATAGAGAGATTACAATTAGTAAAGGATCTTGGTGTATTTTTCGATTCTAAATTACTCTTTGATGCACATATTGAGAATATAATTACAAAAGCTAATAGAGCACTTGGATTCCTTTTGAGATTTTCCACCGATTTTCATAATATTAAAACATATAAGATACTTTATTGCGCTCTTGTTCGCAGCCATTTAGAGTACGCCTCTCAAGTGTGGAACCCAAATTATAACATTTATATAGATAGGATTGAGCAAGTACGTTACGTTACGTTACGTTACGTTTTCTACGTTTTCTGCAATTTAAAACGCAATTTTACACTGATAACTACATTTCGCGATGTAAAAAATTTCATATTTTGCCTCTGCACGAACGTAGGCGCATAGCAGATATGATTTATCTTTTCAAATTGGCAAATGGTAATGTTGACTGTCCGGAGCTACTGAGTAAGCTAGGATTTACAACAAGAGGTACCCTCTTAAGAAAGCCTCGCTTACTTCACGTGCCGCATACCCGGAATAAATACAGGCAAAATTCTTTTATGATACGTGACTTGGATCTGTTTAATACCAGTGTTTCTCAATTAAAAAATATTTTAGCGCAAAAATTCTTTTGTTGAGTGTTCTTCTCTTTAATTTTGTTAATTTACTGTATTTGTCTTAATCGATGTTTATCTTTTACCGACTAGAATTATTGTTTTTAAGTTAATATTGCTTATAGGTGAAAACTTTTAAATGGCCTTCTAGTTGTTATTCATTTATTTATTGTTAATGTTAGCTGTAAGTTTTCCAAAAAGAATAAAATAAAATAAAATAAAATGATCATAATTGCAGCCTCGACCTAAAGAGACCTCATCCATACCCAAAAACAGATAGCTGCAAGCACCGCCGTTGAATAGTAGGCTTGAAGATTCAAGCCTGCCATTCAAAAAAACCGTTTTACTTTTGCGGTTAAAATGTTAATTTTAAAATTCATGAAAAACTAATGCAATATAATTATTATATATACAATAATGTTAATAGTCCTTTCTTCCTTCTTTTATGTAGATTTTTATGATGGTTAATTCATTATTCATGCATTCATTCATTCAGTGAAAAAGTTAAAGTTAAAGTTACAGCCTATATACGTCCCACTGCTGGGCACAGGCCTCCTCTCATTTTTGGGAGGGTTTTAGGGCAAGGAAGTGTCCTCCGCGCTGCCCCAATGCGTTTTAGGAACTTCACATCTCTTCGAAATACTTTTTTTTTCTTATTTCCCAGACATGCAGGTTTCCTCACGATGTTTTCCCACACCGCTGAGCACGTGGTAAATCAGCACTTAAAATTGCAATTAACAATTTCATTGGTGCCAACGGGTACTTCAGTTATTACAACTCCTTAAAACTCCACTGCTGAACATAAGCCTTCTCCTATTAATAAAATATTAAAAAAAATCATTTTCCAGTCGAAAAAACGTGAAATTAAATGAGCTGAATAAAGCGCTAATGTATGAATATACGAGTATAATTGACACGAGTGTAATGACAAAAATTACACAAACAAACACAAATTAAAATAGATGATCTCTTCGGCTTTCAGTTTTAGCAAATTTTTTCAAAATAACATTATAGCTGACACAATTCGCTATTTCAGCAGATAGCTCATCTTACTTTTAATAATTTTAACTCGAACAAGCTTCTCATAACAGAAGCATTCTTTTTTCTTTTAATTGGGACTCAATTTTGTAACTAATTTATTACAAACCATCAAGCTTCTACATCGCTTTATTTAAATAGTGTATTACGGTAATTAAATCCAGATACAAAATGAACATATTGCCGCAATTTAATTATATTGTTTACACGTAGTAAAATCTCGTACCACACGTGTATTGCAACAACAAACTCAAAAATTAACATTTCGTTCAAAACTGCTTCCCAGTCACTTAGAGTTTAGGAACCATCAGTTTTATTTTTCAAGTTATTCACGGATTCGATAATATCACCGATTCTACTCTCCCATCGTGATTCAGACAGAGATTTTCCAATTAAAAATAAAAGTTAAACAGAAGGAAATGGAGGCAGTTCATATATATAAGGACTACGGAGTCTTTATTAATTTGTTACTTAATTATTATAATGTGCACCTTTATTTTTTGTTTTTTTATACATATTTTGACCTAATAATCGTGGATATAATAATTCTGTGAATTCGCTTCACTTCCTTTGCGAGGCCACCTAAGGCGCGAGGTCTTCGGCGGTCGTCAACGTTGCCGCAATCGGCAACGCCTAACGCCGCCACTGACTCGATTCTCTCATCTATCCTCGATTAAGAATCAAAATGCAGATGCGTTTGTTACCCCTGAGGACTAAGATGGAATGCTCCGATTCTCAACACCCACCATACGAAAAACAGCAGCATTAAACTGCTGCTTCCTCCCCGGTCGAGCCGACCCATTCGTGCTACAACCATAATATAGTTGCAGCGTGACTCTACTACGTATGAAAATGCGGTGATTAATATTGTATGTTAATATACGTAATGGCGATTTATTACACATTTTAAAAATACCTACTTATATTTTAACATAATTTGACAGACCATACAACATAACCTTTTAAAACCATACACTGCATTGTGCCACAGGATATTTTTAAATAGATACGGGAACAAATCGCGAAGTAGTCCGGCGCAAATGTTTAGATGCGAGGGTCCGCCCACGGCGTATCATTGTACTCATAAACTTGACAATGCATTATCGCTACAAGTTGATACATTCATTACCACGCTAGTAGAGTTTAACGTAAAAGGTTAAATTTATTTACCTTCCGGTTAATACAATTGACTTATGATTTAAAATTATGCAGTATGACGATTGTTATTAACCTTTATGGGATGTAAAGTCAGCGAGATATCGGGTTTTCCCAGGCAAGGTTAAGTGATCAGAATAGGCAAGTTTTGATTTTTGACAGCTCGGTAGCGCAGTCTCGTTGCGGGACCGCCAGTTCAAAACTCGCAAACGTACAAATAATTGTTAAGTGCCTGGATGTATGTCTATCTGCAAAAGCCTATAGGTGCTCATATTAAGAGCTTAAAAGAGATTAATGAAAAAAATATATAAAAGTGTATACTAACTTGAACAGAACCTCGATAGTGATAGAACATCAATTATACATAAGTTAAACCAAAGTAACATTAATATTATATCCGATATTAAAACCCCACAAAATATTGTCCGCAAAATAAATGAATTTGTTGAATAATATTGATTTTTTTTTACTAATAAAAAATATTTAGTTCACAGATAGATATCGACAAATTTATTGTTACTAATTTTATTTAATAGACTTCGAACAGAAGTTTATCGACGCTTTAAAATAAATAATTTATTTGTAAGAATGGACAAAGAAAACACCCCTAAAGTAAATATCTACATGACAAGATCATATTACAATTGTTGTTATTTTCAGAAAACACGTTGTCTGTCATATCTGATAAGTGTACTATTGTAATGTCATTAATCGTTATATGATTGTCTTCATTGCAATATTTGTAAGATAGTGTAGACTGTGACACTGATATTATTGTGATACTAATTTAGTGTTTACTGCTTTTGTTTTAAATATAGCTCCGAATAATTTTGCCCCAAAATTTCAGATTTAGGTACTTACTCGATAAAGGAGTAGCCAACAAGCCTAGCAGCGTGGGAAAAGAACGCGACAATGATGACGTTGACGTGGCCGATGCGGGCGGTGATGGCATCCGCCCCGTAAAGGAACGGGATGCTGCTCAGTGTGCCCACGGTCACGGTTATTCCTGGACATTAGTTGCTCTTGAGACAATAAACAGGTTATAATCAAAGTAATGAACATATAATGTCACTTTACTTAGCAACTATTGTTTGTAGGGTTTTACTTTTTAAGTTTTTACGAAAGATTATTTTTAAAGAACTACTTCAATGATGTTATCCAAATCAATTTTCAATAATAGCTATCTACTTACCAAGTAAAAAATTCGGTGCTCCCAATTCCTTTAGATATAAAAATAAGTATGATTCAATGAAACCCCAAAAATTTCCTAAAGCGAATAGGAAGAAGATAAATATAATAATATGTGGCATTTTGATAATGTTTATTAAGTCGCGTAACAAATTATCTGCTGGCAACTTGGCTCCCAGTGGCATTGCAGCTACAGTGACTGCTGATATTAGAAGTAAAATGTCGTAGGTATAAAAAGCAGCTGAGTAGTCTGTATAACCTGTAATAAACCGGTGTAAACATTCAGTATGGTATATTGACATTGAAGATAACGATTAAGATATTCGAACACATACCAACTTGTTTACTCCTCATATCTATAAGCATACCAGTGATAGGTGAAAATATCGCCATTCCAATGCTAGAAAACAATCTTTCCCTGCCAAAGTCACCACCGTATTTTTGAATCATCGTCAAAGCTATTGGATCCATTATCGTGACGCCTGCTGATAGCATTATAGTACCCATGAATCTCAGGAAGAAATAAATGTAGAAAGTTTTGTCATCACTTTCTTTGTAATCGGGTGGACAAATATCTGGACCACCCTTCCTGGAAATATATAAGCATGATTACATTTATAGCCAATATACAAATATAGTAGAACTTTATAAAATTAGATCGTACACTATTACCTAAAATCACATTTTTGAACCATACAATCCGCAGAAAGCGATTCAAGACGTTGCTGCGACAATTTTGTCATATTATGTAACATAACAAGACCCCCGCATCTCAGATCCTCTTTATCTAGAGCAGTTATATTTACCCCTTGCGCTATTAATAACTTCTCGCCAAATCTGGATCGAAAGTCCGTTACTGTGTCATTATCATCCTGAAAGCAAATCATTCTGTAACCTTATGCGTTCTTAAGTAATATCGTAGGATAACTGTAATAATCCGTTTTATTACAAAAATAGTTTCTAATTTGTCTCAGGCTAAAACATGAGTCTGTTTCAAGAAAAAAGTAAAAAAAAAGTTTTTACGTGGTAGAGCCATGCTGCAGCTATATTAGTAGTATAATTGTAGCACGAATGGGTCGGCTCAACCGGGGAAGGACCACGCTCTCACAGAATACCAGCGTCAAAAAGCAGCTTAACACTGCTGTTTCGTATGGTGAGTGTAGAGAACCGGAGACCCTTTTTACTGGAAACGAGGCATTCCATCTTAGTCCTCACGGGTGGCAACGCATCTGCATTTTGATTCGCAAACGACGATAAATGTAGGTGTCTATGGGCCACAGCAACCACTTACCATCAGGTGGACTGTGCGCTCGTTTGTCACCCTATATTATATATAAAAAAAAAACTATAAAACGTAAAGTATGGATTTCACAACAATCGACAAATTTTACGAAAACTGTGGCGACGCGGATAAGGAACTTCTTGTGACAAAGACGACGTTTTTACAGCCGAGACTTGCCAAAATTTGTACTAAGAACGATTATAGTTTTTAAATAAATTTTGTTAATTGAATAATAATAATTGAAATGTCATATAGATATCATACGTACGTAGTAAGGAATTATTATGATTTCTTTATATTTTCATTTACATTAAACAGCATTTAACATGAGTAAAAGTACAAAAAGCAGAAGAATTTGAAAGTTTCAAAATTTAGAAATAAGTGTATTTAATACAAACCCGCTCCATTTCGATTCCAAGTTGTTCTTTGGGTTCTCCTAAATCGTCGTGAACTTCTATCAGAAAGAATGCTGCATCGTTGTAATCTTCATCGTTATCTGTCATGTTTAGATAACTAAAAAAATAATCGGACTATGTTTAAAGTTCTTAATTTAAATTATTTGTTGTTTTTTTCATTCAGTACAAGCAACGGAAAATCACTTTTTCTTTTATCTTTGTTCAAAGTAACAAAAAAGTCTTGCAAAGTTTGTGCAAAAGTCTTCTTGGAAATATTAATAGTCATAAAATAACTTTTAAAACAGTTGCTTCGCTACCTCGTTGGTCTACTGGTCTACTGGACCTTGTGATCATCATGGGTTCGGATCCTGGGTCGGACCTAAGTCATTAATTGGATTTTTCTGTTAGGAAATTCTCAGCAGCAGCCTGGAGTCAAAAGTTGGCAATGTTTTACGAGAGTGAGGGCAAAGAGAGTGCATAGTCCTGTCAGATGGCTAGTCTCCGTGGAAACTGGCCGGCCTTGTCGAAATCCGATCTGGAGGTCATAAATATTGTAACTACTCACACCTTTATGAACAGTCGCGACTTTATCCCAGGTTAGTTTTAGGATACCTATTATGTCTGTTCTATTTTTTTTACATTTTGAGACTAACAATTGCAACAATCTTCACACTGAATTTGCGAAATATTAGTGACAAATCAGAGCATAGGTTCAGCATCACTTTCAAATAACTTTTAAATTGGTAAATTTGATGTTGTTTTACATTACCTGCTATTAGATAAGTTCGGAGGTTTAATTTTGTGACTTATATGGAAGTCCAAGTCATCTTTATCGTCAGAAGGATCGCTGGTCGGACTCTCCGTAGGACGTAACAGCAGGCAGTGGTCCACGCATCTGTCCAGGACGAAATCCACTTGTTCATCCTCATCAGGACATTCTCTGCTAGGGCATGGACTCCACCAAATCTTCAAATTAGTTTACAGGATATCTATTTATGTCCAGCCAATTGGTGAATTTAAAAATATAAAAAAAATTCGAAAAATTTAAAAAGTATGCCTGCCTCAGAATTTGACCTCTTTTTCTTATATATCAATTAATTGAATTTTACGATAGTTTAATTTAGTTAGAACAATAAGGCACTATTTTATGATCTTAATATGCATAAATTTCGCTTGATCCTACTAATTTAGAGACTCACGTTATGACACTAGTTAATATGCCCTGAGGCCGGATGAAAACGATTTGCTCAAATTCTTAGAGGACGACTTAATTCACAACTACGAACCGAGGGCCAAATCTTAAATGGTAATTTTGAAACAATTTTATTTATATTTATACCTCAACACTCTGTTTGATGGGATGACGCATAACGTACGCCGATGGTATGATCCCTGGTGTCTCTTGATGCGGTATCAATAGCAACGAATGATGAAAGCCAGCATTCAGTATAAGTGCTGTAATCACAACCGGTTTATATTCTCCAAATCGATCCACCAGAAATCCTAAAATAATAATTATAAAAATAAATTTTCTGATAAGGCTTTCTTGCATTCCAACCTTAAGTTACATACCTGTTATAGGAGGACTTAGAAAGGTGGTGAAGGGCAATGCTAAATACACAAATGATATTTCAGGCACAGTTAGTCCTATACTTTGCATGTGTATAGTCAAGTACGGTAGGAGCGACGCTGTAGCTCCGTACATCACAAATAATGTCACTTTTAACATAATTAAGTTGGGATTGATCCGCAACGAAAGTATCAGCCGTCTAAAGCATCCTAAAGATTTCTCGCTGCCTTCGTCCATGTTGTTATCGTCCTCGCAGTATTTTTTCGAAACGTTATCCCAAGACTTCGCCATATCAATACGTTTCACATGTTCATTACTAACGAGTTTGTCCGCCGAGTATATCTAATCGACTGTCGCACAGATCGTCGACAGAGGTGCCAGTGGTACGACGATTATTTACACAAGGATTATGAGCGTCGGTGGCAGCGGGAGAGCCAGCAAGGTTCCCGTGCTCCCGAGCAACTGCGGAGCGGCCAGCTCGTGACGGACGCGGCGGGCCAATTTACAAATAATAGCAAATTACCTTCGTTTAAGAAGTGTCACGGCGATTGGTGGGGATGTTGGTTAAATCGGCTGGCGATTCCAAGACCTTGTGGATAATAGCCGTGGACCGGGCGCTGTTGGTTATAGGCTTCTAGTTCCCTCGTTGGTGCCGGTCACGAATTAGCACGACTTTTCCTACAGACTCGTTTCTTGTAAGTATTTTTATTTTATTATATTATTCAACTGTTATTTTATATTTATTAAAATTTTCGAGACAAAATGTTTATTTATTTTTAGTATCAATTACTAATTTCATCATATTATATAACATCTATAAATTAAAAAGCCTAAGAAATTATCAGTGTGATTAATATTCTTTTCTTATTTAAGAATATTAATACAATCTTTATTTTATATTATAGTACCTGCACGGTATTGCCAAAATCTTGTTAAAATTACTAGATAAATAACTATATGAAAAAAAAAACTTGCAGAGCTTCATAGCAAAAGCTTACTGCATACTGACGATTACGGTAATTAAAATTATTTATAATTAAATATAATATAATTATTATTTATATTTAATAAAAATATATTATTATGATTATTTCATTTGGCGAGTAGTGGCGGACACAATCCCGTATCATCACGCAGCAGTGGACATGAGATGGTCTCTAACGAAGAAAGAATGAGTGCTAGACGGTAGACTCCATTTCTGCACTCCAAGTCTGTCTGGGTAGGTACCACCCTCATCCTATTTCTGCCGCCAATTATTGCCTTGACTGTTGTGTTACGGTACGGGTATAAAAATCCTATATAATATAATTATATTTTACGTCGTAGAAACACGCTGTAGCTATATATGTATAGCTGCGGCATGAATGGTTAGGCTAGACCGGGATAGAATCACACTCTCACAGAATACTAGCGTGAAACAGCAGAATAAGCTGTTTATCGTATGGTGAGTGTAGAAAAGCGGTGACTCTTTTTACTGAAAACGAGGCATTTCATCTTAGTCCTCAGGGGTGAGAACGCGTCTGCCCTTTGATTCTGAATCGAAGATATTGGGGATAAATGCAGATGTCTATAGGCCGCAGTATTCATGTACCGTCAGATAGACTCGCTTGTCACCCTCATGATATAAAAAAATTACTAGTTGTCAAGAATTACATTTTAGTGCTCAAAGGTGACAACGCATATTATGTAGCCTTCGTTTGAAGTTGGCCGCAGGTGTCCATGGACTGCAGTAACCGCTTACCATCAGGTGGAATGTAGTTCGTTTGTTAATTCGATATTATAAAAAAAAAGTTTTTATATTATCGAAATAATAATATTTTATACTGCACTTTGCTTGCACTGCATTTTGATCAAACTTTTGCAAGCTTATAATTAGGAACAGCTATAGAATCACTTCGGTTTCCGTCCGTCCGTCACAGCTACAGGCGATTTTATCTGTTTTATCTATTTATTCGACGAATTGTGTGATGTACAGCTGAATTTCGATTATGAGATTTTACATAGTAAATTTAGAAAAACTTTTTCCATCATGTGAAAGCGTAACGAAGCAGGAATTTTAACAATTTGCGGAATTTAAGTTATTCTTAGTTATTATTTTTCAAACCCGTTTCAGAAAAACGAATTCAAAATAATAAAATAAATGATTAAAATTTAAAGTATGCCATCTTTGTTTGATGCCAAAAATATCACAATATTTGAAACCGCGATAGGTGACGCTGTGGACTAGCTTTTAATAAATTTATTATGAATAACGTGAATCACCACCATCTACCGGACCAGTTAGCTAGTTCAGATCATAGGTCAGATAATTTCACATAAATGTCTATAAGTATCTTTTTAAAATGCAAATAATAAAGTATAATGCGTGATAAAGATATCTACCAGTGGTAACTGACATAGCCCAACTAATCAGTAAGCTGAAGAGGCAATGGTCCGGTCACATAGTTCGTGGAACCGACAAACGATGTTGAAGAGAGTTTCTCAAGTCTTTTAGGAGCCTGTGGCAGCCTCGTACCTTTAAGCGAAGTGTAGCGCCCCCTGCTAAGTGACGACCTGGTAAGGCATGCAGGTGGCACAGGACCTTATTTTGTTTTGTTAGTTTTGTCTGTCACGTATATTTTTATAATGTTTTTCAGTTACTCGAAATACATGTGTATTGTGATGTGGTTATGCAAAAGATGTAGCTCCTTTCATCCGTTATACTCGTGTCTGTACTTAAAATATTTAAACATATAAATATAAAATCTTTTTAACTAATAGAAAAAGAAAAAGTATAATACCGAAATAAATGCATTTCAAAAGTAATGTACAAGGCTAGTGAAGGCTTTCAGTACATTTCAATAAACCACTTTTCCGCGAATCAGTGACGCTAAACTTAAAAAAGGAATTTTCGTATGCTCCTAAGTAAATTACGTACATCTATCAAAATTAAATTAAATAAAGTTTGTTACAACTTTTTTGATACCAAGAAGTCCGAAAACAACATCATTCAAAAACTTCTTTCTTCCTTTGAAGTTCTGAAAATCTAAAATACTACATATCCTTAAAACTTCATTTTCTTGACACAAATTTTAATTTTGTCCCCAAAATCTTTGTGCAAAATCAAATAAATATTGGAAGAAAATAATAATATTTTTTCCGAAAATCTTTGTGCACTACCAATAAAAATATAAAAATAAATATAAGGAAGAATGTTTTTTTTTTATTTAACACTTTTTAAGAACAAAAGTATCTGCATTTTTTGGTTTATAATCATTCATAAGATTTGTGATGTTTTACCTTTAAGGAGAGAGAATTTTTTTTGCAAACCAGTAATGTGTTTATATAGTTAACTCTTCTATAATATTAAATAATACTTCTTATGAGTGCTTAATTTAGAGTTCTGACAGCCATAGGTAGGTAACTATGATGCGCCTCCCTCCCGAACCTGTGCCTGCCCATCGCACGAATATATTTACAAGATTTTATTTTATTTTACTAGGCTTTTTAATATAATGGAAAAATTTATTTATATTAAATAAAATTTTACCGTGAGATTCAGGTATTTTCTCGTGATAAAAGGTCTTACCTCAGGAAGCAGTCAGTCTAATCGGCTTATGAAATCTGTTCAGCAGGCGTAAATCGATAACAGGCAGTTTGTTAATGAATTATCATTAAGTATATAAGTTATGGTCTGCAGTAACTAATCTTTTTTATAGAATTGGGTCAAACGAGCATGCGGCTCATCTGATGGTAAGTGTCCAAAAAATCGTCCATGAACAAATGCAACACCAGGGGAGTTGCAGGTGCTATACCGACCTTTTAAACATGAGTAAGCTCGTTTCTTGAAGGTCTCTAAATCGTATCGGTCCGAAAAATCGCCGATGGTAGAGGATTTCACAAAGAATTCTTGCGAGAAAGAAAACTCCTAGTAAATCGCACACGTGTAGATGGTACCGTGAGTTTTGTCCTGGTGTGCGTTGGTGGAATTTGGGGCCTGGAATCAATCCGAACAATTCCTATGATTACTCCTCGTAATAAGTGCAATAGAAAATGCAAAGGAATGCAACATCTCTTCGCAACGCTAGTGAATCGAGCCGATCAGAAAGAACTCGGTAGTGGATGATTCGATCCGCTCTTCAATGAACGAGGTGAAGTGGAAGATGCTGGTACAATGGGAGCGCAGAGATGACAAAAGTATAACATGTGAGGCTGAACTTGCGCCTTGTAAAGTTGCAGACGGTGTGCTGGCATGAAATACTATCCCGCTCTGCTCAGCACGCCAAACTTTTACAGTTACAGGCTATTAAAGTCTACTGCTGCACATAAGCCTCCCTCATAAATTGCCTCATATGGGGGATAATTGCTATAGTTGCCACGCTTGGCAAGTGGTTTGGCAACCGCAGTTTTTTTTGAGTCGTTATTAGGAAGACGCTGTTGCCCATCTCCTGATTCGTTTCCAGCTGTCGCCTCTTACGACACCCACAAGATGATATGGGGTAGTGGATATTCTTACACCGCCATTACACGGTAAACTAGCTTTTTAGAGGCCAATCTAAGTGACCCCGGAAATGAACGTCATTCGATATGTCGATGGCCAGGATTTCGTTGCAGCAAGGGGAGTGCCCTGAAATTGAGGAGATACGTAAAAAGGGGTTCTTTTTAGCGGTATACTTGCAAAACTGTGTCTTCTGAGGATTAAACTAGACTAAATTTACTTGTAGATCGACAACAAAGTGGTGAAGACCAGCCGACCGTCTGGTTGGTCGATAGTTTATGCATGTAATTCCTGCGCACAACTTCCGAAATGTATCCTATAAAATGCAGTGAGGCTGGCTACTCTGCGCCTGTGCTTGAGGCTGACAAGATTGGTTTCAACCAAATCAAGATTACCAATGAGGCCCTTAGCACGTCTCTCCATATGTGACAGCAGTACTCCATGTACGACCTTACTTGCACTTTATTTAAGGTAAGAAGTCCCCGTTGTGAAGTACCGTCGCATTCTTGCAAGGACACCTAGTTTCCTTGCGGCTGTTTTGCCCCCGGAGTTAATGAACCGCCCATAGTTGAGGTTCGGAGAAATACCAATCCCTAACAACTGAAGGCTAGTGTACTCCTAAGATACATTCTGAAAAGTAGGAGCCAGGGTGAGTGGGCTCCGTTTAGCGGTTAAAAGACACGTTAGTGTTTTGGATACGTTGATTCTCATGAGATTGGCATCCCTACATTCGGAGACTGCAGGCAGTGACAGATTCGCACGCTCAACCATAGCTTATTTTTCGGACTGGATCCCCAACTGACCGGAGCATTCGGCTGGTACCCCTCCACAACTGTGCTGTCATCTGCATACCCATAGATATATCGGGAATATGCAGATCATTAAAGTGAAGCAGAAAGTTGCGGAGAGATTAGACCCCTGAGGAACTCCGGCGTTTGTTGCGATAGGATTGGGCGAATGCCATCAGCAACAACGCGGAGAGATCGTCCACTCAGAAACTTCTTCACCCAGTCAATCAGGCCGTACGCTGAAAGCTTGCCCAAAAGGCTAGCGTGCCAAACCCTGTCAAAGGCCTCGAGACATCAATGGAAAGTGTTTCCCAACTGTTAACGAGGGCTTCGCCCTATATGTGAGTGGCATACGCCAGAAGGTCCCAAGTTGATCGTTCAGAAAAGACGCGTTAGAACCGGTGCCAACTCCAGAGCACAAGTGTTCAACACATTAGGAGGAACCCCATCAGGCCCACTCGACTTGTGGACGTCAAGGGAGGGAAGTGCTTTGCGCACTGAGCGCTGTGTAAACCGCACACCCGGCATGGAGCACTCGCATCGCGGGATAGTCGACACCGAAAGACCACATCATTCAAATCTTATTTTTACAATCTATTTATTTGTTTTGTACCAAAAATATAAAATGAGTTACAAATAAAATGCTTCCGGCACTTACTCTTTTAATTATAGAGAATATTATACCAAATTTAATTCTGTAAGTGGTGCTTGCAAAGTCAAGCTCAGCGCCCCCTAGCATCTTGCGCCCTAGGCTTATGCCTGTGGGTAAATCAGGCCCTGCTTATTATATACCGTCTCCGTACGTTAAAGCCTATCAAAAGTCCACTGCTGAACATAGGCCTCGCTCATAGATTGAATCATAGATTGATTACTACAATTTTTTTGTTGCAATTATGAAGACGTTGCTGCCCAACTCCTGGTTTCTTTCCCTTTCCTACGACACACATTGGACGATATGAGGTAATGGATATTCTTACACCGCCTCTACATGGTACGAATATTATTGTAAATAATATTTATTATAATATTTAAAAAAACTAAAACTAAAAATTAAAATTATCATACACTCCTATTCCACGCGGTACTTTTCTACTCTTTATTCCATATTACTTATTAAATCTCATTTCATATGATCATAATCTATAAAATTTCGGATTGCCGTTCAACGTTGTTTTAAAGCTCCATCAGATTCAGTCTAAGAAAATATGAGACGTTAGAATAATATTTCTGTAACCTTTAATATCTTCCTATATTTTCCTCTTATATTATTTTAAGACAAAGTTCAACTTCTAAGTAATAATAAGAATATAATAATGTACTAATACACTCAATTATAAGTTAATTTTAAATTAGGATGGAAATGCTAAATCCTCTTACACCTAAAAAAATCCTATAAAAATAACGATTAAGAGGAAATATCAGGGTTATCAGGAAGGCGGATTGTTACTCCTGTTTTATAGTTTAAATAATGGTTTGAAGTGCATTTTTTCGTAAAAGTGATGCGATTTTGTGTAGTTTGTCTCCTCTGCACATGTAAACTATGAGTGGAAACAGTAAAATAAGTGCGTCGATGTTAGTATAAAATAAATGTCAAGTTATTTTGCTTACTGTTGTCATCAACTGTCTGCTCTGCTGGCTTCTTGTTTTTTATATTATATCCCGCAATGTGTTGCGTCAATATATTATGCCGGAAAAGTGTTTGAATCTCTATCTATTCCCGCCGTCTGAACGCTTAGATCTTTTAAACTACGCCACGGATTTTGATGCGCTTGTCATCAATAGACAGAATGATTCAAGAGGAAGGTTATATATGTATAATACATGCGTATTATAAATAAACATATATAAAAATCAATTGCTGTGCTGTGCTGTTAGTCTTGCTAAAACTCAAAAACGGCTCTAACGATTTTGATGATTTTTTTTTGTGTTTGAATTGGTGCCTAGATGGTTTAGATTCGCATTTAGATCCGGTAGGTGGCGCTGTTGTTGAGATCCAAAAATCAGTCGAACGAAGCCGGGACAGATCGCTAGTCAATTATAAGGATAATTTCCTGCTATACTTATGACACTGACAAAAGTACAGCCTATCGAGTCCATGAGCTAAGAAAAAAGCTTTGATTAAATAAATGTCTCTTATGAGGGGATTGTATGGAGTTTTGGCGGGAACTTGACCAGCGGCGGCTTGCTGCTCCTGTATTATTGTTTAAATAATGGTTGGAAGTGGACTTTGATATGTAAAAGTGGTGCGATTTTGTGTATTAATTGTCTACGCATGTGAACTATTAGTGGAAACAGTGAAACAATTGCTCTGATGGTGATGGATTCTCAAGATAAGCTGTTTGTTTGCATAGGCGCCTTTAGATACCATCGCCAACTGTCACCTGTCTACTGGATCAAGTTGCCGTCAAAATCTCCCAAGAACTGCACAATGTGACGCATCAACATATTGTGAAGCAGTGAACTATGAAGGATAATTACAAAAGACAAGGCTGTATGGCATAGTTCCTTTGCCTGATCTCTCGAGCGAATAATAAAAACAACAACAACAACTCTTATGAGGGCTAATAATTTATCGCTCACTAGATGGCGCTAGTTGACTATGGTAAAGTTATTTGTTACACAGTATAACCCAACTAACTATAAGCGAAAATTTGCGATTCAAATAAAAGTTTTCGGTTTCTAGTGTTTAAACCTATACACACAAAAGAATGCCTCAGTGGTTGCTCTTAAATTTTTAGAATATTTTTAACTCTCTTTTTAAATATGCTACTTTTAGGAATATTTATGGATTGGTTTATACGTTTCAATGTAATTAATTTAAAATATGACTAACATTTTAGAAAGAAAGGTTAACTTTCATATTTTTCTAATAATTTTAATTCCCATCCATGAAATCTGACAATTAAACCAAACCAAACTTTGTTCCAAAGTGGCGTCGTCCTGGTGGTAGAAAAAAATTGTGTATATAATAATTACAGTAATGGGGGCTAATAATCGTCCGCTCACCAGATGCCGCTAGCTGGGACTGAGATAAAGATTATTTTCTGCCACCAGGATACGCCGCTTAAAAATGCTTAAAAAGGTGTTAGGTAATATTTGACAGATTTCATAACGAGGAATTTAATTTGTTTGAAATATGTAAAGGTTTTTTTTCTGTACTATTAGATATATTTTATATTATTGAAAACAAATAAACAAAACCACAAATATGCATAAAAGTAGAAAAATCTAAAAAATTGTTAAAAATGCGTAAAAAATTGAAGAGCAAACCACTTAACATTATTATTTGTTATAGAAACTGATAAACTTTTATTTAAAACTAACTTCTTAATTAAATGATATTGTGTAACAAAGAACTTTACTTCCGTGTCAACTAGCGACATCTAGTGAGTGGAAGATTATTAGCCCTCGTTGCGAAGTTAGTTTTAAATAAAACTTTACAGTTTCTAGAGTATTGTATCATTAAGGGGCTACTCCATGCGAACGACCTTGAGCATTTGACCGCTTGCTACAATATTAATATATTGTAGCGAGCGGCTCGCCGGTAGAAATATGTAAGACGCCACCTATTGTACGAAAGTAGTATTATTTTTTCAACATCAATAAACTATTTTATGGAAATACACATAGCGTACAAAGATAAATGTATTTTAATTTTTTTATTCTGTATATATTAGTTGCATTATATTAGAATTATGTATTTTCATATATTATCTAATTATGAAATTTTATAATTAATTATATATTAAAACTGAAGCATTGAAAATTGTGAGTTTAAAAGATACCTATTCACTATAGGTAAATAAATAGATAGCTCGGCTTTTGTACAAATATTTGGTGCAATAAAAAATAAATAAATAAATAGGATGTTTCGCATATGTGTTTTTGATTATTGTTAATTTTTACGTGTCACGTATTGAAAAGTTACCTACTAATTTTTGAACTTATGCTGGCAGATATTATCCTCACCCCAATGATTGATGAGGATGAAAATCAATTTTATTTCTACATACGTAATTATATTTATTTATACATAAGGGTAACTTTAATAAAGGTAATACAAAAATCAACAAGAAGTATAAGGGTTCAATCTTTCAATTTCAGTTGTAAAAAAACGTTACCCCCACACTAGGATTTTCTCCTGTGTCGTGGAGGCAGTTTACAAACATAAATTGCACAAAGACAAACATCCAGACCCGAAACAATTATTTGTAGGCCATACAAATACTTGTTCCATGCGGGATTCGAACCCGCGGCCCCCAGCGCAACAACTGATTGCTAAGCCACTGCGCCACCATGAAGCTAATACAAAGACTAACTTTGTATTTGCTTCATGGTCGCCGGGTTATAGCTAAAGTGACCATACGTCCCGTTTTGAACGGGACTGTCCCTTTTCTCGGTCTCCTGTCCCATTGTCCCCAAACAAAGCTCCGGGACACAAAATTGTCATGTAACTAGTTGGATGGAAGTATTCAAAGTCAACAATCTTCAACATAATTTTTTTTAATCGAATATATTTTATGTCTACCTGGTTCGTACGTGCTCCGGTAGAAAGAGTATTTTTTTATTTTGCATAAATTGTGGACGTCTGAAAGAAACACTTACGGTTCCAGAGTTCTAAAGGCGATGTTGTTAACAAAGATAACAATAAAAAAACTTGAGCAGAATTTTATTCTTATTTAAAATCATCACCAACTTTATTAAAGCAAATTTAATCCACTGACAAATGTAATTAATAATTAAAAAAAATATGTTGCATTTAATAATTACCGTCTATACCGAATATAATTTTATAGTGAACACTAATTGTATAAAGTTATAGTTTTTAGAGTATAAATAAACCCATGTCCTGTTTTGAGTTAAAAAATAAATGGTCAGTTTAGTCTTTTTAGTTAAATTTAGTTTTAAAAATTTTTAGTAGTAAAAAGTAGGTATATTAGTACCTACTTAGATACTTTTTACCGAATTATAAGTATAGAACACCTTATGTACTCAATTATTTTTTGAAAAAGAAGAAAAAACAAGCAATAAATAATATACTATATTTTAGCAAAAAACTATAACTTAGTAATACTAATTATAACTTAGAACAAAAATGAAAAACTCATAACTGACCTTTTTCCCGACCCAGGATTCGAACCCGGGACCTCATGATCAGAAGTCGCACTACTACAACCACTAGACCAACGAGGCAGTACTATACCTGATAAGATATTGTGGTTGGGTGATAATATTGAATTAGCCTTTTATAGTGTAAATTATAATATTTGTCGAAATTTTAATTATAGATTCGAACCTTACATGCTAATGGTGCTTCATTTATTTATTTGCATTTACTTCAAAGAAAATACACGCAAAAAGCTTCATCGCGCAGTAAAAAACACAACAAATATATGTATAACTAATACGAAAAATTATACCCAAAACAAACAAATAATACTACCTATAAATAACCTAATAAGTAATATTATTTATCGACTGATATTACGTGAGTGTATGCGGCGCTGGTCGACGCTCTAACGACACGGGCTTCACGTCGAAGAGCTCAGGGCTCACTGACTAAGCAAGCCCGTGAGCAGTGAATATGCCCAGATTTTAAAATAATTTCTTAATAAAATCAAATTTTGGTCTTTTGAAAAAAAATTTACTATAGAAATGTTTATTAATAAATTGCCTATCCATTGGTGTAAATCGCAAAATAAAATAATACTTACTTTACGAGGAGATCCATGTTATCAATAACAATTTCACATTTATGTGGTTTCGTTGTAAGGAGATTATATTAATATTTATTCGATTAAAAAAAAATTGGATATAGCTTTTATGGAATCAAGATTATGTAGAAATATAATGTGTTTTTTATTTGTTGATATATCTTATAAATAAAAAGTAGATAGCTTCTAAAAACCGCCCAAATAACGACTGGCGCGACATTTTGCTCAACCTGCGCCAGTGATTTGCTCTTTTTAAGTTTTTCCACATTTTTAACTCTTTTTTATTTTTTTCCATGTACAGGAATATCCATAGTTAGGTATATTAATTTTTACCTCACGGATATAAAATATAACTAAAATTTTACGCAAAGAAACATTTAACATTTTAATTTTCCTAATAAATTAACTACCCCGCTACCCTATATAGTATATTATCTATGTACCCCGCTATAAAATGTGTCAAAAATATTCTTCCTCGTTCCAAAGTGTCGCCTCGCTGGTGGCAGAAAAAGTCGTGGATTACATATATATATATATATATATATAATACATATTATGTAAATTATAAATAATCAAAGAAATAAACTGCGATAATTCAAATGAGTAGATATTTATATAATCAATAAGTAGACTCACATTTAATGTAAATCAAATTTATATAAATCATGCTAAACAAATGCGAAACACGCCATCTATGTCAAATATAAAAAAATCTTATCATGTATAATACAAACCGTAATTAATGACGGCAGACGACTACATATTTCTGCCATTTGCTCTAGGACTAAATAGTAATGTAAGTAGAGACTATCGGTCCGTGGGGTCTACGTGCGAGGAAGTAAGTTTTTAGTTTAGCATTATTTAGTTCTTTTTTTGTTATAGTTTAATAATATTTTATACACCTAAATCAATGTTATGTAAATCAATTCTTACATTCTATGATATTAAACATTTTACTGCGCCATCTATTGCAGAGTAGCCGATTACACTAGTTTTTTTTTAATATTTTATGCTGGTTGTAGATAAATGGCTTTCAGCCAACGTTCAAAAGTGTGAAATATATGAATTGTTAACAGATAATAAATTAAATAATAATGATAATATTAAAATAAACAATAATGATAATATTAAAATAAATAATTATTCCTTGAATATAATCCAAGTAATTTATATTCCTTTACAAAAATTAGTACTTAAGTAAAGTAGATTATTATTAAGATGAATGATGATGGTTTATGTATTGAAGGTAAATTCTTTTTTCGATTTTTAAATATATTAATATTTTTGCTTTTACTTGTTTATATGATATAATTACATACAAAAACATTAAGCTTAACCCTTCTAATTTTATAAAGAAATACAGCTTTAATATTTTAAACTAATATGTCTTTTCCAAATTCATTTTAATAATCCTTTGTGAACATTTATCTAAATGAGATTTAAACTAAAGCAAATGCTAAAAGTCAAATTACTAAAAAATAAATCGGTTATAAAGCCATTTCATCATCTTCAAAACATAGCTAGTGATACCTGGACCTGGACCGACCATAGATATGTACTATTTAAATGTAGGTCTACAGCGTCTATAGTCTACTGCAAATTGTCAACCATAATGCATTGCGCATAAATGGCCGCCATGTTGCTGCCGTCTGAAAGATGTTCACATCTGTGTGTGTTTACTAATGATTTTTAAGAACGTTCGTCGTTAAATTACTGTGTTTGTGAAATTGTGAGTGTACAATGATTTCATACTAAATTTGTTTTCGTAATTGAAAACTCTATCAGATGTCTCTGAGGCCAATAAACAGTGAAATTTTCTTTAGGTAGTCATTCGAGTCGGACAGCATAATGGCTGACAATCTGATTCAAAAGTCACATAAAACTAGTGAAAAAAACAAGTATAACAACGTTGTTCATCGTACGACAAGCGAATCTCTTCGGCTTAACGAGTCAGAGAAAGGAGTGAGTCACCCGACAAGTCTTCAATCTAGCCATAACCCAAGGAAAATATCTTCCTTTCAGATCACCAGTGTGACGGTTGGCTCTCGAGTGAGCACTGATGCAGGGGAGGACTCCGCGGACGATCTGGACGAATCTCACACCGATGACATTTCAAGGGTGACCGATATAGAGAATGAAACACCGAGTTATTCCGAAGATACATTCTCAAAAGACGATGTGTTTTACAACGCGTCGAGTGCTTCGCTAGGTTGTGCGCCAGTCATACCGACGAGTTCGCAGTACGGTCTCGCTATTGTCGGTCAGGACAACAATACAAATCAAATAGGTGCAGTGCCAAATAGTAATAACACAGAAGTTAATGACATGCATGTCAGTGTCACTAACGCCGGGGCGGGTAGTATTATCAACCTTATAGGTAATGCAAAACCCCAAGAAGGCATGAAAGAAATACAGGAACATGTGAGAAATGAGAGATTTAAAGTTGTAAAAATAGAAAGCACCGAACCTTTTCGACGAGGCCGATGGATGTGTATGGATTATTTGGATCATACTACCACTCAACAAAATGCTCCAATTACCTTGAACAACAACTTGGATGTAACAGAAAATAACACATTGCAAGCACCAGACAGTGGAGTTGTTATAAATGATAGTCAGCATGATGATGTGTGTAATGACCTAGCAAGCAAAGGCACTAAAGACCTCCAAGCCAGTGCTCCGGCTGTACAGCAGATAGAACAAAGTGTGCAAAAACAATTTCCTATTGCTTCCCCTGGGCAATCTCTTACTCAACCTATTAATGTTGTGCAACAACAAATACCTGTGAACCATGTGTCAGTGCAGTCACCACCATTGGAAATGCCCCAGCAAATGCCTCCTCAGAATATGACTAATCAACAAGTTGGGCAGCAACATCCTCAAAGTATGGCACACATAACAATGCAGGGTGCTCAACAAGGCCATGCACAATCTGCACCACAGCAACAAGTACAGCAGATCCCGCAAAGCTTTCCTCAGCATCAGTTGCAACAAGTTATTGCCCAATCACAGGGCATTTCTATGCAACAAATTCCAATGCATCAACAAATGCCTCAGCAGATGCAGCAAATACCGAACCAACAAATGCAACAAATCAATCAACATATTCCTCAAGCCCAATTATCCAATATGCAGCAAATACAACAACAAATACCACAGATGCAGGGCTTGCCAAATCAAGGCCAAATGACCCAAGTGGCCAGTCAACAGCCACAGATTCAACAAATACAAATGCAACCTATGCAGGGCCAGCCGAACCCACAACAATTGCATCAGATGCAACAAGCACAGATGACTAATATAGCAGCAGGTCATCATTTGCAAGGACAGCAATCTATGGGTCCACAACAGACACAACTACAGCATTTGCCTAGCCAGGCACAAATTCAAGCTTTGCAAAATCAGCAAATACCGAACCATATTCAACAGATGCAATTACCAACACAATTGAGTGCTCCCAATCAACAAATACAACAAATGCAACCACAGATCCATCAAATCCCTGCACAACCTCAGCAATCTGTGGTCACAGGAATGCATCCACAGATGCAACAACAAGCTATGTCTGGTGTTCAGCCACAGTACAACCAAGCGGTTAACCAGCAATCTAATGCACAGAATATGATTACGGCTAGTATGCCATCTTCACAGCAACCAATGGTTCAAACTCAACACAGTGTTCCACAATATCACACACAACAGTCGCAGATGAGTCAGCAGGGACAGACTATGCCTCAAGAGGTGCTCACAAGTATTGTTACATCACAACAAGGTGCAACCCTACCATCTAACCTCCAGTCGATGGCCTCTCAACCTCAAGGATCAACATTGCCAGCAAATCTTCAAAGCCTGGCCAACCAGCAGCAACCTGCCACAGTGCATGCAATGGCACCACAACAAGGAACAGTTCCACAAGGAAATATTCAAATGATGACAGCTCCGCCACAGAATATACAAATGACAATGGACGGGAATCAGCCCAGCATGCAGATACCAGCCTCAGATCCTATATTCATGCAACCTGCCAACGTCGGCCAGCAAATGCCTGTAAACCAACATATTGCTCAACAACAAAACATGTTGCAGCAGCAAGTCGGGGGTGGACAAGGACAGATGGCCGGTGTACAGTACGTTTCTAACCAGGCCGTGCCACAAGTGTCTATGGCGCACCAGAACATTCCAATGTCGATGCAACAGGCGATGCCAGTTGGAATGGGAGGCGGAGTACACGCGAACGTGGTGCCGTCCCAAACGAATATGGGGCTCGGTTACGGTGGTGTTGTGCCTGTTATGTCGCAGAGTAGTGTTGCGCCGGTTGAGGCGACCGTTTCGGGAACTAATTCGCCGGTCGTGTCTCTGCCGGCGAGTTCGGCCGCGTACGTCGCCAACACGGCCCAAGGGGGTCATGATAGTCAGGGCTTCGGAAGCCCTGTGAGTGCAGTGGTGTCTCATTCGGTCAGTGGCGCGGTTATGAGCAGTGTCAATGTCAATGCGTGTGACAGTGGTGCTTCGGAAGCGGCCCCGGAAGGCTTGCAGGCTGGCGACACCGGTGACGGCAAGGAGGAGCCGCAGGCCGCACCACCGCCCGAGGATGAAAGGTCAGTTAATTACACTTTCCTATTGTAATATTCTCATTAGTTATTTTTTTAAGAAATTGAGTTAACACTTGAAATTACAATAGAAATATACACTTTTTGTCATAATTACTCTATTTTAACTGTACAAAGCTTTTTGGGTGTTGAAAAATTAATTTCTGGTGACAGCAGTAAAGGTAGACAGGCAATCGACAAACATTACAACAATTTAGTAAAGCTTTGTGTTGTTTTTGTATTTTTATTTAACCAACTAAGTAAAGTTTAATATTTTTTTTACATTTATTATTAAAAAAAAAAAACCAAGTAATGTCGGTATTTTTGGGTTTAGATTTTTTACAGCTGGGAACAGTATTTCAATTTTAGCGTATTATATGCCATAGCCTTATCTAATGAGAAGGGTTAAAATTCGACTATTTTTTTCTACGTAGCTTACGCGATAACTTTGTCAAAGTTACAGCCAGTTATGTCCCACTGATGGGCTCAGGCCTCTTTTTAGGGCAAGACAATGTCCGCTGCGTTGCCCCAATGCGTGTTGGCGAACTTCGCATCTTTGAAATATATTTTCTTTCTTATTTCTCAGACATGCAGGTTTCTTCACGATGTTTTCCTCCACCGCCTAGCACGTCGTAAATTAGCACTTAAAATTGCAATTAACAATTTCATTGGTGCCGGCGGGGTTCGAACCCGGGTTGCTCTCGTACTGTGATAATTTATGTGAGCTATCACGGCTCTATATCTTTGTCAACTTACAACTATTGAGACCGATGATAATGAACAAATATTACGATTATTATTTTGGCCATATGTAACAAATGTTATTGAAATGTATGCTTATAGTAAATGTTGAATCGTTTCAGTTTCGAAAATACATAATGTTGTAGATTTTGATTCGCAAAGAGACGTTGAAAGTTCTTTAAGTTCAAATTCGCATAGCACCAGACCCACTAACTTTAGCGAAACAATCCGCGAAAATAACCCATCCGTAGACAATGGAGGTTGTTTTCTTCGCTTTATACCGCGTCTCTTGCCACCAGGCGGAATTCAGCTTCCCTTTGATGCTGTTTATTTGCGCTTCGTCCTGCGACGTAAATAGGCGGTTGACATGCGCGGTGCACGCTGACTCACGCGCAACGCGCTCTTAAACTTCTGCTAAGAAGTTCGACTCTGATTCTGAAAACTTCATAAGATAAAGTTCAGTTCAACATTTATGTAGATCCTGTTCTACATTAGTACTACGAGCTATGAAGTTGATAATGTATCTTGGTTTATTAATATTTTTGTTTTATAAATATTCATGTCTGGCACATGCAGTATCTAAAAAAAGAGTATAGGTTCAGTTTTGAATAATTATTAAATATTAAAGTACCAATTTTATAATTGCATCCACTACCATATAGGTACTTAATCCCTTGGTTGTCTTAGCGGCAACATTTTCTTGATAACAACTCAAACTAATTAAAACCTTCAGGGGCTACCCTGCCTGCCAAATTTTGTAATTTTGTCATAATGTATGCATCCTATCCAGCCAGCCTATCCAGTCTACTGCTATATTCAGCAGTAGACTGGATAGGCTGTGGTAAATGATGACGAATGAAATTTTATTACTTGTTTCACTAAAGGAGTTTTGGCGGGAACTGACCGGCGACGGATTGCTGCTCCTGTATTATTGTTTAAATAATGGTTTGAAGTGGATTTTGATATGTAAAAGTGGTGCGATTTTGTGTATTAAATGTCTACGCATGTGAACTATTAGTGAAAACGGTGAAACAAGTGCTCTGATGGTGATGTGATTCTCAAGATAAGGTGTCTTGTCTGCATAGGCGCCTTGAGATACCATCGCCAACTGTCAGCTGTCTGCTGGCTCAAGTTGTCGTCAAAATCTCCCAAGGGCTGCACAATGTGACGCATCAACATATTGTGAAGCAGTGTACTATGAATGATAATTATTATACATTGTACCTTCCGGCTCAGAAGGGCTAGAACCCGGAGCCGTAAAGTCAGTTATTAAGAAGAAGGAGAAGTTTCACTAAAATACAAAATGACAGTGTAATAAGTACTTAATAATTTTTTCTAGATTCAACTTTGCTAAGTGTTAAAATAGATAACCGCTCGCAACAATTTCGTGATTTAACTTACGGAACAATTTTTAACGATCTCTTTCTATTCTAAGTGCTTACTTACTATCTTACTTATTTAATTAAAGCCTTTGAAATATGCTGGTTGTTGTCTGCAAAATAAAAAAAGGTGTATTTAAAATAATAATGTTTGTTAGATTATCTGTGGTTAGAATGTACCTACTTAAAGTGCAGGAGTTTTGGCGGGAAATTGACCGGCGGCGGTTTGCTGCTCCTGTATTATAGTTTAAATAATAGTTTGAAGTGGATTTTGATATGTAAAAGTGGTGCGATTTTATGTATTAACTGTCTACGCATGTGAACTATTAGTAGAAACGGTGAAACAAGTGCTCTGATGGTGATGGATTCTCAAGATAAGCTGTTTGTCTGCATAGGCGCCTTTAGATACCATCGCCAACTGTCAGCTGTCTGCTGGCTCAAGTTGCCGTCAAAATCTCCCAAGGGCTGCACAATGTGACGCATCAACATATTGTGAAGCAGTGAACTATGAAAGATAATTATACATTTGGGAAATTATAATAAACCGAATAAAAATACTCAAGACTTGGCCTAAAGGTCTAGATACCAGGCCATAAACTCCAAAAAAAAAATACTTAAAGTGCAAGTAGTGTGTGAAAAGTCAATTATCGGCCCCGAATGAACATTTAGAGAATAAAATGTTGGATTTCATTAACCATCATTTAATGTATCTCTTTGGTAATCAAGTCACGATGTTCTAACATGAGAGAATCCAAGACGGCGCCAGGGCGTCGTCAGTAATCGAGTCGAGAACGGAAGGCCGTGAAACTTGAGCTGTCCATTCCCTCCTGATCACTGTATGCATCACACTGCACGATCGTGCGATATACAGATTAAAGTTATATGATTAGCAGGTCGTAGTGAGATAACCAATTGAGTGTGACAGTTGCTATACTTATATGCGTGTCGCTTGAATACGGGTGAAGGCGTTTTATTCGTGAGTACAAAATTTATTTCCTTTTTTATATAATCTTTGATCAAAATCTTAATCGATATAAAGTTATTTCAACTTTGTATGTGTTCCAAGACGAAAATATTGTTTAGTGATGAAATCCACTATCCAATATTAGCTATAGGTGTCGTAAGAGGCGACAAAGGGAAATGAAACAGGACATGGCAGCAGCGTCTTTCTGATAGCAACAGAATAACAATAAAAAAACTGCGGTTACAATCCACCTACCAAGCGTGGCAACTATGGCAAATATTCTCTCTATGTCTATGAGGGTGGCCTAACTATGTTAAGCAGTCGACTTTTGAAAGGGTGTAGTCAATAAATGATAAGTTTGACTAGTAGCTTATGATGCCTATCGAATCATCCTGAGTAGGTACACTACCACCAGAACATTTGTTATAAATTCTTCATCATCTGTACATCTAATGCATCTATATACGTATCTATATATGTTCAAAGAATTGAAGTGTTTGGCTGTAATAACGACATAACTGTCTTCTATTAAGCTCAGTGGGCTTTTGCCGACCTCCGCAGAATGAGCTTGCCGTATCTTGAAATCTTGCAGTGCAATATGCGCAGTGGTGGACTGCATGTGCTTGGGTTTCGTTTTAATCATATTAATTACAGGATCCCAAGTGGATGGTAGTCCAGTATCTATCCGTCTTCTCTATTGAAGTTAGGAGGTTTTTTAATTTCCAAGCTAAGCGTCAAAAACGTCGTGAGTTAAAAACAAGTTAAATTAAACGCGATAAAATCCGTAAAAGTAGTTATATTCAAAAAAGGAGAATAGAATATACCTTCAAAGAAATTTCTTCTCGTTATAAAATAGCGTATTGTTTATCGATGATTTAGTCTTTAATCTACAATGTTATAATTAAACATAGAACACGAAAGCGGAGAGTTCTTAGACTCATCAGCGCGTCAGTTTCTATCCGATGCATCTATTAGCGCACTTATATCGGTGAAAGTTGTTGTACAAAAAACTCCTAGTCATAGATTTCGTTTTTAATAACTGAACATCTGTCAGATGAACCTGGTGAAACCAATTAGCGATGTACATTCGGTAGCATATCAATATATCTAATTTTATAGGGTATGATGGGAACATGTTCCTACACTCGCTAGGATTTCCATTACTTTGTTCTATGGTCTATGTCCAGCACTGGTAATAAATACAAGCACGATGAAGTGACAAGGCGATAGCTGCCTCCTTGTGTGCGCTTTGCTCGGAATTTCAAAACATGAAACATGTTTAATTTACCTGTATTGTGTTGTATTTTACCGTTAAAAATAACCAAAAATGGATACCAGAGTTTTGGAAATCTCTATCGCCATTTTCTTCTTCAGTCGGAAGCACCATATTTTATAATGGTTGTAGTTTTAGTAACTGACGTTTTAGCGATAGAAATTTAATAATTGAATTGATTTTTATAGGAGATATGTAGCAGCTTCTTCCAATAATAAAAAGCTGCCTTTTCCAACCCCCCTGCCAAGCGTTGCAACTATGGCAAATATCCCCCCTACGTGGCAATCTATGGAGGAGGCCTATGGCCGTGGATATTTGATAATCTCTAATTAATGATAAATAAATAAAAAATACGTCGAAAAATTATAGATAGGTTTTGTAGACAGACCTGATTATTATTTAACAACAAGAACCAGCTATAACGCGGCGCAATTAATTGCATTTCTAGCCAATAAAGAATGCAGAGTTATGTCACACCTCAAGGAACAATTTGTTCCAAGCCAATGCATCTAATTATCAAATTATCCGATTTCAATTAATCGATGCATTGTTATATCGTTTGAAACAAAGGTCATTAGGCTCGTAACGTTCGAAGTCATTGACGGAAAGCGCAGTTTTATGAATTGGTATGTGGACGTCAATGCACTCTCCACGTAAACTATGTTGATGACGTATAAAGTCGTTGTAAATGCGAGGTGAGGATGAAATATTTTATTGCTATTACATAGTTAGTTAACTACAAGTATTAAATAAATCTATAAATAGCTGTGAGTGAGTGTATTTCTATATAAAATGAAACATATGAATTAATAACAATAATAGGGGCTGTGGGGGCTAAAGTGCAGGGCACTCAATTTATATTTATTCTATAGTAAACCTAAATCATCGGAATTTTGTCTATGATGGCGGCATAGTCAAAATTAATAGGTATTAAGTTTTAATAAAACTAATTTTACGGATTTGTATTCTTCTGCTATTTATCGAATCTAGTTTACACTACAATGAAAAAAAAACATGAGAAATCTTTCATACTTTTGCAGTCTGCCAGCCCTTGCTAAAGCAACATAGTGGTTGGTAGTTCCATACCGTCTCCGAAAAAGAGTTCTGTTTTTCTAAATTAAGCACAGGTTTCTCATTCCTGGGAGGATTTTTGTAATTGGACGTTACAATCTTCGAAATGTTATTATTTCCTCAGAAATGCATCATACGATAGATAAACTAACACTTAAAAAGTGCAGTTAACAATTTCAGCGGTACTGGCGGGAGTTATATTCGAATTTCTCACGTACCAACTGTTGGAATAACATGGTTTATATTTATATAAATTATTATTATTTTCTATAGGCTAATGATGACGATTGTGATATAAATAACATTAAGTTTCCATATAAGCATCTAAGTACTATTGTACCTACGTAAATTACGAAAAAATATACTATAGGAAATTCAGTAAATTTGCGGGTTATATTTTATATCTGCACCAGGAAACCATTTCTGATTGAGTTTTTAAGATCCCCTTAGTAAAACCCTTAAAATTTGTTTCGTCCGTTTAACCTAATGTGTCACAGTAACAAAGCTTCTATTTTTTTTTAAATTAAAATAATTTAAAATAATTCTGCCTTATGCCTTCCACTATTACACCACCACACTAGTGGACATTAGCATTTAAATTTTAGAATATTTAAGCATAATCTCCACAGCGGATACCCACTTTATGAGTCATGAGTAATTACTTAAAACCTTCAGTTTAACAAAAATATTACCTCGAAAAAATGGTGATTGTTGTATTAGTAATATTGACTGCAAGTTTGTTGTCCAACAATGCCGTCGGTTTGACGGTGCGTGACTATGCGGCGCCGGGCAAGGACGTCATCTGGTTTAAAAGCGTTTAGGTTATCCAGAAATACTTTTTTATTCGGATAATCCTTACTCTTACCGTCCAGATTCAAAAATGGTTTTGAAATGTCAATAAAGTGCTGCACAATCTGCTATTTTCAGCAAACATCTTAAAAATTAATATTGGTTCGAGTGGACAATAAGTCGGCTAATTAACAAAAAAAAGTATTAGGCCGCCCAAATTTGTAGGAGTATTATTTTTTCTGAACTTAGGTGTTAACTTAATTAACTGTATTGATTTGCAATTTAAAACTTGTCTCATAGATCACATACTGTGAGCAACAGTGTTATGCTTAGGTATAGACACTGATTTTTATGGCGCAGTAGCTGCCGGATATTTTTTCGTTGAAGGATATTTTATAAATGTTGTATCACACAACTGCTTTTTAAATTAATGCGGATCTAGTATAAGGAATTTTAATTAGCTTTTTGCTTAAGTTACAACATTTATCTCAATATTAAGCCAAAAAAAAAAATCCAAAGCTAATTCGGCGAATTAAAACTTACATCCCAGGGACAGTTACGCTTTATATCATTACGATTAAAGACATTTTTGTTTATGGTTGCGATAATGTTTTATTTATTGCGCAATTTTTATTCATCATCATAACAGTCCATCACAAGTCTACTGAACGTAGGATTTCTTGAGGGAAGCCTACGTTGCGGAAGCCACCTGCTTCCATCGACTTCCTTCATGCCTTAACAGGTCGTCACTCCATCTAGAGAGGAGGGGGAGGAGGGGGGGATTAAGTGTTAAATATTAAAGACCATGTAAAGTCCTCCAACGCACTGGAGCAGCGCGTCGGACTCCTAACGCTTTCCAGTTATGGGAGGTCTGTGCCCAGAAATGAGTGTAACGTATTACAATGAAGTGTTACATTTTTAGCATAAAGTGGACTGGGGTGCCTTTCTAATGGTATTTGACAACCAATATCGAATTACCAGATGTCACATATCTTACATAATTTTACCTATCACCGGTATTTGTATTATCTTTGACGTTCTGTTTATCTGAAACGTTGACGACATCTGGCGTCTCCCATGGTTGTTTTAACAATAGCCTCATATTAAAATAGGAATATGATTTTTCTTAAAGGGTTTTTGAATGATAATAACCCATGGGATTGAGGTGATCGCTACCATGCAGTTGCAAATGAATGGAAATATTTTCATACTTAATTGCTTAAAATATAATATTGTAAATTAATTTTTATAAATAAGTCCCGCTTGGTTTCTTCCTTGTTCTTCGCAGGACAGGTTTTTTGGGAACCAGTGGTAAAGCTTAAATTAATTGTTATTTTCCATTCTAATCTATTCTTACGCTACCACTCAATATACCTGTTCAGTCAGTGTTCGTTTAAACTGCGTACGCAGCGCAGTAGCAAAATTGTCAATTTACGTTACCACCAGAAAGTTTTGCTGGAATGTTCTGGAACTGCACACGCAAACATTTTCGGAGTTTTTCCTTAATTGAGCTTCGTGTAACAATTTCGTGCGAATAATGATCTTGTTATGAAGACGATTAGGCGGTGGATCTCTCGTAAATTCCGCACATGCTTCCACGCCACTAATTAGATTGCGACCTTCGTTTCGCTCGAACTGTCTACACGTACATTACGTATTTATATGCATTTGTAAAATTTGGCGCAAACAATAGCTGGTGTTTAGTTTGCTGTGTGACGTGATGTCTCGTCTTCGCGAGTGGTGTTTCTTTTGAAGTTTAAATAATAGCCTTTGGTTAAATCTACAGACAAGTGTGAAACTTGCGAACAAACTTAAATTGATTGCGTTTAATAGCAATAAATCGATATCTCGGTTCGTTAACTGATAATGAAAACAAGCTATCAGCCATTATCCTTATTGCGTTTCATATCTTCATTCTTTCGTTTAACTTAATCATATTCGTATATAATAAAATGTTTCTTAGGTAGGTATAATATCTTAGGTATAATATCTCCACTGACCAAACGCACAGTGAGACATTAAAAATACTTTAAGACTTATAAATAACCCTTGCCCGACAGTTTATACAGACTTAATCGCGTTAAGTGCGTTATCGGGCCAGCCGAGAATAAGACTTACGATTCATTAATTAAATAACAGTACATAATTAGAGTACAAAGAACAGATCTATTGGTTGCAGTGCTGCTACGCGCATTGACCTCTGTACTCGCGATGTATCTAATAATATACCATTTATCGTCCTTTGTCCTGTCGTTCGCAGTTAGAAACAGAGATACTTTAAATCTATTTCCATACTTTAGTTTTGAATTTACAAAGCGGTTACATTATAAATCGAGCAATATTATTCTATGTTGAATCGTCCTTTGTGGTATAGAAGTGACATTATGTCCAGCATTGAACTCCTAAATTAAAAGTTAAACAAATTATAAAGTATATATTATGTCCTACTGCAAAGCTTAGGCTTCCTCTTATTTCTGAGAGGTTTTTTGGAATAGGGAAGTTTCCGCTGTCTCCATGCGTTCTGGTGGACTTTAAATTCTCAGACTTGCCGGTTTCCTCTGGATGTTTTCCTTCACCGCTTGTATTCGAAATTGACTATAACAACATTTGCTACATGCATATATCTACATACATATTATCCATGTTGTAAGAATATCCGCTACCCATATCTTCCCAATAGGTGTGTCATAAGAGGCGACATAAAGAAACTTAAACAGGAGATACGCAGCAGCATTTTCCTGATAACAGCTCCAAATTATGAAAACTACAGTTCAACTGTTCAACAATTCATACAACTGTAACAGTTGTATGAATTGTTGTAAAATAAAGTAAATATCATGTTGTATGTCATGTTTGAAATTCTAAGTGTTAACTTCATTCATTCCCGTTCAATTTACGGATCACTTACTCATTTGTATTTAAGGTTTTCGTAATGATATAATTTTCCTGTTGTTTACATTTTCCTTAACATTTCTTCTTTATTCTATTATTAAATTAATTTATGTATGTAATACCTTATCCAGCCAATTAAAACTGAATGCATTTACGGGAATAGTCGCTAGTAAAACTATGTTTTATAATTATTTTTGTCTACTATATATAGAAACGTCGCAATGTCTCATGAGATTGTATAATTTAAAAAATACTTTGTATTTATTATTATTATACCATGAACCTTTCTCACCATGCTGCTACTAGTTAAACGGGTTGGTGAACACGTTACCTCTGCACTGGTAATGTTCTCCCTGTAATGTATAAGCTCTTTCGTTATTATCCGACATTAAAAATGTTTGTAATTCGACTGTATGTTCTGTTGTATGTTACGCGATATTGATAATTCTTTTTATTATAAATAGGTTAAACTTTAGGGGTGACTAAATAGGGGATGAAGTTTTTGTATTAACTCATTAGACGCTGCAGATATATTATGGTTGTAGCACGAATGGGTCGGCTTCACCGGGGTAGGACCACGCCACAGAATACCATCGTAAAATAGCAACTTAATGCTGCTGTATTTCGTATGGTGAGTGTAAAGAAGCCGAGACCTTTTTTAATTGAATCGAGGCATTCCATATCAGTCCTCAGGGGTGATAACGCATCTGCATTTTGACTCTTAATTTAGGGAATGTAAATGTCATCCAATAACCATCAGGTGGATTATGTGCCCGTTTATCACCCACGTTTTTAAAAAAAAAAGACAATAAACTCCTGATATTAATAAAAAAATGTTTATATACACTCATAAGGGTGAGTAAATATTAATTTTATTGTTTTTATTTTTTTGAAGTCTGCTTTTGCTTTTTAATCAAAATGTTATTTATAACTAATAATTTAAAATTTAAAATTTTGTACAGCCGACTTCAATATAAGTTATTAAGAATAACTCAATAACTATTGGTCTGACCTTGATCAAATTCATATGGGACCACACGAGAAGTATCAGCTTTCAAATAAAAAAAGAATCATCGAAATCGGTTCACCCAGTAAAAAGTTATGACACATAAAAAACATACAGTCGAATTGAGTACTGTCTCCTTTTTGGAAGTCGGCAGAAAATATCAAGCAGTGAATTAAAGAAACTTTGATAAGATAGTATTTACAGTGGTTCAAATATAGTTACAAATATCATAATTATCTTTTGTTCTCCATAAATGCGAACGTTTATATATATATATATATATATATATATATATAATATATATATCTTTAAAAATTTATATCTTTAAAAGTGCTGTTTTAATTTCTGGAATAAAATATATTAGAGAAATGGAAGGCGTAGGTGTTTTGATAAGGTCTAAACGGAGCGTGGTTCCAGTTTAGTTATTATCGGCGCTAGAGTTCGAACTAAACAAGTACGTCGCTTGATAAAGCACCAAGTTTGTTGACCTACAACATTGCTAGGGTAGGAGCAATATTGTTCACTTTATTTTTCTATTAAAAGGACCACAATTGGCGCCTAAATTATAAGTACTTAACATTATTTATTTATTTGTTATATTTAATTATTTTCGTTATGTGTATTTGATTTATGCGTAATTTGTGAAATAATAAAAAACTGTAAATGTCCAAAAAATGGCAAATATGGGGGAAATTATATGACGCAATCTATGGGGGTTCAGCAGTGGACTTTTACAGTATGTAATGACAGTATGTAAATTATGTGCAGAGCATGTTGTGCGTAGGCGCATACTTGTCAAGTGTGCATAGGCCCGTGAGGGTGTAATTACGTGTGAGTACTTGTGTATTTACTGAGAACTAGAAATCTATTTAATCGCTTATTGTACATTGAATCCCGAATTTTATATTAAACGCTTTTATTTATTTTTATTCGCGATACAAATACATTTTTACTATGATACATCAAGCAAATGTAAGTGCAGTAAACCAATCGGTGACTAGATATTTTATAAGTCTGTTTTGGAAGTTTTACAGAGCCAACTTGCTTAAAAGAATTGTGAAGCTTTAATTTACATACAAAAAGCGATAACGTTTTCCCTCCCGTAAATCTGGTAGATATAATGAAAAACCTACTGCCGTACGTTTTGACTTTGCTTAAGATATAAGCATTAAATATCCATACTTTTTTATCCATATTAGCATCTAAATATCTATATTTTTGACTTAAAAACTTCCTCGAGCGTTTTTTTTTTAACATTGAGTTATATGTACTACGTACTAGAGAAGCCATTCCAACAAAAATTGTATCCTACTCTATCTTGTGACTACTACTCCCGCGCACGCGCGAAGATTTATATTTGATATAAAATAAGATTCATATAAAATAAATATAAGAATTTAATATACATAAAATATCGTATTTCAATCTAAACAAACAAATTTCTAAATAAAATGTAATAATAATAATCTTATAGAATTGACGTACATGTATATCGTATGTATATTGTATGTATATCGTGACGTATATGTGCGTAGTACATGTATATCGATGTTTTTTAAATTAAAATAAACTGAATTACTTAAAAAACTAAAGCAATGACTCATCCGAATCGGCAATTCACAATCCTCTTAATAAGGCTTTCCTTTAAATTTAAGATAAACTTTATGATATACTTACAAGAACGCCTGAACGGTGTTTTTTTTTCCAAAATTTTATCAACCATCTTGAAAATTTAAATAAATTACGTGCCGGAAGTGATGCAGTCTGTGATAGCCTTATTCGTAATAATTGCGCCAGATGCCCAGATGTCAACGATTTGAATCTTTAACTAAATACTTAATGGCCTAACTGTACTGCTGACAACAACAGATTGCAGTGCTTTTTTATATTTACGGCTAGTCACAGAATTATTAACAACCTTTGTTAATTCGCTACTGGGTCAACACATTTATAAAAATGCAACAATTTTACTGCATTACCTGAAAATTTCGCAACATAGACACCATGCTGGGCACGCGGCTTGGTGAAAGCAAAACATGTTTTTGTTCTGGTGATGCTGATTCTGATGTCACTGGCATTAGACGAAATTGTTACTTTCATCCTTAATAAAAATTATCTAAAAAAAGCTAAAGTTAACGCCTAAAAAGTGCTATTCTATATATTATTATATAGCATTAAAGCGTATCTCAATTACCTTTAGTAAGTGTTGGCGGATCTTACATATTCTCGAAATATTTTTTTTCTCAGATAGGTATTAAGGTATGCAGGGTTTTAAAGAATTGAACCCTAAATTGCAATTAACAATTTTAATGATACCGGCGTCAGTGGTAATTTATGACGAGCGTTTGGCTAGTGAACTACCACGTCACCGACCTTTAGTAATAATATTGATGTTCGTAGCGTTTTTAAAAAAAATTATGTCGAAACAAATTGGCATTTTCCAAGATCTGTAAATCGTCAGCGGGGAAAGTGAAATTATCATGCTTGACAAAGGGGTAGGATTAGGATAGATTATTATATTAATTTTCATCTATTCATTACATAAACTGTGTACCAAATACATATTATATTATGTTGTAAACTTGTTCATGAATAGCTTTCTCAGTTTGCCAAATGCTGGCGTACAAAACCCAAGCATCCTAAATTCAGATTTACGTATGATTTTTTGGTTTTCCTGCCACTAGAAGACATGTTGGCATTGCTCTTAATGGACTGCGATATCCGTGTGACAAAATAATGATAAATACGGTCATGTGAAACTACAGGTACTTATCTTTTTTAGTAGTCTCATCCGACGAAATTGTCAAGGCCGCCGAACTACTAGAGAGCAAGAGTGTCAATTGTGCAAATATTGTCAGTATTTGCAACATTTAATCCGATGGAATAGTCGCATATATTTTGTTTCTTCAGACGTATGGAATTATATTTTGGCTGCGGCAAATTGAAGTATTATGTTTATAATAGTATCAACTGTTCACGATATTAAATGAATTGCCTTACAAATAGCAAATTTATGTGTTATAGTGTTTTCGAATCACTTAGGTCATATTTGATGTTATATTATTATTATATCAACTCTATAAAAGGAATTTTTATCTCATGTATCTAGGAGCCGTGTAGTAGCGAAGTTTATATAGAGGCGAGAAGAGGAACAGTGAAACAGTTATGGGCAGCAACATCTTCCTGATAACAAACCAAAAATAGAAACACTGCGATTGTCAACCCGCCTGTCAACTGTGGTCAATCCCTTTTGAGGTAATCTATAGCCTATGTTCAGATAGGCTGTAATGAGAAATGAAATGTATCACGAAGAGTGGTCTAAAAATTGTTCGGATTAGTCTATAATCTATCACCTTTCATTAGATAAAATTTGAAATACCATCCACACCATTTGGATGCTTGTTGGTCCACCATCATGAGATTTTCCAAAAGTTGTCTGCATCTTTCTACCTTCAATAAAAAAGCCTAGTCATTTCTCAAAATCCAGTAATGCTTCTACGATTTTATTGGTGGTGTGTATGTTCATAGGCGGCTGCGGTCACTTACCACCTAATGAACCGCATTGTCGTTTGTCCCCTCTACTATAAAAACATAAGCAAATAATGTTCCACTGCTAAAACAACCTTTTCCATATTCATAACCTTTTTAGGATTCCGTAGTTAAACAACAAGGAACCGTTATAGTTTCGCCATGTCCGTTCGTCTGTCCGTCCGCGGTTTTACTCAGAGACCGTAGGTGCTACAAAAGTATAATTTGGCATAGTTATCACGCTTACAAAGTTGTGAAATAAAATCGTGAAAAATATTTTTATTATTTCGATAGCTGCCATACAGGTGATTTTATTTACCCGTTTATTCCATCATGTGGGGTGTCGTTGGATAGGTCTTTTAAAAATATTGGGGGTATGGAACAACATTTTTTCGATTCAGGGGTCTATTTGCGTAATACATATTAAAGTGGTATTTTTTATTAGAGTCATGTGTCGCCTCCCTCTACCAACTAAACCGTTACTTTTGGAAATGTGAAAAGTGTACACGATAGTAGTATATATAATAAAGTAAAAAGGAAAATTGTCACAGCTAAGTAGGCTAAACAAGTTAACGAGTAATAGTCAAACAACTTATAAAATGCACTTGGATTAGTAAGAAACTCGTTACAGTTCCATAGAAAACGACCTAAAAGTAGGTGCATTATAACCTTTTAATGTTACTAGTTTTGTTACTGTAAACTGAGAAAAATAAAAATTTTTCAAGAAAACGACATGCACTACTTACGTTTTCCTTTAAGGGGTAGGCAAAGAGGATTGTTCGCCAAGAAACCGATCCTGACATACCAATTTCGCTTAATTTTAATTAGTAGTTATTGTAAGCCTTACAGGTTCATTCTTAGTAATCTTGGTTTACGCGGGCGACCCTTAATATAGTTTAGAGCAGTGGTGGTTTACGGCAAGGTTTGTTACGGTCATGTATATCTTAGGGTTGTACTTCCGGAAACTAATAGATGAATTGGAAACTATGCGCATTTTTGTAAGGAAATGGCATGTGATTTGATGTAGATTGTATTATTTTAAAAATCGAATCGAGTTTTTGAAATTATACGTTTTTTGGAGAGTTTGGGAAAAATGATGAGAGTGAATTTTTACGATGCGCGCGCACACCGACACCTAAAAACGACACCATGAAGTTGTTACGATGCGCGCACACTTACACTTAAAAGCGACAACTTCAGTGGGTAATTGTATCTCAATTTTTTTTGCTTTGTTACGCTAAAGAAGTATAACTTCCTATGTGCGTACATAACTACACACACACATGTTTTTTAATCTTTTTCGATTACTACTATAAATCTGCTTGGAAAGTAATTTCCTCAGTTACCATAGTCCTATTTGGACCCATATTAGTCGTTATAGCGGTCAAACCGCGAACTCAGTATGCTCATAGTATTAAGAATGTCCCTTCTAAGTTTACATATTGTGACGGGCGACTACGGAACCCTGCCTATACATCGGTTTTTTAATTCTTTTATTACCCTGAAATTACTAAAAGTAAAACCGTGGTAAGTATAGATAAAAAAACCACTCAACTTTTATTGCGATTGGACATTTTACTATCAACTAATTAAACGTGCTAGATATGTAAATCACATGTCACCAGTGACACGTTTCCAACTAACGAGAGTAAAGTAAGTGACGTCGAAGCCGTAGAAATGGCGTTCTGGTGTATTAGTTGACGCACGCCTCAGCCGTCCACTGTGACATCTGATTACAGTTGCACTCTACATTGAATATGAAACATTCACAACCGGGAGTTTGAATCGACTTTTCTGTTGGCGATTTGCCAACCATAGAATGTAATAACATTCAGGCAGTTATTTATTTACATTGTGATGGCGTTATAAGAGAATCCTCACTATTTTGTCCCCTGGGCGTCGTAAGAGGCGACTATAGGAAATGGGAGAAAAATCTTATGGCTTCCAATAGATGCCGCCGGTACACCATCTCAGAATTATAATTTCGTTGCGATTGCAGCACGAATGAGTCGGCTCGACCGGGGTAGGACCAAGTTCTGATAGAATACTTTGAGTGTAGAGAACAAAAACCATTTTTCCTAGAACCGAGGCATTACATCTCAGTCCTCAGGGGTAACAACGCATATGCATTTGGATTCTTAATTGAGGATAAATGTAGATGTCTATGGGCCACAGCATGCACTTACCATCAGGTGGACTGTATGCTCGTTTGTCACTCTTATTCTATAAAAAGAAAATACTCAGATGGGCGACGGGCAGCAGCGTCATTAGTTCTACAACGGCAAAGGCTCATGTCCATCTGCGCACTGTTATTGATTGTTTGAAGAATACTTAGGGAAAGAAGGTAGTAGGTATACCTTTCCTTGGATTTTGTTATTATTATCGAGTATGAAGATTACGTATTTAGTTCATACATTTTCTTTACACATTTTTGTCTGTCATATGCGCTGCCGCTACCTACATTCAACGAACGAAAAAACCGGTAAACAGGAAATATCTGGGATTGAATAGAGAGAGATAATTTTAGATATGTAACAAGTGGGATGCGGCAAGTAAAGACTGTGTCAGAACCACCGAAGGAGGCGGAGTTTTAATTGTTTGGTGTTTGGCCATTTGGCCAACCATGACACCCATGACATCCTCTACGTGATAGGCTATTCAAACTGACTAGGCCTAAAGTTCGAGTCACCCCTCAACTACTCTTTTCTGGTCTTTACTTCCAATAATTTCACAGTACGCAAGCAACCCGCGTTAGATCCCCGCCGGTACGAATAAAATTGTGAATTGCAATTTTAAGTGCTGATTTACCACGTGCTCAGCGGTGAGGAAGGAGCGGAACACGTGAGGAAATCTGCATGTCTGAGAAATAAAAATAAACATTTTTGACGTGGTAGAGCCATGCTGCAGCTATATTAATTGTATAGTTGTAGCACGAATAGGTTGGCTCGACCGGGGAAAGACCACGCTTTCTCAAAATACTAGCGTAAAATTTCAGCTTAATGCTGCTGTGTTGCTTATGGTGCGTGTAGAGAACCGGAGACCCTTTTTACTGGAAAAGGCATTCCATCTTAGTCCTCACGGCTGACAACGCATCCAACGCGGATAGATGTCTATGGGCCACAGCAACCACTTACCATCAGGTGGACTGTGTGCTCGCTTTTCACCCTTAATCTATAAAAAAATTCGAATATATTTTCCTCCATAGGTGAAGGAATATATTTCGAGGACATGTGTAGTCGGCCAACGCTATATAAACTGTAACTTAACTTTTTTAAATTAATTTACTGAAGGAAATGGAATACTACATTCCAACCCTATCCTTTCCATCACGAGAGATTGCTGTTAGCCCGTTTGATTTTTGTTAGCACTTTTCGAAATCGACCATAACTGTCCTAGACAATTTGCTTCGCTCGTACTGGCCATATTATATCGCCGCAATCTAGCTTATTGCGGTGCAAACAGATTCGTATATTATACGGCAAGTAATAGACGTGAGAACGCGGCTTAATTAAATGTATTTGTGAATACATTTGCAATTCAAACCATAAGCCCAATTAATGAAGCTTATGTAGATAGTTCATATGACTTTAAAATATTTTAATTGCTCTGAAATAAAGGTTTCCTCATTGATGTTTTCCTTTAACCTCTGCGTTAAAGTAAAACATCAACGGGGTAATGCAGTACTTTAAATAGCGTAATATTTATTTCGGCGGAAATCGAACACCAGTGGTATAAAACTGAAGAAATTCGCCCATCCCCTGAGCTTCTGCGGTACTGGTAGTCTTAAATATATGGGTACTATACCTCTATATCTATACATCTTTATATATAAAAATTACGTGTCACATTGTTTGTCCGCGATGAACTCTTAAAGTACTAATGAAATTTTGCACCTTCAATTTTTTTATTGCTAATCTCAGGAGTTTTTTTTTAGGAAAGCAAATGGTCGTCGGAAAGGGCAGAACAACGTCTGCCTGGTCAGCTAGTATTATAATAAATTGAAGTGTCTGTATGAAATAATGAAATAACTGGCTACTATTAAACTCTTTGAGGGGTTAATAGTAGTTTAATGATAAAATAAATGGTCATTCATTATCTTAAATCTAAATAACGCTATATCAATAGATCCTATCTAAGCAAAGTCATGGCGGGTCGGTAGTCGTCACTAAAAGCTAAACTGATCTAAACAGAACTATTAGCGTATTAATATCATAAATCATTTCAATAAGCCCTTTCTCGACAAATTGGCATAAATTTAATGAGAATAATGTCAGGTTCAATTTTAGAGTTGTAAAGGAATATATCGTACCTTAATAACGTAACTTTTAATCATCTGTGTGACCCAGTGCAGTGTGCCTTTTGCTTTCCTGGCTGAGCGCCAAGTTCATTGCTCTCCTCCCTCCACTTCACCTTACCGCCAAACCTAAAAACTGACATGATATTATTCTCGGTAAATAGAAAGTGCTCAGTTCGCTATTGATATCTATTTTTAGCCGATCAAATTATCAGCACCTACACCGCTAGGTCACAAAAAAATGCTATCTAAATGAAATCGGTACAACGTGAACGAGGCAACAGTTATCGGATTTTAAATTTATAATCAGTCGTTTGATCGGAATTATGGAGTTTTGCTGGTATTCTGAAACGGACTAGACATAATAAACTTCTATTACGGTGTCAGCTTTCCAAAAGTTTAGTGTTTTCATTTTATAGTCTATCTAAGATACGTTTGTAATTTCATTTAAAGAATAGAATTATTTCGATTACGACCCAAAATCTATACATCTGTACATATAAATAAAATTGAAGCGACTGTCTGTGATATACAAAAAACTGGCTTCCTTTAAGCTCAGAGGGTTATTTGCATGCTATTAGGACACGAATAAAAAAATAAGATTTTTTCTGTCTGTCTGGGCTAATCCTCAAAATTACTGGGTTTTCCCTTTACGTAGATAGGGTATTGGATATGTTACTTGAGGAGTCTTCTTCACAAAAGTAACAGGCTGTTACTTTTTTAAATTTAATTAGACAAATAGCCGGAACACAATCATCACAAATAAATAAAAAGAAATTGGTGGAATAATGCTATGCATTACTAGGTTGATCAATAAGTTTTTGGAAACGCAATGAAACTCAAGGATAAGTATGTGTAAATTGTATTTATTATTCAACGTAGTCGCCTTATAAGATAATACATCTTGAATAGAGTTTTGCAAGTTGGTTAATTTCCTTGGCAAAAAGTCTTGATCCTAGGACTCGAAAAAGGCCTCTACAAAACTCATCACCTCATCGTCGCAGTCGAATTTTATACCATGCAAGTGCTTTTTTAGGTGAATAAAAAGGTGAAAATCACTCCGGAGAATATGGTGGGTGCTGCTTTAACTGAAACCCAGCGGTTCAGATGGCAGCGCCTGCAACATTAGATTGATGGGCGGGACAATATCATGATGAAAACGCTCCAGCACGCAATTTTCCTGGATTCGTTTATTCTTTAGTTCTTCGCGTAGTTTTTTGATTAATGATGCGTAATAATTTCCTATTATTGTCTCTCCTTTACTTAAATAATCGATCATTATATCTTCGACATACCAGAAGACAGAGGCCATTATTTTTCCAGTACACGCAGACACTTTGAATTTCTTGACCGGCGGGAAAGACGGTCTTTTCCACAAATTTCTTTGGTTTTTCGTCGTCGGGTCAAAATTCGGTTTTATTCGTACCGGTTTCGGTGTATCCACGTTTTATCCGCGGCTACGAAACGAGCACATAAATAATCTGGATCTTCTTCAATTATTGCTAAATTTAGCTTTGAAATGTCACCTCTTGCTTTCTTTTTTGCGCGGCCACCATTTTAAATTTTAAGCCTCATCCCTTAAAATAAACTCAATTTTCCCAAAAGAAAGCTTTAGCATATAAGCTAAATAACGGATGGTCGCACGTCGATCTGCCTTAACAATTTCTTCGATTTTTTAACGTTTTCTTGCGTAGCGGCCGTTGTTGGCTGCCCGGAGCGAGTAACGTCATTGCAGGCTGTTCTGCCGTGTTTAAATTCAGCGCACTAGTATGCCACTGTAGTTATCTGCCAAAGTTCTTCAAAAACACTTTTTGTAGCAAAAATCTTCAGACAGAAAGAAATATTTAATAACCCCACGAAGTTCGAGTTTCTCAATTTTGCAATCTCAAATTTGCGAATCAAATTACAAGTTTGAAAAGATAAAATTGGGTATAGTTTTTAATTTAGTTTTTTTCTGGTCTTGGCTACCGACGAATTTAAGATTCGAAAAAAAATTATTTCAAATATTTTAAATTTAAAATTTATTCGCGTAATGATTTCTTCGTGAATTAAATCTTATTGTTATTATAACGTTGTTTATATTATCAATTACTCTCTTTCTCTACTTTATGTTGCGGTGTAATAGCGCAAATCTATAAGACCATCGAAATTTTGGGCGACATCGAAAATAGCAGGAATAAATTCTCACTGAATCATCAGCTAGGCACATGGCACACCTTATTATCTCCACGGTTAGATGCAATGCGAGCCGATTTGCAATGAATGAAAATTAACATAAACCAAGGCATCATCGGATGCCTCGTTGGCCCTGTGCATGCAAAATGTACGTGTCATTTGCATCCGACATGGTTATATTACCTTTTTTGGTGTTTAATGCAACGGCAGGCAGTGCACAGTGTCAACCTACATTGTTATTGTGTGACTGGTTCGATTAATAGCCTATTGTTTTAGTTTTGGAGTAGTTAACTTGTTTATATCCACCGCCGTATAACTTATTCTTTAAATACAAGCGAGTTATTTGATAATAACATATACCAATGCATATTACAGCAATCTGCAAATAGCGGGATTCATGTTATTTATTTAATCTTTACCTTCGAGCTGTAGCCGGTGGAAGGAAAAGGGGAGATCTCCCAAGTACAAGTAGAGTGGGAAGATCTAAACAGATACGTCTGAACCTCGAACGACTCCAAGATACCAACACGAAGGCTAAATATGCCGAAACCTTGAACACTGCTCTGCAGCCCCTCGATCTAAAATTAGGTGAGATCGATGTTGTCTGGGAGTCTCTATCTTCTTGTGTTCTCGACACTGCTAAATCTACTTTGGGTTTGAGAGTTCGAAAACATGAGGACTGGTTTGATGAGAATGATGGGATACTTACAGGCGCTATTGATAAACACCGTAGGCTCCTAAAGCAGCACAGTAGAACTCATCAGAGTGGAGGTGCGATGGAGTTGCGTCAAAGTGATCTGGAGCTGCGTAAACTCGCACGACAAGCGAAAGACAAGTGGTGGCAGGAGAAGGCTCGTCAGATGCAGTGGCTCGCTGATACCAACCAGCTCGGTGAGTTTTATGCTGAGGTGCGACATCTACTCGGTACGTCCTCTATGGCAAAAGTTCCACTGAAGTCAACTAGTGGTGGAGCGCTTTTTAAAAGCAGGGAGGAAATACTCGGGCGATGGGCGGAGCATTTTAACACCCTACTTAACGTGGATCATTTTGTTGACCTAGACCACGTTCGCTGCCTACCTCAACAACCTTTCGCCCTCGAGCTAGATGAGCCAATCTCGCCTGGCGAGGTTGCTCTTGCCATTAAGCAACAGCAAAATAAACGCGCGGTTGGTGTTGATTTTATACCGGGTGAATTATTGAAGTATGGCGGTGGGGATTTGTATTCAGCGTTATGGGAACTTTTTGTCATTATGTGGGAAAAAGAACAAGTCCCTAATACTTTTAAGGTATCCCTTATACGAGCCCTATATAAAGGCAAGGGTGACCGGTCAAACTGCAATTCTTACCGTGGCATTTCTCTACTTTCAGTGCCTGGAAAAGTCTTCGCCAGACTTCTTTTAAACCTCCTCAGGAAACTTTCTGAAAGGATTTTGCCGGAATCCCAGTTCGGCTTCCGACCTGACCGTGGTACCTGTGAGGCGATTTTCTCATTACGTCAACTACAGGAAAAAAGCAGAGAACAGGGTCGTAATATGTATCTCTGTTTTGTAGACCTTGAGAAGGCATTCGATAGTGTACCACGTGAAGCCCTCTGGATAGTGCTGCGGAAAATTGGATGCACGGAGAAGTTTGTGAGACTTCTGAGACTCCTGCATGATGGCATGCAGAGCTGCGTCGCTGTAAATGCTGATCAGTCAGAATTTTTTCCCGTTACCTGTGGAGTAAAACAAGGGTGTGTCCTTGCACCCACACTTTTCGCGTTATACTTTGCAGTTGTAGTCCAGGAAGTCTTAAAAACTACCCATGATGGAATTCGCATTCGTTTCCGCAACGATGGCAATCTTTTCAGCTTAGCTAGACTTAAGGCCCGTACGAAAGTGTCTTACGCACTTATTACAGAGATCGTCTACGCAGACGATTTATGTTTTGTGGCCGATTCCCCAGCTGGCCTGCAACAGCTTGTGACCACCTTTCATGAGTCGTGCCGTATTTTTGGTCTGAAGATAAGTGTTAAAAAGACGGAAGTGATGTCTTTAGATATCTACGGTCAAGAGACACTGGCCGTCAAACTCGGTGATGATATACTTAAGCAGATCAATACATTTCGTTATCTGGGGAGCACGATAACATCAAAGTGTGACCTTGATGCTGAAATCAACAGTCGAATCGGTGCCGCGGCTGCGGTATTCGGTAAACTGGATCGCAAGGTCTTTGGCTCACATGACCTAAAGCTGGCTACCAAAATTGGTATTTATAAGGCGGTAGTGCTGCCTAACATACTGTACTCTTCAGAGTCATGGACAGTTTACCGCCGTCATATACGGACGCTGGATCGCTTCCACTTGTAATGTCTGCGCAAAATTCTCAACATCCGTTGGTCTTATCGCATTCGGAATACGGAAGTGCTACGTAGAGCCTATACCATGGGGATTGAAGCCTACCTTATGGGGCGACAACTCCGTTGGTGTGGACACTTATCGCGAATGTCAGATCAGCGTACGGCTAAGTGCATCTTTTTCTCTGAACTTGAGAAGGGCAAGCGTAAGCATGGCGGACAACTTCTCAGGTACAAAGATGTACTTAAGCGCCACATGACGAAGTGCGACATTGAGCCTTCAGAGTGGGAGCAAGCAGCCGCTCGACGACCGGAGTGGAGATCCTTGGTGAAAGCCAAGGTCAAAATGTTTGAGGAGAATCGATGCTCTGAATTGGACGCCCGACGTGATGAACTCAAAGCACGCCCACCTTGTGCGATTAACTATAATTTCTGTAATGGTGTGCTCACCTGCCCGCATTGCACGCGAACATTTGTAAATGCACGAGCACACCAACGACAAGATCGGAGCTGAAGAGGTCGCCGTGGCCGAAATCGGTCGAGGAGATTATTATTATTATTATTATTACAAGTACCAGAATTCTGTCTTATAAATCTGTGGTGAGTCGAGATAAAGACAAGTTGGACTGACTTGCAGGAGCATAAGACTAGAAGACGAATTTTTGGAGTGAATGGTAGGGGTTCTTGAGGATTGAGGATAATGACGAAGGCTTGAGGTTGTAGTTTTCCGAAGGTTGTTCGTTGCGTTTTCACATCACGTCGGGTGGTCACCACTGTGGCTCGTGGAAGGAAAAGGGGAGATCTCCCGCCAGGCAAGGTGTTCTGCCCGGGGAGCGACCAACGCTCGAGTGGTAGTTAGGAGCTATTCTATATATACTGCTTTAACTTCGGAACTTTGTTAGCGCGATTTAGGCTTCGATGTGTTTCGCTTGTGGCGCGACGACAGCGCCGCCACATAGCCATGGTAAAGCTTTGTGAAGTAATAATTGGTTTAACTTACTTCAAAAAGTGCTACCATGGCTCGAAGGGAATGATTTGCTTTGAGCATACTTGCTTGCATTAAGCATCAACTGTTACTCACGGGTAGAAATCTTGCGAGCGCGAGTAAAGGTATCCTACTGAATTGTCCTTGAATTGAACAACTTGCATTTTCCACCTTATATGTTCTTTGAATCACAAAATGTGTTCTTAACTTAAATGATAAAGTAGAACCCCCAGAAAAAACATCAACTTGTATTTTTTAAACATTCGAAAAAAAAATTACTTATAATACAGTGTATTATTAAAGATAATAAGGATTATGATAATAAATATAGCAATTAGAGGCAATTTTCTTAACAGTAGGCTTTAAGCGGTCGGTCCTATTTTTAAAAATATCATCGATTAGGTTAACGTTGTTTAGCATTCGCTTGCAAGGTCATGGCATCGCACCAGTTCGTACCACGCAAATTTCTTTACCTTTACTTAGTAAATCATATTTGACGTTCATAAGGAACACAATCGTAGCACCAAAGGAAACTAAGTTTCAGTTTGACTTGACGCCTTTGTCATTGCCTGAATGCCATTTTCTCAGAGACCGCCATGCAATTTTTCTTTGAATAGCTTGTTCATTATTCTAAGAAAATTTCTCACTGAACGCGTAAGAAATTCCATAAATTTCTTCACACTACGCTATTTTACTTTTTAATGCGCTAAAAGCAATACAAATGTTTGTTTTTGTTATTTGAATAGCACAAAAATTAAAAACAGGGGGTCCTCTAATTAAAATGCTGTACATATATTCCAAATATGGTTTAAACCATTACTATAAAACAATTTTAGCCATCAAACTTAATTTGTTTTAAAGCCATAAGGTTTTTCTGTTTAAAATGTAAAAGTTAAAAAAAATACTTAAATTATTTTTTTTGAATGTCTGTCAGTAGTTCTGATAATGTTTCCTAGGCCGGAAACGATCATAACATTTTGGATTACTGAAAAAAGCAAGTGGGAATAGTACTTAGAAGTAATCATAATAATTTATGTCTCTTAAAGATTTGCCAGATAAATAATGTTTAAACCATTATTGAAGCGAGATGGTGACCTCCTTCCACACAAAATGTTTCTCGAGAGGAATCTACATTCCTCTGACTGTCATTTCACTGAAAAATAATTTCTCGTTATCTCCCTTACCGTGTCTAATGTTAATTTACTGGTATACAAAGGTGTTGTCTTGCGACGCCCTGTTCTACGCGTCCGTAAGCTCGCCATTTTAGGTCTTGTTTGATAATACATTATTTGTCGCGATTGGTCGCTTCATAGTCCGTAATCGACAGGCGCTATCTCGATATACTGCTTAATCGATCGGTAAACAATTTTTTAGTTTTATTATATATTTGATTTAAGGAAATTAAAGAGATGTAAAACGAAGTGCTCGTGGAAGTCAATCGCAGTCCGAAGAACGTTACTACACACTCGTGCTACTTCGCGGAGAGATCAGTCGTCTTGAGTCGCTCGGACCCTTAACATGAATAACGTTCAAGAGCGAAACGTCAATGCGTTTAATATAGATAAATAGTTGTGTAGAAATTTACATATTTCATATCTATATATAAAAAATTAAAATATAACTGGCGTACGCCAAGAAGTGTAGTGAGAAGCTTCGTGTAACTTCGGGGCACTTCGCGAAGTCCTTTGACTCGATCAACTTCGCGAGTAGTGTAGAGGGGCCATTATACCGCCACCTAACGTTGCATGATTTCGTTTCGTTTGTAGATTTTTTTATTTTTTTTTAAAAACGCTTTAATTTTTTTAAAGGATTTTCTCTTGTATCGTGGGGCAGGTTATCGTTTACATTCATAAATTTCACAAGCACAAACATCCAGACTCGGATTAATTATTTGTAGGCCATACAAATACTTGTTACGTGCGAAATTCGAACCCAAGGCCCTCAGCGGCGCAACTCATTGCTAAGCCACTGCGGCACGAAGCCGTCAAATATTATAATATCTATTATATTTGAATTAAATACCGCGCCTATATTTTATCGGACGCGGTATTTCATTCAAATAAACAGCATTTATTTTACATTTTAATTAAGCGTTATTTTTAAGATTCCTTTGTTTATTAACTTAATCCTTATATATCATAACATCCATATATTTCTTAACGTCGTTATGTAAACTAGTCTAATAGCTCTCACCTTAATGAGAAACACGCCATGAACTGCACCTTAAGAAATAATTTTCACTCATGTAAGCTCTAGATATCGTCTATCGCACTAAAAATATCGATACAGGAATTTTCATCGTCGAAGTATGCGGTACGGTCATATGTACAAGACATGCTTTGAAGTTTATGCGCATGTAATAAAGCTTACACTTCGTGAAACGTTCGTCATCTCCTTTCGTATCGGCCGGTTTTTGTTAGTCCGTGTGCCTATTTTCTTTTAATAATAGCGCCTACATACGTACCACTGCCGTGCACATGAATCCTCTAGTTTTTAACCTCCGACGAAAACAGAGGGATGTTATAAGTTTACCGTGTGTAGTATCTGTTTCTCTGTGGCATCGTTGCGCTCAAACTAATTTTGATTTAGTTGTTTTTGTTTGGAAAGTGACATGATCGAATGTTCTTAGCTATGATTCAAGAAAATAATCTGTTCAGCCGTTTGAAGATCAGTAACTCTTAGTTACGGGTTTTTTTTTATTTTTAAGTCCGACGAACCACCATTGGCGGATTTTTGATCCTCTATTTGAGATAAGTTGCTCGCTTACTAAGAGTTATAACCTCCACTTCGCGACAGACTTGGCCTGGTAAATGAATTAATTTAAAATTCGAATACTAGCATTATTCCAATACTATTAATTGTGCTGGGTATTTAAATACCTAATTCCTGACTAGCTCATGTTTACAATACCCCATCACACGGGAGACACTTCTTTGCTTTAAAATCCTATCAGTTGTGCCCAGAAATGGGACGTATATAGTATATAACTAGTTATAAATGTTGTTTCTTTAAGCATATCCATACTACAGATGTGGTGAAAACCGGTGGCGTTATTATAAACGTAGCGTGATTTGAATCACACTTACGTTTTTCATAGAATAACTTGATTGAATCAAAATCTTAGAAATCTAGCCTATTACTAGAATCGAATACTCATAGAATAATGACATTGAAAATTCCGCTCAAAAACATAACTGCTCGGGGCAAACTGAGCAACACGACCAAGGCGACCCCTGCCACGCTATCCGTGAATTTCTGCAACATCAGGGGACTTCACTCGAACCTAAACGCCGTCCACTACCATCTCGAGACGGCGAAGCCGCTCTTTCTGACCGAGACGCAGGTTTCCTCTCCGGCTGATATTTCGTATCTCTCCTACCCGGGGTACAAATTGGAGCACTCCTTTGTGCCTCGGGCTGCAGTTTGCGTGTATGTCAGAGAGGACATCTGTTCTCGACGCATCGGCAGTCTTGAAGGTTCGGACCTGTCCATCCTATGGCTACGCGTAGACAGCGACGACCATCCGCGCGTCTACGGGTGCCTCTATAGGTCCCATAGCGGTAATGCCGAAACAGACCGACTCATTGACCACGTCCAAATGACTACAGATTCTTTGCTACAACAGGCTCCATCCGCAGAGATCGTGATCCTTGGCGATTGTAACGCCCACCACGCCGAATGGCTCGGTTCACGTATAACCGATCATGCGGGGAGATCTGTTTATGACTTTGCTTTGGCGTATGGTCTGACACAACTGGTTACTTTGCCTACGCGGATTCCAGATTTCAAGGATACACCTTTCCTGTTGGACCTTCTGCTGACCTCTCATCCGGACGAATATTAGGTTTCCGTCGATGCCCCTCTCGGCTCTTCGGACCATTGTCTGATCCGGAGTGTCGTGCCACTCACGCTCCCCACGCGGTTGCGTTCTGCAGGTTGCCGCCGTGTTTGGCATTACAGGTCGGCGGATTGGGACGGAATGCGGTCTTTCTTTGCATCCTACCCATGGGGGCGGGTTTGCTTCTCGCCGGATGATCCCAGCGCTGTTGCTGACTCTGTCACTGATGTGGTGCTACAGGGAATGGAACTATTTATTCCATCATCTGTGGTACCCATCAGAGGCAGATCTCAGCCTTGGTTTGGTCGCTCCTGTAAGACTGCATTACGCGGTAAGCAGGAGTGTTATCAAGCCTAGGCTGCGGCTTCGGCGACTCGGGATGTAAACACCAGCACACTTAAAAAGAAGTATAACTTCGCCTCCAGGTCCTTCAAAAGAGTTATTCCCAAGGCAAAGTCAGAGCACATAGGCAGAATTGACGAGAAACTAGTTCGCCTTCCTTCGGGAACCCGTGCATTCTGGTTTCTCGCCAAGGCTGTCCAAGGGAATTTCTGTAAGCCATCACTACCATCTCTGCACAGGGAGGACGACTCACTGGCCCGAGACGCAAAAGACAAAGCCGACCTTTTAGGCTCCCCTTTTGCGTCCAACTCGACTCTTGATGACGGGGGGAAAACACCGCCGACCATCCCCGCGGTGTGAGTGCTGCATGCCGGATGTGCTCTCCTCACAGCGCTCGGTTTGCAAAGCACTCCTCTCCCTGGACATCCAGAAGTCGAGTGGGCCTGACGGAATCCCCCCAATTGTGCTGAGGACGTGTGCTCCGGAGTTGGCACCAGTCCTAACGCGTCTTTTCCGGTACTCGTACTCCCAAGGCGTAGTCCCGAATTCATGAAAGACAGCTTTTGTCCACCCGATCCCTAAAAAAGGCGACCGCTCAGACCCGTCCAACTATAGGCCTATCGCGATCACCTCCTTGTTCTCCAAAATAATGGAATCAATTATTAACTGTCAGCTCATGCGGTACCTTGAGGATCACCAGCTGATTAGTGACCGCCAATACGGTTTTCGTCGGGGTCGATCAGCTGGTGATCTTCTGGTCTACCTGACCCATAGATGGGTAGAGGCAGGAGAGTTCAAGGGGGAGGCAGGCGTTGGCCGTTAGTTTGGACATTGCGAAGGCCTTCGATCGGGTTTGGCACAAAGCGCTTCTTTCGAAGCTCCCTTCCTATCGGCTTCTCGAGAAATTGTGCGATTGGATCACCAGCTTCCTTGCAGATCGGAGCATCAAGGTCGTTGTAGACGGTGCATGCTCCGACTACAAGCCTATTAACGCTGGTGTTCTACAGGGCTGTGTGCTATCACCAACGCTGTTTCTTCTGCATATCAATGATATGTTGCTAACTGGTAACATTCATTGCTATGCGGATAACAGCACTGGTGATGCTCTATACACCGGCCGTGCCAATATTTCTCGGGAAAATGTCGCCGAGTAGGTACCGGAACAAACTTGTGTCGGAAGTTGAGTCTTTGCAGAAAAAGTCTCGGATTGGGAACTACTAAATCTAGTCCAGTTTAATCCTCAGAAGACACAAGTTTGCGCGTTTACCGCTAAAAAGAACCCCTTTGTCGTATCTCCTCAGTTTCAAGGCACTCCTCTTCTTGCCTCAGCCAGTATCGGAATCCTCGGAGTCGACATATCGAGTGACGTGCAGTTTCGTGGTCACTTGGAAGAGAAGGCCAAATTGGCCTCTAAAAAGCTTGGCGTGCTCAGCAGAGCGGGACAGTATTTCATGCCGGCACACCGCCTGCAACTTTACAAGTCGTAGGTTCGGCCTCGCATGGAATACTGTTCCCATCTCTGGGCAGGGGCTCCCCAGTGCCAGCTCCTTCCACTTGACTGCATCCAGCGCAGAGCGGCTCGAATCGTCGTCGACCGAGTCCTTTCCGATCGGCTCGATTCATTGGCACTGCGAAGAGATGTTGCATTTTCTGTCGCATCTACCACGGGGAGTTTTTTTTTATAGGATAGGGTGACAAACGAGCACACAGTCCACCTGATGGTAAGTGGTTGCTGTGGCCCATAGACATCTACATTTATCCTCGTTTGCGAATCAAAATATAGATGCGTTGTCACCCGCGAGGACTAGGATGGAATGCCTCATTTCCAGTAAAAAGGGCCTCCGGCCACCTGCACTCACCAAGCGAAACGCAGAGGTAAACCTCTACTTCACGCTGGTATTCTGTGAGGTCGTGGTACCACCCCGGTTCGAGCCGGCCCATCCGTGCGACAGCAAAAGCTGCCGCCTGGCTCTACCACTGTTAAAAAGTGTGCTCTGAGGAATTGTTCAGATTAATCCCAGCCGCCAAATTTCACGAACGCACATCGCGGCAGAACTCCCGATACCATCCACACCATCTGGATGATTGGCGGTCCACCACTGTGCGGTTTAGAAGATGTTTTTTTCCTCGCACGACTTCCTTGTGGAATCGATTACCATCAGCGATTTTGCCGGACCGATACGACTTAGGGACCTTCAAGAAAAGAGCGTACTCCTTTTTAAAAGGCCGGCAACGCATCTGCGATTCCCTCCCTGGTGTTGTAGCTGTTCATGGGCGACGGTAGTCACTTACCATCAGGTGAGCCGCATGGTCGTTTGCCTCCTCTCCTATAAAAAAAATATCTGCAGAAATTTGAGAGATTAATATTTCTACTTTAATTTATGTGCTAGTTAGTCTCCCATTAATGTTTAAAAAGTTTTAATTTATTTACTAATGGTATCTTAATTTGTCAAATAATTTAAATTCATACGAATTTTATAGAAAAAAAAAACTGACAAAGTGTGTGTCGGATCGGCCACAATGTAGAGGTAGGGTTCCGTAGTTGCAAGTCACAATACGTGGGCGTTCTTGATAATGAGCATAATAAGTAAGCTGACCGCTATAACGACTAAACATGGACCCAAATAAATATAAATGGGAAGACTGTACTTCAGTTACAGTCTTCCCATTTATATTTATTTGGGCCTTACTTTCAAATAATAACATTACAAAGTTATAATGCAGCTAGTTTTTGGTCATTTTCTATGGAGTTGTATCGAAATTTTTACGAATCCAAGTGCATTTTATAACTTAGTCGATATTACTCGTTAACCTCTTAACATTACCTAGCTGTGATACTTTTCCTTTTAACTTCATTATATATACTACTATCGTGTATACTTTCACATTTCTAAAAACGGCGGTTAAGTCGGTAGAGGGGGACGGGGGGCACGACTAATGAAAAATAGCACTTTAAAGCTACATATTTCGCAAACATACCCCTGAATGGAAACTATGTTGTTTCACACCCCCAGTTTTTTTGAAAGACCTATCCAACGATACCCCACATGATGTAACCAGTCTAGTAAGAAAAAAATTATCCTCAATTTACTTTGTATAGGAAGTACCCAAAATAAAAATGTTTTTAAGATTTTATGTCACAGTTTTCTAGACGTGATTAATATCTATAACTATGCCAAATTACAGATTTGTAGCACCTAGGGACGGACGGACAGACATGGCGAAACTATAAGGCTTCCTTGTTGTGTAACTACGGAACCCTAAAAAATTGTTGCTATTTAATATATACCACCATTGCTATTTATACTTCAAGATTTTTTGCATCAAAGTTCTCAACTTCAAATAGTAAATTATTGATATTATATTCATAAATGTACCTATTTCAAGTTATTTCAAAAATCATTTTAGTAGCACACCTGGCTGTCATTTGTGTTTTTAATTAAATAAAAGAACGTTATTAACTGACACTCGGTTCAGACTAAGAACAGCTTGTAAAGCAATGTTTAAAAATGTATTCCACATTTTATAATCCCCAAAATATTAACCTCTTTACACCCTATGTCACTGTTTGATCATCGTATGTTTTTTTCCCGGTCAGTAAAAAGTATTCACGAAACAGAAACACTCTCATTGGCATCTCTTTAGTTCGGTGATGGTACAGAAGTCCGCTATAATTTCCTGTCCGAAATCACGAACTCGCACGGGCGTGCTACTGACGGCTCATTTATCTTGAATTAGAGTTTTTTTGCTTTTATTATAAAACCACATTCTACATAGATCGCATCTATTTGAATCGTTTATTTTTACTTAATCTGTTTCGTTTTAAATTTCTATGATCGACAAAATGATATTATCTTAAACCCCTTTTATAGTTTTTTTTAATTCATTGTTTGATTTTGTGTAGTAACAAAACATCTTTATACAGCTATTTAATATTATGCTCATATAATATTAAATAGCTGTATAAAGATGTTTTGTTTTTTATTTATCGTTTACTTAAAAATAAAAAAAAGATAAAATCGTAGACAGTGCTTGTGTTGCGTGCAAATACTTTAATTAAAACAGAGTTTTTTTTTTAAGTTTACCTATATTTTAAAATGACTATAATAATCTCCGACATTAATTAAATAACTTTTTGAATTTTGTGGAAAGAGTCACCTGCTTACGCATTGGTATACATTTTAACTAAGTTCAATTATAATTTAAATTTGCTTCATCATCATCGTCATTATATAGGAATGTACCACATGTATCATGTACCATCGCTGAATTTTAATAAGCTGAGGTCAGGGAAAAAGTTTTTCGTATTTTATATACAAATTTAAGACTTTTTTTTCAAAGTTTAATTACATTTAATTATAATATATATCTGCCATTTTGTTCGATAACTAGTTGCCATCTTGTAGGTAACCTAAAACCAGCCAGAACTACCAAAGAGACTTCTTTAATTTTATACAAACAAAATACGAAGAAATCTTTTCCTCGACCTATTATTTAATACAAACTAATAATATCGACCTATTATTTAATACAAAAAAAAATTTAAGTAGATGTAGAGTTCTCATCGGGAAGAATTCATATATTTGTTATTAAAACAATTATTGCATTATGCATTCTCTTTTTTTTGGCCACATACTCAAAATTATTGTTATAGTGAGTCCGTAAGTACGCGATACATGTTCGCAATTAATAGGCCGGTTTCGTGAATTATGCCGGTCATCGGCCTCACAGTCGAATCTACGACTTTCTAATGGGATTAAAGTTTGTTACACGGCGCTGACGCGCAAGATGACGCGCTGCCGGAATGCATGCGCCGCGCTTGCAGCGTAATTGCATCCGTCGGCTTTAATTATTATATCCGATACAATAGAATAACGCGAATATTTTCATTAATGATTCTTGTTTTTTTTTTATTTATTTATTCTGGACAGATTTTTTTTTAAATGAATTGACGACGTATTCACCATCTTTAAGTTTGTGAATACCATCTTCATCTACATTCTTTTAATCGCATGCATATTATATACATATATGCTGACTTTATTTCAACGGCGACAAGGCCGCACTCTCGGATACAGCTGTGAAATCCACCACCACTATAATTCTCAATCAACAATCCATGGACACGTGAAGCCAACTTCAAAAAAGAAGGCTACAGATGCGTTTTCACTTGTCACCCCTGAATACAAAGATGGATTACATCAGCCTGTAATTATACTGGCTCTCTATACTCTTCAGGCCGGAACTCAGCAGTGTAAGCACTGCTAGTTGGCGGCAGAAATATGTAAGGGACCTCCCTCGACCTACCCCGACAAACTCCTACGCAGAAAGGTAGTCTTACCAGCTAGTACTTCATCGAATACCTTGTGTTCGGTGTAAAAAAAAAAGTAGCAATCTATTGCAATTGTCCAGTTGTTTTCACGCTTCTTAACTTACATCTCGAAAGCATATTACATAGTTAATGCCACAGAATAAAAAATAGTGGTACGTAATAATGCTCAAAATTATGGGTATATTTTTTAATACACAATACATACTCGATAAAGTAAAGATTACTTTATCGAGTATGTATCAATAACTAGTTGATCTTTTTACAGTTATTGATTCATTGAATCGTTTAAGCGAGCATGTGGAATTACGTTCTTGTGTAGGTATCTCGAGTCGCAAGGGCAGACGGGCTTTCACCGTCTTGTCTCGCCGACAACGTAATTTAAAGAAAATCGATGACTAACTAGGCCTTCCTGTTTAGGCCGTATATTTTTTGTGCATTCAATAACTACCTATAGAAGTTATCGATATTCCTTCTGAGCTAAGGTGTGCTATATAACCTTTGGCAGATTATGTGCTTTCTTGTTTATATATATATATATATAATAGTAAGGAGTAATGATAAAGTAAAATTAAACGTGGTAGAGCCATAATGTAGCTATATTAATTTATTAATTGTATAGTTGTAGCATTAATGGGTTGGCTAGATCTGGGAAGGACCACGCTCTCAGACAGAATACCAGGGTAAAGCAGCAGCTTTAATGCTGCTGTGTTTCGGAGACCCTTTTTACTGGAAAAGAGGCATTCCATCTTAGTTTTCACGGCTGACAATGCATCTGCATTTTGATTCGCAAAATAGATGTAGATGTGTATGGGCCACAGCAACCACTTACCATCAGGTGAACTGTGTGCTCGATGGTTGTTACCCTTATCTTATAAAAAAAGGAGAACACTGTAATCTGAAAAACAAATATCCGAGTATGATTATCTGTGCCTTAACTGTACATATAGATGTCTAATCATTCAATGTGAACTAAGTATCATAGAACAGTTATTTGTATATGTGATTTTAAATTAGATTAGATTTAATTAGATTTATATTTTAAATAAAGATAATAGAATTAATATTATATAATTACAGTAGCGAAAAGCAGTTGAGTTGGTATATATTTAACACACTAACTATTATTTTTCGGACGTTATTATTTCACTACGTGTGTATAAATACAGGCATTATTAGTTAGGTACCTATATGAAATATAGCGAGTCGTCAGTTCGTTTCAGGACAGCGTAATATCTTTTCGAATCATGGTCATGTTCGAGTAAAAGTATATATAAATAAAATAAACTTTGAGTTATGTAGACGAGAAAATTGCTTCGCTTGAATTTTATTGAAAAAATATGAAATGTTCTCACGATTATAGTATTCAATTTCCTGCTCGCACGTAAGACGTATTAAAAGAAATAACCGATGATGTTGTGTGAAGTAAAGTGTTAATAATAAGCGGAATGATCTGAAATTTGTACGCCTTTATCGAATAACGATTTCCACTCGCGATTTTATTTTGGCAATGGATTATTTTATTATCTGAGTACGTCATAACATCTTTTTTATCATTACATTAGTTGGCCGCGATTACGGGGGCAACCACTTAAATCTTATCACATTAAGCTAAGTAAAAACATACATGCATTTTGTATTGTTGGGTTGTTATGAAAACAGTACTAAATGTGTAAAGCGTAGGTATTTGAATGCGACACACAAGTTTGTTAATTTTCGGTGTATTATATTTGGGTATGCTTGGTTATGAAATTTGAAGGCGGATTTTTCACTCTTGAGTCAAAGCCTTGTCGAATCTTTAGCGTTTTTAAGAGCAATACGAGTATGTATTTCTAACACATCTGTTCATGTTTGTATATACATTAACATATGTTGTGTTACAGATATATAACATATTTTTTTGGAAGTATTTCTAACAACACAACACAAGCATCTTTTTGCTTAACATGTGAACCCCAAATCCTGTATGTTAAGCATCATGTAATTGAAATAAACATTTTATTATTATTTTATTTTTTATGTATAATACTGAAAATAGTTACATGAATTATGATCGTTTGCAGGGTCTCTTTACTACGTTAGCTTATAAATCCCTAGGTTTCATTAATTAATATTGATTAGATCGAGGATTTGTATTTAATAACAATAAATGTACGAAGCTGTAAACGAATAAAGATTCTCGACTGGCGGAACGCGAAGTGTAGGTACTCCATACTCCATACACTAGAATAGACAGTAGACAGTGCGACGACATGGTAGGACACGCAGAAAGTCGATAGATACTCAAACGCTGCTTTTTTGCAATTTTAAGATGCCGTCGAGTCTCGTGCTGTCACTATTACTTTAAGTCAAAGTAACTGTGATACCACGTGAATTAACATCTGAAAACTGAGTACCGTTTAAGTATTTGAACGTTTGAAACATTAGAACATGACAACACATTTATTCTAAGTTTTAAGATGGTTTATTTTCTGCAGCTTTATGTTAATACAGTAGACACATAGATAACAATTTAAATAAATATTCTGTAAGCTTGCATGTTCAAATTTCTTACTGACATTTGGATTGTAAAAGCTTACTAGTTTTTGATTAATTAATAAATAAATTGTATAAAAAGCTTGATATGCAGAGGCGCTAATCTAAATAAAAAACCAGTGTTTGTGAAGAAAAGCTTGTTTATCGAGCGATTTTGACAGTTCCCGACCGTTCTCTTCCGGTGCCTCCAATGCCATATATATGTACTTGTATTTTTAAACATTCTACGTTTTTGTGTTTATCAAGCGACTTAAAATAGCTCTTATCTCGTTGACTGTGGGGCTAGCGCAAGCACAATCATTAACAGCACCGATAATAACCCCTCCTTTCTGCGTGGTAGTTTTTATAACATAACAGACATCAATAATCAGTACTCGCTAATTTACTCGTTTTTTTTTGTTGAGTATTCTATATTTTATTAATAACAAGAAACATGCTCGGTTACAACCGGAAAAGGGATTCGATCTACCATTCAAAACTACTTAGCGTTTTAACTATGGGACATCTTTTTCTATTGAGTTTCACTACAAGTTACGTTTTGAAATTAAAAAGTGTTAACCGCTGAAAAGAACCCCTTTGTCGTATCTCCTCAGTTTCAAGGCACTCCCCTTGATGCCTCAGCTAGCATCGGAATCCTCGGCGTCGTCATATCGAATAGTGTGCAGTTTCGTGGTCACTTGGAAGGGAAGGCCAAACTGGCCTCTAAAAAGCTTGGCGTGCTCAGCAGAGCGACACAGTATTTCATGCCGGCACACCGCCTGCAACTTTACAAGTCGTAGGTTCGGGCTCACATGGAATAATGTTCCCATCTCTGGGCAAGGGCTCCCCAGTGCCAGCTCCTTCCACTTGACCGCATCCAGCGCAGAGCGGTTCGAATCGTCGACGACCGAGTTCTTTCTGATCGGCTCGATACACTGGCACTGCGTAAAGATGTTGCATGTCTTTGCGTATTTTATCGCATTTACCACGGGGAGTGCTCTGAGGAATTGTTCGGACTAATTCCAGCCGCTCAATTTCACCACCGCACATCGCGACAAAACTTGCGATACCATCCATACCACCTGGAGATTGACGGTCCACCACTGTGCAATTTAGAAGATTTTTTCTTCCTCGCACAAATTTCTTGTGGAATCGATTACCACCAGCGATTTTTCCGAACCGATACGACTTAGGGACCTTCAAGAAAAGAGCCTACTCCTTTTTAAAAGGCGGGCAACGCATCTGCAATTCCCCTGGTGTTGCGATTGTTCATGGGCGGCGGTAGTCACTTACTATCAGGTGAGCCGCATGCTCGTTTGCCCCCTCTACCATAAAAAAGTGTAACAAGTTAAATTATAGCCTATAACGTCCCACCGCTGAGCGCGGGCGTTCTCTTATTTCTGTGAGGGTTGTGGACGCAAAAAGTCATCGCGCTGCTCCGGTGCGTGTAGGCGTTCTTCACATGCCCTCGAAATAATATATGAGACATACGGATTACTCACGATAAATTCCTTCACCGCCGAGCATGTGATAAATCAGCGCTTAAAATTACAATTAACAATTTCATTGGTGTATCAAACTCGGTTTATTCGCGTCATTCACGTCTAAGAAAGTTACGGCAATTATTACTTTTTTTTACGTTATTTGTTACGTTAAACGTGATAAATTTTTCCATAAATGTCAGAAAACATTGGGGCAATTTGTTTTAAGGAATATGAATTAAAGCTCCTAGACACACGATATAGTATATATTTTATAGCGCCTTATATTGTTATTTATAAGATTTCTTTTTACATAGACCCATTTCATATCACAACGATGGAACGCATTTACGATGGCAGTAAAATTTTAAGTGTGCCCCCTCTAAGGAAGCTGTAAATTTTCTGTGAGAATGGCCATAGTAACAGTAACTTCTCACAGTTAACGAGCTATTCGAACCGGGAGAAAGATGTGTATTTACATAGATTAAAGTCAGTGAAGTGTAAAGTAAGTTTTTTTTTATTATTATTTTTATAGTTTACATAGTTGTTTATACGCATTGTCTTCAGATTTTTATAATTAGTTACTTGGAAGGTCATTATGGTAAAAAAATTGCTTTTTTTCATCCAAAATTTACGGCAATAATACGCATATATTGACTCCCCAAATATTGAGTAATTTACTTCTTGTATTTTATTTTTTACCCTTGTTAGACCTTTTCAACAGTATTTGACTCCAGTTCTTCATCTAGAATCTGTAATGTTGTAAACGAATTAAGTTGTGATATTAACTTTTACTCACCTAAATGTTTCGCGAAATCATCATAGATCATTTATTGTAATAATTATAACACATTCTTATCACTATGAATAATTGTTGATTTACATTGTCACTTATTGTTTACTTTTTATTGGTATCTACAATCTACATGTTGTATGTACCTGTAAATATTTGTTACATTTAATTAATAGTTTAAGCGTGATTTTAATGCAATAAAAATAAACAATACATTCACACATGGAAGCAGTGTAGTGTTCCTATGCTTGTGCATATATGCACAACACCTAAATAATGTTGCTTTACCGTTAGGGTTGTAAAATTTTAATTATATAAATTAGTATAGCTCTAGTAATCTGGATACATTATATTTAAACATTGAAAATAGTCGCTAAAGATGGTCAATATGAAATATAAGCAAACGTTGGTAAATCAAATAAATTAAAAAAAAAAGCTTTCATAAAAATCATTGACAACAAAATGATAGACACTTAGTAGTACATTTCGTATTCTATATAACTTTTCTATAAGAGTTAATACGACTCATAAAACATACAACGCAATTTACTACAAACTACAAAGTTACTATAATTTTGATTTCAACAAAATTAACGAAATGGCCGGCAAGACATTATATGCAATGTTCGCTTCGCGCTTGTCACTGGGTTTCTCTACGCTTATATGTAAACGTAATTTAAATTAAAAGAATTTTTTGTACGTGGTTGAGCCATGCTGCAGCTATATTATAGTTATAGCAGGAATGGGTCGGCTCGACCGGGGGGAGGACCACGCTCTCACAGAATACCAGCGTGAAAAATAGCAGCTCAATGCTGCTATGTTTCTACTCTCTTAGTCCTCAGGAGTGACAACGCAACTGCATTTTGATTTTTAATCGAGGATGTAGAATGTCTCTGTCGCTTGTCACGCTAATTCCATTAAAAAAAGGTTCGAGTCTACCATTCGACTTTTTCATTTAAGTTGAAGTCGTTATATAATATGTAATAGTAATGTTAATTGTTTTCTATTATTCTTAAGATAAACTTTACGTCACATACTTTTTGAAGTTTACTTATAGAAACAGATTTTTATTCAAACATATGGAAATAATAAAAAGTAGTTTAAATATACCATATACATCATCGGTGCGTAAAAACCGTTTGATATTAATGAAAATAAAAAATAGATGCTATTTATCTTCGATACATAGCTTTGAAGATTGATAATAAACGAAAATGATTAATAGTGGGCAACAAACTTAAAAAATACATTACAGCAATTTGTTATATTTGCTTTCGGTTCTGAAACCTATTATTTTTAGACTCGGCACTTTCTCCTTTCGATTTTTAACGTCGCCTTCAGCGTCTTTTCTCGATTACAGTTGCGTAATAAACAAGTAGTGTTATTACGAAAACCGTATTGTATCAAGCAGTTTTGTTTAAGACTGTAGAAACAAAAACTATTTCAGCAGACAATCGAATAGGTACATAAAAATGTTCTATTCCTGATTTTTCTACGAAGCGTGACGTCCTGTGTCTATTTATAAGCAGTCATCCGCGAATGCTGTCGAGTAAATTTTAATTAAAAGATCTTGTTTTTGAAATAGATATAATATAATATTTATCAAATGCATGTAATAGAACTTAAAAGATCGAGAAGAGTAAAGAAGGTGTTTAATGTAAATCAGTAGATACTTTAGTATAAAGTATCTACTGATTTACATTAAACAACTTTTAAAAAGAATCAACATAGATGCTGAATGACATACGATAATAAATGGTTAGACTAATCTATTCCATAACTTTTCCTACTTTTTTGCACCTTTATCGACCGCGTTTAAATTGCTGCTGGATAATTCTTTTGAAGATTGATTCACTGGATTATTCATAGGATTTGCCCAATACTCACCATAAGGGAATGCTGGATTAGTACACCCAGAGCATTACCCACGCACTTATGATAGTGCTCCCCATTTTAGAAAATGTGGTATTTCGGAATGTTTTACTGCTATTATTTGGTAGCTAAGAGAATGTTCTACCCCATATCATCACGTGGATGTTGTAAGAAGAGAGGAAAATGAAACAAACGATGAGCAGCACAGCATCTAATGATAACCACTCAAAAAAGCAGATTGCCAGCCAACCATGGCAGCTATGGCAAAAAAATCTATGAGGCAAGCCTGCTGAACATATTCAGCAAAGCAACTTTTGGAATGCTGTAATTATGATGATGATGATGTGATTGCTAGAGACTCATTTGTTGATTATTAGGAGAATGTCAAATAGAGAAGTTGTGCAACCTCCTTCGAATAATGATTTAAATTATAAATTGTTAATCTATCTTGTATGTCATTTAAAACTAACTTTTAGGTATTAAAATTGTAAACATAAGACTGACATTACTCACTATCTCATACCGTATCATGTTTTTTGAAAATAAGTAAAGCGAATCAATTTACTTCTTACACTATTATTATTTAGTAGATTACTGTTGGACGCTTGTTTGTTTTCCACAAAACATTTAGAATCGTCTAGGAATATAAATATGCAATAAGCAATGTCTAGTCAAAGGTTTTTAAATTATTATAACTGACATTATAATCACATTTTACAATTCACATAAAATAATTAAGCCCTAAACGAATTCAAAAATATGTTGATGTATGACGAAAAGTACAACGCAGTAAATATAAAATATCCAGGTTGAAAACTAGACGCACTGTAAGCTTCGTGGCAATGTTTATCTGCAGTATTATTCAAACTTATAAAATTTATCTAGCTCAAAACTTATGATCTTATCAATAGAAAAACATGTTTTAAGAAAATAATTATTTATTTTTTAATGCATTCTCTTTATCACAAAAGGGACACAGCGAACCATGGGATACATAACTTTCTTTTTACTTAAATGCAACGTAATTAAAAAGATGTTAACATTATAAATCGAGTCACTTTATAGCGTATAATTAATTTTTCCTTAAATATTACATATATGACCTTGCGGAGGTCGTCCCTGTCTATTCGCAAGTGCCAAACGATAAAGCAACCTCTCAATGAATAAGACCGATTAAAAAGCACCATTGGCATGTTTCCAGTCCGCATCCGTATAAACATCGCGAATTTTAAAAAAAATGTTACGTAAAGCCGGTCGAGATGGCGTCTTGAACACCGAAACGAACCTCGCACACACTTTACATCCAAGTAGAACGAGAGGCATGTTAGGGATTTTTTATTAAATTATGAAGTAAAACTCCCAGTTCGCAATTTAACTCACTACCGAATATGCAACTTTCAACGTTAGACTTTTTATAAATGCTAGTTTTTCAGTATTTCTGATACCTTATTTTTAGTTTACTATAATTAAATGTGATTCTAATGTTATCTTAATAGACTTTAATACGTTGTTATCCATGGCTGTGTGTTCTAATTTTCTAATCTCATTGATATCACAACTTTTTCATACAGTATTCACTTATGTCAATTATAATTCTACAATATAAATTAATATTTCATGACTCCTTTTTAGTTTTTAAAACGGTTTTGTCCATTTTGCATTTTGTTTCTTCGATGCAGATCTTCAGAGCATAACTAAGTAACTTTTCTTTATTGCTAATAATGCTATAATGCTAAAATGCTGCTTTTGTAAGGAAATGAAATTTAAACAGAAAATCTTCGGATTCATACAGCCATAAGGAGATACTTTTATAAATGTCGTTTCTTTACGCCTTTCCATGTAGCATAAATATTGTAGTATGAAAATGAAAATATGAAGATGTTCTCATTTGTTAAAATTCCACACGTTTTGTTTTCTTCCTCTAGCGTTTTATAAGTTAGAAAGTTGTAATTGTCACACTTGGCATGCAGAATGACGATTGTTGTTTTAAAACTATTTCAAAAAAAAATTTATATTAAACAATTTTTTTTTAAATATCGAAAAATACTCCTAACTTACAAGGAAATAAGTTGTTTGTTGTTCATTGCACAGTTACTATAAAACATTGATGACAATAAGGAAAGTTCTGGAATATGCAGTTTCCATTTCTGAAGGCAGATACAATTCGCTCGCTACGCCCACGGGAATATTGTAAATCACATCTCGGCCGCGACTCATTCCATTCCATGACTAGTAAGTTAGCGTCGCTGCGCGGCGTTAGCATTAGCAAAGAAATTTGTATTGAAAGCTATCTTTAGACGCTATCTGTTTCTATTTTGTCTTTTAGGTATTTTATCAATGTATGCTATTTTTGTCTATCCATTGAAATTAGGATACTATACAACTTGCATCACCATTCTTGCTAGTAAGCATAGTCCGGCTCGACCGAGGAAATTCTACGCTTGCATAGATTACTGCAGCGTAAAATAGCATAATAACGCTGTGTTATGTATGATGAGTGAGGCGGTTACCCTTTTTACTGGTAACAGAATGTTCCTTCTTGGTAATCAGGGTTAACGACGCAGTTGTATTTTGATTCTCTAAAATAGATGTACATATATGCAGTTATCTATGGGTCACAGAATCTAGTTATTTAGTGAGCTCGTTATAGTCGCCTTGCTTCGATTAAAAGAAAATTTCCCTTCTTTACTGACAGTATTTTACATTGTTCAATATGCCCTACTTTTATTCTCAATTACTAAGCGTAGAAACTGAGTGACGAGCGTGTGTTAGGGGTGGGCACGTTCAGCTTACAGCGTTTCGCTCATTTAAAAAAAACCGGTCTAGTGCGAGTCGGACTCGCGCACTGAGGGTTCCGAACAAATCCGTAGGTATATAAGTTTAAAATGATTAAAAATATTTTTATTATAGTGGAGGTACTTTTTAAAACTTGACTATTCCATTTTCGCCCAAAGTAGATTTTTTAATTTTTATAGGTTGGTTACATTGAAATGTATATGCATCGAAAACAAAATCCTGACAAAACGTGATAGATCAACTAGAAAAATATATTTAAAAACGCATGATTTCGTCACAAGTAGATTATTCCTAAAAAAAGAAGATTAATGACAGATTAACAACAAAACATGATTAATCCAGAAGATATTTTTTTTATCACTGGAAATTGTAACAAAACATGTTTTTTCCTCATATTTTTAAGGTAGTTGTTTTTATGTTCTCATTGGTGAAGTTAGAAAAAGTTAATTTAATGACTGAAAAAAGAATCCATAGCAAAAGGCCTAGAGCATTTTATGACTTAATGAAGAAAGAAGAACAAGAAGGTTCTTTAACATTCTGTTTCGATCTGCAACAGGTTCAGCCACTCCCCTGCACTCCGATTCAAGAAGCATTTTATAGTCGACAGATTAGCTTTTATATATTTTGCATTGTAGCCAAAAATACTAAAAATCCTTTATTCTACAATTGGACTGAAATACAAGCAAATAGGGGCGCAACAGAAATCGGTTCTGCTTTACTAGATTTTTTAAAAACTCATGATTTTGATGGTATTCATACTATCAGGTTGTTTTGTGATGGCTGTGGGGGCTAGAACAAAAATTCCCATATTGTGCATTTACTATTGTTTTGGCTCCAAAAGCTGTCACCAGAAAATGTAGAAATAATACAATTGTTTTTCCCAGTCAGAGGACACAGTTTCTTGCCTGCTGACAGGGTTTTTGGACGTGTAGAAAAGGAACTCAGGTGTCATCCAATTATAACAACCTCAGAAGAATATATACAATATTACTCTCAGTTTGGAACAGTAAAAAAATTAGTAATTGATATTAAAGATTTGGAAAAGGTTTACTAGAAAGTTACAGGTATACAGAATTTGAAAAGAATAACTTTTATTAAAATTAAATAAAATTAATAAAAGAAACCAACGTCAATGTCACATTAAAACTTTTGAAAATTACATGTTTATATCGGATGTCGAAAATAATGCAAAATTAAACCTTGTTAAACGACAAACAAGTCGGGTTAACTTTGATTTAACTGAATTGGCAATAGAAAACACTTGAATTTAAAAAAGAAAAATGATGTAAAAAACCTGCTTGTGAAACATTTTGGTGAAAACTGGGCAGAAAACCAGGAGCTTTCCTGGTATGTATGTCAATATAATAAATGGTTGCAATAATCCTGAAAACGATGAAGAAGATGCTTGTGACAATGATGAAAATTGTGATTGCCTTGAATATGAAACGGCTGTTAAAATTAAAGTATATTTAAATAAAAAAATAATTCTTTAATTACATTAGTTTTATTTATTTTATTTCAAGATGAAAATGAGGTTAGTCAATTTTGTTTAAGTGATAAAGTTATTAAATAATATTACATATAATATTAGAATGATATAATAAATAAATAAAGAATTTTATTAAGTAAAACACCATTTTAAATTAATTTCAACAAAATAAGATTAATCCACAATGGTTTGAATCAAAACTTGATTATTCCAATCAGCCTAGTCAAAACTTGATTATTCCATTTTAAAATTCTAGATTTATTCTATATTATATTACTGCAAAAAATTTTAGTCATACAAGATAATAACTATTTTTGTTGTATATTATAATTCATCAACATTTTATATTAAACACATAAACTGTGCTCTTAAAATTATATTTCTTTAAATTATACAAAAACACAAAAAGTGGAATAGTCAAGTTTTGAAAAGTACCTCCTCATATGATGTAACTAAAAATTTATGCTTTTCGCAATTTTTCCTTTATCTGTGCTATAATAGTTTTAGTTTAGTTTTTTTTTTTTAAAAACGTTACCCCCACACTAGGATTTTCTCCTGTGTCGTTGAGGCAGTTTACAAACATAAATTGCACAAGGACAAACATCCAGACCCGGAACAATTATTTGTAGGCCATACAAATACTTGTTCCGTGCGGGATTCGAACCCGCGGTCCCCAGCGCAACAACTGATTACTAAGCCACTGCGCCACGGAGCCGTCGCTTATAAATATAATACGTTGCTTCGTACCAAATTTTAAGATTCTGAGTTCACGGGAAGTACCCTGTAGGTTTTGATTCCCTTACGAATGTCGAAAATTTGGGCATAAACGGTATCTTGATTGCGTTGGCTTAGAAGTTTGATTTTTTCACAGCTCCAAGGGACAGTAGACATGAGTATTTGATATGAATTTCAGCTTGATACCTCCACGCGTTCCTGAGAAAAAGGGTCTTGACAGACAGACAGACAGACAGACAGGCGGACAACAAAGTGATCCTATAAGGGTTCTTTTTTTCCTTTTGAGGTACGGAACCCTAAAAATGGATAAACTTATGCTAAACTTGTAAAATATCTCAAAGTGGAAAGCAGCCTTGTCATACAGGAATATTTTAAGGAGTGCGCGACAAGTTCCGTAGCGCAGCAGCTTTGTTTGTGGCGCGTCAAGGCCGCAGTTTCGAATCCGCCATGGAGCAGTAATTTTTTAATTTGTATGGCCTACAAACAGAAATTATGTCCTTGTGCAATTTATGTACGTAAATAGCATCCACGATACTGGAGAAAATCTACTGTAAGCGTAGTGCTTTTTTTTTAAAGAAGTAAATTGCAAGCCCATATTATACGTCTTACTGCTGGCACACAGGCGTCTTCCCATTTCTGTTTAACTTAGGCAGATAGCCCCTGGCCAAAGATCATATATAAGAGCATTAATCGCAATAATTAATATACATAGTTATTGGCGACTGAGACAAGTGGCGTCCTGTTCGGTACGTTGACACTGCGACCTTGGCGGCCACCCGTCTCAATGGCACGCTATAGCTCTGTTATGGTATCGATGCGATTTTTTTTTCACAGCCAAGGCCACCGACTTTACGGCGGTTATGTTAAAATTAACTCTGGCGTTTTGTTAAATGCGGCTTGACAGCTTTTTTCTCGGCTTTCGAATTCCACAAATACCGGTCTCGATTTCGTTAACATTAAATTTTTTACCTCTGACATTGCTGTGTTAAATCTAATTACATTTCTTATTTAGAATCATGGTATATAGTACGCAGTCCACCTGATGGTAATAGTATGCTGTAACTCATAACATGTGCATTCTCGATTAAGAATTAAACCATATAGATGCCTTATCACTAACTTGTCACCCCTACGAAGGACGAAGGTAGATCTCCTTACCAATAAAAAAAGTCTCCGATTTTCTACACTCATCATAAGAAACACAGCTGCATCAAGTTGCTATTTTAAGTCGGTCTTCTGAAAGAGCGTGATGTTTCCCCGGTCAAGCAAGACTCATTCGTGCTGCAGCTAATATAGCTGACGTTTTACTGAAAATGGATTTGTTTGCTCTAATGCTCGTAACTCTGCAAATAATTCGCATTCAAATTTCTAGTTGCGGAGAAAGCTCGATAACGGACGGAGTGATATTCATACCTTATGAAGTTATTATTAAGTCATCTAAAGAACTCATATTACGGTAACTTACTTTAATATTTTTATTACATTGTATTTACAATTTCAGTATAATTTAAACAGACACTTTTATAGTGGTGTGTTAAGTTTAAGCCATTGAACGTGACGTATATTTCTATTACTTATAACGTTGTACTAGTGTACAACGTTGTAATGGAAAAATATTTTATTATGGGCACAATCATGTGCAAGGATTTTTTAGTATGTTACTCAATGCTTACAGTTGTCCTGGTTGTAATATAATATTATATATGAATAATATTCGTGATATTTTACTTACTTACGTTTTGTACTTCACAAAGTTTAGTTTCCTGTTATACGACCGTAAAATGTAGGTACACCGTCCGCTGGTCGACCGCAATGCTTCCCCGTGGCAACGCACTCCGCTACTAATTTTGTAGTTGACTCGTTCACACCTACAGGAGCAAGTTGTCTTACTTATCTCTTGTATTTTATACCGCAACTATGATTTTGCTCTCGACCATAAACATTTTTTTACTTCATATTAAAATGAAATATTTTTTTAGGAATTTCTTTTGAAATTAATATATTTCAACTTATCCTCTTGTTATAATTATCATGTTTATATGTATATAATGTCGTGGTGATATTTCAAATTACATAATACTATGGTAGACATTTATTTTAATATGTCATCATCATCATTACAGCCCTTCACAAGTCATAGAGCCATTCTAATCTCGCTCAGACTGACGTTCGGAATATCATCGGAATAGTGTCTGATAAGATTTGCTCTTGTATCGTTACTCACACTTGCGTGTGGCTTCAACGATGATGTTGTACAGCTGCCCATAGAACCTCTCAATGTCACTCAAAATCTCAGGTGTCCCGGGAACGACGCTGCCACACTCGGTCTTTAGCTTCGACAGTTTTCTCTTTCTGGCAGATAGATCTCTAGAAAAGACTTTGGGGCCCTGGTTCCGCTCGATCGCTTCTTCAATGCGAGCAGTATTAAAGTTACTACGTGAGTCCCTCCGCATGCATTTGGAGATCTGTCTGTTCAGTTGCCTGTATGCTGTCAAATCTACTGAAGGGTGTAGCCTCATTTCCCGTCTAACATCCATGGGATTAAGAGTGTGATCGGAGAGTTTTTGTGTTCTGCGGCGGGTCTTGCAAAACTTAGCTCCGACCGCATGGACAGTTTCCACGAGCTTGTCATTCATATCGTCCACTTCATTGCAGTCTTCTAGGCACTGAAAACGGTTTTGTAACTCGAACTGAAAGGTTTCGGGACTTTGGATTATAGCACGAGGGGGACGGAGCGTTGACTTCATTAGACGTGACCTCTCCAACTTGACGTTTAGGTTCAGTGTGCCTCTCACCATTCGGTGATCGCTGCTGTATTTTACCCTCGCGATCACTAAGACATCACTGCACAGTTGTCGTCTGGTCGTCATAATGAAGTCAATCTCATATTTTGTCGAACCGCCGGGGCGCGACCAAGGCCCACTTCCTGTGGGGCCGCTTCTGGAAGAAAGAGTTATCATAAAGAATCCCTCTTTCTCCATGAAATCAGTCAATGGCTGGCCCCTTGGGTTCCGTTGCCCTATTCCAAATTTCCCTACTTTCAGCACACCGTTCTCTCTTGTGCCTAGTTTTGCGTTGAAGTCTCCCATTAACACCGTATAGTGGGTTGTGGAGGATTGCATGGTTATAGATATATCGTCATACATTTCTTCCACCTCCTCATCGGGATGTGCCGGGGTTGGTGCGTAAACTTGTATGACCTTCAGCGAATACAGTTTGGTGATTTTGATTATAAGGTACGCTACCCTCGTCGACACACTCAATATTTACGTTGTTAACGAGAGACTTGTGGACGATAAATCCGACACCTCCTTGGGACAGCTGGTTGCCCTCCCGGTGATAGAACAAGTTGCCGGATTCGAAGATTACCATGTCCTGCGAGGGGTAGTAGGGGGGGGGGGGGTAGTCTTCGGACCTCAGATAATCCTATAATATTCCAGCGCATTACTTGTCTATCTCTTCTTCTAGCTCCAGGATCTTCTCGTCAGTCCTCAGGGAGTGTGCGTTATATGTTGCAAGATCGAGTCGTCTTAGGTGGCAACCGAACCTCCACCGGAAATTCTTTGCACCCCCTGCCCCGCCGTTACCATGGTCGCCGCTGTAGCCAGGAATAGCGGGGCCAGTAACTGGGGGCAGTCTTTTCGTAACTTTAATCACGGGGGGTATATACCCCCCATAGTTGCCACGCTTGGCGAGTGGGTTGGCAACCGTAGTTTTTTTATTATTTTGCTGTTATCAGGAAGATGCTGCTGCCCATCTCCTGCCTATTTCCCACTATCGCCTCTTACGACACCCACGGGAAGATATGGGATAGCGGATATTCTTAACCGCCACCACACGGTTTACCACTTATATTGAATAAAAGTAATTAATTATTGATTACCTTTTGGTAAACAGTTTAATGTCTTTCATGCAGCAGCCCATCTTCTGCCCCCGTTTCCCTCTGTCGCCTCTTACGAAACCCATGTGAAGATATTAATATGTAGATTTTAATATGTAACCACAAAGAAATAAATTACTACCCCATAGTATTATTTAATTTAAAATGTGGTTCAGAAATGTAGAAGACCTGTGTTCAAGAGGGAGACGTACACTCGTGTAGACTATAACTTACTTTTTTACATTATTATTATTCGTGGTAATTTAAAATTTTTAGTATTCCGCCGTTATTCTAGCAACCCTTATAATTTCATAGTGCTCGTTTATTGTAATTTTTTTTAATTTAACTTTTTTTTTTTACCTAATCAAATAAACATTTAGAAAAATAATGCCTGCAACGCGTCTTCCCGCGCCGTGTGGTGGCGGCGTAACATAATCCATCATCCCTTTTTGGTCCGTGAGTGTCGTAAAATGCTAGAAAAATCGTATGGCTTCCGATAGATGGCGATATAATCACCGGGAAGCAGAGTCAAGAGTACGTGACGTCTGGTACTACGGTCGTCATTCCGACTGCCAAGAGTCAATCTTCTAATTTTCACGCTGTTCCATGTCCAGGGATAAGTTCATGTTCAACAATTAACTTTTACTTGCAGATGAAATAAAAGAATCATATGTTACCCAACCTCCTTAAATATTGCGATTACGAATGAAAGTTATAGGAAAAATTGTCGCTTTATAAATATTTTTGATAAAATTTGATTTAAGCGTAATTCTACGCTTACATCTCACACTAACGTATGTATGTATACGATTGCAGAATTATTGTAGTATTATATGCGTTTCCATAAGTCTGACTTTTGGAAACTGTGTAATTTACAATTTACCTTAAACTATGTACTCACGTAAGTGACATGCATTTGTCTCAAAGAGTAATAAAGATCTTTTAACCTAAACCTATATAATGGCTCCTAAGGATTTTATCTATCTAACTACTCGTACTATGTAAGAATGTGTTTCTCTAAATTAAAGCCATTTAGTAGTAGTACTGTATGTAGACGTAAAAATGTTACCTCACTCACATTTTTTTTTAGAGAGATTTTTAATTATTACTACTAAAGCAGAGATAATTTTAGAATAAACAACGTACGGCCTGCCTCAAAAATGTCTTAACGGGCACTCGCCGAGGCGATTGCGGGCATTTTAACTGTTCGGTTTCGTTAAAAAAATTTAATAAGATAGGATAAAATTGAAAACTATTTTCTACCGATTTCAAACAGGAGGAGGTACTTAATTCGACTGTATGTTTTTTTTAATGTGTGTTACTTTATAACTTTTTTCTGGGTGAACCGATTTCGATGATTCTTTTTTTATTTGAAAGCTGGTGCTTCACATGTGATCCCATATAAATTTGATCAAGGTCTGACCAATAGTTTTGGAGTTATTCTTAATAATTTATATTGAAGTCGATTGTACAACATTTTTAATTTTAATTTATGTAGCATGTTGTGTATTCTTTACAACACTTAAAAACAATAATTATTTTGATTTGATATAAGTTTTACACGTATTTATTGTGAAATCTTTGCAAGGTATGTTAGATTAGCAATTGAGTATCATCTAACTATATGTGACTTTTTTTCTCTCTATTTGGATCACTAACATGATACACAATACTAACAAAAATATAACTCATCACTGGCGACTATATTATGCTATGTGTTCACCTTCTTACAGGTAACCATAACTTACATAAATAGCAAAGTGATTTTTTTTAAGAAAAAAGGAAGCTAATAATAATATGCTAATAAATATACATGGAAAACCAGATTTGCTATAACTACAGTTTGTGGATTTAATGTTTACGTCTATATAATATTAATAATGAATCTACTAATTTTTATTACATATTTCTGAAATGTTTATGGATCAAATACTTAAATCTAGACAATGGTGTATACATTGTAACTATTTCTATGGAATTTGGTATATGGTTGTATAATGACATCATTCTGGTAAGTACGGAATTGCGACCTGAATTACTTTTACAGAGACGTTCTTTGAAAGCTTGTAAATCTTAAAGCGCGGTAACTTATTTGGCATAGATAATATAATAATTTTACTTAGAAGTTGCGAGCAGTCGGTATGGTTATGTAATAATTTATGCAAGAAAATAAGATCTAAGTTTTTTTTTTTATAGGATAAGGGTGACTAACGAGCACACAGTCCACCTGATGGTAAGTGGTCGCTGTGGCCCATATACATCTACATCTATCTTCGATTAAGAGTTAAAATGCAGATGCGTTGTCACCCGTGAGGACTAAGATGGAATGCCTCGTTTCCAGTAAAAAGGGTGTCCGGTTCTCTACACTCACCATACGAAACACAGCAGCGTTAAGCTGCTATTTTACGCTGGTATTCTGTGAGAGCGTGGTCCTTCCCCGGTCGAGCCGACCCATTCGTGCTACAACCATAATATAGATGCAGCATGGCTCTACCACGTAAAAAAGTATTGTTTTCCTTCTATTGTTAAGTGTTATCATTTTAAAATATTTATGTTTGGTATCATATGAATTTAATTAACGTGATTTCTTTGTGTGGTGACATAAAAACCACAAAACTCGCTTTTGAATTTTTTCAATACGGTTCTTGTGTACTTCATAAAATAGATTACAGGCTTTAGGACAACATTCCAAAATACTCCTCACTAATGTATTATATAGCAATATAATAGTTTTAGGGTGCTTAAATTGTCTAGAATTCTGCATAATAAAACCCAACATTTTGGACGACCTTTTTATGATATCATCTAGGTTAATCTGCTGTCAATCATAACACCAAGATCTCGAATAATATGAGCTGCTTCTAAAAGTGTGTTATTTACTGGGTTGGCTGATTTAAATCAGACTGATTTTCGTTTCATTTTGATTAAAAAAATCATTGATTTAAATCAACATGTATAAATTAATGTAATAGGCAGAAAACGTAATAAAACTGGCTTAAAATAAAGTAAAATCTTTTGTTGTTTTATGTTATTCTTATTATTCTACTACAATAGTCTCATAAACTTTGGAAAATCGACAAAGACGTAGCGATGAGATCTGTCAGTTTTACAATCAAATTTTTTATTTTTTAGAAATTCACTCTTAATATGTATATGAACTGTAATTAATACAGTATGTATTAATTATTTTACAAATAATTAATTATTATACATATCTATACAAATAAATAAAATTGAAATGTCTGTTTGTAATGTCAAACTTACGGCTTTTTACTAAATGCATATGAAAGTATATACGATACGTATAACAAAAATACATTTTTTTAAATTTTTGTCTGTCTGTCTGTCTGTTTGTTCCGGCTAATCTTTGAAACGGCTGGACCGATTTTGACGGGACTTTCACTGGCAGATAGCTGATGTCATAAGGAGTAACCTAGGCTACTTTTATTTTAGAAAATGATTCATATACTTTTTTTATTTCACACATTCATAAACTTTTAATCCTACTGTGTTAAAAAGTGATACCAACTCGTGTATTTCCAAATATACAAAAAAAATCAAAAAATTCAAAAAAAAAAATCAAAAAAATCATGATTTTTTTAAAAAAATCAGCATGATTTGATTAAAAATAAAAAAATCATGATTTTTTTCCATCCCTGGTTATTTATCTTATATTGGAATAAATAAGGATTTTAATTATCTTAATGTGATATACAATTATTCCAAGAGCCAATTATTATGTGTCGTGTTTCTGTCTTCACAACATTTCTCCGTATGTTCAGTTTTTATAAAAAGCTTTTGTTTTTGTGCATTTGAATAGATGTAAAGAGGTTAGAAAATGTTAACAGTACTGCAACGTCGCTTTTAACTTTAAAATTTATAGCCAACATTTTATCTCACAAAAGATCTAAAAGTTACCACAGTTATAATGGAATATTTATAAAAACGACTCCATAGCACAATAAATTGACTAACAAAGAGCTTAACGTGATAGACCCGCTGCCCCAATTGGCGGATCGCGGTGTGACGTCATCTACGTCTGCGCCTTGTCTGCGGTCGCTTCCCGGAACCGTTGGCCGCACTGCCTTCCTGCAGCGCTGTCATTATCACTCGTATAATGAACTCATTATAACACAACTAAACAATATCTTTACAACTAAACAATTGCTGTCGAAACCTATTCTGATCGTAATAAAGAAATAGTATTGGTTTAGAACTATTGGTATTTTAATTTACAACTTTTCTTTTGGGTAAGTTCACTAATACATAACAAAAGTATAGTTATTATAGGCGACTCCCATAGTTCATATTATATTTTCATGATTATATCTTCTAGATTAATAAAAATCGGGACTTGTCATGAAAAAAATATAGTTGCGCAAGTAATATTCGCAAAATCTAAGGCTTACTGTGCAGGCGTCTTGTCATCCACGTGTTTTTTTCGTTTATACAACAGAAAGAATTGAATATAATATTATATTTATACATGTAGATTACGGTGCGGGATCAGAATACACGGAAGTAAAAAAGTAAAAAAAATAGTCATGTGGTCGCGGCGTAAATTAATCCATGACTCCATTTTTTTCAATGGATGTCTGAAGAGAGTAAGTGCCAAAAAAATCATATGGCTTCCGATTGATAGCGGTGTAACCATTTCTTTTAAGCCAAGGGTAGCAGCGTCATAGGTGCAAACCGTCAGGTACTGCGTTTGTTAATTCGTCTGCCAAACGTGACGAATAAGGTAAATCCTCCCTACAACGAGAGGGGCCTATATCCAGTAGTGGACTATTAAGGGCTAATGAAGAAGATGGACTCACCATATCGAGCATATCAGCATTGAGCTGCTATTTTCGCGTATTCTGTGAGATCGTGGTCCTTCCCCGGTCGAGCCGACCCATTTTTGCTGCAACCATAATATAGCTGCAGTGTGGCTTTGCCATGTTAAAATCAACACCACGTGGCCAACCACGGTGAAAGCATCTACATACTTCCAGGAATGTTGTACCATTTCGTCCATTCATTCACTTTATCTAGTGGGATTCGCTTGCCGCTAAGAAGCTGCCCTTCAAAAAGCTTGTTACCCGTGCACTTGTCAGTTCTTTGAACCATGTGTGCTTGTTAGATACATCGCTTTATTGTACACCTAATTTTAATATGAGTTTACATGCCCATAAATAGTCACGAAGAAATTAAAGCCGCTCGTTCTAATTTACTTTTTACACGGTGACGTCAACCGCGACTGTCATACGTCCACTATTGTTTCTGACAAGCTGCCCGACACACTACTGATCTAACTGTAGAGTTTGATGAATGGGTTTCACTATCCAAGTGCATTGAACTTTGTTCTGGTTTCGTTGCGTTTGTGTAGGTGGCAAATATAGTTAAATAACTATACGATAAGTTCCGCTCGTGTTTCTTTTATAACTGCTTAGTCTAGTAGCCCGGTGTTAACCTATCTTGTTTCTAAGCAAAAGCTTATACAATATAAAAATTGTCTAGTCCTGTGTAGTGATTATCTGTGTTAAGAACAGTTAAGGAAAAGCATACGGACAGATGTATTTGCGTTTATAATATGTGCATATGTGTGAATGCAAAACGGTGGATTTTTGTTGCTTCTAATAAAATAAGTGGCGAGCTTATGCATGTATAACGTCCTTTAAAACCTTGAAATAAAAATGTTTTTTCTTTAGAAGCGTTATTTTCCATAACATTTTGCTTCATCTTGTGAATGTCACATTAGTCATTAAGAGCCGAGACGTTTAGTTTTTCTTTCCACTTCTAAATTAACTGTCAATATTCTCAGAAAATGAAGGTAAAAAAGTATGCTAGTTCCACTAGAGGACTCTTAGTATTCTTAACCTTCGAATAAGTTTGTGTACCAATTTGCTTCGCAAGCAATAGTTTCTAATATTTGAGGCCGCGTTTAGTATTCGCTTAATGTCCAACAGCCAGGAAGCGGTATACCGTTTACCTCACATTACGTTAGCTTATTCTGTTTACGGTGTATTGTTAAGCGAGTGACTCTTTGCATTAAAATCAAACGAACCCGTCTACGGTGTCGCACTGTGCACATTCCTTTCCATCTTGACTATGCGCGCAAGAAATGTATCACAAGGAAAATATAACAGTGAATTTGTAACATGGTTGGCTGATTTAAATCAGACCGATTTAAATCACGATTTAAATCGCTTGAGTTTGATTAAAAAAATCATTGATTTAAATCAACATGTATAAATTAATGTAATAGGCAGAAAATGAAATAAAACTGGCTTAAAATGAGGTAAAATCTTTTATCGTTTTATGTTATTCTTATTATTCTATTACAATAGGCACATAAACTTTGGAAAATCAACAAAGACTGTAGCGATGAGGTCTGTCAGTCTCATAAACTAAAAAGTAAAATCAACCAAATAATTTTTTTAGAAATTCACACTTATGATATGAACTGTAATTAATACAGTATTAATTATTTTACTCTTAACCGACGAGCGTATATGCGTAGGTATGTGGATGTGGTGGAAGCGAGAGAGGTGTGTCAGGATCGTGCCGAATGGAAGTCCATAGTCTCTGCCTACCCCTCTGGGTGACAGGCGTGAGTGTTTATGTAATCAGTCTCATACATATGTATTCATAAAATTTTAATCCTACTATGTCAAAAAGTGTTAACAACTAGTGAATCAGCATGATTTGATTAAAATTAAAAAAAATATATGATTTTTTCCATGCCTGATTTGTAAGTTAGTTTACAAATGGTTTTTTCGGTCAAAAATCATTATCACTCGATTAATACTATGTAATCTTTTTTGTCTTTACGTTTATTACATGCATACTTATTCCATATTTATTTTGATGTAGCTAAGGGGGCAAACGAGCTAACAGTCCCTCTGTGGACTTAACTACCTCACAGTCTGTAATTATACCTTCTCTCTGATCATTATATATCAACCAGAATACTGCTGTTTTACACCAGAAGTAGGTAACAGAGATAAAGTAAACCTAACAAAGTAGAAAAAATAAGATAAAATGATTTGAAGGGATATTAGATTTTAAACATTTTTAGCGTTTGAATATCAATATTAAATATGTCGCACTGCAGATACCTAGAGATATTGCTACACCCCGCATCTGTCGGAGAAAGCCGATGTTGAACTAAAAGTACTTTAAATAGAGGTTTTTTACTTTCACGATAGGAAATGTATTAGACGATTGTTTTGTGCTGTTAATCGTATTCATACTATTGTTTTGGTAAATGCACTACAAAAGGATTGTAGGAAAGCTAACTTTTATAATTCATCGTCTGAAAGATAATAATGTTTGTTAGATAAAAGCTTTTACAAAAATTTACTTCGCAAATATCCGCGTTATAAAATAAAATGATGTGTCTTACCTAGTATGAAGAAGCACCTCCCGCCCTCCCTCAATTGCGTGCACTAACCCCGTCACCACTAATCCCGGCACCGCTACTCCCAACACCACTACACTAGGCAAGACACACCACTGACGATAATACGACACGTGTTTCGCCTCTACACGAGGCATCCTCAGGTGATATAGACTCTACGGTGGCTAACTTAGCGGTTAGCCACCGTAGAGTCTATATCACCTGAGGATGCCTCGTGTAGAGGCGAAACACGTGTCGTATTATCGTCAGTGGTGTGTCTTGCCTAGTGTAGTGGTGTTGGGAGTAGCGGTGCCGGGATTAGTGGTGACGGGGTTAGTGCACGCAATTGAGGGAGGGCGGGAGGTGCTTCTTCATACTAGGTAAGACACATCATTTTATTTTATAACGCGGATATTTGCGAAGTAAATTTTTGTAAAAGCTTTTATATAATGGATTTCCGCAAAGTAACGCCTGATTCTATTAATAATGTTTGTTAGGTATATTTTGAACATTGATCTGAACGCCATTTACACTAGGTAGAAATTAAAAGAAAGCGCACTCGTCATAAGTATTGATTATGGGCATTTTGCTAACCTGTCGCAAACTTAGTGCATTAACATTAGTTTTCTTTTTAAAAAACTGATAGTAGTTTTATTATTAGATGATATATAATTTATAAATAATTATAAGATATATGACATATATTATTATTAATATGTATGATTTTCTATATTTTTACATATTCTGTTTTATAATATCTTATATCACTCTGATCGCTGCGGTCATTTTCTGTTTTTAATAATTTACTTGGCTAGCACACGAATTATGCGTTTTTAGTCTTGCAAAAACAACTTTACGCCCATAATTACGAATGAGTTGTGGCTACAATATTAATTTAGAGCTATGCCAAGATCGAATCTCGACGAGTGCCTTCGGCGATGGGCGCTGTTGTCTTCAATTAACCCAGTTCTTGTTCGGTCATTGTATATTGTCTGTGCGGTGTCTGCTTTCTTCCCTCTATCGTAATGACTATAAGTATAGTGAGCCTCGTGACGGAGGCTTTGATAGGCAGTTAAACGAGCGCTGACCACACCTGTGTAAGTACTGTTGTTCTTATGTTACGTACATTGAATTTTATGTTAATTGTTAACGTTTAAACGATAAAAATATCTTTTAATTTTTATTTGAGACGTAATCCTCCTAGGAATTACTCCTATATCGTTGACATGGAGGCGTTTTACATACATATATTTATCATGAACCAACATCAACTCCCTAACCTAATAATTACGATGTGGTAGAGACACACTGCAGCTATATTAGTTTATTTTTTGCTGCACTACGTCTAAACTCTGTTTTGCCTACTGGTTGACTGGGAGAGAATGCTATAAGGCATTAAGTCCGCCACGGTTTTTTTGTGCATGAAAGTTTAAATAAATAAATATTATAGTTGTTGCACGAATAGGTCGGCTCGGCTAGGTAAAGACCACGCTCTCACAGAATTACAAATAATGAAACGTGAAATAGAAGTTTAATGCTGCTGTATTTCGTATGGTGAGTGTAGAGAACCACAGACGATTTTCACTGGAAACGAGGCATTGAATCTAAGTCCGTAAGGGTTACAACTTTTGATTTTTAATTGAGGTTCGATACATATGTCTATGGGCTACAGCATCCATTTACCATCAGGTGGACTATGTGCACGCTTGTCACCCTTATTCTATGAAAAATATAAACAATTATGTGCAGTTTTAATTTACTTAATAAGTAATAGACGCTTTTTACGCGCTATAGAGCTGACAACACATTTGCATTTGATTTGCACGCGATGGTAGATTTAGTTACCCTCAGACTGTGTGCTCGTTTGTCACTCTTACTTCCTAAAATATGTATATGCTTATACAAACAATTTTTGATGCAAACTTTCATAAAAATAACTTATAAAACAGCCTTTATTGTGTGTATTTAAAAGGAAAGTAGATTTTATCCCTCGGTCCGCCACAAAAGCGGCTATACAATGAGGAATCAACAAGCGTTATAACTTATTTTCTATTTTGTTATTGTTGCTGAAAATTGATTAGCTTTCTTCTTTGTATATTAAGTTAGACAGATGAAACATAAATGTATGTTTCATTTCAAACAAAACTTGTCAAGTATTTATATATGACTAGTTTTGTTTACAAGAAAATAACGTGTACTACACAAATGTTCTTGTTGTGTGAAAGTTGTTCATGGAATTATATTGAGTTTTATGTATTGTTGTAATATAATGAAGGAATGTCACTTCTTCCTTCACTCATAAGTTCTTTGCATTTATATAAAACCGTGCAATGGCGGCGTTATAATATACACTACTCCATATCATACTGTGTGTCGTAAGAGATGACATAGATAAGTGAAACAATAGATGGGCAGCAGCATTTTCCTGATAACAACTGAAAATAAGCTTGGCAACTATATTAAATATCCCTCCTACGACGCGATCTATAGGGGAGACCTATGTTTAGCAGTGGACTTTCGATAGGCTGTGATGTATTACACTGTAACTTGTAATTAGGGTCGAAAAAAAAACACTTTCAGTCGGACTCCAGTGTCAGTGGACTCCGAATTCGAATTGCTTTTGTTTTTCCTTCTTCGCGATTTACAGGAAAACGCTTATTTCATGACCTATCGCAGCTCAAAGCGTCGCGTAGATGTCACATTTTGTGTCAATGATGCAATAATTAAATTGTTGAAAAATATATCTTATGTTGAATATGACCCTATCATAAAACCTTAAGGGTCACAGATGCATATGAATATTAATTATCATCCACCCATCCATTACAGCCTATAAAAGTCCACTGCTGAACATAGGCCTCCGATGGATTACCTCATAGAGGAAATTTTGCCATGGTTGCCACGCTTGGTAGGCGGGTTGGCAACCGCAATTTTTTATTATTATTTTGCGTTGTTATCAGGAAGATGCTGCTGCCCATCTCCTGTTTCACTTTCGCTCTGTCGCCTCTTACGACACCCATGGGACGATATGGGGTAGTGGGTATTCTTACAGCGCCACTAAACGTTCTCACGTTCGTTTTTGTGTTCTGAAATATCATACAAAGTAATTGCAGGTAGTTATTTTTTGCGACCTAACGTGCCCCTTGACTGGTTGTTCAGACGACTGACCCAATTGGCACGGGGACACTTTTAAATACGATTATTTCTCCTTGGCTTTACGTTGTATTTTTTTTTGTATGTATTTATATTAGTGATGAGAAAAACTAATAACGTAATAGTTTAAAGAACTGTTTCATTTTAAAAAAGACGAACGTCAATTTTTTATTATGTTTGGTAGAAATATGTGTATTGTTTTAATAGTTATTGACCAGGGTTTTTGAGCTTCTTTAACACTATGCATGACAAAGTAGTAGCTATATAAATGGTAATATATTTTTACAGATCCTAAAGAAATAATTACGTTTTTATTAAATTATCAATGAGATTTTATACGAGTACGTAGTAGAACCACCAGCTATATTAGATGTGGCATGAATGGCACCCATCTGCATTTTGATACTTAATCGAGGATAAATGTAGATGTCTTTGGGCCACAGCATCCACTTACCATCAGGCGGACTGTGTGCTCGTTTGTCACCCTTATTCTATAAAATAAGAGATAGCATGGAGGACTAGATCTCGGTAAGCTTTTAAATAATAAGAACGGTCTCATACATTCCAGTCTTTAAATATCAATTACTCAACGTGCGCCAACGTCTAAATTATCTATTTATAAGCAGCGTTGACTTGTAAATGCGTACACTAATCTTCTGCCTCGGCTTAATAATGGTATCGTACAATACTATTGGCACACAGAGAATTTCTGCAAATCGAAATTGTTATGGAACTATTATATATTATTTGGAGAAAACCACTTTTCCCGTATATTACATAATGTCATTTCATTAGCTGTCTTAGTACGGCGAGCATGTGTGTTACAGAAAGTTATCCGTATGTGTTGTATAATGTATGCCCAGACCCTTAATAAATATTTGATATATCCTATGGTCTTCCTCCTTACTTTTAATTGTAAAAATATTGACTATCTATATATCATTAAAATTTTCATATAAATTAATATAAGCGCTGTGTGCCATTAATAATACATTAAGGTTATTAATAATGCATTAACTATGGAATTATTAAATAATAAAATACCAAAAACCAGTTTAATGATATAATGTTTTATTTAATACTCTTTAACACTGCTCTTTATATGCAATGGTGATAAACAAGCTCACATTCTACTCAATGTTTAGTGGCTTCAGCAGCTCTTGGTCAGTTGCAACCATGGTTGCGACGCTTTTGTAGTCAACTAACATTTAGTTGACCACGAAAGCGTCGTCTCTGGTGAAATATATTAATGTCTCAGGTCAAAGATAAAACGCCCCTGTCTGTCAATATCACAGCTCTCAGCATTTACATATAGGTAAGGGAATGTTACCAACAAACTGAGGTCTAGAAAACCCATCGTTTATTTATTGCACTTATCTTCCGTAGTTATTTTCAAATTCTTTTTACATAAGAAGCAGTAATCACAGGAACGAATTAATAACTGTAGGTGACTGTATTTCATACAGACGTACAAAACATTATAAGAAAAATCCTGAAGTAAATTGTGAAGACGCTTAATATTAACTAAAACGTAATAAACTATTCGTAGGGCTAATTTTGTTTGAACGCTATTTTGATACTAACATATTTTATAACTTTTCGGTTGTTACAATATTTCGATTTAGCTCTATGGAAGAATATTTTCCTATTTGATATGACATTATAAGAAAAGTCCTGACGTTAACTGTGAGGACGCTTAATATTAACAAACTCATGGTCACGTTCACGTGCGGTGACGTTTCACCAAGCACGCGCAGTTGCATGTTTCTTGGCAATAGTACGCAAAATCTTTCATCCCAAGGCGCTTCACGTGGAAGCAGCCGGCGCTAGACCAAGTAGATTACATTCAAAGGAATTTTATGAAATATTATTTAAAATAATCATAATATATAGCTTAGTTTACGATAGAAATTGCAATTCAATACACAGAAACTCCATAGCTCGGTGAGCGACCTTGAACTTTATCATACGGCCAGCAGTAATGACCACGTCTCAGATCCATATGTCATCACTGGCAATAAGCACTGGTTTTAGATAGATATATAGATTGATAAAGTATTTATTTGTTTCACCAATCACTCGTAAATTCTGTGAGACTAAACTAGATATTAAATAAGTAAGAACATAAGTTTTACACTTATTTTCAAAGGTATACGTGAGTGACGAGGTGTATCATCTCTCGCTGTCCAGTCGAATATGATCCATCCGTCCGTGCGTGCGTGCGAGCGTACGTGCGTGCGTGCGTGCTTGCGTGCGTGCGTGCGTGCGTGCGTGCGTGCGTGCGTGCGTGCGTGCGTGCGTGCGTGCGTGCGTGCGTGCGTGCGTGCGTGCGTGTGTGTGTGTGCGTGCGTGCGTATGTGTGTATGTGGTCTACGGTACTAACAGCTTTTCGGAAACCAGCTTGTTCGGTGATATAAAATGTTAATCGCCACCATAAACAAAAGTGAGGGCGACAGTTAAAATACCACTTACTTACTTACTTACTTATCTTCACGCACAATCCCTGACGGGGTAGCCAGAGAGAACAGATCGCCAAGTGTCACGATCCTTACATATCTCTTTCGCTTCTTTCAGATTCATTATCTTCTTCATACATGCACGTCTAGGTATCCGAGTACTCTTGACCCTACCCTCTTCGAGCAATTTGCTCACATGGTCTTCGAAAGTTAGTCTCGGTCTACCTCGACACCTTTTAATATTAACTTTCGCGCTATATATTTTCTTCACCATTCGGTCTTCACTCATTCGCTCAACGTGCCCAAACCACCGAAGCACGCCCTTATCAATACCACTGATAAACACATTCTTAAATGATTGTCTCATTAGAAGGTATAATTAGTAGGCTGTTCCTAAGTCTAAATCTATATAGTACTTTTTATTTTAAAACGGTTATATTTCCCATTATCGTCTCTTATGATATCCAAGGGCTGAAATGCGGCGATGCTCTTTTGCCGCCACCACATGGTAATAATTACAAAAACAAATTGTCTACTAACCGTTTTATGCAAAGAGGTACTTAGAAAACGAAAATACGTGGTATAACTATGAAATTTGAAATGGAATTAGTTTAATCTTTTGACAAATTGTCAACGGTAAAAGATGTATTAATTAAAGAGTGACTAACGTACTTTTATAATACACCTGATAGTAAGTGGCCGCTGCAAACCATAAGTAACTGCTGAGAACTTAAACGGAAATCCTCAAATCAAGGTGTTTTATGCATAATTATACATTAAAATAAAGATTTCTAGTACCATGACATCATTTGGTTCTGGTGATAGTTTGAGTGCCGCTTGTATATCATATTATCTTTGCATTTACATAAAGCCGGTGTAAGCTGCATTTCATATATTACAAGAGTTTTACTCCCATGGCATTCATTTTTTAAAGCTCGATACGTGTAGTACCGTCTAAGCTGCAATATTATTTGCAATTTCATCATGTGCACGTCGCAAATCCAAAATTAGAAGTGTTGTCAAAAACTATGTAACGTAATATAGTTTGATTTGTTAATGTTTTTTTATTTACTTTAGAGGTCAAACGACCTCTACAAATGACTCAATAAAATGAACGCTAATTTCACTATTTTTGTTTGTTCAGCCAGCTTAGCTGGCTGAGTGGTTTGTAGTAGTAGGGTCACAAAATAAAAAGAGCTTTATTTTGTGATAGGGTGACCCTAGAAGCTTTGCCTCTGGTCGGTTGCTTTACTCATACTTAGGGTGGCGTGCATTCAAGTAACATAACTATTGCATGTATAATATAACATAATAAATACCGTAAGTCTACTGCTAACATCCGTCGATTTAGGTGTTTCAGGGGGTAGGATGTAGGTGTACTAGCTTCTTCTAATTCAAATATTTATATATCCAATTTAAATATTGTACTATTGAGAACTGACTTGACAAATTCATGACTTACTTAGTGGTGTGAGTCACTAAAGTGACTTTGTGTTTGCAAATACGCGCGTAAATATACCTAATGTTCTGTAATAAAGCCATAATCGAAATCGTCTAGGGTGATATCAATATTATCACTGTCGTAAATGGAAAAATGTAATTATTATTTGTCATTCGAAATATTTTAAGTCCGATTACAGTAACTTATGATATGACGCGTTGTGGCGGCCCAAGGCGGCTCTCTCCGATTCGTCCCGTGGGTGTAGTTTCCGATAAATTGCGGTATAACCATCTCGTTTACGTGAAACGTCAAATACCAAAACCGAAGATGGGCAGTGGCAATCAGCAGTCAAGAGTTGCGAGACATCTGGCTCTGGGATCGTCATTAAACGTTTCGACTACGGCAAATCGTTCCCATAACGAGGAAGACCAACCAACAGTGGACTTTTACAGACTAATGAAGAAGAAGATACATATGATGAACGTATAATACGAGTATATTCTTTTTATTTGCGACCATTACCGCTGTGTTAATATACCAAATTGTGTGTCTGTAGTAACCCAAAGGTCGTATAAACTAATCGTACGACCAATTTTCTTTGAACGCTATTTTGATACTAACAATTCGTTGCAAAGATCGGGAGTGTGTCGACGAGGGTTGCGTACCTTATACTCAGAATCACCAAACGGTATTCGCTGAAGGTCATACAGGTTTACGCACCAACCTCGGCACACCACGATCAGGAGGTGGAGGAAATGTATGAGGATATATCTAGAGCCATGCATTCCTCCAAAACCCAATATACGGTGTTAATGGGAGACTTCAATGCAAAACTAGGCACAAGAGAGAACGGTGAGCTGAAAGTAGGGAAATTTGGAATAGGGCAACGGAACCCAAGGGGCCAGCAGCTGGCCGACTTCATGGAGAAAGAGGGACTCTTTATGATGAACTCTTTCTTCCAGAAGCGGCCCCACAGGAAGTGGACCTGGTCGAGCCCCGACGGTTCGACAAAAAATGAGATTGACTTCATTATGACGACCAGACGACAACTGTTCAGTGATGTCTCCGTGATCGCAAGGGTGAAAACTGGTAGCGATCACCGAATGGTTAGAGGCACACTGAACCTAAACGTTAAGTTGGAGAGGTCTCGTCTAATGAAGTCAACGCTCCGTCCCCCTCGTGCTCTAATCCAAAGTCCCGAAACCTTTCAGCTCGAGTTACAAAACCGTTTTCAGTGCCTAGAAGACTGCAATGAAGTGGACGATATGAATGACAAGCTCGTGGAAACTGTCCATGCGGTCGGAGCTAAGTTCTGCAAGACCCGCCGCAGAAGAACACAAAAACTCTCCGATCACACTCTTAATCTCATGGCTGTTAGACGGGAGATGAAGCTGCATTCTTCAACAGACTTGACAGCATACAGGCATCTGAACAGACAGATCTCAAAATGCATGCGGCGGGACTTACGCAACTTCAATACAGCTCGTATTGAAGAAGCGATCGAGCGGAACCAAGGCTCCAAAGTCTTTGCCAGAGATCTGTCTGCCAGAAAGAGCCAACTGTCAAAGCTGAGGACAGAATGTGGCAGCATCGTTTCCGGGACACCTGAGATTTTGAGTGAGATTGAGAGGTTCTATGGGCAGCTGTACACGTCATCGTTGGAGCCACACGCAAGTGTGAGTAACGATCCAAGAGCGAGTCTCATCCGACACTATTCCGAAAATATCCCGGACGTCACTCTGAGCGAGATTAGAATGGCTCTCCAGCACCTTAAAAACGGTAAGGCCCCAGGCGAGGATGGAATTACAGCGGAGCTTCTGAAAGCGGGTGGAAGACCGGTACTTGAAGTCCTTCAGAAGCTCTTTAATTCCGTCCTCCATGGTGGCATTACACCGGAGGCGTGGAGCAGAAGTGCGGTGGTCTTGTTCTTCAAGAAAGGTGACAACGCTCTCTTGAAGAACTATAGACCGATTTCCCTTCTGAGCCGCGTCTACGTGCTGTTTTCGAGAGTCATTACGAATCGTCTCGCGCGCAGACTTGACGACTTCCAGCCACCCGAACAAGCCGGTTTCCGAAAGGGCTTTAGCACCATAGACCACATACATACCCTTCGGCAAGTTGTACAGAAGTCCGAAGAGTACAATTTGCCACTATGTCTGGCGTATGTGGACTATGAGAAAGCCTTTGATTCCGTCGAAATTTGGGCGGTGCTGCAGTCCCTTCAGCGGTGCCAAGTTGACTGTCGGTATATCGAAGTGTTGAAGTGCTTGTACAGTAGGGCTACGATGGCTATCCGAGTACAGAACCAGAGTACGAAACCTATCCAATTGCAGAGAGGTGTAAGACAGGGTGACGTCATATCCCCGAAACTCTTCACCGCTGCATTGGAAGACGTTTTCAAGCTTCTGGACTGGAAAGGGTACGGTATCAACATCAATGGCGAGTACATCACTCACCTTCGATTTGCCGACGATATAGTCCTTATGGCAGAATCGCTGGAGGGCCTAAGCACTATGCTCAATGACCTCAATAGTGTTTCCCAACGGATAGGTCTTAAGATGAACATGGACAAAACAAAGATTATGTTTAATGTCCATGTCACACCTATGCCGGTAGTTGTTGGGAGCACTAAGCTCGAAGTTGTTGACGAATATGTTTACCTGGGACAAATAGTCCGATTAGGTAAGTCCAACTTCGACCGAGAGGTCAATCGACGGATTCAACTCGGCTGGGCAGCGTTCGGGAAGCTACGACACATCTTCTCGTCAGACATACCTCAAAACCTTAAAACGAAATTGTACAACCAGTGCGTGTTGCCAGTGATGACTTACGGAACTGAGACGTGGTCCTTCACTGCTGGCCGTATGAGGAAGCTCAAGGTCGCTCAGCGAGCTATGGAGAGGGCTATGCTCGGAGTTTCTCTGCGTGATAAACTTAGGAATGAGGATATCCGCAGTAGAACCAGAATAACCGACATAGCCCAACGGATTAGTAAGCTGAAGTGGCAGTGGGCCGGCCATATAGCTCGAAGAACCGACAACCGATGGGGAAGAAAGGTTCTCGAGTGGCAGCCTCGTACCGGTAGGCGAAGTGTAGGGCGTCCCCCCACGAGATGGAGTGACGACCTGGTAAGACATGCAGGAAGTCGATGGATGCAGGTGGCTCAAGACCGTGCTTTATGGCATTCTTTGGGGGAGGCCTATGTTCAGCAGTGGACTTGTGAAGGGCTGTAATGATGATGAATGATGAATTCGTTTGAATTTTTCGGTTGTTTCAATATTTCATTTTATTTATTTCGAATACGATGTTTTTGGTGAGTGTAGAGAACCGGAGACCCTTTTTACTAAAAGAGGCATTCCATCTTAGTCCTCACGGGTGACAACGCATCTGCATTTTGATTCGCAAACGAGGATAAATGTAGATGTCTATGGGCCACAGCAACCACTTACCATCAGGTGGACTGTGTGCTCGTTTGTCACCCTATCATATAAAAAAAAACGATTGCAGTAAATTATGTTGACTTAATAGGTAAACGTTCTTCAAGGATACTAAATACTAAAAGTTATATGTTATATAAAACTGTTTAATACTTATGTTTAAAATTGTTTATGTTGTACTGCGTACATATACTGTAAATACTTCATTTTACAAGATAGTTAATTGTTGGTCTAATCATTTTCATACCCGTGTAGTCTTCGCTTAGTACATATTTTAGTCTACTTTTAAGAGATTACATCATAGCAGCTTGTCTCGTGGAAAACAACAGGAATATAGCGTCCAATTGATGACGGAACCAAATCTTTTAGAATTGCAACAAGCGGTTAGTTTAATGAGATATGCCGCAAAAAATAGAAGTCACTGACTACATTATACTAATTTACGTTTTAAACTTTGTACGTAAACTTGTTAAAATAATGTTCCGATGCTTTTGGGCTTATTGCCGTTATTAAGTATGGAAAATACATGATAAGAGTAATAACACTACTAATATTTTTACATCCTACATGGGCAACACTTTTATCCATCAGTCATCAGCAAAACCTGAGTTAACTGGCTAGCTTAACTCAAAATTTCTGGTGTTAGAAAATAATATCTAGGAGGCTTGCAAAAGCAATGAAATCAATCATATCTCTACAATCGTATGTCTAAAATCATATCTCCAAAGCTGAACTTTTGAAAACAATTCTACTGTAACTTCTTCCAGTGTACAATCATTAGGCTCGAGTAAAAATATTCCAAATCCACATCCACCGAGCAAGAACCGGCCACACCATGCCATAACTTTATTCCAACTATTGTTATACGAAGAAACAACACAATGGTACGTAGAGCTAACGCATTTCCGAGCATTGTTTTTTTAAGTAAGAGAGATTTTGTAGTAATGGTTTGTATCACTTTCGGAACACGTATTCTAATAGTTTTTACTGGTGTGTTATTATCCTGTCGCGCCTTATCATATTTATAATATAATAAAATGAATCCATAAAGGATGTTGATAAGAACATTTTACATATTTGCAATGTAACAAAATTCCTTTTGTGAATATAAAATAAAAATTGCAATAAAAGTTTTCAATAGTGCTAGCGGGCTTGAACCCGGGTTGCTGGAATATTTAAATTTACGGAGAACGATAAAGCCTCTAGCTACACGGCTGCTCGTAGAAGGTTATTAATTTATCTTCATCCGGCCGTAAAGGAAAACCATAGTGAGGAAATTTGCATGTTTAAGAAATTTAAAAAAAGTCCAAAACATGTGAAGTGAACACAAGTAAACCCGTATTGCTGCTGTGCGACGGACACTTCCTTGTCCTAAAACCCTCTTAGATATGAGATTGGGTCTGTGGGGACGTGTATAGGCTGTAACTGTACTTTTTCATTTGTCTAGTTCTAAAGAGCATAACAAAACTGATATCGAGTAGGTATACTGTCTTACATTCGCTCACAAGTTATTTATTTATGGTATAAGGGAAGTAAACGAGCACACAGTCCACCTCATGGTAAGTTGATGCGGTGGCCCATTGACGTCTATATCTATCCTCGAATAAGATCAACATGCAGATGCGTTATCACTTCTGAGGACTAAGATGGAATGCCTCGTTCCCAGTAAAAAGGGGTTCTACGAGGGTGGATTGAAAAGTACTCGGCCTAACCAAGAAAATAAACACATACTAAATCAGTTATATTTTTATTTTTCTACATAATCACCATCAAGTTCAATACACTTTTGCCACCTCCCCTTCCAAGCATTTAGACCGTTGAAAAAAAATGATTCTTCCTTAGAGTCAAAATATGCGTCTACAGCTGCTTTGACCTCGTCGTTTGTCGAAAATCTTTGACCTCCCAAGTGCTTTTTTAGGTTAGGGAACAGAATGAAGTCTGATGGTGCCAGATCAGGTGAATACGGCGGATGCGGTAACAGTTCAAAGCCACAGTTGTGAATTTCAGCCATTGACTGTACTGACGTGTGAACACGGGCGTTATCTTGATGAAACAGGACTTTTCTTCTGAGCATTCCTCGACTTTTTTCTTTTATTTCCTCTCGTAAACGACGTAGTAAGGTGCAGTAGTAATCAGAGTTTATATTCTGACCCCTTTCAAGATAATCAATCATAATCACACCTTTCGAGTCCTAGAATACTGAAGCCATCACCTTATTTGCCGACAAAATCGACTTAGCCTTTTTAGGGGGTGGTGAACCAGGTCTTCTCCACTGTTTTGATTGTTGTTTTGTTTCCGGTGTACAGTAATGAACCCATGTTTCGTCCATAGTAACAAAACGATTCGAAAAATCATCTGCATCGGCTTCAAATAACTCCAAACAGTCGCGTGAAATAGTCAATCGCGTCCTTTTTTGTTCAACTGAAAGCAGTCGCGGAACCCACCTCGCAGAAACTTTATGGAAACCCAACTCGTTGACAATGATGTTTTGAGTTCGTTCATAAGAGATGCCTATAATCTCGGCTATCTCTCTAATTTTTAATCTGCGGTCTCCCATTATTAAATCAAGTACTTTTTTAATATTTTCGTCAGTAGTTGACGTCGAAGGCCTTCCAGAGCGGGGTTCATCTTTCACACACTCTCTACCACGCTTAAATTCTGCTATCCATTTTTTGACGGATGAATATGAAAGAGCACAATCGCCTAATGTACTGACCATGTCATCATGGATGGCTTTTGATGATAGCCCCTTCTTATGGAGGTACTTAATCACGGCACGCTGCTCGATTTGCTCCATTCGCGGAAATTATGTCCGATTACTTGGTTAATAATAAATTTATAAAATCACAACTAATTATCGCACACGTTTCGAACTTCACACAATGAACTAGTCTGAACTGAACTAAATAATGTGGGTAGATTTGATTTTTAGAATTGAATGGATCTGTGTTAGGCCGAGTACTTTTCAATCCACCCTCGTAGTTCCCTACACTCACCATATGAAACACAACAGCACTAAGCTGCTATTTCACTCTGTAAGAGTTTGTGATCTTTCGCCGGTCGAGCTGACCCATTCGTGCTACAACCATAATATTAGCCGCATCGTGACTCTACTAAGAATCTACGAAGTTAGATGCATTTAAATAATTTTTGCCAGTTACACCGCAGTAAATATACCTAAAAAATAACACGCTTCCTGTCCATGCGACCACGCGAAAGGTTTTCTCTGTAGAGAAGTACCTATGTAAACAATATACAAGTCTTGGGTATTGACACCCGCATTGCCTATCGATGAAACCAGTTTTCAGTGTACTTGCCATGTCAAGAAAAATACACGTTATCGTACGAAAAGCCACCTCATGGGCAACACAACATGTCCGTAAGTTATGAAAGTTTATCAGTAGCTAGATATTTTTATATATAAAGATAAATGCCAATTATGTTTAAGTTACATGCACGAAAATCTCGATGTTAACATTTAAGTTTGCAAATCAATATCTGGTGAAAGGTTATAGAAGAAAACTTGCTGTCAGAAATCCCTTTCCGAATATCAAACTTATACGAGTATATATGGCTATGCGTCACAAAGACAGTAATTCCAATTAATGTTGGCGAACGTAACTAGTCCTCAAAATATTTTAATTTACTGTCAAAACGACTAACGCTTCCCTCTTAAGACATTTAAGCAGTGTAATTAATACCGCATTATTTTAAAATGGAATGGTACTGTTAAATAAGATGCGTTTCATTTTACAAAATAGAAGCGATACAGTTCTGGTTATAATATAAATTAGGAGGTTAAAAGATGTTTTTTAGAATCATTACTATAATTAATGTATATTCAGTGATGTATGCAGGTTAAAATAAAATTATGAATTTAACTTTACACACTTCTGTTGTATCAATTTAATTACAGTTTTATCAGCGTCATGTGCTTTTTGCTTTTAATTGAAAGCTTAAACCAATTAAGATTAATAAAAATTATTCGATAATTATATAATTTGAAATAGTGAATAGGATTTTTTTTACATTATACATATTATATAAAATGCAAAATCTTATTGTTGTTGAATATATTTTTATTTTAATTTTAATAATTGTTCTTCATTTAACAAAAATAATGCTTTTAAAAGAAAAATTGTTCCTGGATTGAATTTTTGTCCATGTGCAATTTTAAAAAAAATATAAAACACCTCCACGAAAAATTCCTAGTCGGATGTAACCTTACTTTAAACTAAAAATGACGTATAGTAAAAATAATACGTGTCGTAATTTCTTTCTATCTCCGATAGAACATTTCATAGTTTTCGTGGGGACAAAATCAGTTTACTATGAAGCTGCATTACTGATTAGTCAGCATTTATAGTATTTGAGCGACTAATGAATGATGATGATGTCAGCAAATTTAGATAAAGAAAATTGTTCGACACACGAGAAATTGAAATTCCAAAGGGAGTGGTTTATGGTTAATTGTATGGTTATCCAAAATTTGAGCTCTATACTAGTTCTAGAATAATCTCCATGCTGAGGGTAGTGAACCGCACAGCTGAAAGCGCAGTAAAGTACGTACGACATCATTTGATTACAGTTGAGGAAAAACAAAAACAATTTCATTGTGTTTTAACAATACCAGCGTGAAATAGCGTGTCGGATATTTTGAATCGTCTTTATTATGAGTGAAAAGAATCGTAGACCCTTTTTATGGTAATTGAGGCATTGCATAGGGGTGACAACGCATCATTTAAATCCTTTATCGACGATAGACGTGCGTACACACGGCAGTTACAGTATTTACTTCTCATCATTTGGAATGGATGTTCGCTTGTCATGCCTACTCAATAAAGTAATAATTTTAATTGTATTTTATGACCTTTCGAACGCACAGGTAGAAAAAGAAAGAGAGGATATTTTTAACTTATAAACTAATATTATATATACAATAATGAAAATTTCGAATTATATTATTAATTGGAATTATATATAGTATTACCAGATAAATATTTTTAAGTTTTTGTTTGTATATATATGTTATATAAATAATAGAAATGTCCAGTCATACAAAATTTGGAAGCTACTGGTTTATAATATGTATTTCTTATCTTGCCCACAAGTCGTTATTCGAGAACATTCTACGCCTTAATTATTCATTAAGAGAGACGATATGCGACTTAATCAAAATTAATTAAGCAACCAAATTGCTTAACCAAATACAACACTAGGGTTTTGTAAATTGTTAAATATTGAGGCTAATACAAAGACATTCTTAGAATATTATTTAGGTTCGTTGACCACATTACGCCTAACCGTAGTTGCACTCACAAAGTGGAAACCATTAAGCGCTTCTTAACCGCCTTCAAATAACAGGAGGTTGTCGACTGCACTGTTTCAATGTGTTTAACACAATATCCGAGGTCAGTTTACAGATTTTGCTTTTTTTTTCAAGACAGTCCTTTTCCGTGGACCTTTATAAAATTTCAAGCAGATTCGGATAGAAGTTTGAATCGAAAACTGACTCTAATTTATTAAATAATCCAATTATCTTTAGCGTTCTTTCATATCAAAGCAAATTAGATTAAATTTTACATGCCAAAGTAGTTAACCTAACGAAATTAACCTTATGCGAAACCCTATCATATCTAAGCTCCCGGCAGTGTGCCGGGCAGTTCTCAAATATCAGCCGTAAGCATGACTTGTACTATTTTTACAAATACTTTCGATGTACTAAGGTATGTTTTAGTAGGTGAACGCATTTCTTCTTATTAAATTGATTATGACAGTAATTTGATTTTATGACGCAGTTCAGTGGTGTCACACTTATAATGCCTGAGATGGTTAGCTTTGGCTTGGGACTGTCTGAAGTTGAAAAAGTACAAAATGTTTATATCCTTCTATAGTGTTTTTTTTGTATAGACTAAGGGTGAGGACTAAAAATGGAATGCCTCGTTTCCAGTAAAAAGGGACTACGGTTCTTTTTTTGTGAGAGCGTGGTCCATCCCGGGTCGGACCAACCCATTCATGCTATAACCATAACATAGCTGCAGCATGGCTCTACCACGTTAAAAAAATTAAACGTATAGCCATTGACCTACTATAAGTCAATGCGTTTAGCACACGGTTAGCGAAAAATAAATGATGTTGAAATGTAAATTTGTTTATGTTCTTTGATTACATGTATTTAGCGGTATTTATATCCTTTTAACGCGTAAAAATTTCTGAACGGAATTGAAATATAAAGTTTATATAAAATAAATATATATTACATAATTTAAAAGACATTTGATCCTAATCGATAGGAATATCATAAATGAGTAAAATTTAGTGACATAAACGACCCGTTTGGCTTCGCATAAAATTCTGAATATAACAAAATTGGTTATTCCTAGCCTTCTTCTCTTTCATGTAGTAATGACAGGTTATGTCAGACTCGCACCGACTAAACTCCCATGGTGTTCTAACCTCGCACGCAGTCCCACCAGCGCCGACCACCCTTTGACGGTGTCTCCTCCGGAGAAAGTAACTCCTCCCACTGTTTCCACCTGCCACAGTCCACCCACTTATGTGACTCACGTCAAGCCCACTTGGATTGGCCAAGCTAACTACGTCAGATTCTGGCTGTTAATTTGTTAATTTAATATCGAATCATTAGTTAGCGGACGTTTATATTCTCATATCCTCAGGCGCAATTTTTATGAATATGATTTGAATGAAAACAATTTTTATCACAAAAATACATGGCCTATGTTACGCACGGAATGAGTGTAGTTTTCTATTAATTAACGAATTTTCAGAAACGGATTAGCAGTTTAAGAAATGTGCTTCCATCAAACAAATTTACAACTGAACAACTTTAACTCTTTTTATTATTATAAGTAAAGAATAGATAAACACGATAATATTTGAGGCAGAAAGCAAGCAGTCAAATTAAATTAATTTTTTTACTCGTGATTACATTTTTAAAATATTTGTTTTTTTCGTAATATCTCAAAAAATATGTTTTGTTTTAAAATTGAAGTGACTGAATGAAAAAAAAATCGTTCATTATTAATAATTAATTTCTTACTCTTTGTAAAAACTCTAGCTAGGGTAATATGACAACTCCCGTTCTCCGAAAAAAAAATTAAATTATGCTTTTTATTAGTAATTATTTCAACGCAACGGTTGTCTAAAAATCGCGAAGCAACGCTGAACATTTATCGGACTTGCGTGACAATATGTTGTGGTCCGATTGCACGTTACAAACGCTTCCTGCATTAAAACAATCTAGTTTTAGCCGTTTGGCAACTGCGAGGCGGTTAGTGATTTAGTAAACCGTTTCTGTTTCTTAGTTTTTCTGTAAATTATATTTAATAAGTGCTATGCAGTCACTTTCGGATTCGCTTGAACAAACAATATGACAAAAAATGTTTTACAACGAAGTAGTAGTAAGATAGTTTAATTATTTTTTTTAGTTGCCTTGTATGTTTATAATTGCGGCTAAACTTAACTTTTTTATGTTAGATATTCAACTAACAAACTAAAAAATCAAATAGCATATAACATAGACCATTAAGAAATGTGCAATATAAAGCTGGAAGTGATTTAAGTTGAATGGATCGTGTTTTTTGATTTGGTGACAATAGAGCACTACGAGTACATCTCCGCTTCGCGTTCGATGTGTGCAAACCTACAAGTACACATATTTCACATAAAAGAGGAATAGCTCTTTTTAGGGTTCCGTACCTATAGGGACCCTATTACTAAGCTTCCACTGTCCGTCCGTCTGTAAGCGGACTGTACCTATCTCATGATCCGTAATAGGTAGACAGTTGAAATTTTCACAGAATGTGTATTTTTATTGCCGCTATAACAGCAAATAATAAAAATAAATAAAAAATTAAAGGGGGCTCCCCTACTAGAAACGTATTTTACGATGGTACGGAATCCTTCATGCCCGAGTCCGACTCGTACTTAGCCAGTTTTTTACTTATCTTGTAATTAAAAAGTTTGATTTTTTTTTATTAGGCTAGGGTAAGTACAAACAGTAGTGGCATCATTTTTGATAATAAATTATGATTCAAAATCATTATAACCTAATGGATTTTTATTGTTACTAGATAAACATTAATTAAATTATGAATTACAAGTTAGTATTATCTGTGGTTACTTCTGTTGCAAATGCTAAATATAAAATAATTATTTCATATTTTCATGTTTATAGACCTTGATTTCATATTGACCTTCACCAAACAATTAAGAACATCATGATGCGTATAATGTATTTATTTGCCTACAATAGCTTTGTAATACCGTTACCGTTTCTTCTGAACTTTTTCGATGTGTTAAACACAGACGAAGTTTGTTTTTATTTTGATCAATATTAGATTTGTGTTTCATAATATTTTTCTTTAAATTTTAGAATATTGCGTTTTAACACAAAAAACAGTCTTTAATATTAAGCCAAAAAATGTTTAAAACCACGAATATAATAGTTGAAATTTTTTGAAACCAACATCAGTAATATAAAAACTGTCGATAAATTGAATAACACTAATTTTACCGATTTTATCGCGTTTAATTTATGATCTCTAGGAGTTCAATTTAGTAAAACTTAATCGCATTGATAAGATAAGATTAATAGTCGCATTGATAAGAAAATACTAGGAAGCTTTTCTTGTGTGACTTAAATATCATGATGAGTTGTAGGTACTCTTGCATTATTCACGCTTTATTAATCGACATATATTCCGAAATTATTATATAAAATAAAAATTTTCGTAATTATTACAAGTTTTATATTTTGATTTATCATTTCATCATCATTATCGCAGCTTATCTTAGGACAGATATTTGTCATATATGCCGATTTGCAAAAAAAGAACCAAAATTTATAAAATGCTAGCTGTTCCCCGCGACTTCGCCCGCGTGGAGTTATTTTACGCGGAACCCTAAAATAAAAGCAGCCCAAGTTACTCCTTATAACATCAGCTATCTGCCAGTGTGTATAAATATTAACAAATATTGACATTAATATTTATACGATACTAACGTCACTCAATTGTTTTGCCTTCCCGGAACCCCTCCACTAACACTTAAACTTTATGGTATGGTATTAAAGTTCAAATTGACTTTTAAGTATTATAACGAATCTTTTGTATGGGAATATAGAAAAGGTTTGCTTTTTTAACTTTTTAGGCAATTTTTTAAATTTTTCTCTCCGTAAAAACCATCTTCGTACTTCAAGGAATATTATAAAAAAAGAATGAGCGAAATCGGTTCAGCTGCTCTCGAGATTTGCGCTTAGCAACACATTCAGCGATTCATTTTTATATTATAGATATCATATTCGCTAAGCTTGGCAGGCGCAGGCGCCCCAGTCTTTTTATTATATTTGTTGTTATCAGGAAGATGCTGTAGCCAATCTCTTGTTCCAGTTTCTCTCTATCGCCTTTTACGACACCCTATTGATGACATGGGGCAGTGTGCTCTCTTACGCCGACACTACACAACGATATTTTGATATATAATATACTAAGAAATGTGATTAAAATATTATTATGTCCACCTGCTGCTCGCTGCGGCCTGTGTCAACGGTCACGACGGACAGACTAGCCATCTGCGCAGGACAGGATCATAGTGCTCATGAGTTTGCACAAGTTGACTCTCTATTCCCTCGTTTTCATAGTCCGATGGAACGGCAATCCGAAACGATTAAAGAGAAATCAGGTGAAGGACTAACGGTTATACGTGTTTTCCGAGGGGCAGAGGTAAAATAAAACATTACCAAATTTTTGACTTCGGGATGTTGCTGAGAATTTCTCTATGGCCACTAGACCACCGAGGGAGTCAGCTCTATAAGTAGATATAACAACGATAACAATCATACTTAAAAAAAATTACGACGTGTACATACTTGATACTTTTTATATCACAGAACGAGTACAACAGAAACAATGTAGATTATAAATTATTACTGGGAATAACCAACAAGAAACAGCGAATTCTTTTTTTTTTTGAAAAAAGAACATATCGGAGCAAGAGTAGATAGTACCTACCAGAATTATATCACTATACTGATATATTATTTTTGATTTGTTTAACGTGCATTTTACATAGAATTGCATTAATGATAACAAGTTATTTGCAACAAAAATTAAAATCAAACGCAAACGCTTAAATGCACGCATTATTTACGAAGTCGAAACACTTAATACGAGTGTAGACGATGATAATATTTAGTCTCCTTGTAACAAGGAGCATAAAGTCAGTGTGTTATCGTCACGCACCAGTCTCGTAATAATAGACTTTATTAACCTTGCGAATGCAACGTAGGATACAGGTGGACATTTCGGACATGACTTATTGAATGTAGAATCCACGAAGAAAAATCATAAAGCTAACTTATCCAATACAAATAAATCTTGCGACGAAGGTTGAAAATTTTGCAATGATACTTTTTGCTCGTGTTTATTTTGCAATAAAAAGCGTGTAGCAAAATGTAACTAATCATAATTATATACAAAATTTTTAAAGTATTTTATAGTTTTAAGCTTTAAGCCATTACCGCCTCCTTATTCCTTACAGGGTAGTCATTATAGAAAGTTAAAGAAACACACCTCTCTTGTTGTACGTTGAAACCTTATTTCAAATCTTATCAAAAAGTATTATTTGGATTATTTATGCTTTCTTCAGTTAGCTTATAAAAATTTATACTATTGATTTAATCCCAGAAAGCGTAAAATCTAATCGTAATGAAATTGAAAAATATTTTTGTAATTTATTAATATTAATGATAAAATAAAACTTATATAAAATGAAATTATAAACAGCCTACCTGCTCCTTGCTGATTCTTCCTATAAGAAATAGGCTCATATTTCTAAAAATAATCTCAAAAAATTTAACTGGCCACAAACCACAAAATGAACTGTGATGCGTTAATATATACAATACTCTTTATTTAACAATAATTACTACAAATAATATGATATGCATAGAGAACATAATGAAAATTACATAGATACGTTTATTGTCGAATAAAGATCAATCTTCTGGTATCACGGCACCGGTCGAATATGATGTAAGAAATTTGTCATGAATATTAAATTAGGTAGGTTATCATAAATATTATAATCATAGCTTGCGTTTAATATTTATCTCATTTTACTATCTTTTCATAATTACTTTGTTATTGATCGAATCAACCATATTGATCTTAGAAGTTTCTAGAAGTATGAATATTAGGTATATGCAGTCCACGAATTTATTATGATGCTAATGAATTAAATTCGTAATTAATATTGAGGCCAATGTAATTACCAAGGTTGCGTTTAGGTGATCTGAGCCGGCTAGATTATAACTAGTTTAATTACGCAGCATGAAAATATGCAACTTTTGACCACTTCAAAAAGGAAGAGGTACTCAATTCAACTGTATGTTTTTTTATTGTGTGACTTCGATAACTTTTTCTTGGTTAACCGATTTCGACGCTTCTTTTTTATCTAAAAGCTGGGGATTCTCATGTGGTCCCATATAAATTTGATCAAGGTCTGACCAGTACTTTTTAAGTTATACTTAATAATTTATATTGAAGTCGGTTGTACAAAATTTTTAATTTTACCACTTGTTGTATACTAAACGATCTCAAATATTGTTTTTATGTAAAACGCAGTAGGGCTTCAAGGGTAAATAAACATTTGTTTAACGTTGTAAACTTACTTTACGTAAAAAAGGTAGAAATAACAAGTTAATAAAAACTGTATGTTGTATTTAAACATTTGCCTCGTTACGTACCTAGGTACGTAAGACGATCTCTGGGACAAGTGTAAGGCCGACTAAAAGCTTATTGATTAGTCTGGCCTAACTAGAATATTTGTTAGAATGACTGGAAACGAGGGCTTCTAGACCGCCCTGGGCGCGTCTCTAGGCGTTGGAAAAATTATTGTGTCGTAATTAATGGAATAGAGTAATTATTTTCAAGCGACGTTGCATGTGCGGGCTATGACATCAGACAAACACTGTTCATTCATGTTTTATGATAATAATTAATTATAATCTGTTTCACACTAGACAACGTTTTTTTTTCTGCGTATTGATTATCTTTTCCTCAGACTTAATGGGCGGAAATAACTCACACTAGAGCGAATATAAAGATTGAGATTTATATTAACATTACCATATTTGCAATGATAAACTATGCAAATTGGATGTAGTTAACGACAACCAACTTATTAGTCTAATATAATTGGGAATTGTTCTATTTTAATTTGATAAAATGCATGGGTAACGAATATTTGTTTATATTCATTTTGCTTTGAAATCATACAAAACAATTTTTATAGTTTAAATTTATATATATTATCTGTACTTCAGTCCTTCGCAGAATATGATTTGTAATTAAACGATCGCGTGACACGCAATTCGATGACATCGCTACCGAGACGTTTGTCACTTATATAAATCACATTTCGCAAGTTTGCTGATATCTTTTAAATATTAAATAATCTAAATCGAATACTAACATTAAATAAACATAACATAAACACTCACACCCGTCACCCAGAGGGGTTAGGCAGAGACTACGGACTTCCATTTGGCACGATTCTGTCGTCACCTACGTATACATGCTTGTCGGTTACATACACATGTATACTTATTACACACCCCGTACAGCCGTGGACTCTAAACTGGCTTTCAACTTTCAAACCATTTTAAGCCTATTCCTGAACATTGTGAATTACAAATTATGAACGAAAATTAATTAATAGTGGTAGCTTTTTTTACCACACTGGGCTGTACAGGTGTGTGAGGATGACCCTTTCGCTTTGAGTATGTGATGAGAGGATGCAAACGAGCAGAGAAGAAAAAAAAGTGTGAAATTGAGTTTAACGTTTCCTGATTAATTTTTAAAAGGCCTTAAAATTTTTGAAAAATATTTAAAGATTTTTTAACTTTTTGACTTCTATTTTTAGATTTAAACGTCTAAAGTTGTATCAATGATAGACACGATTAAACGAAAAAAAAACATCGCATCACAGCGACATCGACAGTAAAGCACATCCGATGCTTTCGCTATCGAGATGTGCAGAATGTACATCTATTTTTACATCGTCTCCTTGCGATATAGTAATCTATACACTCTTATGTTTTCTGTCTATATATAACGTCATAATTTTATATAACAAGATATACCTATATTGCGTTTTTTAATGAAATAAACTACAATTTTGTGCGACATATTACAAACTTGGCCTACAGAGCCAATTTGCTGCAGATCATAAAGTAAGGAATGATGCCTAGCCATGTTTGTGCCCACGTGAAAAGGCTTAAATTAATATAACCATTACATCAAAATGCATAAGTATATAGAATTAAAAATGTATTGCAAGTTTTGTTTTTCTGGACCGATTTAAATAAAAAGGACTATAACTATATATCATATTTTAAATAGGATATATACATATTAAAATATTGAAAATTATAATGATATAAACACTACCAGCAACTATTCGATCTATTGTTATGATATCGCAAGTTTCTCGTTCATACATAAATTGTTAAGTGCACGCAAAGTCAATGCATAGCTCGGTCTTAATAAGAAATTACACCTTCTTCAATGTTCGACGCTCCTATGTAAATTAATAATAATAATAATAATTTCTTTATTTCCAATAGGTAGTACAACCAGATATTTGCTTAACACTTAAAAAAACTAATTTGGTACATATATTTGAAACTTAGCATCTGCAGCCGAACTAGGAGACCTGTGCATCAGCTGTCAGCGCCATATCCCCACCGTTAATTTATATAAATATTAGGATGCAAGCAAAAGTTAATTAATTAATATTGTCTAACGAGCTTGTACCTTATGCTAACATAGCCTAGGTACATTGAAATTTAATGGATCATATATTATGTTCCATGTGCTAAGTTATTACTTATACTATATATAATATATATATGGCACAAACAAGAAAATAATTTATACTAATAACGTCATTCCTCTCTCTTAAGATGTGTAATGTATGACTGTAAGAAGTATTTGTGTAATGAGTGTAATGTGTGTGAGCAATTTAAGGAGAGGAGTGTGTAAAATGTGTGTGTATATGCTTGTGTGCGTGTGCGTGTGTGTGTGTGTGTGTGTGTGTGTGTGTGTGTGTGCGCGTGCGTGCGTGCGTGTGTGTGTGTGTGTGTGTGTGTGTGTGTGTGTGTGTGTGTGTGTGTGTGTGTGTGTGTGTGTGTGTGTGTGTGTGTGTGGATATTATTACTTTTATACGGGTAGCATTGCGTGTGAATTATATAAGAATTAATGTTTAATTTTGAATACTAAGATGGAATTTATAATGTTTTTGGTTTGGTCGAACGTCGGTTTACCAACAATAACAGTCTTTAAACGTTGTTAAATGTCTTTACAACAGGGCCGAGTATAAAGTTAAGACAATATGTTATTTTATAAGTAAGGGTAAACGATCATACAGTTCACGTTGTCCAAAAGCACCTACATCTAACCTTGGTGAAGAATCATAACGCAAAATTTTTTTGGCTTCCATTTTTTTTTTGCTTTTAGGCGGCAAAAATTCCTTTGAATCGTTTATGTTTGATTCGTCAAAAAGTTGCTATTTCGATTTTCAAGCGTTAGTTATTATGGGAATATTCACAAGTTAGTGAAAGTCAAATATTTTATTCGGTAAAGGTTTTTAAAGCCCTTATGAACGTCAAAATCTACTAACTCCTAACTACTACCGGGCCGAAAAGTGAGATCTTTACATGGAAAAACCTGCAAGATTTTTCCTGATTTTATTACATAGGTACATATATTATAATAATTGAATAATAAAGTATTTTAGAACCTAGCTTTAGGAGTGGATAAAAAGTAGTCATGTTTTACTATGTTACATGTTTGTAACACAGTAATTTAAATTTTTTCGAACGTACATAATGTTCTCATAAACATACAGAGACGGAAGTCACAGTATATTTTATTTTTTAAATAGTTGTCGCAATGACTCACGGGATTATGGCCCTTATTGCTCACTTTTGCAACGTGTGTGTGTATACATATATATATACAAGCACACATTATATTAAAGATGTTAACACTAATTAAGTAATATCGGCGAAAAAAATAAAAGTGACGTGTCTTACTTAGTTTGAAGAGCACCTCCCGCCCTCCCTCAATTGCATATTGAAATTGCAATAGTGAAAATTACACTATTCCCATCACTACTCCCAACATCACTACATTAGTGAAGAGTAGTGGTGTTAGTATTAATTCACCTAAGTCGTACTGTTCAAGTGTTACAAAAGTTACGGCCTATAATATCTACGGTTGGGAATACATTGAATTCTTTCTTGGTATGTGTTTAAAAATTCAAAAAGTCCTACTAAACGAATTGAATGCTTGATGATTGACAAATTAAGTAGAGCTTACAAGGACAAGCTTATCAATATGCATAAACGGTAACCTATTGCAGCCTATTGTTTTGGTCGAGTACCCGCACGCACTGCTAATACGAGCAGGCCCACAGATATGCAACAGCTTACTGTTCTTTAATTTATTGTTTTCATGAAAAATCATAACAACCTCACCACCACAACTCAAGTCATCGTGCACTCACTTTAATTAACATTGTTCACGGTGCTGTTGTCACAGTGTTGTGCTTGAACGGAGTTTTATATTTTATTTGTTATTTTGTATTTTACTTACGAGTATTATTATTATTTATTTATTCTTTATTGTATACTGGCGATCCGCCCCGGCTTCTCATAGGTGATTTCTGGATTTCGACAACAGTGCCATCTACAGGGTCCAAATGTGAATCTTAACCATCTAAAGACCCATTCAGACACAAAAAAAAAACATCAGAATCGATCGAGCCATTTCTGAGTTTTAGCGAGACTAACGTACAGAAATTGATTTTTATATATATTATAGAGATTATACGTAAATATGTGAACCCGTTTCCCCTTGTACTTTTAGTAGATTTTAAGCTTTAACATATTAAATATAGGAAAAGTGCAAGAATTTAATAAAAACAAAAGAAAGAACGCGTAGACTTAGATTTTATGATGCTTAATACGGATAATGAGACTAGATCTACAAAAAATTCAAGGGACACGCGTACCGTTTTAAATTACACATTCTCTATATTACAAGAACGTATATATATACTAGGTGATCAGGCAGACATTGTTCTGCCCTTTCCGACGACCATTTGCTTTCCTAAAAAACTCCTGAGATTAGCAATAAAAAAATTGAGGGTCACTTATCGGAATAAGGTGGACCAAACTGTATCTAGTTACTTTTTATTGTAAGACATCTCAAAATAAAGGTTACAAATTACAATGGATTGATTTTATCTTTTAACATTCTCTGCTACTGCTAGTCAACAGCGATCGTAGGAAACATATTTTTAGTAGTATAATAAAAGTGACATAATATAAAACTTGCCAGCCCAAATAAGGGCAAGCCCGTGGCTAATAATAATAGAATAATAATACCGTTTACCGTTACCGCTGGAGTATTTAATTAATTCCTAAATATAGGCGTCCTCCCCCATTGACAGCCTCATATTTGGCATAGTTGCAGACTACGTGCTTCACAAGCCGCTCACAAATCCTGGTGACCGATCAATCAAGCAATTGATTAAAAGAGATCTTAAAATATAAAGAATTGAAGGATCATGCGGTGTTTCTCAATGGAGTTAGTTGTTCACTTAGCTGTGTCGGAAGGGCTTAATCTTTTCTTGATCAAACATCTAGATATAGATGCGGTGTCACTACACGCGATATAGGCGGTCAACCGAATCTCCTTTGAGAATATGTAATCTTGGTGAGATTCGTGGCTTACTTTGTTTTTACGTTTGTTAAATGTATCAGTATCGATAATAAGCCGATCAGTAATTGAATGATTATAAGCCTCTGTCTGTATATTAATACGATATTTGGGGTTACAAAGTATCGTAATAAAAAAAAACAACGCATTTGCGTATCTAAATAAAGATATAGATGTGGTGTCACCACTCCCGATTGACGTGACCTACCTGTAATCTGCCGTGAGATTGTGTAACTCTCGTGGGAATCGTGGCTTACTTCGTTTTGACATTTGACGTTTGGTAAATGTATCAGTATCGATTATAAGCCGATCAGTTGTATTGTATTATACTTTGTCTGGATGGGATCTATTAATGTGGCGCTATTTAGATTAAACATAATCAATGCATTTATTTCGATATTACAGACAGACATTTTTAGTTTATGTTTTAGTGTGTATTACAGTGTCAAAAATTATAGTAAAAAACGCATTTGCGGAGTGATTCCTACCGTAAACGATTCCTACTAGTGTAACACAATCGCTCAGCAGGTAATTGTTACTCAAGATATAAAAGAAATCAACGTTTATCTTATTATATATTTTACGCTGGTATATTGTGATACCGCAACCGAGTTGACCTATTTAGATGTAATTGACAATTTCTGTTCGGAGCAATGGCGACATGAGATAATATATCACCCTATTTTATCGTTGGTATCATAAGAGGCGAGTGGAAAATGCTAGATAGATCTCATGGTATCCGATATTAGACATTATACGAGATCGATATACCTAAAGTATATCGATCTCGTATAATGTCAAATTAAAATGACCAGGTCTGGTCCGGAATGCTCTCTACTATGGAGGAGGCCTATATCCAGCAGTGCCCTGTTAAAATTCTCACGAAGGAGAAGACAAAGCCAGTGCCTATCTGCAGCTTGTAGTGGCGGCGCTGTGTGTTGACGGCTTACGAGAATTCACTACCCCATATCATCTCGTGGGTGTCTAAAGAGGCGAACAGAGCGAAATGAAACATGAAATGGACTGTAGAATTTTCTTGATCACAACTCAAAATAATAAAAAACTGCGGTTGCCAACTCGCCTGCCAAGCTTGGTCACTATGTCAAAATTCCCCCTATAAGGCAATCAATAAGGAGAGGCTATAATGGATGCATGATTTGCAGCTTTGGTCAACCACATAGATATTTTATTTCACACAAATAGATTAGATAGAAAATATCAGGCATTTTTAGATCTTCAATTACCAATAACAACCACACCTTTCTAGCAAGTAACATAAATTGTTAAAAGACACCGCTTATTACTGTGAAGTCGAGAATGGCCTGCGCCTGCTATTGCATGTCTCCAAGAATTATGCCAAATAGTTTCCACCGCTGCAAGCGATTCTCGCGTATATTCGATTCAACGCAAATTGGCTTTCACTAAACGAGAAACAGCGTCAATATCTACGTGAGAAACCGATTGGCATGAGAACTTGGACTTTTAGAGTTTTATAAAAATAAAAATAAATTATTTATTTATTAATTTTGATATTTATATTTTAGGTGATTATACCATATTTTAGTCATATTAAATCATACATTCAATCAAATAACAAATAATCTACGCAATACTGTATTAGTTGTTCGGACGATAATCATCTGACCATGTTTACTTTTGTTTACAGGTACTATGACAGTCTGCGACGCACACAGTGAGTCAAATGCCCATAACATATCGCTGGTTGACAAAATACACAAAATGATTAAATTCAACTGATAGGATAGGAACGTAATAATATACAAGTAGTTTCTTTTTCTGATTAATATTTCCAGAGTATCCGACAAAATCAACCAGCGTTATGTTATGTACAACAAAGTAATTGTATTACACAATGTCATCAATGTCTCCTTTATACATTTAAAGAAGAAAGAAAAACGCAATATTTGCGACGCACTATTATAATAATTTGTTAATTGCAGCTATCCGTAATGAGGTCAATATACATGGCTAGCAAAGAGTTTACACACTACTCGAACTTTGGAAAAATACACACATAATTAGCTTGTAAGTAAATTAGTTGAAAGGTAACCATATTGAATCTTAAATCAGGTTCGCAACTGTGCTTATAATATAAGGATCAGATATAAAAATCATAACTAATAATTAATTATACAGAGATCATCGCAATAGCTAGTTTACAAGTTGCAGAAATCGGTACTTGATACCATACAATAGGCGTAATGAAAATAGTGTAGTCTATAGTCTTCTATGTCTAAATAAATAATTAAAATTCATTTATATTGTAACACCATTCATGTACTAACGAAAAAAACGTGGAAAATTAGTTGTCAAATACAACTGAATTTTTATTTGGCTAGTTTAAACTTCAATTCATAGTTATTTCTATTTTAAAGCATAAAATTTGCAATCCGAGTCACAAATTTTTGTTCTTTACTATAATGGAAAACATGAATGGTATTACGTTCATAAATTCGTCAATGCCCCCGCTAAGTGGGAGCAGATCGTCCTCAGGGTTTGAAGTTTTACATGGTATGTTGGCAAGGCTATAGTTGGTATATTTATTTTCTTTTTTTCTCCGTATTAATCATATCTTCATCCGCCATATAATCAATAACCATAACAAATAATATATAGTCGTTAAATAACTATTGTACTTAATACTACTTGTCTAAAATTTTGATTTCCTTTTTTATGATAACCAACATGAATCATACTTGCTATTTTGTTTATAACACCAATGCTGCCATCTAGTGACAAGTAGCGAAACTAGACTAGACAATGTGTTCTCGCTGTTTCAACACAGATGACGCTATTTGTAAGATAAAATGGTTGGTGTTTGAGTTCATTGAATTACATGTACTACGTACTAGAGAACTACTACTAAAATAAATATAAGAATTGAATATAAAATACTAGTATAAAAATATATACAAATTTTATATAACATATTCTTATTTTAATATCTCGAAATCTAGTGCGTAGTACATATATATATATATATATTTGAGTTTAATTTTATACTCCTGGCTTTTATTCTAAATATAAAGAATATATTTACGACTTTTTTCAATGAATGTTTAAAATGTAAATATTTTCGCTTAGAATTTATTACACGTGATTTAAAAAAAAACGGTTTAATATGTACTCTGGTTGTTGTTTTTAAAGGTATACAAAATTTATAGAATTGTAAGAGTTAATATACTGCAGAATTGGATAGAAACTTTTACAAATACTGACATGAGCCCGGATAGCTCAGTCGGTAGAGCATTGGACTTTTAATCCAAGGGTCCAGGGTTCAAGTCCCTGTTCGGGCGGCTAGTGTTTTTGTTTCAATTACTATTTTTTATTTATAACTTCGTAATTTTAGAGGATTTTTTTTTAATTATTTGGTAAATCTAACATTATCATTTTTATAAAAATTTTAACACATGTCATGTTGTTTATAGCTTTACCGTTGATAAAATAAATGAAAATATTTTGTCTTTACGCATTGGCAGCTTTAGAGCATCTTCCATTCCATCACGTTTTGTGGATGTAGTAAGATTCGACTTTGAGATATCCTAGGAAAACGCTGTGGCTTTTTAAATAAAATATCCAAGCCGGCGAAGTGGAGCAGCATCGACAGTGCAATGCATCTTTATCTAGTACAGTAATCGCCAAAATGCTTGCTCGGCATGTCGATTGCAATAATCCTCCTGTGCAATAATAAAATGTGGTAAAATTATGCTATCCAGTGTGAATGTAAAGGAGAAGGAGACGTCTCCATACATTCTTGGGCCCAAGTGTTAACAAGATGAAAGTAGGACCATTTGAAAGCGTATATATAAACAATTCATAGCTGAAAATCTAGCAAGATTTGTCAATATAGGAGCAGAGTTATTGTAGAATAAGTAAAAGAGAGATTATCTATTACCTACACTGTAACAGGTGATTTTTCACTGTTATTACACTGTAACAGGCTATTTTTCACTATAATTACTTGAAGATATAAAAGCAGGATCAGTATAAAATCACGAAAAAAGCTGTGGTTAATAATGAAACGAAACGGTGAAACGATAAACGAAAGTTAAAACAACAACAGCTATGTGAAGTGAATATTAGGGATATCAATCTGAGATCGATTACTTGAATTGTTGTTGTAACTATTACTTGTTGGAATTTTGATGTTTTGTATTTTTTATTATTATTTTGCAAATATATACGCAATTTTTTATCTTCCTACTTAACACGGAAATATAATCAAAAATAGATATTAAAATGCTCTATTTAATCAAGAATCAATTATATTGCGCTCGCTTCAAATCGAATCGAAAATCTGTCTTTTTCTTTTAAGTAAATAGTTTGAAGGTTGAACTGTCAAGTTTCAAAATGAGAAGTCCTCTATTGGAAGATAACGTTCAGAAACGAGAATTTCACTAATGTATTCTTTATGGTAATCGATTTATTGCCATAAGTAATGCACTACAATAGGTTTTCTAACTTATTTCTTATTTTATTGTTTTTACGAAATCTAGATTGTAAACCGAGCTACTTTTTTGTATTTTACTTAAGAAAAATACGGCCAATTTTTTAAAGTATAAACCAATTAGTTAACTTCAGGCCCCAAAAATCCCATTCTCCTTTTGGACGTACCTAAATAGAATGTTGTAATTTTAATACAGCGCCATCTAGTATACGTTGCTTTATTTCGTTACTGATCCGGCTTACCATAATACCTAACGTTTGCGATAGATGGCAGTTCATACATATTTTCAACATAAATATTTTCATAATCATATATTTAATAGTTAACAGATGGCGGTAGTCTATGCTTTACGATACACAAAATTTGTGTTACTTTTGCCTGTGTTGACTTTTTTATTTTCCCTAATAGAGTGATCGTGTTGCTGTGTAGTGGCGGTCAAGAATATCCACTACCCGATATCTTCCCGTTGTGTCGTAAAAGGCGATAAATGGAAACAGACAGGAGATGGGCAGCAGCATCTTCCTGATAATAGCCAAAATTACAATAAAAAAACTGCGGTTGCCCACCCGCTCGCCAAGCGTGGCAACTATGGCAAATACCCCCCTATGACGAGAGTAACAAAGAAACGGCCCCCAGTCCCCGGCGGCACCGCTATTCCTGGCTACGGTGGCGACCATGGTAACGGCTGGGCAGGGGGTGCTAAGAATCTCTGGTGGAGGTTCGGTTGCCACCTAAGACGACTCGACCTGGCAACATACAACGCACGCACCCTGAGGACTGACGAGAAGATCGTGGAGCTGGAAGAAGAGATAGACAAGTTGCGCTGGCATATTATAGGATTATCCGAAGTCCGAAGAGAGGGGGAGGACACGGTAATCTTCGAATCCGGCAACCTGCTCTATCACCGGGAGGGCGACCATCTATCCCAAGGAGGTGTCGGATTTATCGTCCACAAGTCTCTCGTTAACAACGTTGTAAAGATCGGGAGTGTGTCGACGAGGGTTGCGTACCTTATACTCAGAATCACCAAACGGTATTCGCTGAAGGTCATACAGGTTTACGCACCAACCTCGGCACACCCCGATGAGGAGGTGGAGGAAAAGTATGAGGATATCTCTAGAGCCATGCATTCCTCCAAAACCCAATATACGGTGTTAATGGGAGACTTCAATGCAAAACTAGGCACAAGAGCGAACGGTGAGCTGAAAGTAGGGAAATTTGGAATAGGGCAACCCAAGGGGCCTGCAGGTGACCTACTTCATGGAGAAAGAGGGACTCTTTATGATGAACTCTTTCTTCCAGAAGCGGCCCCACAGGAAGTGGACCAGCCCCGACGGTTCGACAAAAAATAAGATTGACTTCATTATGACGACCAGACGACAACTGTTCAGTGAAGTCTCCGTGATCGCGAGGGTGAAAACTGGTAGCGATCACCGAATGGTTAGAGGCACACTGAACCTAAACGTTAAGTTGGAGAGGTCTCGTCTAATGAAGTCAACGCTCCGTCCCGCTCGTGCTCTGTTCCAAAGTCCCGAAACCTTTCAGCTCGAGTTACAAAACCGTTTTCAGTGCCTAGAAGACTGCAATGAAGTGGACGATATAAATGACAAGCTCGTGGAAACTGTCCATACGGTCGGAGCTAAGTTCTGCAAGACCCGCCGCAGAAGAACATAAAAACTCCGATCACACTCTTAATCTCATGGCTGTTAGACGGGAGATGAAGCTGCATTCTTCAACAGATTTGACAGCATACAGGCAACTGAACAGACAGATCTCCAAATGCATGCGGCGGGACTTACGCAACTTCAATACAGCTTGTATTGAAGAATCGATCGAGCGGAACCAAGGCTCCAAAGTCTTTGCCAGAGATCTGTCTGCCAGAAAGAGTCAACTGTCAAAGCTGAAGACTGAGTGTGGTAGCATCGTTTCCGGTTGCACCTGAGATTTTGAGTGAGATTGAGAGGTTCTATGGACAGCTGTACACGTCATCGTTATAGCCAGACGCAAGTGTGAGTAACGATCCAAGAGCGAGTCTTATCCGACACTCTTCCGAAGATATCCCGGACGTCAGTCTGAGCGAGATTAGAATGGCTCTCCAGCATCTTAAAAACGGCAAGGCCCCAGGCGAGGATGGAATTACAACGGAGCCTCGTTAAGCGGGTGGAAACCCGGTACTGGAAGTCATTCAGAGGCTCTTTAATTCAGTCCTCCGGAATACACCGGAAGCGTGGAGCAGAAGTGCGGTGGTCTTGTTCTTCAAGAAAGGTGACAATGCTCTCTTGAAGAACTACAGACCGATTTCCCTTCTGAGCTGCGTCTACGTGCTGTTTTCGAGAGTCATTACGAATCGTCTCGCACGCAGACTTGACGACTTCCAGCCTCCCGAACAAGCCGGTTTTCGAAAAGGCTTTAGCACCATAGACCACATACATACCCTTCGGCAAGTTGTACAGAAGTCCGAGGAGTACAATTTGTCACTATGCCTGGCGTATGTGGACTATGAGAAAGCTTTTGATTCCGTCGAAATTTGGGCGGTGCTACAGCCCCTTCAGCGGTGCCAAGTTGACTGTCGGTATATCGAAGTGCTGAAGTGCTTGTACAGTAGAGCTACGATGACTATCCGAGTACAGAACCAGAGTACGAAACCTATCCAATTGCAGAGAGGTGTAAGACAGGGTGACGTTATATCCCCGAAACTTCACCGCTGCATTGGAAGACGTTTTCAAGCTTCTGGACTGGAAAGGATACGGTATTAACATCAATGGCGAGTACATCACTCACCTTCGATTTGCCGACGATATAGTCCTTATGGCAGAATCGCTGGAGGACCTAAGCACTGTGCTCAATGACCTCAATAGTGTCTCCCAACGGATAGGTCTTAAGATGAACATGGACAAAACAAAGATTATGTTTAATGTCAATGTCACACCTATGCCAGTAGTTGTTGGGAGCACTAAGCACGAAGTTGTTGACGAGTATGTTTACCTGGGACAAATAGTCCGACTAGGTAAGTCCAACTTCGACCGAGAGGTCAATCGACGGATTCAACTCGGCTGGGCAGCGTACGGGAAGCTACGACACATCTTCTCGTCAGACATACCTCAAAACCTTAAAACGAAATTGTACAACCAGTGCGTGTTGCCAGTGATGACTTACGGAACTGAGACGTGGTGCTTCACTGCTGGCCGTATGAGGAAGCTCAAGGTCGCTCAGCGAGCTATGGAGAGGGCTATGCTCTGAGTTTCTCTGCGTGATAATCTTAGGAATGAGGATATCCGCAGTAGAACCAGAGTAACCGACATAGCCCAACGGATTAGTAAGCTGAAGTGGCAGTGGGCCGGCGATATAGCTCGAAGAACCCGACAACCGATGGGGAAGAAAGGTTCTTGAGTGGCAGCCTCGTACCGGTAGGCGAAGTGTAGGGCGACCCCCCACGAGATGGAGTGACGACCTGGTAAGACATGCAGGAAGTCGATGGATGCAGGTGACTCAGGACCGTGCTTTGTGGCATTCCTTGGGGGAGGCCTATGTTCAGCAGTGGACTTATGAAAGGCTCTAATGATGATGATGATGATGAATAGAGTGGTCATAGAACATAGCTAAAATATTTAATTTACATAATATTAATATGTTATTAACAAATGAATAATTTAGTTATTCGGCAGTGGACTCTAGCTGAAATTATGATGATGATGTTGGAAAAGCTCATGTCTGCTTCTGTCATGCGTGCTTATAATGACAGTCTGTTTATAGGCTATTCGGGATGATGAATCATAAAATTAAGTATTCTATGCTAACTGACTTCATTTATACATGTTTTTTATAAAACTGAAGTGATATACATATAGTTCACTTGATGGTTACTGCAGTTCATGATCACTTTTTGTCAAATTAAAACAAAGAAGCCTACAGGTGCGTTGTCACTTCTGAGGACTAAGATGGAATGCCTCACACCCTGTTATTGCACTGACTATACCGTTCGGACCGGCACACACCAATGCTACTCGGAAGTACGTGGTTGAGCCTTGCTACAGCTATATTAGTAGTAGTCGCTTCCAAGCAGTTTCTAAAATAAATTTTGTAAATAGTTCGTAATCATTTATATTGTAAAATTTATTTAAAAAAAAAGTCCCGATGAGTTTCTTGCTGGTTCTTCCCAGGACAGAAGGTTTTTGTCGAACCAGTGGTAAAGTGAAAAATGACTTTCAATAAGAATTACACATGTAATGTATATTGAATAAAAATTATTCTATTCTATTCTATTCTAGTTGTAGCACGAATGGGTCGGCTCGACCGGGGAAGGACCACGCTCATACAGAATACCAGCGTAAAATAGCAGCTTAAAACTGCTGTGTTTCGTATGGTGAGTGTAGAGAACCGGAGACCCTTTTCACTGGAAAAGTGGCATTCTATCATAGTTCTCACGGGTGACAACGCATGTGCTCGTTTGTCACCCTATCCTATAAAAAAAAACCTAGTGATATAAGCTTAACAATTAAATAAATAAAAAATCACTAATATTAAAATTAGAGTAATTGTACATTGCAAAAATCATTAATAATAATGATGATGATCATTTATATCATTGCACATCTCTTTATTAATTTGCAAAAGAATTTATTTAAATTGTTACGTGTTCGTGGAGGATGAGATGCGAGTTATAACATTTTTTATCTTATAGTTCTCCCTAATTAAACGATAATTGAAAAGAACCGATAGGTACTAACTACGTATATTAGTAAAGGTAACTTAATAAAAATCTAGTATATTTTTTTGAAAATATATTACAGCCAAAAAATACGTACCTACGTCACACGTAAAACGAATATTTCCCTCAAAATTATTTTCTTGGTAAAATACTTCGTGCTATTCTGACTGCATTGCAGTAGCCACGCTTAATCGACTTATCGCTTGAAACCTCGCCTAGTAACAAGCATACATTTAATGCCTAGAGGAGAACGCAACATTGTAATGATGATTTTCATAGCGGAAGTTTTCGTTGATATAAATACCTACCAACATTCTTTAATTTATATTCATCGTTCATCCATATCTCTGAAACGACTGAAGTGATTTAAATGTTTCTTTTTATTTATTTGTTAGGCTATCTTCACTTCAGGGGTATTAAAATTTAAAGAAAAAATTATACCCCTAATGCCAAAATACTCAAATTCTGCAATTTTATGACGCCGTCAAATATCGTGTTGACTATCATTTATAGTCAAAGTGACTGTGACACCATGAGACCAAACGATGTCATAAAATTAAGAAGCGTTTGAGTATTTGGTCATAATGGTGGCATTTATAATTCTTCTGCGGCAGCAACGCGCCGGGTAACTAGCTAGTTTACAATAAAAAAAATATTATAGTGACTTCAAAAACTAAAACGAATAAAATAATTTTCACATTGGAGTCTGGGCTTTAAATCTTCGATACACTATGATTGAACACGGACATCAGAGGCTTTGGAAAACATTTTATTTCTTTTAAATTTTGAAGTCGAATTATGCCCAGTACTCAAATGTTAGTCAATAGTCTCGTGCTGTCGCTATCAGTAAGTCAAAATGACTGTGACACCATGAGATTAAACGGTATCTTAAAATTTAGTACCTAGTGTTTGTGTATTTGGGCATTAGTCGTTTAATACAAAGTAAAAACACTTTATTAAAAGTTTAATTTTTGTATTGCAAACCACCCAGATAATTCCCGTAAAAATGTATATCTTTTGTAATAAATCTTTATAGTAATATTTATATGGTACGTAGTATACCCAATATCATGAAACATACAGAAGTCGTAGAGAAGATGGTGGCGGCGTAAGATAACCTAACGTCAAAGAGCAAGACGTCTTGAATAGCTATCAACAACCCGCCTGCTGTGCGTGGTAATTGCGGCATATTGTCTTTGCCTCTTCTTTTCTTTAATGGCCTGTAAAAGTCCACTGCTAGATAGACAAAGGCCTTTCATAGTTTGCTTTGTCGGCACGCTTTCTGGGCGGATTGATGAACGCAGTACCAAAAGTCTCCTCGCTCCTTTGAAGCTGCCGCCCGTCGGCATTCTTAGTATTTTGCGTCTGGCGTAATTTTTGTATCGCCACCTATCGGAAAGTATTAAATTTTTCTGGAATTTCACATTGTTGCCTATTACGATACTCACGAGACGAAATGGGGTGATGCTAGAGTTAGTATGTTATCGGATCCAAATGGAAAGAGAAAACGTTATAAAGCCAATAACCATATTATGATCACAGGAATTTTGTAAAATACTCCAAATAAGTAATAATAATACACTATATTTATAACGTGTCTTGAGAAAAATTATTTATCTGTATTAGAAAATGTTTATACACGTTTATAAATATGTGAGCCCAATGCAGAAGTGCAGTCGTTAGTGCGTTGTAGGTTTGTTCTAGCAGTATCTCTCTATCTTTCAAGTCTCGCACTTCTGACGATTTTTTTTTTGTTACTTTGTATCATATGCCGGATTAATTATTAATAATGATAATACTCATGCCATGAAATAGATTAAAATATTTTTCCCGGTGTCTTCCATAAACCTGAGGTAGCCAAACCGCTAACCACGCGTGGCACTATAGCAAAATCCTATGAGGCAGGCCTTTGTTCAGCAGAGGACTTTTATAGGCTGTAACCTGTAACGGATGGATGTAAAGGAAGCTTATTCGTATATAATATATATTTATAGCACACAGATATCAAATCTTTTTCCTGTTTTCTCGAAATCGATAAAATTCACGTAGTAAAATGTTGTCTGTTTTTGGTGTCAGAGAAATAACTAGACTAAGTTATTAAAACTAGTAATACATTAAGCCGGAGGATTAATGCATTACTATATATAACTAATACTAATGTAACTAGTAGCCGGTGAGGAGACGATTGTTATTTGCCGTATAGTTGACCTTTTTTGTAGGGCCAGTAAGACATTGTGAAAACATTGCCAAAGAAACAGCTGTGAGTAATATTGTTTTACTAGAGCTCGCCCAGTGGTCGAAATGCGACCGTAATTCAATTTTTTTTTTTAAGTTTGTTAAGTAAACAAGCTGTCATTCTCTTTCAACTGCACATTTATCATTATCATCATCGTTACAGCTCTTCACAAGTCCATTGCTGAACATAGGCCTCCCCCAAGGAATGCCACAAAGCACGATCCTGAGCCACCTGCATCCATCGACGTCTTACGTGTCTTAATTAATATAACACACATATTATTTATCTTCACGCACAATCCTTGATGGGGTAGCCAGAGAGAACAGATCGCCAAGTGTCACGATCCTTACATACCTCTTTCGCTTCTTTCAGATTCATTATCTTCTTCATACATGCACGTCTAGGTATCCGAGTACTCTTGACCCTACCCTCTTCGAGCAATTTGCTCACATGGTCTTCGAAAGTTAGTCTCGGTCTACCTAGACACCTTTTAATATTAACTTTCGCGCTATATATTTTCTTCACCATTCGGTCTTCACTCATTCGCTCAACGTGCCCAAACCACCGAAGCACGTCCTTATCAATTTTTGTGATAAGGTCATCTTTCAAACCTGCCATATTGCGAATCTCTTCGTTTCGCTTTCGGTCGGCCATGGTAACGCCGCACATTTTACGAAGAGATCGCATCTCCACTGCATTCAACTTGCTTTTTATTTATTTATTTTATTTAAAAATCTTTATTGCACTTAAGATGTACAATTGGCGGACTTAATGCCTTTAGGCATTCTCTACCAGTCAACCACGAGCTAAACAGAGAAACTTAAGCAGGTGCCATAAAAACTTGAGAATATATACGTGAATGTAAATATAAACATATACATACTATACTTGTAAATACAAAAATAAATATATATAACTATAAATAACATAAATACTATACTCTATACATGATACATAAACATACATTTTTTTTTTTTTTTATAGGATGAGGGTGACAAACGAGCACACAGTCCACCTGATGGTAAGTGGTTGCTGCGGCCCATAGACATCTACATCTATCCTCTGTTACAAATCAAAATGTAGATGCGTTGTCACCCGTGAGGACTAAGATGGAATGCCTCATTTCCAGTAAAAAGGGCCTCCGGCCACCTGCACTCACCAAGCGAAACGCAGAGGTAAACCTCTACTTCACGCTGGTTTTCTGTGAGGTCGTGGTACTACCCCGGTTCGAGCCGGCCCATCCGTGCGACAGCAAAAGCTGCCGCGTGGCTCTACCACTGTTAAATAACATAATTTTAAACAATACATAATACATACATTTTAAGCATACTTACATACAAACATATTATACAAAAACAACTTAAGTAATTTATAATACTCATTATACAGTAACATTTAATTAAGAAGGTCAATTGCTGAAAGAACAAAGGTAGTGATCAGTCACCATTCTTTTAAAGGCTGCAACAGAAGTCGGTTTCCTGATATGAGGAGGTAATTTATTCCATAGCCTTATGGCCTCAGCGGCGAACGACTGAGACATAAATTTAGTACGGCGAGGAAAAACACATAAAGTAGTTCCCTCGGAGGATCTCAGGTTACGATCGTGGGAAGAACCCAAATACTGAAACTTGCATTTCAGATATTGAGGAGTGCATGGATCATATAGGATTGAAAATAGCGTGCGAAGAATTCTGATGCATCTACGCTTATGGATAGGAAGCCATTTAAGCTTGGAACGATATAAGGATACATGATCGTATTTACGAAGGCCACAAATAAAACGGATGCAATTATTTAACAAACGATCCAATTTGCACAGAAGTATTTGACTCACATCGGGGTAACACACATCAGCATAATCAATGACTGGTAAAACGAGTGTTCGCACCAACATAGCCCTAGTCTCGGTTGGAAGGAAATTCTTGAAACGATAGAGGCCACGCAGGGTGATTGTCACTCTCCGGCTTATTTCAGCTACCTGAGATTGCCAACTTAAATTAGCATCAATCATTAGCCCAAGGTCTCTACATATCTAAGAGGAATATTTGTGCTATTGTAAACAATAGGCTCCAGTGAATTGAAGTCTAAATTAGCTAGACGACGAGGGCTACCGAGAATTATGGCTTGACATTTAGCAGGATTGACAGCAATTCCATAACTTGTGCACCAGTCGCAGATAGCCTGAAGATCTATATTTAAAATTTCAATCGCAGAGTTAACCTCTGCTGGATCAATCTGAGCGTACAGCTGTAAATCGTCAGCATACAGATGGTAGGAGCATTTGAAATTTACAGTTATGAGATTTATAAAAATAGAAAATAATAAAGGAGAAAGAATTCCGCCTTGTGGAACGCCAGTAGCAAGATCAGACCAATCAGAGAAAGACTGTTGATTGACCTTAACTCTTTGCTGGCGACCACGAAGATAAGTTGATAACCAATCCAAAACAGACGAAGAGAAACCCATGTATTTACAGATAGCAAGAAGAATGTCATGATCGACTGTACAGAAAGCATTAGAGAAGTCAATTAATACGAGAACTACTACTTTTGACTCCTCCATACCCTCTCGTACGTCCTCGAGAACTTTAAGGAGAGCTGTGGTTGTACTATGTCCGGGACGAAAACCAGATTGTAAGGGACTAAGAAGTTTATTTTTATATATGTAGCTGGATAGCTGTTTGTGTGCAGCTGATTCTAAAATCTTTGAAAGAAAGGGAAGTATAGAAATTGGTCTAAAATGGCTTAAAGAAGTGGGATTATTTAACTTGGGGAGAGGAAGAACAAATGCTTTACGCCAAAAAGATGGAAAAACCCCAGTAGAAAAAGAAAAATTAATGATGTGGGTAATGATTGGGAGAATGTAATCAATTACGGGAATAATCATATTTCTACTTATTTCATCATAGCCAGCTGCTTTAGATTTAATGGAAAAAATAATTTTACGAACATCTTCATCAGTTATTGGAGAAAAAGCAAAGCAGTTTGCATCGATTTTAGGAAGGGATGAGATGAGTGAAATGGTTTTATATTTATTTGAGTTGTCGACTATAGGTGCCGAGGAGAAGTGCTTATTAAGATCATTGAGAGATATTGCCCCTATATCAGAGCAATTCCTTTGTTTACCTAACCCAAGTGAATTAAGAAACTTCCAAATGCCGGCTGGCGAAGAGCTTAAAATGTTCTTATGAATATGTCGGCGTTTTGCAGCTCGAACCATCTGATTGCATTTGTTTCTGGTAGCTTTATATATATTCCAGTTGGCATCACAGCGATTGTTTTTAAATCTTACAAAAGCCCGATCACGTTTTGCCATTGCTTTATGGATATCACTGTCCATCCACGGTGCTGGAGGGCGCTTGATCTTTACATTGCGTATCGGGGCTACTGCATCGAATAACTGAAGGATATTACTAGTCAGTGTCTCTACCATATGATTTACATCAGATGTATAAAAAATATCTGACCAGTCAATTGAGGCAGCCTTCCTTTTCAATAACTCCACATCCATAGTCGCAAAGCTACGCAGGCGCAAAACAGGTGCGGTAACTTTAGGCGATTTGATTCGATAGGTAATAAATAAAAAATCATGCCGCGAGAAGCCAGAAGCCGGAAACTGCCCATGATTTACAACATGTTCAGTAGACGAAACGATTATCAAATCTAACCATGAATCAGCAGTGTTAATATTAGAATGCGTGGGCCCAAGCGGGAGAATAGAGAAATTTACTAAATTCATGATCATTCGTAGTTCTCGCGATCTAGAGGAGCTGTGCAAAAGGTCCGTATTGAAATCGCCCATAATTATGTGATGTGCGTACTCAGATGCAATTTTCGAGAGAGCGGACTCAAGGTCATGAAAGTAGTTAACTGAGGGCGGAGAATACACAACTCCAAGAATAATTTTGTTTCCATTTAGGAGAACTTCTACAAAGAGATACTCAAGAGATCCAGACGCTATAGAGGGAGAAGATGCAATAACTTTATAAGGGATACCACAGCGAAGGTAGATCGCCACTCCACCACCTCGATTTCCTAATCTATCATTACGTAATAGCACGAACCCGGGCATACTAAATGAAGTCGAGAGTAAAGAAGGTTTGAGCCAGGTTTCGGAGATTAGAATAGCGTGGATCGTATCAGTAAAAATATGCAAAAGTTCTGAGAAATGTTGAGGTAGGCTCTGCGCATTGATGTGACAAACATTAAAATGTTTATAGGAATTTGTTATTTGTTGAGCAATAAACGTGTTTAGGCTAACCGATTCTATTACCGAATCTTCAGTGGACTTGAATGATAAATCTGACTCAGAAACTGAGTGAAAGGAACCATCGTCAGACATTGTATTGTATAACGAATTAATGTAATGTATATAAAATAGATAGGAAATATATAAATATATAAATTAAAAATATATAAATATAACGGCACGCAGTTAATATAGGTACTAACCCGCCGGTCGACTGTTTACAATAAGCAAATAAGGCGTCTACAAAATTCATAATTATGACGTGATACAGGGTCATAACATCATTACATGGGTAGCGTGAGTTAAATTCAACATAAGCTGAACAGCATGTTGAATTTAACCAGCACAGAAAAAAAATGCTAATATACAAGAAAAGAGAAAAAAAAATCACAAATTATTCAAGTATTACTTTTTGGCCAAAAGCCCGGTAGGCACCGATACATGTATGAACGTAGACATTAAAGGAAAAACATTTCATATTTAACCTATGAATATGGCGCTATCTACTATCACCCAAATGTACTCTGTGCAGACACATCTGTTCTGTTTATAAAGTCATAAAAATTATAATTTATAATCATGAACGTATAAATTTATAATGTGTACATACATCCTTCCTTATATATTATTATTACCCCCTGACATGCACAATAAGATATGACTCCTATGTATTTCTATACAACACACATAAACATTTCAACGTATATGTACTAGCAATAATATTTGATACCAAAAATTAGGTACAAATTATTATAAGATATTATTTCACAATCAGTATGATAATTAAAAGTATACAGAATTATCAAACAACGCAGGTATCCAGTTGTATTATTATATTCTATGTGCCACTATACTTTTAAAATATACAATATAGTGACCATAATCCTAGTTAACTAATGTGCAATGAAATCAATATAACTAAAACTTGTAGGTTAACCTACAAATAGAAATAATAACTACCAAAACTGGTGCAAGAGATAATACAAGACACTGTAAACAAAATTAATGATCGTAATTTAAATTAAACAAGTGCTTATTACCTATTTACTGAAACACTGAATTGACCAAAAATTGTCTTCTTATGTTACACTAGATAAGATAAAAATACAGGATACAGTATATTGAAAGAAAAAGGTACAATATGAAATTTTAAGCTAATGAGATAACAGAACTTAAACACTAAGTATATAAAATTAAAAATATGGTGGAATGACCCTATGGCCTGAGTATATAAACAACTTATATTGCGATAAGATTACCAGTGATACAATAATGATTGAGATTTCACCACATTGATTACACAAATAAAAATCACATTGCTTGATCTTCCCAGCACGTCTGCTACGAGCCAGTTCAGACTTTCCTGATGCCCGAGCTGCATTGTCACCTGATACCAACTGCACGACCGGATCCGAATCCTTACCACGAACAAACTTTTTAAGATCTTCTGAAGTCAGCACTTTATGCCGGTTTCCATCTGGCAGTTTAATCGTGATGTTCCCATCCAGTGTCCAAACGTTACGCATACCGAAAAGTTTGCGTGCTTCTATAAATACAGCTTGGCGTTGTTTAGTTAGGAATTCAGATAGTACGTAGGGTGTGCCCTTAAGTGAAGCCTTTTTCTTCCAAACAGTATAGCGGAGGGATGAATCAGTAAGTCTAAAAAGTACAGGCCTACTATGGCCCGTAGATGCCGATCCAAGTCTGTGTGCAACTTTGAAGGACGAGGGTGTAATATCGTTGAGACCAAGGTTGTTTTTTAATATTGTGGTAACAATACCAGCAGTATTCTCATCAGCCTTTTCAGGTACTCCACTAAGGATAAGGTATTTCTTTCGGTGTCTCATTTCCAATGAATCGGCTAACTGGCTCACCTCATAAATTTGCTGTCGCATTAGCTTGAAGATCTCCTGAACATAGTCGCGAAAAGCATTAAATTCTTTATTAATCTGAACAAGATTTTCTGGTTTGGTTGAGGCAGTGCCAAGTTGCTGCTCAAAGTCATCCATTCTTTTTCGAAGTATAGCTTCTATTGTTTTTTGTGTTTCAGAAATATCGATAAGGTTAGTCATTTTATGTAAGTAGATCACCGTAATTTAAAATTGATTTTAGATAATATGGTATTGACACAGTCGCCGGCAGGTATATTCACTGTTATTACCTTGACATTAAATTATGTCTATACAATACGAAATGATATCGACAATAATATTAAGATTAAACATGAAATTATGCAAGATAAATACTTTTTTACACTAAATACAATAAATTCAATCACAGAAACGTGTGTTAACTTTTTGAGCACCTACCACCTAGTTGCTTTTATGCTTCTTCTGGCATACCCAGGTTTCGCTGCCATATAACAAAGTCGGTACCAACACTGCGTTATGTATTGCAAGGCGTGCACTCTTCACTACGCCTTGCCTTTTAACTAACGCAGTCAGGGCACCATTGACTTTGTTCCCGGCAGCGACACGCCTGTCCACATCTAAATCACATCTTCCATCCCGGCTAAAAGCACTCCCCAAGTATACATATATCTAATACACAAAATATAAAATAAAGGCTTTTTTTGCCTTGACATACATTCCACTGACTATTGCTAAAGAAACAATAGAAATCTCACAAAATTCACAGGTCATTCATTCAGTCAATCTACCAGTAATTGTTTGTTGGCAACATTTTAAAATTCTTTGGCGAAAATTTCCACACTGTTTTGTGTAAACTGTGTAAACTTCTATGCAAATCTTCTACACCTCCTTGCGCGCATATGTTTAAAAAGGAATACAAAGTTTTTATTCACGTATTAATATACGGATAATAATATTTTATTGATGAATAATTATATATTACTTTGTTATAATATATAATATGTGATGCTCTGCAATATGTAACAGCATTTTTGTGATCGTATACCATAAATTGCCGCAGTGGCACTACGCAACTAATTTGGCAACGAGTCAAGGTTCATGTGTGCCATGCTTTATTTGTCCACTGAGTTTGTTACCAGAAGATTCTATCTGTATTAAGTAAGACATGGGATTGTTTCCTCAATCCAAATGGCAATTATCTCAAAGATAATTAACCGTACGCAACGTAAGTTATGTAACGATGTGCGAGTACTTTACTCATATTATTTACGTCAATCAATATCTAGAATTAAATTGTAAGTTTTATTCCATGATTTAAATTAGGGTTTTAGCCTTCAGACCGGAACATACCCAGTCCATATAATATACAGACTTACCCAGACCGACTCATATGCCAAAAAAGGAGTTTTACCACCTGTTAACTTATTTTTATTTTTAACAGAAGATATATAAAGTATAAATATAGCACTTCCTATTGTTATATAAACATTTATTAAGATATCTTGACCGGGGGGGTTATGGATGCTAGTGAAGCGGTCGAGTCGACAATCCGTCATGACAACAAATTATAAATCCTTTCAAACTGAGAAACCCAGTAGATTCGTCACCTAATAGTGAATTTTTTTTGAATAAGGGTGACAAACGAGCACACATTCCTGATGGAAAGTGGATGCTGTGGCCCATAGATATCTACATTTATCCTCGATTTTGAATCAAAGTGCAGAAAGTGAAGTGTCACCCGTGAGGACCAAGATGAAATGCCTCGTTTCCAGTAAAAAGGGTCTCCTGTTCTCTACACTCATCATACGAAACCCAGCTGCATTAAGCTGTTATTTTACACTCTTATCCTGTGAGAGCGTGGCCGACCCATTCGTGCTACAACTATAATATAGCTGCAGGGTGGCTCTACCACGTACCACGTACACATGGATAAGATTTGGAGTTCTATTTGGAAATGATAAACTAATCGAACTTTTAGAGATTTATTTTCTGTACAAAAAAAATTGTTAGTTATCTACAGATTCGATAAATGAAAATGAAGATTCGTATGTTGTATTTCCTCATCTCGTTCCACATGCTTCCAGAAGCATTATTAAGTAAATCATGTCAATCGGAGCTATCGTTAACCCGTGCTCACATGTAATTAATTCTGTGGTCTGTTGTTGACGTGAATAAACATGTTAGCAATTTATTGCACTATAAACTTGCTAGAATGATGCATACCACGTTCTGCAGTGCGATATTTTTAACCACCGCTAACCTATTTTTAGATGATTGATTTTGATTGGTGCATCGCACGCGAAGCGTATCCAAAGTTATTAAAATACGTGTTCGTTATATTATGTTATGTATACAGCTAATTTCCTTCTTAATCAATTTAGTATCCGTTATGAAATGCATAATACTACTTCATTCAGAATTCATCATTTAACCCATCACAAGTTCACTGTTGAACATTACATTGGGGAAATATTTGCCATAGGTATCACGCTTGGCAGGCTTAGCTACCGCAATATTTTTATTATTTAGTTCCGTTCTTTGGGAGGCTCAGTTTCCACCTGACGCTTCTTACGACACCCACGGTATGATATGGGATATCGGATTCTCTTACGCCGTCATTTTAACCGACACCGGGAAACCGGATGAAAATAAACGAATTGAAAATAACAGTAGTTTCAGCTTATATGTACCACTGCTGGGTAGGCCTCTCATTTATGAGGTTATAAAACAAATTAATCGATCGCGCGCTGCAATCCCTGTTTGCGGACTGCACAAGTCCACAAAATATTGTATATTTCTGTTATGAAATATTTCCTCACGATATTTACCTTCACCGCAAAAAATGTGTTAAATGCGAACTTAAAATTGCAATTAATCATTTCATTGGTGCCGATGGGCATCGAACCCAGGCGATACTTACTACGTACTCTTATTACTCTTACATTACTTAAATCTCATTGTTTTTGAGAGCTTTGGCACAAGGAAGAGACTGCCGCGAAGCGTTAACGTGATCTCGAAATATACAAAATAAATAAGTAAAAAATACAAAGAATTTAAAAAGAAAATTGTTGTACCAAAACGTTTAATTAATTACCAAATCTGTTCGCTGCATTGAACTTACTTTTCAACAGGTTGATTTTGATTATTGAAATCGAGGTCAAAATCGTTTTATTTCGGATGTGTTCTATCGACGCCGTGGACAGTAGACACATGCCACTTAAAAGGAGCCCTCTCTTTGTATAGTGACAACGAAGACTTCTTCCACGCCTCGTTTGAAATAGTCGAATGCTTCCGTTCTAAGAACATTAATAATGAGTTCGAGAAAACTTTGTTTGTGCATCCAATCTTAGATTTTCTTTCCAGGATGTGATATTTGTTTTGTGATTTATTTTGAATGAGATTTTACTGTCGTCTTTCATTTTTATGTCGTAAGCCATGTTTGTTTTGTTTCTTCTGGCCTGAGACTATCTAATGCTAAGACCAAAGTAAAGAAATTGAGATAATATTTGGCTAACGGCTATGTAGCTATAATTATATGAAATAATCGTTTCCTAGCATTTTCCATTGAAATGATGTGAACAAGTTGCGTGTTAATTGAGACGGTGTGTAACTATTTTAAAACGTAACCGACATTTGAAATGAGTATCATATTTCACTTAAGTGCAATCGTTTTATATAATGAAATTCATTTCTTACGTATACTGTAGTTTATAATTAACTGATATAGTTTTTTCTTTCGACCGAGAAACCAATGCGTATCACTCTAATTAGTTTTAACAGCGATAACTGGTTTAACATTTTTAATATCAATTTTCGTATCGGCTTTCCTGCTTTTTAAGAAGTCAAATCTGCGTGTCAGATATTATGTGTTATAAAAACTTATTTTAGTTTTTTATAACACATGTCTGGCACGAAATATCTAAAAACTTATTTTCATGCCTATTGATTTTATCAATGTAAACAATAAACTTCGGGAATGTAAATGACGGTAAACCAACAGCGGCTGTCGAAAAATGCTCTTGAATATGTCGCCCTCTGTCTAAAAAAGTATAAGATTGCAACTGCATTAAACGTAGATACTTAAGACCAAGCTGAGAAAAGTTCTTTTTTTTAAATTCGCCTAATAAAATGACAACAATTGCCTTCGCGTCTATTGCTGACGATTTAAGCAGTGTGTAGCTTGTGACACTTCTTCTGTGTACAGTCATAGAATACATAATAATTCAGGCAGTACAGTTCTCATTAAAGTCTAAGAAAACATACGAGTACGTGTAATTATTATAGAACATTTCGACGCGTGTGCTTTTATGTACGTTCACTGATTTCTCGGAAACGGCTAAACTGGTTCAAATGATTATTTTTTATTAATTAGGCTATAAACCTAGAGTTGACTACTATTTAAATATGAATGACACAAATGTGGAAATAGGATTAGCTCTTATTGTAACCATTAAAATGATATTCTAGTTGTGATATTGCTTAGTCCACTCGAAATGTTTAAAATATTTAAACATTTTAATAAAATGTGAAAATCGGGTTCAAAATATAAAATATGATTTTTCACAATTTTTTTCATACATATATTTCCACATATTTTCTGAAGTCGGTAGTAAGATTATTATTGTCATTATTAATGTTTGGCCACACAAAAGTAATAGAATTAAAACAGAGCGTTTCGGTTTTATTGCATTTTATATTCTGATTCTTAGAATGCAGCAAAAACACACCACAATTTTTTAAACTACATTGCATTATTATATTGTAGTTAAGTTAAAAACTGACTTATAATAAATTAAAAATATACTTACTGCTGTCCGCAGTTTTTTTTTGTGTGAAAAAGAAAACTACAGGTAAATCCAACAGTGCACGGCTTAAGCGCATTAAAAAAATTACGTATAACATGATTATACCTAATTATTTTTAAATTAGTTTAAATACACAAGTTTTCAATAATAACCTTATTATTATACTTCCATTTATTCAATAATTTTATGTCAAACTACAATAAAAAAAAAATTGGAAAACCCAAAAATGCACAACTCATAATGCTCATAATATGATCATCATTTAGGTCACTCCATATAGTCCAAGACGTAATTAAGTATGTTTATATATACATTCTACTTACTTTTAGTACATACGTAGTACTATTATTTATTTTGTACTTCTAAAATATTGTAATAAAAATCTGTGATTATAATAATAATCAAGTATGTATCAAATTGGTTTTTTCGGATATTTTGTATTTGTACAGCGATATTTTTGACCACGAGCCGCTGCAAACAACCGATACAGTACCCACTCACGACGGCTGCTGAGGCAGAAGTGAGCCTGTGAGGCAGTCTGTTTAGTAAAATAAATTATTACAAGGCTGCTCAAAACACTGAAAATTTCGGGATTTCTAAGCCGACAAAATTATAACTAAACAAAACAAAATTAAACTGCCATTTACATTCCGTGGCTTCCCACATGATAGTAGATTGAGTTGAAAAATAATTGATATTTTCAAAAGTTTTCGTGTTAAGCCACTAAAACCACTTGTTTATGTAAAAATAGCAATTAATCGATTTAAAAAAAAATAATAAGTTCAACAATCATTTAACTTTCTGACAATGTGATTTTTATATCATTTATATGTACTACCTGTTCCTCACGACTGCGCCCGTGTGTAATTTAGGGTTTTAATTTTTTTGTTTTTTTTTTTTTTAATTTTTAATTTTTTTAATTTTTTTACGCAGCTTAGACAGAAGCAGACAGACAGACAAAAATTTTAAAAAGTGTATTTTGGTTATAAGTACCATTTATACTTTCATATGCATTTAGTAAAACGCTGTAATTTTGACATTACAAACAGACACTTCAATTTTATTTATTTGTATAGATAGGATTGTTAGATACGATTTCATGCGACGAAACGTTGGAATCTTGATTTTTAGGCCCTCGTTGAACATACTACGCGCTTCGCGCTTAAGGCGTGCAATATTTGATGTTAATTTTTCAGGTAAGAAAAATGTCCTTCCTGTGTTAAACCCAAACGGTATTTTTTCTCCACTAGCACATAAGAGTTCTTTACTAGCACAGAAGGAGTTTTCTAATCTTGGGACTCTTCGGTTACTGGGAGAATTAGCCTTAATCGCATGTTGATGATTGCAGTACCAGATGTCTCGCATCTTTGATGCTGCTTCTCGCCGGTCAGCGTATATTCCGTCAGGCGTAAACGAAACGATTAAATACGCCATATAATGGAATCCATAATGAAATCGTTGTGGCATATCCCATAGTCGCAGCATTATATTTACAGTACATACTCGTATATAGCTGCAGTACGTATTAACAAAAAAATAATGTACGGACACAGAAACAAAATTAGTTTTATTAAAAGTAGTGATGTACATTCTGTAAGTACTAGGAACAAGCAGAAGCTAGTAATACAAAATATTCGACTTCAAAGAATAAGTAATTCCTTCATGGGCCAATCTATACATACGTTTTTACTACAAATTTCCTGAAAATATGTAGCACTTATCAAAACAACATATCAAAACAAATAGTTTTCATTGTTCAACATATTATAATTTATTTTATAATACGTTCCGTATTAAAAGTTCTTCACGGGATAGAAGTTTTTTCTCTGCACCAGTGGTAAAAGCATAAATGATTTTCAATGAGTATTCTGCAAATTCTGCAAAAATAGTCTATCTGTGCCTAATTTCATACAAATCCATGAGGCATGTATGCTACATTAAGTGACAAAGATCCACACATATTTACAATATTTCTGCCCATAAGTATGTATTTAACAATTATAATTTATTTCACAGTTGTCTATGCAATTATTTAATTTTTATCGTATTTTTTGAAAATATACTTGTTATATAATTATTCAGAAAACGCAAGCGTTATCAGTTGAAATAAACAATTACTCTAAGTTAGAGTTTTACATAATCTAGAGCCGAGCTACCTGTTGCCAGGCCGCCACGCGCCCACAATTATTGCAATTTACGTTGCAAAATGGCCGTCCACTTAACATCAGTGCTACGGACTGTTGCACTTCACATTTAAATTGACGTTATTATTATGATTGATAGACTAGGAAAAATCCGATATCATATTTCACACTAGCGCCATCCCGTTGCATCGCTCGCGCCGGATACGTATTATCTATCTATCTATATTATAATAACACGCTAACACGACGTCTGTCTGAACAGGCATCACCTAAATACTGTGAACCGATTTGGATGGGACTTTCAATGACAGATAGCTGATGTTATAAGGAGTAACTTTGGCTACTTTTATTTTAAGAAAAGATTAGGGTTGCGTGCAAAAAAAAATAAAAGTCATGAAATCCAATCGCAATAAATTCCACGCGGGCGAAGCCGCGCGGTACAACTAGTATTAAATATGACAACTGGCATCAAAATTTAACTAAATCTTATTAGCGAATAATATTAATATTAGTCGTTAATATTTTTCAATTGAAAGGATAATAGCTGAGCTTGCCATGCTTGGCAAAAGAATTGGCAACTGTAGTTGTTATTTCAGACAGATGCTGTTTTTGGTAATTCACCGCTAGTCCACAAAAAAGTCCTCTCGACTATTACAGAGTTTGTTCATCGTCTCCTTAGGTGTTGTAAGAGACTACTGTAGAAAAGACCACAAAGATCTACCTTCCTTGGTTTTCGACAAATGGCGGTATAGCCATCTCTTTATGCCAGGCGTAAAATACAGAGATGGGGAACAGCGTCAACGGTGCGAGATTCCTGGTACTGCGATCGTCATTAAACTTGCCATACATGACGATTTAGGGAAATCCTCTTTACAAGGTAATGCCAGCAATGAAGTTTTGTAGGTCAATGAAGAAGAAGAAGATGAAAAGTTTATATATCCTTTTTACTGCCATTAATTTTTCAAATTGTTATCAATTTCGATTTCAATGGACCCATAATGTACGTGTCAAAGTAACTCCCCCTCTCCCCCTTCCCCCGCCCCCATCACTACATAAATTTTGTATAAGGTATCCTGAGGCCTTTATAACATGTACCTACGTCTATGCCAAATTTTCATTAAAATTCCTTCAGCCTTATGATTAAATGCCAAACATCTAAACAGACAAGTTATAAGGATATATATATATATATATATATATATATATATATATATATATATATAATATATATATATATATATATATATTTTATATAAATAAATATATAATATTATATACATACCTATTAGGATAAGGATTTACCATTCAAAAAATTGTTATCTGACAGACATTCAAACTTCGTATTTATATTTATTTATTGAGACTTCCGTCGTACACGTGTTCGGTTATTTTATTTCATGGTCTCAAGCACCCTTCAAAACAAATTGTTATTATTATTATTATTTTGTATGCTAATGACCATTAATTATTATTTTATATGCTAGTGAACATTTCTGTCACAACACGAAGACGGGTAGACATAGAATGAAATTTGCCCACAGAACGTTAAAATATCCTTCTTCATTTAAATATAAACTTCTGGAACATACCGGTTTTCCAACGCGCAAACAAATCAATAATTCATTCGCGCGTTAATAGTTTACGAACGTCACCCACATAATAATCGTTTTGTAGCCCTTTGTGCAATATGGAAATTATGGATAATGAACGCCTATATACGTACCCGATACCCGTAATGTCAGGTCGCCGTCGTTGGTCATTATGAATGTAGACCGTTACAAAATGTATATTCGTTGAACAAATGGAGGAAACAATTCTAACGATTGCGTAAACCACGCTTGTCCTTCTACCGATCTCTTTCGGCCTTATAATGCCCGCATTCACACTATCACTGCACTATCGACCTTAATAGAACTTGTATCGTTTTATTATCTTAATGCATCAGCCGGTAGCGGTGCGGAAGTCTGCAATTACTAAATACAGCAAGTACTTTAAGTAAACGTTACTGTAAGTAAAGCCAGGTGTATCACTTATATTATTCTACGTACTCTTGAACGTTTGAAGGACTCTAATTAATATAATATGTATAAATACTGCATATTTCTAATCATAAACTTATATTGCATGTCTTTCGTCGCTGTTTTCTAAATTGGAAGGTTGCTGGTGATTGCAGACTGGGCAAATTTAAATCTGTATCCTTAAGTTCTATTATACGGTTTTAGGGTTTCCTCATGTATTTGAATTGAAATTATTTACAACACGTTTTACTTGGCGGTAGGGCTACTTTTGTGCCTAGGTGTCTATCTGGGTAGGTACTTTCTTCCCTTCTTTGGAGCCAAATAGCAGTGGCTGCTGGTATCTATGGACTGTAGTAGCCGCTTACCATCAGGTGGACAGTAAGTTCGTTTATCACTTCGGTATTATAAAAAAAAGTACGTGGACAAACCAGTTTATGGTGTATTAAAAACCACTTTCAATTGCCAGTTTTCTTTACTAAGACGTGATTAAAATTCTACTCTCATTTATTTGTTAAAGATATTGTGTTGTATTATCTCACAAAACCATACAAAGACCGTAACCTGAAAAAACATCTGCAGAAGATGTGTCATCCATTCAATTTTCATTTGCCTGTTCGGAAAAATGAGCAGGGATTAGAAACGATATCATAGAATTACATACAGTTAGTTCAAAATTCGTTCCAAAGGTAAGCTTTCAATTATCTTTGTTGAGGCAATCATCGCAACGAAATTACTGTTGAAATTCAATTTCATTCCATTTCCCATCGGAGTGCTGGCATGGTTGCGAGATTTCTTACATTATGTAAAATCTAGGTCACCCCTTATCATCACGTATAAACAGAAACGTGTTAAATTTGGTCTTGACTTGTGTATTTTATGCGCGCAAAGATTATCCATCTAATTTGTAAGTCCTGTCATAGAGTGTAATGTGTTTTCATCGAATGGATATTCAAATAACACTACCGACTTGGTAATATTGTTTTTTAAGTAGAAAATTATTTTTGGTTTTCCTCATAAGGAGCTTTCGAACTTTATTTAAATGATAGCTGCTCAGTTCATCAAGCTAGATAAGATTCTAATTTCAATAAGTACATAGGATAAAGTTCCAAAGGTTATCACTAAATACGACTTTGCAGCGTCTTGCAGCGTCTCCTATACCATAATATCATCTCTTAGGTGTCGTAAGAAGCGACAGAGGGATACTGAATCAGGAGATGGGCAGCAACATCTTCCTGATGAAAACCTAAAATAATAAAAAAAATCTGTGGCTTCCATCCCGCCAGCCAAGCCTGACAACTATGGCAAAATCCCTCCTGTGAAATCAGAAATCAGAAATCAGAAATGTTTATTTGCTTTAAACATGGTAGTACAAAGATCTTAATATAGTGATACCAGTATGTCCTCATGTTTGACTTATAACTGTCATGCAAATTTAAAAGTAGTTACATTTGAATCTACTTAGAACTAAAAATAAGTTAATAGACTAAATATAAAATAATGGTAAACATCAATCATAGACAGAACATTACATAAGATTTATAAATTGTATAATATTTTATGTCAAATTATCTATGGGGAGGCCTATGTTCAGTGGGCAACAGTGATCTACTTTCGATACATTTTACGAGTCCTATTTTGCGTTGTTCTAACCTTTATAACTTATTATGGAATGTTGGTACATATAAATATTCATTCTAATTTAATGAAAATAATATTAAAAATTTTATCATGTTTATTTTTCATTAATATGAAATCCCGACGAAAACATATAGCTGACGTTAAACATTGACATTCGGGTGAATCTGCAGGATCTATGAACTTGTTGGGGACCGCCGCGTAGCCGCTCTTACGTAAATTTTATTGACCAAATATCCTTACAAAAAATGCCTCTTCACTTTTTTTATAGGATAGAGTGGCAAACGAGTACACAGTCCACCTGATGGTAAGTGGTTGCTAAGGCCCATAGACCATCTACATCTATCCTCGTTTGCGAATCAAAATGCAGATGCATTGTCTGAGTGAGGACTAAGATGGAATGCCTCTTTTCCAGTAAAAGGGGTAGCCGGTTCTCTACACTCACCATACGAAACATAGCAGTGTTAAGCTGCTATTTTACGCTAGTATTCTGTGAGAGCATGGTCCTTCCCCGGTCGAGCCGACCCATTCGTGCTACAACTATACTATATTAGTAGGATAGTTGTAGCACGAATGGGTCGGCTGCAGCATGACTCTACCACGTATGCCACTAATGCGTGCTGATAATGAAGTAGAACGAGTGATAATTATGATATGATATCAGGACGTTAATCACCTCTCCTAAAAAGAGAATCCCAGCTAAAACCTCTGATTTCGAAGTAACTTAAAAATAAACGCGATGAAATCTGTAATATTATTTTTACTAATTATATAGTATTCTTGTAAATTTAAGGAAACATTATGTTCATTATCATTTAAATTTTTTTCTTTCTTTACGAAAACAAAACTGTTAATACTCAAAGTTTTTTTTTACATTAAATCGGTGTGTTAATAAATTGTTAAAACTCTCGCTTTTATTTTACGGTAAAACTGGTGTTTCTAAAATTAAACTAGTTCTCATAGACGTTTACTGAAGTTATAAAACAAAATAAAGTTTGATTGGATCTTAAAATCAAGTAGCTTCGCTTTTAAACGCTCCCAACGACCTCGGTTAAATTACAAACCATTTGTTATTGAGCGGACTGTCATTATAAAGTCGGCATTATCTCATCATTCGCTTTAAGTATGACGTCAGCTTACGAACTGAGGTAGAATTATTTTGCACGTTTTTTTTTTCTTTGAGGGAAATGAGCGTCTGATAACATAAGTAATGTTTAAGTACTCCGTTATTTTTTTTTACCAGCCTTTAATGGTTTTGATAATGTTGTCGTACCGGTCTCCATGGACTCGGGCGGATTCGACAAAGATAAATATTAGTGACATCTTTTATTCCTAACAAATGATGAAACCATTATCATCGAACATACACTTGTCCTTTAGGTTGCTACAAAGCACTGAAGACCACCATCGTCCTGCGACTTCCTACAAGCCTCAGTAGACCGTTATTCTATTTAATGAGTATTCGCCAAACACCGTACTTGTCTCTACAAGATGGCGGAGTAAACATCCGATTAAAGCCGAATTTGTCAAATTTTCAGTTTACCAGTCACAAGAAACATTACTTAGGGCCTGCACCGCGCACTATACATACAAAATGTGATGATAGAGGTGATCTAATCCTTGTCCAAATCATGTTTGTGAAAGGTCTTTCTAGAGTAGTGAACTGCATCATAAAATATGATCTACATAGAAAGTTGAAAGTTTAATTAAATGACTGTCGTCATGTTGCGGGTAACCGCATGAGGATATTACAATAATGGACCTGGTTAATGTCGTTTAACTTTCATATAGCAACATCTGCAAAACTGTCGCATCATCCTTTTACACGAGAGGAAATAATAGTGCAATATGGCTCGTTGTTTAAAACGTCTTATATTTAAGAACGCGCAACTATAGATTTTGTAACAAAATTTGTATGATTTTGATTGCAGTTCTTATAATCTGCCTATTCTAGTCTTTTTAATACGTAACAACCAGAGACACGCAGATGACTCAAAGAGAAACGTATTTACGTGGACCGTTCGCAACCAGGAGAGACAGCAGCATGCTACAGATATTTAACATCTTTTGTTTTTTTTTTTTATAATTGTAGAATATATGTGTAAGATTTCAAAAATTGTATTTAGTTTCACTTTAAGAAAATGACCTGCAGAATAGCTATAAGTACGGATGATGCTTGTTTTGTCAGGCATGGGGCGATAATTTTCGCACAACAGTTTAGTTGAACGTTAAACGGCTTAACTGTAGTGCGGCGAACGTTTCGCACACTGTCGCTAAATCTGACGCCCGCTAAACTCGATATTTATTTGCAATTCCGCATTGCCGTCGGTGTGGTCCGAACTTTATACGTGTTTTACATGTTGTGCTAAATGCTACATAGTTTGGGGGCGCAGCCGCTGAGTAAATGTTTTTTGAACAAAAGAGCTAATAGAGCAACTGCTGTTAAATCGCTACTACAGCTTATACATATTTGTGACTCGCTTTAAATAAATAAATCTCGGCTGCCACCCCTTAAAGAGACATCAATTTCCTTATAGCCTGTTGTTATGGCTGGCTTTCTCACGTTTTTTACCAAGACATTCAGAGAGTGATACTTAACTCTAGATGGACTACTAGACAGAAAAGCTTCTTACCAGTACGAGGTCAATACTTATGTTATAACGGGTGTTTAATTAAAGAGCTGAAAGATTTCAATTGAAATGAAACACACACACACGCACACACACACACACACACACGCACACACGCACACGCACACACGCACACACACACACACACGCACGCACGCGCGCCCGCACGCACGCACGCACGCACGCACGCACGCACGCACGCACGCACGCACGCTCGCACGCACGCACGCACGCACGCATGCACGAACACACACACACACACACATACACACACACACACACACATACACACACACACACACACACACACACACACACACACACAGACAGTAAATTAACTGGTTTTATTCGTAAGGTTGTTTAATAGCTATGTATTTATAAGGTTATTTTTATTTGAACTGACTACAAATTCTTGCACTAATTTAATGATGTAAGCGGTAAGCGTGCAATCCAAGATCCTTGCGCAAAATCTTCCATAGAATCGATGACACAGGCCAAGTTCATACGCACGATGACGAATCGATGAATTAAGATCTTTTTCAACACTGGCCTTAACGGCGGCGATATTTTCATCTGTGCGCACTCAGTACATTCCTGTTAGAGTTTTGGAATCCCGAAAGAGTAAATGTAGGGCATATTTTTTATTGTTTTGCGAATAGCCGTCACAGTTGTTAGAATATATTGTACAGGACGTAAACTTGCCGTAACACTCGCCCGAGCCGCGATCTCCATAGAAAGTCTTTGCTTATTGAGTATTGTTAGATCTAAAAAATACCCCTAAAATTATCCGTACAGATTTAGTTATCATAATAGATTACTAACTTTGGATAAGGTCATTAGAGGATCAGTCGTCATATTAAAATTGTCTCAAAAATCCATCTGATCAGGAAACTAATGTTTTGAACTAGCACTAAGTTCAAAAAAAAAATAATGTAGTTCTAAGTATAGCAGTAATATAAATCTTCATCATGTTCCTATCATGAAATCGAAAATACCATGAGCACATTCATCCTACACATGTTGTTTAGTAAACTTATCGGTCATATTGTTAACAAATATATTATAAGGTGCACATTTGCACCTTTTGTTTCGGAATATACATATTATATGTCTGCCTATAGTATCCAAATTATTTCTAGTACACTATTCGCTTAATATTTTATTTACAAAAATGCTATTTTACGTTGAAGACATTTTTACATATTTCATGGTTAAAGCAAGCAGATTTAAGCTTATACTTGTCGATTATATAAATAAATTAAAAGTCATCGACTATCTAAAGCTACATATACAAAATAATTCACCATCCGGATGTTTGATGGTTGTGGGAACAAAGCAGAGATATGCCGTTCCTGGCGGAAATTATCCATAACGTTATCTGTGTTATTCAGAGGCTAACAACATTCTAGTTAAAATAATAACTCCACCAAGAAGCACCTTATAACGTTAATTCTTTAATGAATAACAAATACCTTGTACAAAATTTATGGACAGCCACGACCATAATAAAGAAAGAAAATAATTTTCATTCGTATTTAGCTGTGGCATTCTTTGGGGGAGGCCTATGTTCAGCAGTGGACTTGTGAAGGGCTGTAATGATGATGATGATGATGATTTAGCTGTTAGTATTTCTTCCTTTTTTCTAGTAAAAGCCAAAACTACGAACAAAAAATTTATATATTTGCAAATAATGCACTCACTTCGTTTCGCATTTCTCAAAGTAAATATCTTTAGCAGGTATTTTATTTATTTTATATAATATTGCCTTGATTTTTTACTTCACATGTCCAACCCTCATAGTTTGCGTGTATTGTCCCGGTCGTTGGCCCTTAGTTGAAGGTACGTCGTCGTGCCACGTCAATCATCCCCTCACCCGGAAGCGGACAAGGTTCGACGGACGACCTTTGTAAAGGCACAGCTCAGTGACCTTGGTTACATGTTTCATAAGGGTAAGGCCACAGAAATCTAAACAGTGAACTTTAATGTAACTTTGTGATATTGTTATTATATTATTAGGTGTACGAATAAATGTAAGTCGGGGTAGTGGCGGTGTGAGAATATTCGCAGCATCTTCCTAATAACAACTCAAAATAATAGGAAACTTGTTGTCAACCCATGGCAACGCCAATCATGGCAACTATGGCAAAATTCTCCCTATGATGTCATTTATGGCAGTGGACGTTTTAGGCTGTAATGGACTAAAAATTTAAAACTTAAAGGATACAACAATTTTAAAGGTGACATTGTGTTACCGTATAGTGATACCAGTTAATTTATTTAAACTTACTTAATTAGTTATTTTAAAAAGAGATGAATATTAAATAAAGCATCAGTTTTAAATAAATATTTATATTAATTTGTTGATTGCATTGCTACGTTTACAGCTGTAGTTCGCAATTAATAAACATTTATACTCCTAGTAACTTCTAGAAAATATCAAGTGTTATATCATGCCTAATTATATCATACAGCGTGCATAACTTTATGAGAAATAAAAACTTACTGTTACTAAACATAATGACCTTAATCGTCCAAGTGTAATTTGCAAGTATATACAACATGTAACAAAAACCCTGTGGTTCCCGTTAAGTACATTATCAGGATCAGTATCCAAACCTATAGAAATAACTTTTTTTTTAAAAACTCGACCATATTTTTTTATTTTATTATTTTTTTTTAATTTTATGTGGTTTTATTACCTCTCACTGATGCTAAAGCTAAGTAAAGCGGGGTCTTTGAGAATCCTCTTACTCCCCAGACAATGCAGAGGTAATAAAATCACATACAATTCACATAAATTATTTTTAAAAAAATGAAAAAAAAAATTGTTCGAATTTAAAAAAAAAGTTATTTCTATACGTTTGAATAATGATCCTGATAACGTACTTAACGGGAACCACAGAGTTTTTGTTACATATTGTATATGTGTTATTTTCTACGCTACGTATTATATTTATCAAATACTATATTTTTTAATTAACAATGCGCTCAAGACCTTACTATATTTTCTAAAGTAAGTATACCTTTTACGAAATAAATTAATACCAATTGTGTCATTCTGTGGCGAAGCTAAAAATGTAAGGAAACCTGTTTGCCGAATATATTATTCATGCTGAACCCGCCAACCCGCAATTGCAATAACGCTTAATACAAGGAGGATGTCTGCGCCGCTGTAAAAAGTCGTGGTAGCTCCAGGGTCTTTGGTTTCATAATATGCGAGTAAGCCGAGATTGATCCCCGTGTCCGTTCCATCAAAATATTTAATTGCAGTTTTGAGCACACGCTCGACGATAAAGAAATGCTGTCAGTAAAAGTTACATAATTCTTAAAAAAAAGATTTCAGCATCTTTGAACTTACGGAAAATGCTTTTAAAATCTCTTGGGTATTATTTTTCTAATGGAAAATTATTTTAAAGTGCGTATTTTGTTCTTATACATCGTGTTAGGTTCAATAGTAATATACTTTATATTACATAGTTTTTGTTTGTTATTTACTGACACAAGTGTCCATGGGCTACATTGACATTTTACCAGAAGATAAACTATTAGCTCGGTTAACATCTATTATAAAAATATCATCAACTAAGGTTACAACATTCTATTAAAGTCGCTATGAAATAAAATATTATGTCTGACTTCATTTATCAAACCGAAACCGCACCTCGTACACGCTACAAAATTCGACATTACGAGAGATGGGACTCATAGAATATCGATGTTTCTATCGAAAATTATCGATAACTGATTTATTAACTTTTCCACCGCGATATTATTTGATTTTTTTATAGACTAACACACAATCGAGCACACAATCCAGCTGCTGGTATGTACCATCAGCTGGATTGTGTGCTCCACATGGATGCTATAGCCCATAGATATCTACATTTATGCTTAATAAAGAGTTAAAATTGCGTTGTCACCAATGAGTACTAAAATGGAATGCCTCGTTTTCAGTAAAAAGAATCTTGGGTTCTCTACACTCACCATACGAAACGCAGATGCATTGAGCTGCTATTTTATGCTGGTATTCTGTGAGAGCGTGATCCTTCCCCGCTCGACCCGACCCATTTGTGCTACAACGATTATATTAGTATATTATTACCATAGCTGCAGAGTGGATCTACCATGTTTTAAATTGTATGAATTTAAAATAAATATTTTAAATACTTACTTTGAATTTAAGGTAGTGAAATTAAAACTTAATTAAGGTAAATTGTGACATTTAATTAATAAATATCTAAAAACAGAAAAAAATCACCACGGGTATAAGAGACTGTTACAAATCCAACCACCTATAACGTCACATCTCCTAATTCAATTTAATTGTACGACCCGAAAACAATAATTTTTAAAGGAAACAACGAGCTAGCAATATTTATATGATCGAGGAAATATCATCATGTAATAAAATTTATAAAATCGAATACAGTTATTTTATTAATATTGTGTTCGTTTTAATTAAATCGTGACAAATATGAGGTAACAGACTGCAAGTCAGTACTAGTTATTGATACTTCGTTATAAGAGCTATTTTAAGACTAGGAAATGAAACCGCGATGAATTAATACATAGACAGATCATCTAATTCCATCTCTCTTAGTTCAAATTCTATTAGCGTTTCAGACGCAACCGGTTGTGAAAGACTGTCATTAACTTTTTAATATCTTGCACGGACTGCATCCGAAAGGAAACTGGTGGCTGCGTCGCTCACTGTGGTCTTATTTTATACAACGAATCGAAACTTTGAAAATTTGTTATCCATTATGCGTCTATATGTATCGAATATTTTAGAATAAAAAGTAAACATTCAAAAAACTATCTTACATTAAGTTTTATATTCGAGAGTTTGCATAAATGAAGCTGTGTCTGGGAATGATATTGACAGAATTAGTAGCCAAAAATAAGAAGAACGTGCCATATCAGGCCTGTTCCTGTTCTTTTTATAGTGTATGGACGAGGGTTGTCTATACAACAGATAAATCTACAAATCTGTAACTAATAAATCTCGATTGTGTAGTAGCAAATCAGTCTTATCATATTTTCAATTCTTGGTAGTGTACCATTAGTAAATAACAATAATATAGTTAATAGAAACAGGTGTTTATTTGCGGAAATCTGTTATATTAAAGTTGGAAAAAATTACCTTGCGTACATCCGCTCGATAAAATAAAATAATGTATCTTACCTAGTTTGAAGAGCACCTCCCGCCCTCCTTTATTTGCGTGCACTATCCCCGTCACCACTAATCCCAGCACCACTACACTACCACCACACACTTTATAACGTGGTAGAGCCATGCTGCAGCTATATTAGTAGTATAGTTGTAGCATGAATGGTTCGGCTCAACCGAGGAAGGACCACGCTCTCACAGAATACCAACGTAAAATAGCAGCTTAATGTGTTTCGTATTGTGAGTGTAGAGAACCGGATACCCTTTTTACTGGAAAAGAGGCATTCCATCTTAGTCCTCATGGGTGACAACGCATCTGCATTTTGATTCGCAAACGAGGATACATGTAGATGTCTATGGGCCACAGCTACCACTTACCATCAGGTGAACTGTGTGCTCGTTTGTCACCCTATTCTATAAAAAAAAAACTAGGAAAGACACACCACATACGACAAAACGACAAGTGTTTCGCCTCTACACGAGGCATCTTCAGGTGACGTAGACTCTACGACGGCTGACCGCTAAGCTGAGCTTATTATCGGTAATCGAAGATATCACAACGCTTTTTGAAACAACACTTGGTGATATATCTAAAAACCTTTTTAGGTATCTTTTTACTCCGAGCCAATGTGTACTCTTCACCCAAATTTCTCTTCACCTTTCGCACATTTTTTTTCCATTAATTTTCATTCTTTATTTTCTTTTTTCCTTTATTTTTCGGGGGAACATATTCACTCAGGTCATAATTTGCATCATACTCACTAAAATCACTAATTTCAGACATTTTTTAACTTTAAATAAGTTTTTAAAAACTGCAGGTCGTAAAGTGTTTGAAATTTACACATTTGTAATCTATGCAACAAGGGCGGAGCGCCTCCTTCAAAATAAATGATTCCCACGCGGCCTAGAAGCGATAGATCGAAATGAGTTTTTGTCACCAAATACTAGATGACGCATTACATATTTTAATACAATAACATCAAAACGGGCTTTGGGTACCGAACGCCCTTGTTGGTCCCAATGCTTCAATTGTAATTGCATTGCGCGTTATGTCTCTGTAATTGTTTTAACAGAATACGTAGAATTAAAGTCGCCAATGAGCATTAAACGTTGCCGTATTTGATTTTACGTTTGTTCAGTACTATCCACCTTTTTCTTTACGAATTGTTTACGCTACGAGTAATGTTTTTACATCAGGGTTATCGGGTAGTGCGCCACAGCTGACAATGGAGCACTTGCTTGTCTAGACTCGACGGACATTGAAATGATTTGACCTTTGAAACAATTGCCTTTCTTTATTAATTCGCATTGCTCCGGAACTCTAAAACAGTTACGGTTTCAAGGTGGCACATTATAGCTTTATATCATTAACTATCATCTTGTTTATAATCTCGGAACTTAATATGTAACAACAATGTAGGATATGTAGTATGTAATGTAGGATACTTTTCGTTCGTTTCCCTATCGACATTATTTTCTCTCATGAAATGCAAAGACTGGCTAATAAAAACAGAACGTAGTATAACAGCGCTTCGGAAACTTGCTTTTTGTTTTCAACATCAGTAAAACGCGTCTTGACGCTTGATTAGAATAGATTTTACGACTTACTTCGGTTGGATTAAAGCAAAACTTCATAAACACGTTGATTTAATCCTCTTTGTGTACGTTAATCTACCTTAAATGCTGGTCGTGATATTCTATTATCTATCTGTTACAGCCTATAAGACCACTGCTGCACATAACCTCGCCATAGATTGCTTCATAAGGAGAATATTTGCCATAATTGCCACGCTTGGCAGGTAACTTGCTAGCTAACTATTAACGATGATTTCAAATATGGTGTTTCAAATCATTTCGTGCTGTTATTTTATACGTTGATTACTATACGTTATTTTTCCTCATATTATTAACTAACTGGAATAACCTGTTACAATAATCGACAAATCGAAAAAACTATCGCTGATATGGAAAGGGGGCCTTTGTACACCGTCATAAGTTCCCCTCGTTTTCGTAAATTTTTGTAAATAACATGAATTCAGTCCGGGGGCGGGAAGGTCAGTTTTCATTGGTTCCTCTGTAAACGAAGAGCCTCGTTCAAGGTGAACCTGGCGCCATCGCCAGCGTCGATATGAACGAAAATAAACAATCGTGAAAACGTTATTCATTGGCGAAATCTTGTTTTCTGTCAAGATTTTTTGTTGCAAAATTAATATTGTTTTTGAAGATGAAACTTATTTAAACTTTTCCTTAAAATCATAACATTGTTTTGTGCCAAATGTTTATAGTTTACTTAATTTGCATAATTCTTTTATGTAAAGTAACCTTAAAACCATAAAATTAATTTTGCTACTAAAATATTATTTTAATTATAAATTAATTTTGATGCATATTATAAAAATATCATAAACTTATTACGACTTTAGATGTATTAAAAATAAACCGTATTATGGTACGCGTCGCGAGCTAGCAAAATCCGATATAATCCAGCCTCACTAGGCGTCGCGGAAGTATTAGCCGGAATAATTTATTCACGCGACGGCTTCTCCGACGCGATTTTAATTTTAAATGAAGCTAATATTTTTGACGACACATCTGATTCAGCAAAGGATTCACTTTTGTGACTGTCTGACATTCATGCGCGGCGTTTATTGTATTCACTTGTGTTAGTGCTGTAAATTTTAATTTAAAATACAAGTGATAATCGAACCTCCAGTCCGCCTGATGGTAAGTGGCTAAGTCGTTACTTCAAATAAAATTCCTAGAAGATGCGTTGTCACCTTCGAGGACCAAGACGAAATGCCTCATTGCCTGTACATATACTGACTATACTGTTCAGACCAAAACACAGTAGTGCAGACGCTGCTGTTTGATGGCAGTTAATATATAAAAGTTGATAAATTAATTTTGGCACTTTTATAAACGTATTTTTTGTATTTCGTACTACATTATAACAGAAAACCAAGTCCTTTAATACAGTGTTTACAAGCTAATAAAGTATTATTATTTACGCCAAATATAATTTTATTTTTAGTAATTTTAGGTCAATATGCGTAAAAATTCTTGAAGCGATAGAAGTTAATTATGTGGGAGGTATAACTTTGATTTCTTAAATTTGATCACTGGTAATACCACGCTTATACATAAGTACGCTAAAATAGGTGGGTAGATTTGAGAAACCTTACCTTCCCAGAAATATATTCATTATAGTTAGGTATATTAATAGATCTGTGGTAGCTTACTTGAAATCGTAATTTTATAGTACTGAATTCGATTTTTTCCGAAATCCGAGGGCATGTGAAGTCTGTCAACACGCAATAAGGCAGCACGGCATCCTCTTCATCGCTCTAAAAATTCTCTCATAAATGAGAGGAGCTCTGTAAATAGCATTAGTGTTATAAATATGCGGTATTGAATATAGTATACAAGAGCCAAGATAGTCCTGAGCTTTGAATCCATCACTCGAACATTCCTTAGTACCTTCATTTAATATAGTATGTGGGACCTAAGATAGGTTCGGGCTTGGAATTCATCGCGCGGACATTTCACAGCTTCTGCATTTAATATACAACATGCAGAGTCCTAAATTTTGAATCCTTAACTCGAACATTTTGAAAGCTCCTGCATTTAAATCGTAACGAATAATAGCCCCCTACGAAAAAACAGGGGTCTTATGAGTTTGTAGTGTGTATCTGAGCATCATAGCTCTTAGCTATGTTTCAAGAAAATCTGTTCAGCCGTTTGAAGATCATCAGCATTTCGGGAGTTTTTAAAAATTTTAAGCTATACTCTCACAAAAATACTAACTAAAAAAATGTTGGCTCGTTCTATCGGGTGCTGGCCGTCTGGGTCAATACGCTTTAAACGTTTTATTTTCACCGTAAATCATCGTGTTCATATCGGTCAATATATTGTTTTTATGTATTTACTACAAAAATATAAACTTCATGTACATAGCAATTTGTTTTCAACTTTGTTTTGCTGTTTGTTGATAAAAAAATAATAATAAATGACGTACTTATAGTTGAAATGTCAACTTCTTCGAGGAACAAAGGCAAACCCGAACGTGATTCCGGATGAAAAGGCGATTGTTCCGTACCATTTATCACCGGTCTACGGTCTATAGACCAAACAAAAGTTCCGATCGTTACCAACAAAGCAAAATGATAACTAAGATGTTACAAATTAAGTTTAAATTATATTGACGCGACATTATCGTCATTATCTCTCTCCGCACGCGCCTCTTACGGCTGTCTGTATGATTTACAGCGTACTCCTTTGAAGGGTACCATTGTTAGCTTAACAACTCCAAACACTATTACACAATCGGCTCGTTTGACGCCTGGTGAAGGTTATCTCGAACTGCACGCGTTCTGCACTTTTAAGGCGATTATTTATTGGATAAACTACAATCAATAAAGACTTTTTTCTTTAGTATTGTTTGTTGACATCTCTGCGCTCGGCGGCTTAAGTTTGACTTCTTCTTTATCAGCCCGTGAAGTTCCACTGTTAGAAATGGACTTTTTCCGTTGGGTTTGAAAGCAAAATTTCCCGCTTTGCTTTCATCGTCATATCGATCGGCATATCCCATATTGTCGCTTTTAACGATAGCCACGTGACGAAATGGGGTGATGGATTCTCATATGCCGCCACGAAACGGCAACCTTCAAATATTGATAACATTATGTAAAAAAAATCCATGAAAACAAAATAATTTTCCGTGTATTATAAACTTACTTTTCCTATTCAAATATATTTCATCTTATTTTAACTTTCAAAATTAATTTCTTTCAAGCTTTGAAAGAAAGGAAAGAATAGATGTACTCTTCTTTCCTCAATAAAACAAAAATCATTACTTTTAGTGTGATTTGTTGATAACCTTAAACTTATTTCGAGGGTTTAAATAACACTAGCATAGAATTATTACCCAGTACGTAATAATTCTATGAACACTAGTTTTTACGGAGGGTCGCGTATATTAACTTATTTTATATTCCCGACGTTTCGAGCACTTTACTTTTAGCTGGTCACGGGGTACCGCTTAAATATAAGAAATCATTATTTCATGGGTTATAATATTTGTCGTGCAGTTTATCGATGGTATTTCACGTTCTCTATCTCTCCGATGATCGTATCGAAGGTGTGCTATTTGCCATTACAGACATTGAAAGTTTGAAATTCCATTGATTGGCCTATTTTTGTTATGTTGGTCTTATTTCAGAGAGTTTGAACTAATAACTTTTTGATTAATTACTTATTTATATTTTGTTGCAATAATCATTGTAGATCTCAAAGGTCGAAACCTATGCAATAATTTTCTGTTTTCCATTCTAAACTAAATTTTTCAATTATATAAAAAAGTACGTTACTAAAAAAAAAACTAGATATTATATAAACTCAAACCTAAAGAAATTATAAAAATAATATACAAATCTCGGATTAAATAAGAAAGCATTAGAAACAAACTACTTACTTTTTTCTTTTCCATAATTTATCGTCATGGTTTGTCCGCATATATATCGATGATGCTATTGTACAAAAATGTACATATAAATTTTACCTTTTGAAATTTTGTAAAATATATTTTTTTAACAAAATAGCTTACTACGTCTATGAAAAACAGATGCCATATTTGTCACGCTTACTTTTACTATTGTAAGAAAGAAACTTCTATTTTGTTTCGTGTGTTAACAAATGATTTTTTTTTATAAAACCGGAGTGACAAACGAAGTAGTAGCCACTTCTACCACGTGGACTTTCCACCTAATGGTAAGTAAACTTCAAACAAAGAAGGCCATATATGCATTGTCTCCTTTGAGGACTTACATGAATTGCCTCACATCCTGTAATTAGACTCTCTCTCTATACCCTTCAAACCTACCCTTGTTGTGAGAGCCTAATAAAATAAATAAATAAAATAAACCTGAACACAGCAGTGCACGCACTGCTGGTTGAAGGCATAAATAGGCAACAGGGTGCTGCTTTCCCAGACGGATTCCTATGCAGAAAAAGGAGTCCTATAGCCTTCTTAGTACATAATTGTACTGAACCTATCAATGTTTGATGCACCTTGGGGAGTCTGCGAACTCCTCTGCATTTTGGTTCGGCATGACGACACGTTACATAAGTAAATTTATGAATTAGTATTATTTTGGCATATTAGCTTGCAGTGCAGCTTAAAAATTCATATAGCGGTATATCGTTAACGAGTAAGCAGCGTTAAAGTTGCGGGACTTGAACTGTAATCGCCAGTCCGCCAAACGTGGCGCTTGCGGCAAGCGTCTCTACTGTGTGGTATGTCAAAAAGATAAATAATTACTTCTCTTTTTCTTAAATGAATAAAGAAACCGACTTACGAAATACATTTACTTTTATTATTACATTAAGTCAAATGATGCTAACTTCGAAGGGGCAAATTAGCAAATGTGAGTGTGAGAGAAAGGACTGTAATCATCGATCACTAATAAAAATTTTACATTAATGTATATTTATTTCAACTAGAATTACGTCAAAACAATTGGCGACACTTTTTAGAAAACTTTTGCATGAAATTGTGTATCTAATGATTCAATAATTCTACTGGTCTAACATGGCCTTCCTAAGTAAACAAAACTAAGTTAACAAATTCCTTTCTTATCCTTAAATAGAAAATAAATACTAACTTTTAGAATGCCCTGACAAGCCATTATCGTCACAGCCTGCGGGCATACCCGTAATTACCGATAATGTACATTTGAAAATGCAATAACAGCATACATAGTGAATAGAAACTGATGCAATAAAATTAACCGTGACAGTAATAACTGCAGCGTTTGTACCACCTGAGTCAAAGAGTGACTTTGACTTTAACGATGCGGGAACGGCCAGCTGCACGTTCGGTTACGCAATTTTAATATTATATAACATTTTTCACAATTATAATTGTTTGTCTGTATTTTTTACGTGGTAGAGCCATGCTGCAGCTGTACTAATAGTATTGTTGTAGCACGAATGTGTCGGCTCGACCGGGAAAGAACCACGCTCTCACAAAATACCAGCGTAAAGTAGCACCTTAATGCTGCTGTTTTTCGTATGGTGAGTGTAGAGAACCGAAGATCTTTTTTACTGGAAACCAGTCATTCCATCTTAGTCCTCACGGCTGACAACTGACAATGCATCCGCATTTTGATTTGTAATCGAAGATATATGTAGCTGTCTATGGGTCACAGCAACCACTTACCATCACGTGGACTGCGTGCTCGTTTGTCACCCTTATCCTATAAAAAAATTATAAATATATTAATTTTACCTATTGTTATGATAAACTATATGTATTGAAAAAGTAAATAATTTATTATTTTGCAAAAAAGTTCTAGGTATCAGCTCGACCGGGTAAAGAACACGCCCGTCCAGAATACGTCCGTGACAAAGCAGTATAATGTTGCGGTTCTTTGTATGGTGACTGAAGAGAAACCGAGATCATTTTTACTTGTAACGGAGAATTTTATCTTAGCCTCTAGGATGACAACGCATCTGCATTTTAATTTTTAATGGAAGATAGAAGTAGGTGTCTATAAGCTACAACGTCTAATTACCATCTCGACGGATTGTGTACTCGCGTTTCTTAAAAAAATACTACATTTGGCGGTCTAGCGTTGATCTCGTAAGGGTAATGTGGAATAACTTTTGGCTCTCGACAAATGGCGGAGTAAAAATCTTAATAAAAACTTAAATACATAGACTAGGGAGTAGTGTGATAAGGAGTGTAACGTATAGTGTGAACGGGTTTTCGCTGAGTGAATACGACAAACATTCTGTAAATGTTTTAAGAAACAATTTTTTTGAAGAATTATTGTTGTTACAAATAATTCAAACGCTTTATGGGTATCTCTTTCACACACTCTCTCTCTCTCTCTCTCTCTCTCTCTCTCTCTCTCTCTCTCTCTCTCTCTTGAATTTGCTTTCCTAAACAAGTAATTTACTTCTCTCTTCTCTGTCTCGTGAGTCATATACGAACATTTCGATAATCTAACTTTTGTGGGTGTCATAAGAGGCGCCAGAGAGAAACTGAAATAGGAGATGGTCAGAAGCGTGGCAACTATAGCAAATATCCCCCCATATGAAGTAATCTGTGGGAGAACATATGACAGCGGTAGATGCTGATAGGCTATAATAATAGAATGATCTTTAGTGTGTATTTCGCGTACAAGGAAAGTACTTTTATTTTAATTTAATATAACCTTGTTAAACATTTACGATTTATACTTGTAACTTTATTCCTCTGGTTATTATTTTATACATACACATATGAATGAAGTGGCTCTGGTCCTTTCAACGCATTATAATGGATTGCAACACTTCACATTATTCGTGACTAATTCACTACGAACCGGATAATATTCCGCCTATATTGGTTATTTGCCAGCTCTTCGTGTCCATGGCATGCAAGAATTTGACAACGTTACCACGTAAGATGAATATTTTGGATAACAGCCTAGAATTTATACTGACGAATGTACACTACTATTGGGTAGACATGAGTTTATTTTGTTTTCATTTGTACAATTTATTTACTATCTAGAAGCAAAATAAATTGTTAAATAACTCAGCTACAAGTAAAGCATTAAACTTTGAAACTTTGATAGTATCTTTATGAAAAATATGCTGAAAGTTTTTACAACACTTACGTACAGTGTTGATGTTCTAAAGTATAACTTTATGGTGATATAGCGTGTCGACACGAAATCCCTTCGTTCTAATGACTCATTTCATTCGCGCATCTGTATACAGCATGTGTAATGATTTTGCATTTCTGAAACAAGTTATGAATTTAATGCTAGGAAGGATCGTGACACTACACATTATTTTATCAAAATTGCGGTTCCTTGAGATGTAAAATTTTCCCTAAGGATAGTGTTTTTGAGATAATTTTTTATAACTACGTCATTGAAATACTCCTCTTAATATTATAGTGTTATTTTGTAAAAAATCATTCGTGCGTAAAAGCATTACATTCCTGTATTCAGCTAGCCATAAATTATTGAGGTACTTAATTTTAACCTTGATTTGTTTTTGTATTATCTTATTATATGAAATATTATTTCCTATTTTATTGACATCGTTTTTTTATGAATACAGGACGGCATAATCTAATAAATTGTTGAAAATGTATGTTTAACTTTCTAGTTGATGAAATTTTTGTGTCAGATTTATCAGTTACCGCTTCATGTTTACTAGCGCAAATTACTCATTGTGTAAGCTGTCATGGACATTGAGGTTGATTTGTCTGTAATTATTATTTAAAAGAACTACTTCACGTCATTTCGTAATATAATAATTAATTTCATAATTATAAATTGTAACCATTGACTTTGCCAACCTTCGCCGATGACCTTGCTGCCTCGGGAGTTCAGATGAAATATAGTTGGAGCGGTATGGTGCAATAGTTAATGTTAAGTTTTAAACAGTTTATTTAAAAACTGCCTTGGTCGCCTCTAGTTATAACAGGTTACGTCTTATTATATTTTGGAAAGCCATTTCACAACATAACTTCAACACACACAAAAATAACAATTACTAGAATTTTCGAATAACCAGATTCGCAGGACCTAGTCATCCATTATTTACCAATTACGCAGACTCAATAAAAAATATAATATAAACCTGTCATCAATAAAAGTCAAACTTAGTACAAATAAGCTTTAATAATTCATTACTGAGGATTTTTATTTTAAATTATTTAAATTAGCAATAATTTGATTTTCTTTGTATAAAAAACTTTATGTGGTCTACTAACGAATAACGATATGTCGTCCAGTCGTCCACTATCGGGTCTCTAACGATCGGTAACACATTGTAGACTTACATGTAACGATGCATTGTCAAATCAGTTGATGACGTTATTATTGTACATATATTATTATTATAACTCAGACGGCCGCGGTTAGGGCACGATGAGAGCTAATTAATTTTCCACTTCCACCAGATGTCGCTAGTTGTGAATGAAGTAAAGTTTTCAGTTATCAGTTAGTTTCTAGAGTATTATATTAATACACAAAACAATGCCTCAGTGGTTCGATCTTTAATTTTTGCACTTTTTAGTTTTGTTTTTTTCTACTTTTTGTTATATCCATAGTTTGTTTTATTCATTTATAATCTAATTAATATAAAATGTAACTAATTATATAGAAATAAACATTGACCCTTACATTTTCTTAAAAAATATATTATTAACATTTTATTAAAATATTAGATATTAATATAGGAGAGAGATGAGGCACAGAAACAACGCCTTCACGTGCTTTCCGAGGCACGAGGGTGAAACACCACCAACTTCCTGACTCCTGGCAGCTATTGAGAATTTCTTGACAGGAAAACTCGACAACGGATTATATTACGAATTATATCACGGACTGGTTTGGTATTCATGAAGGTGTCTATAATAAATGCAGCGTAAGTTATTCCCTGTAACATGGGCTATCTGCCATTGAAATTCCCGTCAAAATCATCCCATCTGTTTCTGAGATTAGCCGGAACAAACAGACAGACAGACGAGCCGACAGACTGAATTTTTTTAAATTTATTTTTTGTTATTATACCGTATATACTTTGATATGTATTCAGTAAAAAGCTGTTATTTTGACATTACAAACAGACATTTCAATTTTATTTATTTGTATAGAAGATAGATTCTTACAGTTTCGGCAATTGCTGTAGTTGAACTTTCTTCACTTTTGCTTAGCTCAGAATAAGTGCCTATGTGATGACTTGAAATGATTTTTTAAATTAGTAGTATTTCTACTATTTTTAACCATCTGTTAACACATTTTACATTGTCCACCCATGTCACATTTAATTAAAAGAAAGCCCAAACGTTTGATTTGGTTGGCGTGGCCATATTAAAAAGTACTTTAAAGTAATAGTTTACGCTCACAGAACAGTTCAACTTTTCGTATCGCAATAATACAAAGAATGAAAGATCTTATAACACTAACATAGGTACCCGATAATAAAATAAACAAAATATTATTATACCTACCTTCATATTTCATATACTACCGTTTTAGATGTAACTCGAATCTACTCTCATTTAATGTGTAGGTACTAGGTAAGACTGTAACTAAAACAAAGTAAGAACATTGTTTTAGTTATTCTGTCCCCTCCCCGGCAATACGATAGGTATGCAAAGATCAGTTCATACGTTAGGACGTTACTGTTTGGCAGATGTTTAGGTTTTAGTTGATACGATTTTTACATACGATCTTATAGCCATACAAATCGATCTGGGTGAAGATCGCATTCTCTTGAATCGATTCAAAAATCGGCAGATCGTATGGCCGTGAATCGATCTTCCAGAAAATCGATTCAGATCGAGCATAAGACTCGCGGTTCAGTGTACCAGGATAGTATAAATTCCAGGTATTTGATACTCACAACGCCCGATACCAGATTTATGCTTGATGCCCGACGACAGGGTTTGATAGCGAGGTTCATCACCTACAACGTTAGTCGTAGAGAAGAGGAACTCGTGGTTAATTAACAGTTGCGCGGGTCAATAGATTTGCGAGATTAACCTGCACCTGTCGCAGTCAGTCCATGGATGGTTGACCGTTTTCTTAACATACAGAGATTGAGACAATAGACAGTGCATCTGTATCCTCAGACACCTGGTACACTTTAATATCGCCTGCGTATATGGCTAGTCTGTGTAAGATCATTATGTTTTTAAGTTCATGCAGTTAAAATGATAAGAAGTTTATTATTTTTCAGGGACAGATGAAAGAGAGAGTTGCCTCATAAACATATTGGCCTTTAAACAGAGCAATTTAACTGATTCCTACAAGTTTCCTTACTTAAATTATTAATATTAAATTCATATTTAAGTCGAATATTAAAATAGAGTTTTATAATGTATATTATTATTAAATGTAATTATTAAAAGTAATAGTTATATGAAAAATTCCGTGTACTCCGTGTCCCTGTTTTTTTTTATTTCAACAGTAAAATATTTTAGAAAATATATAAAGTATAAATAGGTATATACTTAATGAATTATCTACCTATTTATAGTTGATTAATGTTATGTTAAAAAAGAAATTCCGGGGAAACTGTCCATGGCAGTAAACTTCTCTCCAAAGGAAAATACAACTTTCCGATCTGATTGGTGGGCGAAAATGTTTAAGTTTATCGGTAGACTCAACTCTTCAGAGATTATTGAGACTTTGTACATTTTGAATTAAAATCCATCAAAAGACAGGTAGGTGCAGCTTATTCCCGGGAACATGTTATTTGAATATTTTTTAATTATTTTAGAAGAAGAAGTAAATTTTTGAAGTTATCAGTTTCGTGCAATAAACCATTTTTTCAATCCTTTTACCGCTTCGATAGTCCTTGTAAGTAAAATGTACATCACTAGCTGCGCTCATTAGTTTGTGATCACTAGCCGCATACAATGAGAAATCAAAATTGGTTACACATTTTCGGGCTGTCAAGTCGTCTATAGCATTACTAGCATTGCTATGAACATTGCCAATATTCCCTTTGACTACCCCTGGTAAGCTTAATATGCTTGTGTTAGGAGTGGTCCACAACAGTAGTAGAATGATGGATTCGAAGCCTTGACCTTTTGAGTTCGTGGTCTGTACTCTGCCATTATTTTGATTTTTAATTGAGAATAGATGAATATGTATATGTCATCCACTTACTATCAGGTTGGCTATGTGCTACTTTGTCACACTTATTTTATTTAAAAAAAATTATGTAATCATTTAGAAATTCACTAACTTACATCTAAATTAAATAAGTAACAATAATTTTATATTTTATTTACATTGTACACTTATGCTTGTAACTTTTTCTTTTTTTAAATACCAATGACAGCCTTTTGCGTTTTAACTTTCCGAAATCGATAAAAACTTATTCGAATTTCACTTTGCAGACAAAATACGTGAGCTGATGTTATTATCCTTTGTTGCAATTTCAAACTTCCGCCCAAATTTGGCCTCATACTGAATGACGTCAGCCAACCTCCGTTTTTATGGTTCCGGAAAACTAAGAGTTGCGGAAATTGAATTGTTATCGCACATACACAAATTTTACGTTTAAAAATTTTAACTTTGATATTAATAAAACTTTCAGGTGACCCTTTGTTCTGTCTAAAAATACTTTTTATTTTGTATACATCATCATTCATCTTTAATTTGTTCGTTTACCGCAGTACTGTTTTTCATATGTTTATTACTTACTACTCTTCTTTTTACTTATATTTTACACTTTTTTAATAACAAGAAATGTTATTTCTACACGGATGACTAGTTCTGGAAAACAAAGAACATTACTAAAATGAATGAATTAGCAATAAAACATTCATATCTACTTTTTAAATAACATTATCAACCGGTATTCCTGCTAACTTTGAACGCTTTTGTTAGAAAATATTTGGAGTCACTACTCAAATGGTAGTCTCTACTCAAATATTGTGCAGATTGTAAGAGTATGGTTAGGGTGCGCATGAGAGCATGCATTTTGAACACGCCATACATTTTGATGGCATTCGGGGCGTCCTAGTTCTTAGATAAAAGGTGAATAGGATGGCCATGTCTAGTTGGTTATTTAACTAGTTTTAAAGATAAATATATATTTAAAAATATGCGTAAAATGATAAAAATTTGTAGAACAGCAGTTGTATAAATTGTAAGGGATATGTATATATCAAATCATGAGATAAAATATATATCATTGTTATCATGAACTAGATATATAGATTTTATTAAAATGCGCATTCTAGCCGGTAACTGAATCTGGTCAAAAATTGCACCAATCACTTATACATACATATTAAATAAATACAGTACATGCAAGTCCTGTAATTATTTAATATGTTAAATCAAAGGAAATACCTTATTTATTGTTATATCTTTAAAAAAAACCTTCCTTTAAAATGTTTCATCAAATTCCTTATAGTTTATAACTATGATTTAATTGGGAGGAGGTTGCTAAATTAAGATATAAATGGGCGTATTACACAAGCAATTCAACAATTTCGTAGGTTTATAGCTGTCCAAAAATAAATCCTGTGCGCTGTGTCCGGAGTGATTAAAAGACTATACCACACGCAATTTATTCAATGCCTGCTACGTTCCGCGCAGAACTCTTCTTTTTTTAGAACTCCTTATTTATTACGGTGATCCATTTTTATTACTTTCATTTACTTTAAGGTGGCGTGCTTATTTCGCCGCCAGTTTCCGCCGCTGTATTCTCCTAAACGTTTTGATTGAAGTCCGAAAATCTTGAGAGGACAAATTAGTTAGTCACTGTTTATTCAACGAAGTTCTTTGTTCCTGTTTAAAGATCCCTGTAAAACTTTAGATAGTTCCAGATTATATGGCGAAGGTCGAAATGGGCGATGTAACAAAGAATAGCGAATCTGAAGAATATATTTTTATGTACATCTTTGCATGATAGGTCTAAATATTAAACAAAGTTTACGTACGCTTGCTTGAGATAACCTCTATTTAACTGACACCTCCGTTGCCTTGCCACTAACTGAACATCACCGCTTATGTATCTCTTCACCCCGCTGAGAATGTTCTGCTTCGCTCGGCTGATTTAGTTCTGTATAATCGGAGTTTTAATAAATGGAAACTTATTTATCCACGGTGGTATATATACGTGTTGTGACCATTAGTGAGGATGTAGTACACTTAATATTAGATAGCATTACTGGATATAAGAGTAGAAACATTAACTAATCTACGTTAGCGTATCAATCCTAGTTCCATCAAACGGCTTATCTGCTCCAAATATCAGTACAGGAACACGTTTCCATAGAATGTTTTAGCATATATAGAACCATTTTGTGATTATCTCTTGTGCGTGTATATTTGGAGCAGTTAGGTCATGGATATCTATCGATTGGAGCTCAACGCTAGGGCTGTGGTGACGTGGTGGTGTGTCTTCAGCATCAGCGGGTTGGCGCTGGCGCTCGGCGGAAGCAGTACGGGCAGCTCTGCAACGTCGACGGATGCGCGCGATCACACCGCGACTTCTTCCCGTGCGCCATCTCCGCCGCCTTCCGAGAGGCAGCAACACTCCAGGTAGAAAGCGCCACGCTAGGAACGTTTGGCTTATCTGTTTATGGTTGTTTTTGTTCTATGATGACGAACGCTAGCTTTTAACTCTTTTGTTTAATTTAATTTTAACCAGAAATTATTAAGAGTTTAAAAAAACCTTTAATAAAATGCCGTTAAAATTTGCTTTAAGTTTTCTATAAAATGTTCTTAAAGTGCTAGAAGTTGATTGCCTCTTACCTCTTTTCGTTGTGCTTTAAGTAACTGTTGTTTTGCAATTGTAACAACAAAGCTAGCGTATCGTTTGTTGGCATACGATAGTTATGGTGCTGGTTGTGTTTTGTCAAGGTTTTGTTGTGGTTTCGGTTTTTATTTAATTTCTTAATCAATAGTTATCATATTGTTTGCAGATTTATATGCATGCTTGTCTGTTCAGAGTCTTAAATTCCTTGTTCAGAATTTAGATGTTTCAGCTTTTTTTTGGTTTTGTTTTTCCGAATATAAATTAGTCGTATTGTAGAAATAGTGAAATTGATTCGTCAACAAGAAATACAAGCTTTATCAAATGTTGTCATGCCATCTATCAAGAATCGCAATTGGTTATATCACGTTGCAGCGGAAGAATATAAAGGGGCTTATAAATAATTCAACATGGGAATTGAGCATAATTAACATTGTAGGATCGGGCAATGTCAAACTCAAACATTACTGCGATCGATGAGTTGATAATTTGTAACGACCCTTTCAATTGTCTGCTTTAAGCTTTAGTTATTTGTATACAAGTTATTTTAATCACAAAAAAACTAGCTCGTTCGAAGATCAGAAGTACTATTTCGATTCAATATAAAAGCTGCTGCGCTGAAAATTTTGCAATTACCTACAATATATTTTGATAAAACAACTACTTATGTAATCAGTCATTCATTTTTAAATTAAATTTCATTACTGTAAGGAACTCCATAGAAAAAAAAAATTAATACGAAAAATAATAAGATCGCATTAATTTTGCTTTCCGGTTTCTTATTTTAAGTTATTTAATTCGCCATCTACAGATGCCATCTCAGAGCAAGAGATGTCACATAAGCAAGTTATTATGTATACTCTAAGGATGCAACTAGTTTTCAATGGCATTTCTGTTAGTCTTAGGACACTGACAGAATGCAAGACAAAAATATTGCGCTTTAAAGTATCAGAATAATGTACAAGAAAAGTTTTATATAAGAAAACACATTACACGATTATTGCTTTTTTGTTAGTACAAAGTTATACAAAGTAAGTATTCAAGTTGCATTCTAAACACAGGATCATTCATTACACGTGACGTAATTACTCGACCGAAGTCCACCACTCTGAACATGCTCTGATCACTCAACACCGCAATTCAATCTCTCAATGACGGTTAATTTAATGTTTTACACTCATAAAAATTAAGTGCTTGTACAGCAGGGTTACGATGACAGAGTACAGAACCAGAGTACGAAACCTATCCAATTGCAGAGAGGTGTGAAACAGGGTGACGTTATATCCCCGAAACTCTTCACCGCTACATTGGAAGACGTTTTCAAGCTTCTGGACTGGAAAGGATACGGTATTAACATCAATGGCGAGTACATCACTCACCTTCGATTTGCCGATTATATAGTCCTTATGGCAGAATCCCTGGAGGACCTAAGCACTATGCTCAATGACCTCAATAGTGTCTCCCAACGGATAGGTCTTAAGATGAATATGGACAAAACAAAGATTATGTTTAATGTCCATGTCACACCTATGCCGGTAGTTGTTGGGAGCACTAAGCTCGAAGTTGTTGACGAGTATGTTTACCTGGGACAAATAGTCCGACTAGGTAAGTCCAACTTCGACTGAGAGGTCAATCGACGGATTCAACTCGGCTGGGCAGCGTTCGGGAAGCTACGACACATCTTCTTGTCAGACATACCTCAAAACCTTAAAACGAAATTGTACAACCAGTGCATGTTGCCAGTGATGACTTACGGAACTGAGACGTGGTCCTTCACTGCTGGCCGTATGAGGAAGCTCAAGGTCGCTCAGCGAGCTATGGAGAGGGCTATGCTCGGAGTTTCTCTGCGTTATAAACTTAGGAATGAGGATATCCGCAGTAGAACCAGAGTAACCGACATAGCCCAACGGATTAGTAAGCTGAAGTGGCAGTGGGCCGGCCATATAGCTCGAAGAACCGACAACCGATGGGGAAGAAAGGTTCTTGAGTGACAGCCTCGTACCGGTAGGCGAAGTGTATGGCGACCCCCCACGAGATGGAGTGACGACCTGGTAAGACTTGCAGGAAGTCGATGGATGCAAGTGGCTCAGGACCGTGCTTTGTGGCATTCCTTGGGGGAGGCCTATGTTCAGCAGTGGACTTATGAAAGGCTGTAATGATGATGATGATGATGACTCATAAAAATGACATGTATTAAAATAGCATCACTGTATTAATTTATTCTTTAATGGTAAGCGAATGCCGTGATCCTGACACATGAATGTTTCCTCCATTAAGAAGCAAAATACAGATGCGCAGTCAGTCGCCCTTGAGGTTTATTCAAGATTGAATACGCCATTAACAGAAAATAAAATGTGGTTTTCTAAGATTACCATTCGGAACACAATATCTCTCTTTATACTTTGCGCTGACATTCGGTGGGAGTGGCTATCCCTCCTCTACCAGTCGAGCCGACCCACTCGTGCTGCAGCCATAATACCGTGAAGCGAAGCTCTAATATGTATAATACTTAAAATCGTACATTCTTCTTCGTCATCAGCTCGTAAGAGTCTACTGCTGATCGTGGGCCTTTCTCGTTGCACAGAGGATTTACCTTAATCGTCAGTCGGCAGGCTTGGCAGGCGGACATGACGATGGCAGTACCAGACTTCTTGCATCTTTTACGTTGCTGCCCGTTGCTAATCCGTGTATTTTGTTTTTACATAAAATATCCACCAGATGGTTAGTGGATGCTGTGGCCCATAGACACCTATTTTCATCTATTCTCAATTAAGCATAAAAATTTAGGTGCGTTATCACCCCTGACGACTAAGGTAGGATGCCTCGTCACCGGTAAACAAGGTCTCAGGTTCTCTACACGCACCATAAGGAACACAGTAGCATTAAGCTGTTTACGCTAGTATTCAGTGAAATAAGTATGTATATAAATTGTTTCTGTGTGAACATGGAAAAAATTAAGTTAATAACAAATTATTTCTTGTAAACCGAAAAGCATATCATACTGCAATTCGGCCCGCCGCAATTTAGATGTATTTAAAACGGGATGGGCATCCTACATCATGTTCCGAAAATAGAATTCGTCGGCCGTCAAATGATGACATGTTATAGGTTTTTTTACAGCGGGTTATTGCCTGAGTCCGCTAGATGACATTGCAAAGGTACGCTGTAGCGTGGGCGTCGAGGTGGCTCAGTTTTTTCTTTGTGAGGGCTTCCTGTTATAAATTTTGAAGACAACGTGCGTTGTATGTAGCATGTATGTAGCACATAAAATGTTTATGTCAAATTAATATTTTTATTGATTTTGAAGAAAGTTCCTACTTTTAACACTAAAAGACTATACTGATTATTTAATTTTTTTAATATGGACCTTCCAAATTTGTAGTAGCTGAAGATAGTTCTTACATTCTGATAGTGTTTTTAGGAGGTAAAGTTATAAACGTGAACTAGATTAAAGTAAACCTAGTAAAACTAGCCAGCTTTTTGTAGCTTACATCATAGAAATAGTAGATAATAGTCAATTTCCGTCGGAGAGTTGGCTTTTAATAAATTTTACCTCCTAATAAATTTACCTAATTCAATGAGGTTTTGAAAAGTTTTCGATCAGTATAAAAGGTTACTGTAAAATATTAACGAAGAAGAAACATTTATCTACTTGGTACTAGCAGCGATAGTGGTTAAGTATTGAAGGTTAAATAAAAGATGTAAAAGTAACAAAAAATGTACATCCGTTTGTATTCGTTACTTAAACACACTAGATATAACTGTTATAAACTTATCGTCACTCGTTACTTTCGTTGCAGTTGACTATAGTGTGGGATTGCGCTATGCGATTGTGTAGTTCTTACTATTTTACACTTCACATTTCGGTACAGTTTCTTTATTTGCGTCTAACTTTGCGACAAAAATGAATACATTTTAAACTTAAAAACAAACTAAAAAAACGAAAATAATGAAGCCTGTTAATATGATAATAATACTTTTTTAATATTTTACTGACTTAAATAATACAGGAAAAACACTTTCGAAAACAATGTTCTAATGAAATGCAAAATCAATAAACGAAAAAAATGTGGACTTATTTAACTTACAATAATACAAAATATGAAATTATTTAAAACATTGAAAATACGTGCAATCAAAATAACATATAACAAAAATCAGTTAAAAAAGTCAAAAAATCTTTAAGTATACAACAAATGGTAAAATAAAAAAAATATTGTACAACCGACTTCTTCATCATTGTAGTCGGTCAATTAAATACGCATTATTAAGGATAACTCACAAACTACTGGTCAGATCTTAAACAAATTTAATCAATATGGGACTATATGAGAAGCACCAGCTCTCAAATAAAAAAAGAATCATCAAAATCGGTTCACCTAGAAGAAAGTTTTGAGGTAACACATAAAAAATAAAGTCGAATTGAGTACCTCCTCCTTTATTGAATTCGGTTAAAAATAAAGAAACCTTCGGTGCATATCAATCGCACAATTCATTCAAACGCCGCGTTCCAAGCTTCGCATTCAATGTATTCATTTTGTATATTCGTCTCATATTCATGTTCTAGTACCGACAAATGTACGTAAAAAAGGATATTCTTTCTTATTTTTTATTTATATAAATTGCCCCGAACCATGTTGGTGTTAATATGAAATCATAAGACTTAATAGGTGTTAAGGCTGACAAACGAGCACACTGTCCACCTGATGGTAAGCGTGGCCCATAAACATCTACACCTATACACGATTAAGAATCAAAATGCAGAAGCGTTGTCACCTCTGAGGACTAAGATGGAATGCCTCATTTCCAGTAAAAAGGATCTGCGGTTCTCTACAATCACTATACGCAACACAGCAGTGTTAAGCTGCTATTTTACGCTTGAATTCTGTGAGAGCTTAGTCCTTCCTCGGTCGAGGCGACCAATTTGTCCTGCAACCATAATAAAGCTGTCGTGTGGCGGCTCTACCACGTACAAGTGATATTGTCTGATTGTAACACATGTGCAACTTACCTCACAAATTGCACGCTCCACTTGCTACCCCATATTGAGTGCGGAAGTTGGGGACAAATAATGCATGGATATGTATACAATATATAGTTACTACACTATTCAAAACACGAGTAGCGTTAATGAGAGGGGTTATGGGGGATCCAACATTCAATAGAAACAATGAAAGCCTTTATAATGTGGTATTACTAGGTCTATATTGTAGTGAAATTTGATATTTTTTATATTAAAGTTTTATGACATACACCAAAGGAGCTTCATGGGTATGTACTTTGGCGTTTTTTATTTGCATGGAAACAGTCACTTTTGACCCACTTGTATCTTTTAATTAAACAAACTGTTTTTAAAAACAACGTTGCAAGTTTAAGCAATGAATTTAAATTCTGACTCTAATTCAAGATATCGAACTTAAGACTAGTCAGTATTAAAATACATAATATTATCTTTGCAATTGAATAGGTTAGAAACTAAACTATATTAATATAATGTTATAATATTATACAAAGTATACTCTTAAAGAGCAATTGATGTTTTCGTGAGTGTTTTGATTCCTTTTGCCCGTAATACTTCAAAATGAACCGTTACTTATTACTTATAACGAAAGGCGAAGCGAGTTCGATGCCCGGCGAAAGCCCGACCTCATAGATTCGTCATTCGCGATTTATCATGTTACACTGAAGCCTGTCAATCTATTGTGTTGAGTTATTGGTGATACGTAAAACCAAGACCGCATTTTCGTTAGACACTTCGGTTTGTTATTCATTATCCAATAATGTCGTCTGCATTTAACTCTATACGTAGTCCAAAATTACTAAAAGTAAATAAATTTCCACAAGCCATTAGCTTCTTAAGTTGATGCTAAAACATAGTTTATCGAATAATCACAAGTAAAGCCTATTTTTTTTAGTTTTTGCAGATAGTTTGACAAAAGTGTAGTTATTTCATACTTTTGAAACGGAAGGAATATCACAAGTTCAAGGTAACAACTAGAATAACGTTTAAATAGGTATATTAAAATCTTCACCCTTACTTTTTCACTCTTAGAGATGGAGTTGTTTAAATTAATATGGGACCACCCCTGAAGTCAAATTAATATTTGATTCTTTTTTCTTAAAAAGGAAAATGAATTATTTAAATCGGTTTAACGGTTTTCGAAAATCGGTGAACACACAAAAAAACATCCGCGTCGAATTCAGCACCTTCTTTTTTTGAACTCAGTTAATGAATAAGGATAGTTTACAAACGTCGCAGTGTTAAGCATAGGGACACAACTTATTTCTGAGAGACTTTTAGGTAAAAGTCCGCCTCGCTGCTCTAATGCGAGTTAGTGGTGTTCATATTATGACCTCGATACACGAGATGTACTTTTTTAATCTATCAAATATGCTTGTTTTCGCACGGTGTTTTCTTTCAACACCAAATACGTGGTAAACCAGAACTGGAATTTGCAATTAACAGTTTCATTTGTTACCGGCAGGGACCAAACTCGCTTTTTTCGCGTATTATTAAAATTTTAGGCGAACTTTTGTCTTATTGAACAGAAATTACTTAGTAAATTCCACAGCTTTTATTTTCTAACTCATGTACTTGTAGAGATGGGTGGGGCAGTAGCATCTTCGTGATAACAAAATAACTCAAAATACCAAAACTGCGGTTTCCAACCCCCTTGCCTGGTGTGTCAACTACCTACTTCAAGTTAAAAAAAAAAGAAAAAAAGAAAGAAAGAAAAGAAATATTCCATGAGACACTATGAGATAGGCCTAAATTCAGCCGTGGAATTTGTAAAAACTAGAATAAGCTATTTGTTTTAGGGGTCATAACAGTATGGTTGTCGCATGTGAGCTTTAATATCGCTTGTGCAGTTTCAGTAATGCTCGGTTTCTGAGGTACTTTTATCGGCAGTTTATCTATTCGTTAGCGCTATTGGTTCGATAACTTGTGAAAGTGCGTTTCCGAACATCGCAACGTAAGATAAACTCCGTTTAAGCTGAGTTTAATTTAACTGGCCAATATGTGCCGTTTATCGGTTCTATAACTTTATTTGACGTTTAAATTCAAGCAAACTACATCAACTTTTAGGTTATAACGTGTTATTATTAAAATAAATTACCAGTGGCCGCTAAATACTAAAATATTCAAGGGATAAAATAATTATTAATAGAAGTGCAATGAATACGAGTACTCTTCTCTCTTTCAGAATTTTTGTACTACGTTTTCCAGATTCCATAATGTTTTGAATAATGCAAAAATGATAGTAAATACCACTAAACTTAAAATCAGAAAGTTATGAAACATAAAACTACATTCGAATAAAAGCAATGAGTTTGATGTTTTCTTTTTTAACAATTTGACAATACAATGATGTCATTCATACAGTTTCTGATAAATATGGAATTATCATATTTTATTACTAAAACAGTGGATATCCTCTTATTTAGCCTCAAAAAAATATATTTTATAAATAATACTAGTATAAATGAAGAATTGAAATTAAAAAATCAATTTTAGACTCGATTTCTTAAACAGACCCATCTAGCGGCAAATTATGGTACTTGTTAATGGTTTCATAGTTGTTGAACGATTCGTTGCGTATTCAGAAACGCAGTGACAGTTAACCGACGTTTATCCTATAGATAACTTTATTGAATCAATAGCTAATGGGAAGATAACTAGGAACTTCAGAAACCGGGCATAAGTTTTTTATTACATAAAATAAACTGTGCTATAAAGTAAAAAAGGTTCAGACGTGACTATAGTGACTATAGCATATCTTAGAAGTCACGCCTGAAACTGTTCACGACTCCGTCATAAAGTAATAGAGCATGGCGAAACGAAAATAGTGCTAATCACTAATCTACAGTATCGATAGCGGGTTTCGTAATTTCCTAACAAGGTCTCGTTTTCAACTTTATAGAGTCGTGGTAGCTAAAACTGCTAAGGAGTCGCTGTAAATTTCACAGTACGCGAGCAACCCGGATTCGATTCCCATCGGCATCAATGAAATTGTTAATTGCAATTTTAAGTGCTGATTTACAACGTATTCGGCGGTGAAGGAAAACATCGTGAGGAAACCTGCATGTCGGAGAAATAAGACAAAACGAATATTTCGAAGATGTGAAGTTCGCCAACACGCATTAAGGCAGCGCGGCGGACAGACATTTGCTTACCCTAAAACTCTCTCAGAAAGAGGAGGGCTGTGCCCAAAATTGGGATGTATATAGACTGTAACTTTTTCAACTTTATAACTATATATAAGAATGACGATAAACTGTGATATGATATCTTATTCTACGTGGTGTCGTAAGAAGTGACCGGGAGAGGGGGGGGGGGGAGCAGCGTCTTCCTAATAACAACTAAAAAATAAAAAAAACTGCGGTTGCTAACCCGACTGCCATGCGTGGCAACTATAGCAAATATCCTCACTATCTATTATGTAATCTATGTGGGAGGCCTTTGCTTAACCGTAGACTTTGATAGACTGTAACGGTAATGGTGATGTCCATGCAGCAATTGAGTACTTCACGACTTAACCCAAGACTTAATCATCAAAAGAAGTATAATATAATACTTTGCACACTAGACTAGTACCAGTAGACACTCGCCTACCTTATTGCGTGTTAAGAAAACTATATAGTGTTGCTATCTCTCTTAGTAACATTAAAAGTTTTTCATATGACATTGAAACCTGTCCAAAGTGGTTGTAACAACATCCTCGAGATTCTTCCAGGCACCCAACCGTGCAAGGACTCGCGCTTACATTGAATAGCACATTGTTGTTAAGAATATTAGCATTTTCTCCGATCGTAATAAAGTTGATATCACATTGATCTTATACCTTAGCTGATATTCTGGAAAGATCGCTGCGTATGCAGTTGCCTTTCATTGTTACTTAATGATATTGTAAAGTTTCCTTATAACTTTATGCCGTTGTTTGGTGAATTGCGTGTTAAATAAGTATAGTGTGCTATGTTATGTCGATTATTTTAAGATTTTATTTATTTTTTATAATTACATTTTTTTGCGTACCACAATCCATTTTACGCATATATTTTTGGAAAACTACTGTTTAGAAAACTCATTAAACGGTTTGGAAAGTTAATGCTATATTATATTGAATAATTTCTATTCAATATAGACTACTAGTAATACTTATTAAAAGTCATAAGTTTCCACAACTGGTTCGGAAAAAAGCTCAGTTGTGGGAGGAATCAGCAAAGAACCTAACATGAGTTTTAAAATATTATTAAACATTTCCTCCACTTGTGACAAGTATATAGACAGATGATAAATTAATAACAGCAATATTTAGCATTAAAACTAACATACTATACGTAACAGTTAGCAAAATGTTTACGCTCTTAGCATTAGATGCTGCTTTTCAGAACTTTACCGGATGGTCGCGGGCTAATTCGTTACACTTTTTATATAAAATTTAAGATATGTAAATAAAAAAAAATGGAAACGATTAATATAAATTAACACGACATATTATGGACACATGCAACACCGTACTCTTAGTTTTAAATTGTACGTTTGTTATCTTTGATTTTAACAATTGGCATATATTTAATGTTAAAATTTTTATACTTATAACACAAAGTTGGACAAAAACCTAAACAACATGCCGCGATTCAGTTGAATTTTGAATATAATTAGTGGAATTTTTTGAAACTTCATTCTATCTTACACAATTTGTAGTCTTGTCCTTGTGAGTTCATATCGCTCGAATAACACGTGCGAAAACTACGGTGTTATGAGTTATGATCGAACGATCTTTTGTCTGTTCTATATATACGAGTATACTTATATCTTTAAAAAAAAATATCTTTTTAACCGAAAAGTTCGATATTTTTTAGTTGACCAGATTCAAACGTGTGCCTTGTTCCTGCCTGTCCGCCTTGTTCTCTCGGCGCATTCTAAAATCAAATTAAAAAAAAAATATGCTGCAAATAACCAAATACTTATAAGTCAGGAGTTGGATATGCTTCATTAAAAAAAATGAAAAATAGAATAAAATGCGCACTTGTGACACAAACACAGTTATGATATCGGGTTATGGCATCGGGTGTGTCGTAATCCTTGTTCGCTCTCATACAACTTTTGGAAGGAACTGGATATTTTATGTAAGCGGTCATTAGATAAAACGTGTCAAGCAGCTTTAAAACCATATTTAAACCCTAGTTGAATTTAAAGCTTTAGATGATATATATCTGAAATTTATAAGACTGAGAATAATATACATATTATATTTTACAACTGTAAACTATCGAGAAGGCAGCGCTTACGCTAATTTTGTGAAATGCTGCACAGCAAAATTTATTTTGAATGTGGTTGAAATAACAATACTTGTGTATTTTTATGCTGTATCTCAGGAGGTGCATTAGAAAACCTACCCGTCGCGGCTTTGGATACTTCACATCTAGTGATAAACAAGGTGGTATTTTTTTAAATAGAATTAGGTGACAAGCGATCACAGTCCGCCTGATGGTAAGTAGATACTGTGGCATATATAGACATCTACATCTATTCTCGTTAAGAATCAAAATGCATGTGTGTTGTTACCCCGGAGAATTAAGATGAAATGCCTCATTTCTAGTAAAAAGGGTCTCCGGTTGTCTACACTCACCATAGTGCTGCTATTTTAAGCCGCGTATCCACCAAAAATGTTGACAACAGTTATGTTTCCAACTGTTTACAACTGTTTCCAATAAGCGTCTCCACCGAGGGAACAAATGTTGGCAACAAGCGTATTCCTTTGATGTTGCCGCCGAAAATGGAAACAAGTTATGTTGGCAACTGTTGTGTTGGCAACAAAACTTTGGTGGAGACGCGGCTTTAAGCTGGTATTCTGTGAGAGAGTGGTCTACACCTGTCAAGCCGCATTCGTGATACATCCACAATACAGCTGTAGCATTGCTCTAGCACGTTTTCGCTATCTATCCCAAAGTCGATAAGATTTTTTGTCATTCCTTTAGTCGCCTCTTTACACACCCACCACGGGATGAAATGTGCTGATGGATCCTCTTGCGCAGCCGCCACACGGCATTTTTTTACTTTTACTGTGATCAAAAAGTACAAACTAAAGAATAATTTTTCGTAAACGGATCTTTCGTACTGCTAATCTAATCTGCTAAATTTAGCGTTTTTTAGAACATTTGATATACATTGGAAGATCTTATTATTACAATTTCACTCTGACCTGATAGGTAATCCGTTTTGTGGTGTGCCGGAACCTATGGAACAAATATGCAATATGCCATATTTTTTAAACAATTACGAAAAAATACTTATATTTTTATCGACAATTGTTCCTTTGAAACACACTGTTGCCCATGTGTTAAATTTCACACCTGCATTGTATTATTTGTCGAAATAAATGGCAATATATTTCAATAATTTAACTGACCGCCAATATTTACCTTTTAAATATCATTATCTCTGCGATTCATCATACTTAAAATTGTTTGTATAATCAATTAAAAGAGTGTCGTTATTATAAGATTTTTATATGAACTGTTATTACTGGTAATTTAAATGAATACTAAAAATATACTATACGTTTATTTAGCTGGTTTTCGTTTTGACGCATTCGTCTTATCCCCAATACTGTGGTCGTTTGTGTAGTGAAGGGGCCGCCCTACACTTCTCTCAACTTTAGAGTACGATGAGGCTGTAACTCGAGAACATTCCCCATTGGTTGTCGGTTCTTCGAGCTATATAGCTGGCCCATTGCCACTTCAACTTCTATTTCGTTGAGCTAATCAGTTTCTCTCGTTGTACTACGAATATCTCATTATGTAGTCTATCACGCAGAGAAGCTCTGAGCCGTAGCCAGGAATAGTAGGGACGCGGGGGACTGTGGGCCGTTTTTCTAAGTTTTATTAGGATGACGCTGCCGCCCATCTGATTTGTTTGCCTTTGTCGTTACTTACGACCTTACGACACCCTCTGTACGACATAATATTTTACACCGCCTTTACAATGTCTTTAATTATCAATTTAAATTATTTTGGTGACTTATTCCTATGATATATCTAGTTTAATCTAGTAATATCGAGTTTCGCTGAAACACTTTTATCTCGTTACACTTCTTTCATTAAGATGAACGGCTTTGAACTCTATTGTTTCTCAGCTCCTTTAATTAACTCCTGAGTTAACATTGACCTGTGCCACAAATAGACTTGTGTAATTACGCAGCCGTGCAATCTATGTACATACTCTTCAACGTGCTTAACGAGATACTTTAGCCTCCTACGGCATGAATTCTGAGTGCTGAGAGCATCATAAACAAGTGGAATAATGATAATATTACTGCATATTGTATTTAACGCACTTTATTTGTCATTATAATATATAAATTGTTCATAAAGACTACTTAATAAACTTATAACTGTTGGGAAAACAATTTAGACATGACTTAAAAAACTCTTATCTCAATTTCCTGCAAATAGAAGTTAGTCTAGATAGAAACCTCCCTCTACCCGTGTCTTTTTTATATGAAATCGACTATTGCAGCCCCGATACACCAATTTTTGCATTGGAAAATGCTTACGCATCGCCTTCCAGGCCAGGTGGGGAACATCTTCACACACATCCGCGGCCTTAGTCCGTTATACGAAGGCCATTGGGTCAGGAAAAACACACACCCGGAAGCATCAGCCTTCCCGGCTTCGGCGGTAGTTAAGGTCATCGTAATACCGATATTTTCCCCCCTGGGAGGCCGATTACTGTCGCATCAGCGATGCGTCGCCGCCAGATTTGCGGAAGATAGGTCATAGTAACAAATCAGTTTCGCCATATTGTTCAAAGTTCTTCACATAGACATCTGCTGTTACTGTACACCTGATCTCAGAAAGCTATAGTGTATTGCACCTTTAATTTTCCATTGGTGAGCTTCGCTTTAGGGCATTGTTCCGGTATTTGACCCGGGCTATTGAGTTTTCGCTTGGGTTTGTCATAGATAATCCAGTTTTCATCACAAGTCCCAATTCTGTCAAAATTCCCTCATTTCTGTACCTACTCATCGAAGCAAGGCAAGCCTCCCGTGCTCTACTATGCACATCAGTTAAAACATGAGGCACTCATTTCTCGTTTTTTTTTTTGTTTGATTTATTAGACCAATTTAACGCGTCACTATTGCGAGCAAACTTAAGGTCAAACCTTGACACTATTTCCTTATTTTTTTGTCAAGGATCGGCTTTCACTAATTCTTTTAATTAATCGTTATTTGCCTTAGTGTCTCATCTGCGTGGGTTTTTTTATAGAAAAAGACAGATTGACTAAATAAGCTGTGAATTTAAATGTTCCTTTTATGTATATTTCCGGTGGCTCCAATAGTCCGTGTGGAGTTTATGTTAAGGCAGAGAAACGTTAATTTTATATTAAAAGTTACAGTCTATATACGTGCCACTGGTGAGTACAGGCCTCCTCTCATTTATGAGACGGTTTTAGCCATCTTTACATGTCTTCGAAATATTTTTTCTTATTTCTCACACATGCAGGCTCCCTTACGATCTTTTCCTTCACAGCCGAGTACGTGGTAAATCAGCACTAAAAATTGTAATTAACAATTTCATTGGTGCCGGCGAATCTTGAACCAGGGTTGCTCGTGGTACTGTGAAATTTATAGCGAGCGCTTAGCCCCTGAGCTACCACGGCCACCAATTTTATATTTTATTCATTAGAATTTAATGATTTACGGTTGAATCTCGACTCCCGAGCGACCACTAATATTTACAATTTATCAAACATGCTCCTTTGGCAACGATGGTTCCTTCATCACTATGAAGCGCCAAAGAAGTATCTTTAATTTATAATTTCGGTAGTGGACTAGTAGGATTGCCTCGTACCATACAGTACAGTTTAGTAATTTTTTATACGTGGTAGAGCCATGCTGCATCTATATTTTGGTTGTAGCACGAATGGGTCGGCTCGACCGGGGAAGGACCACGCTCTCACAGAATACCAGCGTAAAATAGCAGCTTAACGCTGCTGTGTTTCGTATGGTGAGTGTAGAGAACCGGAGACCCTTTTTACTGGAAACGAGGCATTCCATCTTAGTCCTCACGGCTGAAAACGCATCTGCATTTCAATTCGCAAACGAAGATAGTTGTAGATGTCTATGGGCCACAGCAACCACTTACGATCAGATGGACTGTGTGATCGATTGCTACCCTTATTCTATAAAAAAAAAGTAACAACAAATGAGTGTACAATACCACTGTTGAGTATAACTCTGTCGAAGAATGCTCAAGCTTATAAGTGTTGCTGCTGTGTATCACCATTCTTTGTAAAATTGGATTTAGCTTTTCAGAATTTTCTGCAATTAGTAGGTAGTCAAAAACTCCCACTGCAATTTGAACCTGTTTGTTGGGCTATGTCAATTAACTTTTCTGCTTCAAAGTTTCTCGACGTATTCCACAACTACGTTATTATAACCTGTCACAAGTCCACTGCTAAAGATGAGCCTCCCCCAAGGAACGTCACGAAGTACACATCATACATCGACTTCCTGCAACTCGCACCATGTCGCCACTCGACTTGAGGGGAGGGGGGAAATTTGTTTACAGTAGGAGTAATAGTTTTTGAACACAAATGTAACCTTTCAAAATATTTATCGTCATTAAGAAGAAAAACAATACTTGACCTAACCAAAACGGGTTTTCGTACGAGTACAAACGGTTCACATCTCCAGCACATCAATGTCACGAGGCTATTGAATTCTGTTAGCCTGTACGCTGAATGATCGCGCGCAAACGTCTACGAATACCGTTACCTCTGTCAGAGGTTTTGTATTGAATCCACGGAGCTTATTCGCTGTAACGGTGTAAGTAGCGGCTCGTTACTATCGTATAGTTACTAAGGCTGTTGCGGTTGTCTTTGACAACGCTGAAATACCTAATATTTATTGCTTCGTAATTTTCATCTCATTATATATCATTTTGACCAATTTCAAAAAAGGAGGATATTCTATAGAACCTCCTCGTTTTTTTTAATTGGTATTATTATAATTTGTATTGGTATTAAGTATACTTAACGCGTATATATCTGAATATTTATTAAACGTGAAGGGAAAACTTTGTACTCCTTTTAAGCATTTTGCGCACACGGAGGAATGTGAGATTTAGCCTAATTCAAATTTATTTGGAGTAGATAGGTGCGTTATTGCTCTTAGACCAATATCGAACACTTCATTGTCTGTTATCAAACAGTCGCACAAAGTAGAGATTGTCGCCAAAGAATTTTAAAATGTTGCCAACACATAATTCTGACAGGTTTCGTCAAATTATTGCACGCCTTATAACGCAAAGCGTTATTAGTTAGTGCTTTACTCTCGACACGTCAAGGTCAAACAATTTTGTGTTCTTAAAATGCCTCTATCGTAACCATATTGTACTTATACGATAATATGAGTAGCCGTATATCAAAAAAAACACTCTTAATTAATCCATCTTATATTTTCTAAAAAATCATTTTATATTGCTATTTTGAAAGAAATGGTTTGAAAATATTTACCGTGGTCGTCCAGATGTTGATTTTGTATGTAGGCACGATAACTCCCGAAATAATTGACATATCGAGACAGGATTTTTTTTTATTAGCTTCAGAATTTCATAAACTAGTTCTCTATTTCATATCAATAGCCTAGTATGCGTAGTTTTTTTTTTTTTATAGGAGAGGGGGCAAACGAGCATGCGGCTCACCTGATGGTAAGTGACTACCGCCGCCCATGAACAACTGCAACACCAGGGGAATCGCAGATGCGTTGCCGGCCTTTTAAAAAGGAGTACGCTCTTTTCTTGAAGGTCCCTAAGTCGTATCGGTCCGGAAAAATCGCTGATGGTAATCGATTCCACAAGGAGGTCGTGCGAGGAAGAAAACATCTTCTAAATCGCACAGTGGTGGACCGCCAATCATCCAGATGGTGTGGATGGTATCGGGAGTTCTGCCGCGATGTGCGTTCGTGAAATTTGGCGGCTGGGATTAATCCGAACAATTCCTCAGAGCACTCCCCATGGTAGATGCGAAAGAAAATGCAAAGGGATGCAACATCTCTTCGCAGTGCCAATGAATCGAGCCGATCGGAAAGGGCTCGGTCGTCGACAATTCGAGCCGATCTGCGTTGGATGCGGTCAAGTGGAAGGAGCTGGCACTGGGGAGTCCCTGCCCAGAGATGGGAACAGTATTCCATGTGAGGCCGAACTTGCGCCTTGTAAAGTAGCAGGCGGTGTGCCGGCATGAAATACTGTCCCGCTCTGCTGAGCACGCCAAGCTTTTTAGAGGCCAATTTGGCCTTCCCTTCCAAGTGACCACGAAACTGCACGTCACTCGATATGTCGACTCCGAGGATACCGATACTGGCTGAGGCAAGAAGGGGGAGTGCCTTGAAACTGAGGAGATACGACAAAGGGGTTCTTTTTAGCGGTAAACGCGCAAACTTGTGTCTTCTGAGGATTAAATTGGACTAGATTTAGTCGCCCCCAATCCGAGACTTTGTTCAGCAAAGACTCGACTTCAGACACAAGTTTGTTCCGGTACTCAGCGACGTTTTCCCGAGAAATATTGGCACAGCCGGTGTATAGAGCATCACCAGTGCTGTCATCCGCATAGCAATGAATGTTACCAGTTAGCAACATATCATTGATATGCAGAAGAAACAGCGTTGGTGATAGCACACAGCCTTGTGGAACACCAGCGTTAATAGGCTTGTAGTCAGAGCATGCACCGTCTATAACGACCTTGATGCTCCGATCTACAAGGAAGCTGGTGATCCAATTGCACAATTTCTCGGGAAGCCCATAGGAAGGGAGCTTCGAAAGAAGCGCTTTGTGCCAAACCCGATCGAAGGCCTTCGCAATGTCCAGACTAACGGCCAACGCCTCCCCCTTGGACTCTACTGCCTCCGCCCATCTATGGGTCAGGTAGACCAGAAGATCACCAGCTGATCGACCCCGACGAAAACCGTATTGGCGGTCACTAATCAGCTGGTGATCCTCAAGGTACCGGATGAGCTGGCAGTTAATAATGGATTCCATTATTTTGGAGAACAAGGAGGTGATCGCGATAGGCCTATAGTTGGGTGGGTCTGAGCGGTCGCCTTTTTTAGGGATCGGGTGGACAAAAGCTGTCTTCCATGAATTCGGGACTACGCCTTGGGAGTAGGAGTACCGGAAAAGACGCGTTAGGACCGGTGCCAACTCCGGAGCACACGTCCTCAGCACAATTGGGGAGATTCCGTCAGGCCCACTCGACTTCTGGATGTCCAGGGAGAGGAGTGCGAACCGAGCGCTGTGTAAACAGCACATCCAGCATGGAGCACTCACACCGCGGGATGGTCGGCGGTGTTTTCCCCCCGTCATCAAGAGTCGAGTTGGACGCAAAAAGGGAGCCTAAAAGGTCGGCTTTGTCTTTTGCGTCATGGGCCAGTGAGTCATCCTCCCTGTGCAGAGATGGTAGTGATGGCTTACAGAAATTCACTTGGACAGCCTTGGCGAGAGACCAGAATGCACGGGTTCCCGAAGGAAGGCGAACTAGTTTCTCGCCAATTCTGCCTATGTGCTCTGACTTTGCCTTGGCAATAACTCTTTTGAAGGACCTGGAGGCGAAGTTATACTTCTTTTTAAGTGTGCTGCTCGGGATGTAAATACACATCCCGAGTCGCCGAAGCCGCAGCCCAGGCTTGATAACACTCCTGCTTACTGCGTAATGCAGTCTTACAGGAGCGACCAAACCAAGGCTAAGATCTGCCTCCGATGGGTACCACAGATGATGGAATAAATAGTTCCATTCCCTGTAGCACCACATCAGTGACAGAGTCAGCAACAGCGCTGGGATCATCCGGCGAGAAGCAAACCCGCCCCCATGGGTAGGATGCAAAGAAGGACCGCATTCCGTCCCAATCCGCCGACCTGTAATGCCAAACACGGCGGCAACCTGCAGAACGCAACCGCGAAGGGAGCGTGAGTGGCACCACACTCCGGATCAGACAATGGTCCGAAGAGCCGAGAGGGGCATCGACGGAAACCAGATATCCGTCCGGATGAGAGGTCAGCAGAAGGTCCAACAGGGAAGGTGTATGATCCTCCACATCTGGAATCCGCGTAGGCGAAGTAACCAGTTGTGTCAGACCATATGCCAAGGCAAAGTCATAAACAGATCTCCCCGCATGATCGGTTAGACGTGAACCGAGCCATTCGGCATGGTGGGCGTTAAAATCGCCAAGGATCACGATCTCTGCGGATGGGACCTGTTGTAGCAAGAAATCTGTAGCCATTTGGCCGTGATCGATGAGTCGGTCTGTTTCGGCATTACCGCTATGGGACCTATAGAGGCACCCGTAGACGCGCGGATGGTCGTCGCTGTCTACGCGTAGCCAAAGGATGAACAGGTCCGAACCTTCAAGACTGCCGAGGCGTCGAGAACAGATGTCCTCTCTGACATACACGCAAACTCCAGCCCGAGGCACAAAGGAATGCTCCAATTTGTACCCCGGGTAGGAGAGATACGAAATATCAGCCGGAGAGGAAACCTGCGTCTCGGTCAGAAAGAGCAAGGCCGGCTTCGCCGTCTCGAGATGGTAGTGGACGGCGTTTAGGTTAGAGTGAAGTCCCCTGATGTTGCAGAAATTCACGGATAGCGTGGCAGGGGTCGCCTTGGTGTTCTTGCTCAGTTTGCCCCTAGCAGTAATGCTTTAGAGCGGAATTTTGCCCCCCCCCCCCCCCAGAATACGCGGGGCAGCCTGAGCACCCACGCTCAGGATCGGAATAACATGGTCGTGGATGCTCAGCGAGGGATTCTCCAGGGGTGCTGGTACCCTCCTGGGGTAGTTCTTCGTGTAATTCCGCTACCATGTTGATGGGGGGGGGGGGGGGGGGGAATTGGGCCTCCGGCCACCTGCACTCACCAGACGAAACGCAGAAGCAAAGCTTCTACATCACGCCGGTATTCTGTGAGGTCGTGGTACCAACCCGGCTCGAGCCGGCCCATACATGCAACAGCAAAAACTGCTGCGTGGCTCTACCACCGTTAATAAAATGTTAATAAAATTATTTTCAACTTTTATAAGTTTTATTGCTATTAAAAATTCGAAGGTGCTTTCATATTTTTTTTAATCCTTGATAGTAGTCAAAGTACAAATGAACCATACAGCCTATATCGATTTTATACTTTGTGTAATCGATTTATTTTGGTAAACATTATTAATTGTTTTCCCTGTAGGTCAGGGGTTGGTAACCTGCAGCTCGCGAGCCACATGCGGCTCTTTAGTTTCATACTCAAATATTATTTATTTTATAAAAAAAAAAAGGACATTTAAAAATCGATCCACACTGAGCCATTACTATACTGGATCTCTAGAAATGCAATTGATCGATTTAAAAAGTAAAGCTTCGTGGAGTTGAAAGCGGTCTTTTTTTGCATCCTAGCCTTGGGGGCGGGTTTGCTTCTCGCCGGAAGATCCCAGCGTTGTTGCCGATTCTGTTGCTGATGTGGTACTTCAGGGTATGAAACTTTTTATTACATCCTCTGTGGTGCCCATCGGAGGCAGATCCCAGCCATGATTTAGTCGCTCCTGTAAAATAACATCATGCTATAAGCAGGAGTGCTACAGGGCCTGGCCTGACGCGTCAACGTCTCGGGATTTAAACACCAGCGCACTTAAAAAGAAGTATAATTCCGCCTCCAGGTCCTTCAAAAGCGTCATTGCCAAGGCAAGGTCTGAGCACATCGACAGAATTGGCGAGAAGCTAATTCGCCTTCTTTCGGGAACCCGTGCATTCTGGTCTCTCGCCAAGGCTGTCCAAGAGAACTTCTGTCAGCCATCTCTTCCATCTGTGCACAGAGAGGACTACTTACTGGCTCATGCTGCAAAGGAGAAAGCCGATCTGTTGAGCTCTTTCTTTGCGTCCAACTCGACTCTAGATGACGGGGGGAACACACCGCCGCCTATCCCGCGATGTGAGTGCTCCATGCCGGATTTGCGGCTTACACAGCGCTCGGTTCGCAAAGCACTCTTCTCCCTGGACGTCAGCAAGTCGAGTAGGTCCGATGGAGTCCCTCTCATTGTGCTTAAGAAGTCTGCTCCGGAGTTGGCACCGGTTTAACGCGTCTTTTTCGGTACTACTACTCCCAAGGCGTAGTCCGGAATTCATGGAAGATAGCTTTGGTCCACCCGATCCCTAAAAAAGGCGACCGCTCAGATCCGTCCAACTACAGGCCTATCGCCATCACCTCCTTGTTCTCCAAAATAATGGAATCCATTATAAACTGCCAGCTCATGAGATACCTTGAGGCTCACCAGCTGATTAATGACCGCCAGTACGGTTTTCGTCGGGGTCGATCAGCTGGTGATCTTCTAGTCTATCTGACTCATAGATGGGTAGAGGCAGTGGAGTCCAAGGGGGAGGCATTGGCCGTTAGATTGGACATAGCGAAGGCCTTCGAATTGATCTGGCATAAAGCGCTTCTTTCGAAGCTTCCTTCCTATGGGCTTCCCGAGAAATTGTGCAAATGGATCACCAGTTTCCTTGCTGATCGGAGCATCAAGGTCGTAGTAGACGGTGCATGCTCTGATTTCAAGCCTATCAACGCTGGTGTTCCACAAGGCTACGTGCTATCACCAACGCTGTTTCTCTTGCAAACTGGTAGCATTCATTGCTAGTACTGGTGATGCCTTATATACCGGCCGTGCCAATATTTCTCGAGAAAACGTCGCCGAGTACCGGGACAAACTTGTATCTGAAGTCGAGTCCTTGCTGAACAAAGTCTCGGATTGGAGGCGACTAAATCTAGTTCAGTTCAATCCCCAGAAGATACAAGTTCGCGCGTTTACCGCTAAAAGGAACCCCTTTGTCGTATCTCCTCTGTTTCTAGGCACTCCCCTTGCTGCCTCAGCTAGCATCGGAATCCTTGACGTCGACATATCGAATAGTGTGCAGTTTCGTGGTCACTTGGAAGAGAAGGCCAAATTGGCCTCTAAAAAGCTTGGCATGCTCAGCAAAGCGGGACAGTATTACATGCCCGCACATCGCTTGCAACTTTACAAAGCGCAAGTTCGGCCTCACATAGAATACTGTTCATATCTCTGTGCCTGGGCACCCCAGTGCCAGCTCCTTCCACTTAATCGCATCGAGCGCAGAGCGGTTCGAATCGTATACGACCGAATTCTTTCTGATCGGCTCGATACACTGGCACTGCGTAGAGATGTTTCATCTCTTTGCGTATTTTATCGCATCTATCACGGGGAGTGCTCTGAGGAATTGTACAGACTAATTCCAGCCGCTCAATTTCACTATCGCACATCGCGACAAAACTCGCGTTACCATCCATACCATCTGGATGATTGGCGGTCCACCACTGTGCGATTTAGAAGAAGTTTTCTCCCTCGCACAACTTCCTTGTGGAATCAATTACCACCAGCGATTTTTCCAGACCGATACAACTTAAGAACCTTCAAGAAAAGCTTACACCTTTCTAAAAGGCCGGCAACGCATCTGCAATTTGCCTGGTGTTGCGGTTTTTCATGGGCGGCGGTAGTCACTTACCATCAGGTGAGGCGCATGCTCGTTTGCCCCCTCAGCAAGTTGAAAGATTTGAAGGTCCAGAAATGTATGTACGTAACGCAACAAAAATGAACAGCTTTAAAAGAAATGCCGCGAGTTGAGGCACTTATATTCGACGCTTGGAATAGTCTTCCAGATTGCCACAGTGAGGTGAAGAAGTTGGCATTTGGAATGCTGACTATCTTCGGATCGACATATTCGTACGAGCAAGCGTTCTCTTGCATGAATATAATTAAAAGTAAAGAAAGAAGCCAACTAACAAATTAAAATTCAGAGTCGTGTTTGAAACTTAAAACAATAACTTATGAGCCACATTTATCCATACTTTCTAAAACCTTGCAAAGCCAACGCTCCCATTGAATTTGTTTGCTTAAATGTATGTTTATGCTTTTTTATTTTTAAGTAAAAGTTACATTGTTTAGTAAAGTTTAAATTTTCTACTTGAATAACCATACAAAGCCAATCATCATCATTACAGCCCTTCACAAGTTTAATGCTGAACATAGGCCTCCCCCAAAGAATGCCACAAAGCACGGTCCTGAGCCACCTGCATCCATCGACTTCCTGCATATCTTACCAGGTCGTCACTCCATCTAGTGGGGGGACGCCCTACACTTCGCCTGTTGGTACGAGGCTGCCATTTGAGAACCTTCCTTCCCCATCGGTTGTCGGTTCTTCGAGCTATATGGCCGGCCCATTGCCACTTCAGCTTACTAATCCGTTGGGCTATGTCGGTCACTCTGGTTCTACTGCGGATATCCTCATTTCTGAATTTATCACGCAGAGAAACTCCGAGCATAGCCCTCTCCACAAAGCCAAAGCTCCCATTTAATTTGCTTGCTCAATTGTTTGTTATTGAAGTACAAGTTAGTGTTGTAAAACTTACAATGTAAATAAATCTTTGATTGTTTTAATTTTTTACTTAAATAATAGGTGATTATCTAATAATACCATAATAGTAATTAGATAATAATAGAAATTAGACTCTAATTTATTGTGAAATACACTACATATTTATATGTGAATAAATATATATTTTCTTATGAATAAATATATAACTTTTTTTTTCAACAAAACTTTATTTATGCAAGTACTATTTATAGTAGGCAAGAAAAAAAAATGTGGCTCTTTAAAAACTGAAATTTTGTAAATTGTAATTTTTGACTCTTCCGACTCAAAAGGTTGCCGACCCCTTCTGTAGGTGTATGTAATGGTCCCTGTTATATAATAGAGCGCTAAATTTAAAACACGTAAATAATTATTTTAAGACTCAGGAATACACTTTATTTATTTCATTTCATTTCAAAGTGCACGCCTCATGAGCGTTTCATTTAAATTTGTTATATGAATCGCTCATGAAGCGTGCACTTTTGATTTTCCAAACTATTTATACAATTCAATTGAAAAACCTATTTGCATAATTTTACTTTGTCTGTTTCAATATTAATTATACTCAACATCGTTTTAATTTTATTAGATGTATTAGATCTGCTATAGATTAGAGTATAATGAGAATATTAAGAATATTATGATGAATGATAGGTTAACTTTTACGAATGATGATACATTATTAAAATTAGAATTAAATACTTAGAGTTATGTTTTTTGTTTAATTATTAATAACAAATTTTATTTTATTCAGATTATTTTAGAAAATATACTACTACGTTTTTATGTATATCTGGTGTCTGATGCCTGCGCTTAGGTCGTTGTTCGTAAAAGTATTGATTTTGCTTACGGCCGAGAATAAAACTCAAGTATAGTGAGCCAATATTATGAATTGATATTATCGATTCTTAAAACGTGGAACGATTTCTTCGTTTGTATAACTATGGACGTATCTACAATGGTCATTGCTACTAGTTGACAAATATTGTTTTTAAACAACACTGATTTTGTATGTTACAATATGACCAATCATAATCTCGTCGTCCTAAGGGTTGCATTACATTACAACTTCATTGCCATATTTTGACACATTTACTTTTACGCTTAGGGATAAATTTTTTTCACCAATTTATATAGAACCACCCCTGAAGTGTAAACGATTTAATAAAAACTGACTCATCAAAATTAGTTCACAATAATTGTAGCATACATACAAAAAGTACAGGACAGGGAAACTTCAAACAAATTTTACCTAGCATCGGTCAATATAATTATGTTTAACATAAACTAACATCATCAAAACTTTCTCATTTATATCCTTAGTTAAGAGCATCTATTTTGTATTAAATCCATGCACATAAAAAAAGGGTTTTTATATAATTTAGATTCATAGCATAAAGAATAATTTGGGAAATCCAAAAGTGTACACCCCAAACGCTCAAGTAATATTTTAAAAGGATTACAGAAGTGATTTTCGAAAGGAACCAGCTATACATGGTTCGGAAGATTGAAAAAAAATTTGGTCGTTTTGTTAAGTAGTTCTCGAGATATCTTGTACACATAGAATTTATGAACCACACACTAAAGGACATCCACAATATAATTTTTATTCGGACTTTTTTTCATATTAATACGTGTTGTTGAATTGAAAAGCATTATTAGGCTTGTTCATCAGTGTTTCTTCTTTCTGTTTTCCATAACATATTAGTGTGATGTTAAATAATAAACACGACTTATCTAATGTGAATGTAACGAATGATTTAAGAAATTCGACAGTAAAGCCCAACCTCTCCGCTTCGCGTTCGAGGTGTTCAATAATAATCATTATTCATCATCATTACAGCCCTTCACAAGTCCACTGCTGAACATAGGCCTCCCCAAGGAATGCCACAAAGCACGGTCCTGAATCACCTGCATCCATCGATGTGTTGCGTGTTGCCAGTGATGACATACGGAACTGAGATGTGGTCCTTCACTGCTGGTCGGATGAGGAAGCTCAAGGTCGCTCAGCGAGCTATGGAGAGGGCTATGCTCGGAGTTTCTCTGCGTGATAAACTCAGAAATGAGGATATCCGCAGTAGAACCAGAGTGATCGACATAGCCTAACGTATTAGTAAGCTGAAGTGGCAATGGGCGGGCCATATAGCTCGAAGAACCGACAACCGATGGGGAAGAAAGGTTCTCGAGTGGCAGCCTCGTACTGGGAGGCGAAGTGTTGGGCGTCCCCCCACTAGATGGAGTGACGACCTGGTAAGATAATGATTATTATAACTATTTTTTTTAAATACTAGTAATGCTATTAAACATTACTAATATTCCCTTTAACCACTTCTGGTAAGCTTAAAATGCTTGTGTTAGAAGTGGTTCACGACAGTAGTGGAATGGCGGATTCGAATCCACGACCTTTAAAGTTCGCGGTCCGCGCCCTGCCATTAGGCTACTGACGCTTACACTATTATCTTTATATATAAATATTACGTGTCACATTGTTTGTCCGCGATGAACTCCTAAACTACTGAACTGATTTCAATGAAATTTTGTACACTGTGTGCAATTTGGTCCAACTTGAGAGATAGGATAGGTTTTATCCCGATAGGCAACCCTCAATTTTTTTATTGCTAATTTCAAGATTATTTTTTTTGGGAAAGCAAATGGTCGTTCGGAAAGGGCAGAACAACGTCCGCCTGTTCAACTAGTATACTATAAAAATTTCAGAAAAAAAATAAAGAGTGTGTAAAGCACCATTACGTCGGGAATTAAAAAGTTTAATTAAACGCGATAGAATCCGTGAAATTGGTTTCATTTAAAGAAAGTGTATTAAATCAGTTTGTACTTAATAGGCGGCCTTATCGTTCAAAGCGATCTCTTCCAGGCTACTTTTGGCAAAGAAAAACGTCTCTCAAAACAAATTAGCTTTCTAAAAGATTTAATGACTAATAGTTTCCATTCTATTTTTCAGGTAAGACAATGTCTTCTAAACGGGTGACACATTTAGCAAGAAGAAGGTATGTCCTAGAGAAATCTATCAAAAACTCTTCATCGTTCTTTTTGACAGAAAATAGGTCGTGTATTGCGAGCAACGTTACAATTTCATCTTACTTGCAAGCTTGTAATAATTTACACGACTGTACACACACGCTGCGACTCGGATTCGTATATATGTTTGTTTGACTGCGCTTTAAATACATGAACCTGCCCTCGGAGCGTTGGACAAATAGCCGGTCATCCACCCCGGCAATGGTTACTTAATGTTCAACGAATTAGTCACAGTTCAAACCAAATATTTGCTTTGTGGTTGGCATATGATGTGGCCGTATGTTATCGGTTTTAACCATTGTATTAACAAAATTCAAACAGTGACTTTAACATAGAATTAGTCACTGTTCATATTATCGCAAAAAATATTGTATCACAACCAAAAATATATTTTGTGTGCTTTAAATGTGTCACGTTCTGTTTAGCATATAAATGTACGTCATTGTTACGCATTTGAAACTTCTTAACACGTTCAATACATTATTCTACAAGTACATCTCGGTGATGTTGACAGTGTAGAGGGAAGTGGTTCGATGGAATATCAATAAGCCAATCGAATTGACTTTCAGATCCGAAATAGCATGTTTACGTGAAGAACGGGCTGCTTGCCAACGGACAGTTCAAGCCGTACTATTATGTTTTGGCACATTTTTTTCTCTTACACCTCGTCGGCGTTGTTAGCTTCATTTACATTTAGATCTTTTGTGTATATTAAAGCTATTTAAGTGATCTCTCATTGTAAACTTGATTTGCAAATTTTTATTAATCACAGTAAAACATCTCTCAACGGGAATTTTCGCGTGTCTCTGCAATAAACAATTTTAATATACAAGTTCATTTAAGTCTAATCCCTCTCACGCAATGGTATCTGTCTACAATTATATTCATCATCATCATCATCATCATCATTACAGCCCTTTACAAGTCCACTGCTGAACACATGCCTCCCCTAAGGAATTCCAGAAAGCACAGTTCTGAGCCACCTGCATCCATTGACTTCCTGCATGTATTACCAGGTCGTCACTACATCTCGTGGGGGGTCGCACTATACTTCGCCTAACCGGTACGGGGCTGCTATTCGAGAACCTTTTTTCCCCATGGGTTGTCAGTTCTTCGAGCTATATGGCCGGCCCATTGCCACTTCAACTTAATAATACGTAGGCCTATGTCGGTCACTGGTTGTACTGTGGATATCCTCATTTCTAAGTTTATTACTTAAAGAAACCCCGAGCATAGCCCTCTCCATAGCTCGCTGAGCGACCTTGATCATCCTCATACGGCCAGCAGTGAAGGACCTTGTCTCAGATCCATAAGTCATTACTGGCAACACGCACTGGTTGTACAATCTCGTTTTCAGGTTTTGAGGTATACATGACGAGATGTGTCACAATTTCCCGAACGCTGCCGAGTTGAATCCGTCGATTGACCTCTCGTTGTAGTGACGCGCAAGTTAGACTTACCTAGTCGGACTATTTCTCCCAGGTAAACATACTCGTCAACAACTTCGAGCTTAGTGCTCCCAACTACTACCGGCACAGGCGTGACATGACATGATCTTTGTTTTGTCCATGTTCATCTTAAGGCCTATCCGTTTGGAAACAATTTTAAGGTCATTGAGCATAGTGCTTAGATCTCCCAGCGATTCTGTCATATGGACTATATCGTCAGCAAATAGAAGGTGAGTGATGTACTTGCCATTGATGTTAATACCGTATCTTTTCCAGTCCAGTAGTTTGAAAACGTCTTTCAATGCAGCGGTGAAGAGTTTCGTGGATATAACGTCACCCTGTCTTACACCTCTTTGCAGTTGGATAGCCGTACTGTACAAACACTTCAGCACTTCGATATGCTGACAGTAAACGTGGCCGTTGAAGGGACTGTAGCACCGCCCAAATTTCGACGGACTCAAAGACTTTCTCATAGTCCACATACCCAAGACAAAGTGGCAGTATGTACTCTTCGGTCTTCTGTACAATTTTCTGACGGGTATGTTTATGATCAATGTTACTAATGACTTTTCGGAAACCGGCTTGTTCGGGAGACTGGAAGTCGTCGATTCGTAATGACTCTCGAAAACAGCACGTAAACGCGGCTCAGAAGGGAAATAAGTCTGTAGTTCTTTAAGAGAGCGTTGTCGCCTTTCTTGAAGAACAAGACCACCGCACTTCTGCTTTGGAGTTGTGCCACCATGGGGGACGGAATTAAAGAGTTTCTGAAGGACTTCAAGTACCGGTTTTCCACCCGCTTTCATAAGCTTTGCTGTAATTCAATCCTCGCCTGGGGTCTTGCCGTTTTTTAGGTGCTAGAGCTTCTAATCTCGCTCAGACTGACGTCCGGGATATCTTCGGAATAGTGTCAGATAAGACTCGCTCTTGGATCGTTACTCACACTTGCGTGTGGCTCCAACGATGACGTGTACAGCTGCCCATAGAACCTCTCAATCTCACTCAAAATCTCAGGTGTCCCGGAAACGATGCTGCCGCATTCGGTCTTCAGCCTTGACAGTTGGCTCTTTCTGGCAGACAGATATATTTTGGAGGAATGCATGGCTTTAGAGATATCCTCAAACATTTCCTCCACCTCCTCATCCGGATGTGTCAAGGTTGGTGCATAAACCTGAATGACCTTCAACGAATACCGTTTGGTGATTCTGAGTATAAGGTACGCTACTTTTATCGACACACTCACAATCTTTACAACGTTGTTAACAACAGACTTGTGGACTATAAACACCTCCTCCTCGACAGATGGTCGCCATCCTGGTGATAGAAGATGTTTCCGGATTTGAGGATTACCGTGACCTCCCCCTCTGTTCGAACCTCAGATAATTCTATAATATCCCAGCGTAACTTGACTATTTCTTCTTCCAGCTCCAGGATCTTCTCATCAGTTCTCAGGGTGTGTGCGTTATATGTTGCCAGATCGAGTCGTCTTAGGTGGCAACCGAACTTCCACCGGAGATTGTTAGCATCCCTGGCCCATTGTTACAATGGTCGCCACCATAGCCAGGAACAGTGGGGACACCGGGGACTGTGGGCCGTCTTTTAGTAACTCTCATCATGGCGAGATGTTTGCCATAGTTGCCACGCTTGGCGAGCTGGTTGGCAACCGCAGTTTTTTTTTATTGTACTATTGCTGTTATCAGGAAGATGCTGCTGTCTATCTCATGCCTATTTCCCACTGTCGCCTATTACGAACCCACAGGAAAATATGGGGTAGCGGATATTCTTAACCGCCACCACAAGGTTTACGCTTATATTGAATAAAAGTTAATGACACTAGACAATTGACAATTGTTCTGTTATCAGAGTTATATACTTACGTACAACACAACATCTGTCTCATATCGTTACATAGATCTTCGGTTACGATAACGTAATTATGCGTTGTTGTTGATCGTTTATTGTTTCTTTAATCGTGCTTCGAATGCCCCTTTGACTGCTGCTATTCAATTAGGTAATTATGTTAGCAGCGCGTGCCACTATTGTGAACATAAGGTTTATTACTTATGTAACAGTCGTGCACGATAGATTTCTCTTGTTCATTATCTTTCATCTTTAACATGAATATTCATTCAAGCATGGTGTTCTAATAAATTAATTATTTCAAAGTTCAAAGTCGGCATTTAGTTCCCTCAGTTACGATAACTAGATGTAGAAGGCTTTTAAAGTATTTGATGTGATATAGTTGAGTTTTTACATTACATCCGAAACTCGGCTCATAGCCCAAGGGACCTAATCGTTTATGGATTAACCTTTAAGACTTTCTGATTGAAATTTTAAATAAATAATGCCATTATTTCTACATTAGTAACGGCCAAATACTCTAGTGGCACAGTCACTTTGACTTAAAGTGAAAGAGACAGTTGTGATGTGACTTAACGGCATCTTAAAATAATTAAGCAGCGTTTATTTGGGCAAAAATCGTTTTTTTTTTTACTTGAGCGAAGATTTACAGATAAAATCATAATTTTTATTATCATGATTCAAATAATCATTTTACTCTTTTGGTTGTAAGGAGAAACGTACCTACCATTATTTTCTGCAAATGTTAACTCCACCCGCAGGCGGTGCACCCTGCCGATTAACGGACCCGACTCTAGCGACCGACTAATAAACAGAACATCCATCAAAAATGCTAAACCCAACATCACGGACCGGTAGTAAGGAGTAGCATAACCAAAGGCTACGTGTGCATGCCAACCCGCCAGCGCAGCGTGACGGTGTGAGCTATTCTTTTGAGTAATTTTTGATAGCTGACGCACTGACCTCTTATAACATTACAAGTGCGCTGTACTGGCTATGCCAAACAAAATGCTTATACCGATTTGAAGCGCCCTCATTGTCCGTACCGGGAACTAAAATTGACATAGTATGCCAAAGTCTGTTGTATTATTTAAATCGTATCTCTGCATTTTGAGTTTTTAAACTAAAAAATGAAAGTGTTTTAAACGGTTTGATTATGTTTGATTTTAGTTACATAATACGAATTATTTTTAATAATAATGAGTGTGCGTAATATGTAAAACTCGTTACCAAAAGGAAATTGGGATAAAATTATTAATTAAAAAAATTAAATAATTGCAGCTAATATTAAGCAAATTAAAACTATTGGATAATATAGGTACTTAAATATTTGTTACTAATCTTAATATCGTAATTACCAATATGCTTGGCTTTATATTACTGAGTTTTGATAAACAATAAAATTCAATAGCGTTGTCAAGTTCCTTGTCTATAATACTTATCGATGTTCTTTTGTACCCATATCTGTTCACAACTAAAGTAGCCGACAACAGATAATTATCAAATGTTTATTAAAATTATGGCTAAAAAGCACAAAAATTATGAATTGGCGTCCGAAACAAAATGTTTATCTTTGTTCTGAACACTTCACAGACGACTGTTTTATTGGACATGAGAAATGCACCACTTTGAAAAATTGAAGTATACCCACAATATTTTCTGGTAGTACCAGTACCAGTAAGTATAAAAGTATTTTAGATTATTATTTCGAATGTTTTTTTTATTTCTTCTCTCCTTATTTTCCCCCAAACTCAAGGGTACCATTTTTTACGACCTTTCTACACCATAGTCAGGTGTAGAAAGTTGACTTAATTTTGAGTAGGCCTAAGTTAACCATGGGTTACCAAGCCATAGCTACTAACCAGCCCTACTAACCACCCCCACTCCCCTGCCACGACAAGACGGGAACCCGTTCAGGGAGGAGTTAGTTCTTAAACTCACGTAAACTTACTAAGGACATTAATAATTTCGCAATTCTAATATAAATTTATTCCCTTAATACAATAAATTGATCATAATAATTATTATGATCAATTTATTGTATGACATTATATTAATATGATACATAAATAGAATGGACGTTAGGTCTATTCTACCAGGCCTACCCGTAACTTACGGGAGCTATAGAATTTTTATCGATATATTTTTTTCACACCTTCTTATCTCTATTATTAGTTCCGTGGACGTTCACTTCTGCTGTCAGCACCAAAATGGCGAAAATCAAATCTCCTCATTATGTCACCGTGTATAGCCAGTCCATATATAGAGGTCAGTGCAGCTGACGTCTTCTTGAAAAAGCCAACGCCCAATTGAGGACTTGAAAATTAATTTATGTTACGTAATATAGATGCAGATCTATCATTTTTCTGAAGTGAAAAGATATGCTAAAAAGATAAAGTAATATGTGTAATCAAGCTAGATTCTTTTCGTCTCTAGCCTGTTGATAACCTGGGTAACTGGTAAAGAGGTCACACGGCTCATCTGATAAATCTCTAAAAGCCCGGCAGCCATCTTTATGAAGGCAGTTTATCTTTGTTTTTATCTACGTTTGTTTATACAGCCACGGCGGCAGTCCGCTCGTGGCGATAACCATTACAGTTTTGCGGTATACGCAAATCATTTATGAATAAACATTAAAAAAATTATCCCAAGCAGCGTTATCTATAAAATGCCTACAATAATATTTTGCAATATTGTTAATCTCGAAATAAATAAAAACAATACGAATGAGTGAGGTATATATAAGAATGATGTTTAATGATTTTAGTCTCAATATTGTTGTTACAAACTTACAATTATTATAAATTATTTTCTAATATGTACAATTTTTTGTACATTAATATTAAAAGGGAAGGAACTTTTTTGATTGAGGACCTTCCCGGTGCACCGCCATACGGTATATTTGGTTATAAGGTAATTATCCTACAACCGCTTTGTAAGTGAGCGATCAAAACGCTTAGTGAGTCAGTATTACAAACCAAAACGTTTTTGTATTAAATTTTAAAACAAAAGTCTCACTGGAAAAAAGTTCTTAAAAAATATTAATCTGCAGACACAAGCATTAGATACTAGAGGAGAGAATTTGCTATTTTGAAATTTCTGGTATGTTACTTCATATGTATTTTTACTAAAAACCATAATCTTAACAACTTTGTTTATATAATTATTTAGTGTGACTATTAATATCAGGTGTGGCTACTTGTTAACTGTCTACCTAGCAATTTTGTACAGTTTAAATTTAGTTTCAACTGGAATATTATAAAAATGCAATTTATATGATTTCCCAGATCTTCTGTGTAAAGAACTTATATGGATTGTATTAGAGGTCAAAGAGGACGTATCCAATACATTGAGAACGACGAACACGTTGCTATCAGTGTCAGATGTGCTGTGATAGCCGGATGTGCTAAGACGCACGGCAGGTCGTAGGTTACCTCATAAGTGTTGCATTGACGTCAGCAGATATCTCGTCCTTCGACCACTGCTACAAATGACTTTCAACTCATTCGTTTTAAATTTACATTAAATAGTTATAGATATTGGGGGTGATATTAATATTTCTTTCTCTTATAATATAAAACCTAAAAAAATATGTTAAATTTCATAGGTGAACCCTATTGTGCTACCGGTGTAAAGGTCTATATTTTGTTATTATATACTTTTCTATGCCTGTAGTCTAATGCTACTGCGTGAAAATTCCAAAATCTAACACCACAGATAACCAAATGAAGTCAGACGTACAATAATCTTATTTCTATAACTGAAATACTTGGCATCGCTAGTCGATGTGTGTGTATATTATAGAAGTTGTTTTGTCAAGGTAGACCGTTATGCGTAGTATACGAAGAAAAATATCTTACAACTATAAATTATCGATAGTTATTGTTGACTTTTAATTCTTATAGTTGAAATAAGAAATAGAAAAGAATTAAGCGTAAACAAAAGCAAGTAATAACGTTTATGGTCATGTATCTATTTAAATTCGTAACTGAGTATAAGATTTAAAAAAAAAATTATATCCCAAGAAAAACATATATGTGAAAATTTTCATATTTGTGTGGGAGATAATATTCTACCGTGGTGCATGGGTTGTCTTGTTCATACTGTAAAGGGAATTGTACTTCGTCTGCAGCTAAATTTGTTGAACAAAGATGCCTTGACATGCTCATTTGTTTCCCTATTTTTGATTTTGTAAATAGGTCGTGAAGGCAAAATTTTTAGTACAAGGACTTCGGTTTGTTGCCTAGTGACCCTAAAAGAGTTGTTTGTACGCCTTTTGGGCCACACTCGCTAACCGTTTTGTTTACTCTTTATGAGTGTTTATTCTAGTTACGTAATCTACGATAACATACTTCACCCTTCTCTTAATAGTATCATGACCCATTTTATCACGCTGTTTTATTTTGGCATCTTTTAAGTCACATTCATTGTCAACTTAGTGAGACTTACTATTTTGATCGTTGACATAATACCAATTCGGAAGTTTTGCTTCAATGAATGAAAATATTTATTAGACAAATAAAACTGATGTTTATTTAATATTAGCATTTTACATATTAACAGTAATCATTTTTTATTATATTGTTGAGGTTGATGCGTCAACAACGTTAAAGAACGAAACGATCCGAATGGTTCTTCATAGTCAGTTGCCACTTGTGTATTTTGCAATTCGAGCTAATGTTTTATAACTTTCTAATGCGGTGTAATTGTATATGGATACCCCTCAACTACACTTCGTTTTTAATGTTTAGATTTTTAATTCACCTGTCACTATATTGAATCACACTCTAATTCTGGTCAGATACACCACAGCAGAGACGTCACTTGGTTGAAGTGTTCTAATATTTTGTTCTTCTTGTTGGAGAGTTTTAGGAGAACTAGCCACAAAAAAGGAAATTAATTGACTATTATCCGGATTTATGTTCATCTATGTTAATTACGCCAAACAAGTTTTGCAAACTTGTGTCAACTGTCACTTGGCCTGGTTTCTTCGCGAAACGACTTGAGACTTTACAGCTCTCGTATTTTTTTATTATTTCGTTGCGAAATAAATGCAAAGTTGTTTTATATGCTATAAATACCCAGCTGTGGCGATTTATACTAAGTGCTCTTAAAACCAACCCGCGTGGGTTGAGGTCATTCTCTAAAACAGGTTTTCTTACGTATTTGTTATTATTGGCCAAGATTTCATCTGTTTTTTAAATGTACTAATATATTTAAAATATATCATATGAAATGACTAAACTTTTAATTTCTTCAACCAAACTCTGTTTAATGAAATTGTTTTACAGTAATGGACTGTAGAATTATACGAGTTCCTAATTTCCTAGGTTGGTTTAATTTTATGTAATAATTTCAAAGTAGTGCTTAACCTACTTAAAATCGAGCTTGACAGTGTGGCTTCCGCGCCTTACTAGTTAAATTCTTCTTACTCAATAAAGCAAACTACTGGTTACTACCAACTACATACACATTTGTCGTTTCTAATTACTTAAGCCTTAGGGTGATTCCGCAGTGAAGAGCGTCCCGCTTGCATAATAAACACTCGCTCGTCTATTATAGTGTCCTTAGTGACCACCGCTAAAAATGTTAGACAAAGTTTTACTAGAATCAATGTCTCGGTGCTGTATCATATCATTATTCTGTACCGGACTCTTCTGGTTCTCGTTCAGAAAAGTGAACGTGGTAACGGACATGAGCAGAGCAGTAATCATTTCTTGCTCTATTATCCTTTCGATAAGTCTAATGTTAAAGTTTACTACACTAATTTACAAATAATTATAGTGCACAAGTAATCATTCATTTAAGACTGATGCTAGCAACATTAATAATCTGACACAGTTTCTGTGATGAAAAATATAGTCTTATTTTAATTTATAACCTAAAAATTAGAATGACGAAACGATGACTCTGATTTTGTTTTTGATGACGGTATCCTGCAACAATTTGCTCTTGTGCACTAAACTGACTGGTTAATGTAATCTGTCACCATTAATTGCGTCACAACATTTGTTTGCGAAATGGCAAACGGCGTAATACCACTGGCGATGATGTCATCTTTGTTGTCATTTATATTTTACACAAGCTAGGATAACCAAAACTTGAATACGGTTTCCTTATTTGAATTTTTAATTCGCCGCCATATAACTTTCTGGCTGTCCGCTTGTGATATATTAATACTACTTTCTCTCATTTATTTCCTTAGTTTTTATAGTGGATTTTTTAACTGGTGCCTTATGACACGGCTGATTAGCATTCGTCGTTGCGTCTAACCATTCTATTTTAATTTGTAGTCTAAAATTTGCTTTTAAACCATTTCACTTTACTTGGGTTGAATACTCTTGTTACTGATTTTTAAAAAGTTTCCTCAATGTTCATTTGTTTATAACCTATTAAAGTATTAAAAGCTGATGATGTAATATATTTGATAAAGAAAAATAATGATTGAAATATTACTGCTAGCTTTAATTTATTATCTTGATGACCTTCGCCATTGGCAACGCTTGTTTTCAATTTTTCTCGACCACCCAAGTAAAATAGTGATTATTTTTATTTGTATATATACAACATAAAACCTTACCGTACTGACTTATTTAATAAGACTCAAAAGTCAAAACCAAACCGTTGGAAATAAACGAGTTGAAACATTTTAATAGGCACTAGGCAATACATACACAATTATTGTCTTTTTTATTCCCACGCATTCAGTATCACGCACTACTACGTAGTACACTCCTCTCTCGCTTGCTCGCAATATTAAGTCATGAGTCTATCTCTTTCGTGTGATAGCGGCGACAGGCCGTCTGGAGCATTTATGTGGCAGCCGTGCTGCAAAAAGAAACTCATGGAAATAAATACTAGGTTCATTTTTCGTTCACAGTTTTTCGCTTGTAGTACTCCCCTAATACTGTTGGGTCGCTCGTTAGTTACCTGAGAGACCTTGAAATAGAGTAAATATACTATCGATCTCATATAGCTTTTAATATCTAGTTATCAGGCTAGTAGTAATTTACCGAACAATAATAGTTATGTAATACCTACTGTTGAAGAATTCATTTTGCTTGCTTTACGTAGGTACCTAAAGTTCGTTTTTTTCTACTTTTGCGTTATGCACATAATATCTCGTACGTTTTGTTAACGTACCTACATAATATGCATTATTTATGCATAAACAACTTTTAGCCCGGCTACTTCTAATATCAAAAATGTTATTTATTCTATGCTGAAGTTGCAAAGGAGTAGGAGATACCTGCAAAGAAAAGGACTTTTACGGACTAATGATGACGAAGAAGAATATTCATTTTTATCTCAGATTTCCGTACTTTTGAATTAGCCGTTTTTAAAAGCAATGTTGGAGAAATCGCGTGTTTAGGTTCACACAGTATAATGAAATCTGATCGATGCTCCCGCGCAGAGGAACGTGCCAGGCAATCCATTAGCATTTTATTGTTTTCTATAACGCGCCAAGATAGGTACGCTGAGGTGACAAACAGATGGTCTAAGGAAAGCGTGCCTGCCATGACTAATCGAGCGTAGTTTTTTTTTTTAAATTCCATGAAATATTCCCATTATATTTCATTGAATATAAATTGGCTAAAATTAGTTTATTTGCTGAACATGACATATGGAGCATGAAAAATGAATGTCTGTGGTTTGATTTAGTTATTTTAATATTATTAAAAATAATATATATAAAAAATAATAAAAAATAAAAAATAATAAAAAATAAAAATATAACTAATAGTACAGAAAGAAACATTAACCTTTATGTTTTCCGAACAAAATAACTTCCGCGCTATGAGTTCTGTCAAATATTATACATCACTATCAGTGGCGCTGCCCTGGTGGTAGAAAAAGTCGTGGATGCCCTCATTATTATACTTTTATTTTAGACTTTTTTGCAACTTATTACATTAATTTAAAAAGCTTTACGCAATAACATTTACTGGGTGGTTGGATTCATTTTCTGCCTAGAAGTTGCTCTTGGTTGGTACCACTCCCTAGTACATTTCTGCCTGCTATGCCTGCATGTATGCCCGGCTTTTCTCTGCGTGATAGACTTCGTAATGGATCCGCAACAGAACCAGATTAACCGACATGGTGGCAATGTGTCGAAGAACTGATAACCGTTGGCGAAAAAAGTTTCTCGAGTAGCAGCCTCGACCCGGTAAGCTAAATGTAGAGTGAACTAGATGGAGTGACGACCCGATAAGTCATGGCTTGCGGAAATTCGATGGATGCAGGTGACTCAGGACAGTTTATGGTGTTCCCTAGGGGAGACCTATGGAACAATGTACCACCTACAGCATTGGAGCAGTACAATGTGTTGATCATGAATTGATTATAGCAATTCTACAAAAAGTTTTTGCATAAGTGCAAAATTTAAAATACAAAATGTTTTGTAATAATAACAACAGTATGCTCATCACTAGCTTGGCCTTGTTTATCTCACATGGTAACCGCAGGGAAGATGAGTAATTGTGGTTTTATGATTTATTATTGCGGTGTGATTGCTGTCAGATGCATATTTAATGTGTCAGTTGTCGCTGTGGCACTATTAAAATATCAACATTATATGCAAGTGTAGGCACGTCTGTCATGAGCAAATAACACTTATGGTCAAATGAAATATATGTGGGTACAACACGATAAAAATTGTAAAAAAAGGACGAGCATAATGAATAACCGAAATAAATATTTTTCTTTTTACATTCTGTGTGTGTATGTTTGTGTGCGCGTGTTGTATGTCTTTTGTATGTATGTTGTATGTGTTTAGTATGTATGTTGTATTTGTGCGTGTACGTGCGTGCGTGTGTGCACATATCCCAGATGGTAAGTAGCTGTCTTAATCCATTCATTAATTCATCAATATCCCATTGGACTTCATTTACATTAACAGGCAATGTTGGTTTTCGTTAAAAGGTTGCTGTCATCCACGTAGAGCTTTATGGCTTTGTATGTCATAATCAGGATCGTTACGGTAAATATCTTCTTCTAAACTGAAAACATTCGATGCTCGTAGACATTTTATACCTATCTCTTTTGTAGTCGGTATTTTGTTGCTATTCATCTTTCTCTGCTAAACTGAATAATTATATATAAACGAAGTTTGTACTATTTTTTCTGTCATATTTAAGAGAAAAGGGGATAAAATATTGTCTCCGTGTAGTTCTCGATTATTTATAGTTCGGATGGAACACCGCGTGGTTTCCGTCGACTCATTGCGGTGGTCTTATTTGTTTGGTTTGTTTTTATGGATTCCCCTAAATAACGTGAATCACACACAGGTCGTATACGCAGCTCATTGATTTTTTTTTAATATAATCATTGAGTCTTTTTGCTCGATTTATTCGTCCTGCGGACAATACTAAGATAAAAAGGTCGATGTGTTCTGCTGTGCTTGCTCCTTGTTTACACATTCAAAGCATAGCAGTATTCGGGTCAAGGTATTGCATTATTTACGATAATCCTTTTCAGGGGAATTCACGGTGATCTTCAAATATACATTAAAATACATACTGAGAAGTAATCTCGAGCTATAATTATTATCGTCATTGTGAGTGACTGATGCCTTCCCGCCAATTCCAACCCGGCATTCCTGTTGTGCATTTACTACAATTATTTTAAAACTTTGGCAACTGACTGACTTTAACGACGCAAACTGCCCACGCTATGTGAAATTAATTTTCATAGCACATGTCACCATGCCTATAATCGCTGTAATTTAAATTATATTTTTATCAGTTATTTATTTATAATTAATTAGGACGGATTAGCCAATTACACTAATTAATGTAGCAGTACCTGTAAAACAAAATTAAGTTGAGTAGGCATCATATTACAAAAATTTATTAAATAAGAATTATTTCATTAAAAAGCTATATTATATTATCTTTTAACTCACGATTTTATCACACGGCTAAGCAATACTTTGATCTTAGAGATCTATCAAAAAATTTCTTATGATCTGACGCATATAACTTGCAAAGGGTAATTTTGTAATGTTGGACTTTTATAGGGTTATTATAATTCCAAATAGAACTTTTAATAGAGTACTATAATCTGAATTTAATATCTTTTAATTAGTTGTAGTAAAATCATGTTATAATAAACAAAGTGAACGCTCACGTTCAGAACAAGCTCTTGTGCAAACAAAAATATTTATATGCAAACTAAAAACTGTAGGCACCATCTGTTTACCACTAACAAAAAACAATTAATTTCGCACTAACGTTACCGAGTACCGGCAAAAAATAACATCATGGCTTCTCATTTTGGCCGAAGCGAATATAGTGTTACGAAAACCAGTTTCAATTGGTTCACCCGGCAACAAATTGAGATCGACAATTTAATCGGCTGATAATACAGTTAAAGTTACAACTATTTTGACCTAAATGTCAATTTCGACCTGAAGGCAAAACGTTGTTAAGTTATACCTTAATAATAATAGGTGTTAAAGAATCGATTTCAAACGCATGCCATTATTTTTTTCTTCTTTAAACCCTAAATAAAGAGAAAAAAATAATAATTTAGCTGTTTTTTCTTTTTTGGTGGCTGGCGCACTGTAAATTTTACAGCAACATCTTAGCCCCTAGGCTACCACGGCTCCGCCAGCACCAATAACATTGTTAATTGCACTTTTAAGTGTTTATGTACCATGTTCATCATCGAGGTAGACGAAAACATCGTGAGGAAACCTGCATGTCTGAGAAATTAAAAAATATATTTCGAAAACATATGCAGTTTGCCAAAACGCATTGAGGCAGTGCTGCGGACATTCCATTGCCCTGAAACCATCTCAGAAATGAGAGAAGGCAGTGAAATGTATAATATAGGCTGTAACTTTAACTTTTTTAGTTTAACCTTTTTCTTTTATTAGAATACGTATATGGAAATGACGTAGATCAAGTATGCAACTGTTTTGAAATTAAGAAAAATGGGGAATGGCGATGTTAGTACTTTTTATGTTTGTTATTTGCATTTTTTGCGATACCTACCGATCGACCCTTATGGTCCCCACTCACGATCAGTTAAACTGATCAGTTTAACTGACGTACATCCAAAAACTGACCGTGAATGTGAAATCTTAAGTTGAAATTTTTAACTAAAGGCAACACACGGATTTTATTTCGGGGGTGCTGTCAGTTAAACCGCTCAGTTGAACTGACGTACATCCAAAAACTGATCGTGAATGTGAAATCTTAAGTTAGAATTTTTAACTGACGGCAACCCACGTATTTTTCCGGGCGCACCGTTCGTTTCCATTATTGGTAAGTACATACTTTCGTTTATATATATTTTATAATTTTTTATAACATGTTTTAAGCTTTTATATTATTTTATATATATTTTTTATTAAAAAAGAACGTTACCCCCACACTAGGATTTTCTCCTGTATCGTGGAGGCAGTTTACAAACACAAATTGCACAAGGACAAACATCCAGACCTGGAACAATCATTTGTAGGCCATACAAAATTAAATACTTGTTCCGTGCGGGATTCGAACCCACGCCGCAATTCATTGCTAAACCACTGCGCCACGGAGCCGTCATATATATTTAGAAAAGTTGATTTGACAGAGGATGGAGACCAAGGTGATGGTAATGATGTCACCTTCCTTATGGTGGACTCAGAAGGTGGGTAAAGGATCTCAGTGATGCTACTACGTAGATCCATCGTGTTTGGACTCATTTTCAAATAGGTAAATGGAGACCTAGATGACTGTGAAGATATCACCTTTATGTTGGTGCAATCCGAAGGTGGGTATAGGATCACAGTGACGACACTAGATAGGAAGACCGCGTTTGAACTCATTTGAATGGGCTCATAAAGACCTAGGTGACGGTTATGATCTCACCTTTCTGATGGTGCAATCCGAAGGTGGATATAAGATCTCAGTGGCGGAACTAGATAGAACGGTCGTGTTTGAACTCATTTGAAATGGTTCATAAAGACCTAGGTGACTGTTATGACCTCACCTTTCTGATGGTGTAATCTGAACGTGAGTATAGGATCTCAGTGGCGGTACTAGATAGAACGGTCGTGTTTGAACTCCTTTGAAAGGGCTCATAAAGACTTAGGTGACTGTTATGATCTCACCTTTCTGATGGTGGAATCTGAAGGTGGGTATACGATCTCAGTAACGGCACTAGATAGAAGTATCGTGTTTGAACTCATTGGAAAGGGCTCATAAAGACCTAGATGACTGTTATGACCTCACCTTTCTGATGGTGCAATGCGAAGGTGGGTATAGGATCTCAGTGGCGGTACTAGGTAGAACGATCGTGTTTGAACTCATTTGAAAGGGTTTATAAAGACTTCGTTTAATGTGATTATATTACCTTCATTGTGGTGAACAAAGAAGGTGGGGTAAAGGATCTCAGTTATGCCACTACGAAACACCATCGTGTTTGGGCTCATTTGGAAGGGCTCAAGAAGTAACTACACAAATAATATAATTATAATAAATAGTACAAACAGTATTATTACTCACTTTATAATGTTTTCATGCAATTAAAAAGCAGAAAAACTCCTAAGTAGATACAAAATTAGAAATCCACCATATATTTTACAGGCAATAAAAAAGGCAGAACGGAAAAAGCATAACCAACTACAACCAGAAGACGAAAATATCTGCCTACTTCAAGAAAACCTATAAGCACCATTAACACCGATTCCTATAAATGACCAAGTTACCTGTACGCAGTATTTAGAATTCAATGATTTTTGACTGATTTATTACACGAATACTACACATTTAATAAAACAAACTTTACGGATTTTATTTTGTTTAACTTATTTTAATTCGTGACGTTTGGGTGCTTCAACTTTATTTTAGTATGTAACACGTCGAGAGCTCAATTAGATAAACATAGAAAACTAGGCCATGCTAACTATTTCCGTTACTAAAAACCGATAAGCATTATCTGGTCATCATAAGACCTTCAGAATGTGCCCATGCCCACGGATTTTTTTGGGTTCACCGTAACCGGAGTGCAAGTTAGTATCAGTGGGGTGTCGCCCGCTCTACAGATAGGTAATTTAATAAACAGATAAAAATAAATAACACATTTATTAAATTAATAAAATTTACCATAATGAGTAAAATTATCATAATATCTGACCCATTTCTTAAAAGTGTCTTAATACTGACCTTATCATGAATAAAAATATCTTTTGAAGTGCTAATATATAGGAAACGTTATTTATATACATATATACCTATATACGGAACGGATTTCATTTCTCCATCGATGAAGCCGCAGCCGTGCGCGTTTAGTTGGCGTGACTCCCATAAATTAAAAATATAATTTCCTATCTATTAACTAGCTGTTCCCCGCGACTTTGCCGGCGTGTAATTTATTATGATTAGATTTCATGGGTTTTAATGTTTTTGCACGGAACCCTAATTCTTTTTCTAAATTAAAATTGGCCTAAGTTCCTCCATATAATATCAGTTATCTGCCACTGAAAGTCTCGTCAAAATCGGTTCAGCCGATTCGGAGATTAGCCGGAACAAACAGACAGACAGACAGAAAGAAAGATAGACAAAGATTTTAAAAATTGTGTTTTTGTTATAAGTACCGTATGTACTTTCATATGCATTTAGTAAAAAACTGTTATTTTGACATTACATATAGACACTTCAATTTTATTTATTTGTATAGATATTATATTAATAGACAGGAAATGCTATTAAATAAGATTTAAGTATTATTAAATATCATTTAATTTATCTATATATATATATATATATATATATATGATATTTTATACGAGTCACGCAAACCAAACGCCCACGACCACGCCCCGCGTTTGAACTAGGACTGTTGATAAAATATCGATATATCGAAAAATCTATTTTATTATTTAGAAATACCGATATTTATTTCTAATATTTTTGACGACATATATTGAAATATAAGTTTGATATTGAAATATAGATATACGACAGTCGATATATTGAAATATAGATATATTTTTTAAAATAATTTAATTTTTTATTTTTTCACGTAAATCATTTAATCTACAACACCATCGTAAACTTAAATCCTAATTCTTGATGGACCCAATCTACTATACTATATTTACACTATATTATGTTTTTCATTTTTCCCCAGTTCATTTATTTGCTTATTATCTTAAAAAGAAATGTAATTTTGTAAAGTATATCTCTGTGATATTAAAATCTTTTAGTAGTACTAAGTTTATGAAACTTAGTACTACTTTACTTACTGTGAATTTTTGCAGGAGCTTGACCATTGACGGATGGTTGCTCCTGTTTTATTGTTTAAATAATCGTTTGAAGTAGATTTTTATCAAAGTGATACGATTATGTGTATAAGTGTCTGCACATGTGAGCTATTAGAGAAAACGACGAAATCAGTGCTTCGATATTGGTATAAACCTCAAGTTATTTTAATCGCTTAGGCGTGTTATGATTTACTGCCGTGCTATCAGAAATAGCTGTTAAATACTTGATTTCTTCAGCTACATTCGTAGCAACTGAACGAATTACTTCTACAATCAATCTTTTAGTGACCAATAATTGGAGTATTGAAACAGCTGAACATATAAAACAACGAGTATTTTTGAAAACTCTTGCTGACAAATATTGGTAAACATAATTGTCTTATTTAAATTAAACAATAATTCAAGTTAAAGTTACAGACTATATACATACGTCCTAATGTTGGGCACTCTTCAGCTGGGCAGGCCTCTCCTAACTTCTGAGAGGGTTTTAGGGCAACGTCCGCCGCGCTACCCCAATGCGTGTTGGAGGACTTCGCGTTTTCTGAAATTTTATTTTATTTCTCAGACATGCAGATTTCCTCACGATGTTTCCTTCATCGCCGAGCACGTGGTAAATCAGCACTTAATATTGCAATTAACAATTTCGTTGGTGCCGGCGGGATCGAACCCGGGTTGCTCGCGTACTGTGAAATTTACAGCGAGCGCTAACCATCTGAGCTACCATGGCTCTTTAATAATTAGGTTATAGTTCTTAGTAAAATCTATACAAATAAATAAAATTGAAGTGTGTGTTTGTAATGTCAAAATTAAAGTTTTTTACTTAATGCATATGAAAGTAAATACGGTACTTATAACTAAAATACAATTTTTAAAATTTTTGTCTGTCTGTCTGTCTGTATCATCATCATAATCATCATTACAGCCTTTCATAAGTCCACTGCTGAACATAGGCCTCCCCCAAGGCTAACCCTGTATACCGATTATCAATTTAGAAACCTTGCTGTGAACAGCGAGTGAATTGTACTAGGATGCTAGTGCTAAAGAAGTACCCTCAACCACGCGTCTTCGCCTTCTCGTTCCTTGTTGAACGTATTAGACGTAGTAGTATATAAAAAAAAAAACAGGTGTCTGAGACTAGAGACCCAAACGAGGCATCACGATTCAGAAAAAAGGTTTTGAAGATGGACTTTTTTAGACCGAAACTGCTATTTTCATATATGATAAAAGTAAGTTCAAATTTATATTTGTATATCGACCAAATACTAAACCAAAAAAAAAATTATCATTAACATCCTATTTCTGTAGCAATAATAGCGCACCTTAGTTTCACTATTTCACACGTCACTTCTAGCTACGCTCGATCTGTGTAAGGTGCGCGTCCAAGCATTGTTTGCTCCTTGTTTATGTTAGTTTTTTTACAAGTACCCTGTTAATCTACATTGTATTTTGTTTATACTTAGAAATTAAAATTATTTAAAATGTATACTTACGATTTGAACGTGTTTGAGTGAAATGATTTCGATATATTAGTGTACGCCTAGGATAAGATTATTATTTTTTTGCAAGTATTTAAACTTTCTCATGTAAGTGAATTGTTGTAAATTCTTATGAGAAATAAAGATATCTCAAACCTCAATAATTGTTTTATATAACACCCAAATGCATACTACAGCAATATTTCGATATTTCAGCAATTTTGATAACAACGCATTCATTAAATACCACATGTTCCATAATTTGCAAACTCAGGACTGGAAATGCCCGTAATGCTTTAAAAATCGCCTCCATTTTGAATTTTGCGACGCAAATTTGTACGTTGCCAGAAACTTGCACAGCAATGTCCGCCACGAGAACGCGAGTTCCCCCGTCATGTACAATTAAATTACGCAGCTTTTTTGTTACAGTTCTTTTGGCCTGAACAACGGTGCGGTTAAACAAACCTACATATTGTGTTTTTTACTCTATTCGAATTACACGTCGACATTTCAATTTACCGATATTATGACTTTATATACTATTTTGTGCGTACTTTTTGCTGTGTCATAAATACTTAAGTTTAAGCAAAGATCGCTTTATCAAATGCGGCGATAAATAAATGGTTTTATTTTTAATAAATACATAATCGTTAATGTAAAAAAAAATTGTTCATAGTGTGTATACATTTTTCTACATTGTACACCCATTTAAATTTAGCGTAAATCATTGGCAAGTCTATATAATAATATTATATATTACATGTACACAAAAAACCAAAGCCATCAGAAAAATCATTTTCCTGTGAAGTAAAGGAATTAACATATTTCTAACTTAATGAAAACGAGCTTAATATAATATGTAAAAGAAACAGTTGCGCCACTTAATGCAACATTTTCGCATTTTAACCAGATAATATTTCGTCATTAAAAAACTGTTTTATTTCCTTAAAGTTAATTTGCACAAAACCAGCTTGTTACTTAACCATTAGGGCTTGCCCCATATAATTGTAGTTATAATATTATCGTGGCAATGAACTTCAAAACTCAATGCAAAACAACACAGTTCTATGACGGCCTGATTTGAAACCACTTTAATATTCTCAGCAGTCGGCGATAACCGATAAAGCATCTCGCGGCTTTCGCTCAGCGGTGCGCCGCATAACAACAATGGGGTGTAACTTGGGTGATGATGTCAGACTGCCTTTTACGATGCCCTCGAGCGAGCCGCGAACAAACGCCTCGCGCTTATTATTACTTTGGCATAAACTCATAATAATTACTCTGCAACGGGTCTTTAGAAGCTCAGCGCATCTCACTCCAATTAATTCTTACTTATACATCGCTTTTCCACATTCTACAATCCGTATTTGACCATTTAACTGATTTTATTTATGAAGAAATAAATAAATAATTTTCATCTAAAACATAACAACATGTCAACAAATGCTAATAGCACTATAATTATAATATAATATGTTGGGTCATATAGTTAAGTAATATTTACTCTGATATTCAAGTAACACGTTAAGGTAATAACAAAAATCTTGAAGCAAAGAGGCTTATTAAATTAAATCGTTTTTTATAAATGTATTTGTTACACACATGCATAATTTAGAACGAACTCTTTTGCCTTCCCAGACTTTTGTTAACGTAATACTCGATCATACACATTATTTAAAAAGAAACATCCATCTTGTAAATGAATGAAATAACTCTGACGTCTGGTTCTTTAAAAAATTATGTTTTTGTTCGTTCCGCCGAAACTGAAATTATCGTATCTTCAAAATACGCTTGAACGCTTAAGTGGGTATTCTGTTGTTCACCTCGCTCTGAAGTTTTCCTACAGTTGGCTATAGTACAAAATTTATTTTTAGTTGTTACTTTGTCAAAGATTTGAGTTTTTATGAATATCCAAGCAAAAACTCAACAAAGTAAAATGTTATTTTTTAAAAAAGTTAAATCTATGCTCTGCTTCTCAATCATTGACGTATAAATACAAAAATGGGACATTTCCTTGCTCTAAAACTCTAAAATATTGTGTCTATGTAGCGTGTATAAGTTTTGGCATTTGTTAAGAGTCAGTTAAATAACCAACCATAGATGAGATTACATTTATTATTTAGGATTTACATACCTACTTCTATTTTCATCAGTTTGTAAAACTTCTCTGCTAGACATGAGCCTTTTCCGTTACAGGGAGAATTTGCCTTAATCATCTGGCTTTGCAGACGGATTGACGATCATACTATCAGATATCTCAGAAGTCCTTGGAGCTGCTATTCATTGCTGACGCTTGCGTTATATGTGATCCCAAGATTTAAGTCAAGAAAAAAATAGTAGTTTTAGTACAGCTTAAATAGTGACACTTTCTCCACCATTATCAGATTTATAAAATAATAAATAACAAAATTATATCCGAAATAAAAATCTTCTTGTCAGTTCAGTATAGCTGCAGTCAATTATAACTATTAATATAATGATTGAACAGTTCTTTCGCAAGTCGCACATAAGAATCTGGAAGAGGACACTTACTCTCACTCTCACTTACTCCATTATATACCGGTGTGTCTCTTTAGAAGGTTTCTTGCATCTAAGAAAATTCTTTTCATCATGTAAAAAATTCGAAATTTTTGATCTTAGGAAATGATACTTTGGGTCTACCTTTAATACAACCATTTTCCAAGAGTATTTTATTTATTAAGTTCTCATTCCATTAACTATCAAATTTAAAAACCGTAAATTGCATGTCTATTTAAAACTAGTCAATAAACGTTGGACAACCTACCACCTGAACACTTGAATTTACGTACCCAAGCAAGCAACATCACCAAATCTTTGACTTATTTTCATACCACACATTTCGTACACACATTAAATATTTTGGTGGAGTAATCATGCAGGAAACACGTGGTTAAAACTATAACTTTTCTTTACAGTAGGTTTAGTACTTCCTTTTTAACTGGAAACTTTTCACTTTGCATGCAACTATTGTGGACATTCGTTTTTCGAACTCTGTTGTTAGAACGTCTCTCTTTGTTACAATGTCTTACATACTATATATTTAAATTATACTAGCGATCCGCCCCGACTTCCCACGGTTGATTTCTGGTTCGCGACAACAGCGCCAATCACGGACCAACTCAAACACATCAAAAAATTCACCAAAATTGGTCGAGCCGTTTAGGAGTTCAATGACAAATACACGTACAGAAGAAGTATATAGAACCAGCTGGAGTATGCTTTTTGATTTATCCTGTTTCATTTAACAATGCAGAGATCGGAAAATCATGAACTTATTATCTATACCTAACTAATGCTCACTTGAATTTAATTATATAAATCGTTCATTCTTCACGCAAATGGTTTTATAACAGAATATTCGCAGCTTCCAATTGAATAGTAATTATAGTTTAGGGTTAAATTACACCTTGTAGGAAATTGCGGGTTGTAGAGCGAGACAACGCCATTCGTGATGGCCTCTCACGAGGTGCCTTCAGACACGATAATTTGTATATTCTGTTACAGCAAAATGTTGAACGTTTGCAGTTTACCTTCACACTCTATGTACGTTGGTAACTCGGTGTATTGAGCAAAGATATCAAGTTTTATGTGGTCTAGTTTCGAACTATCGATATATTTTGTGAATTGAGGTCAAACATTTATTTCCTTATTTATATCAACCACTTTTATATCCTTTTTTCTTTTTCTCTTTCATTATGGACGATTTCTTTGAATAAGTGTAGATATTTATAAGATTAATGATGACTTTTGTACATCAGTTACACTCATGCACGTAATTAACAACAAACTCTCATCGCTGTAATCACCATTTTTATTATTATGACATTTAATAAATGGTTTGAACACTTCTTTTATTGTCTCTCTTATGTGAGTGAGACTTATAGTATGTCTTATGCGACTATAGGAAAGTCCACTTTATAAGGCGCAAGTTCGGCCTCAAATGGAATATTGTTCTGATCTTTGGGCTAGGGCATCTCACAGTGCTTTTCACTTGACCGCAACCAGCGAAGAGCAACCCTAATATTCGAGGACCGAGTTGTTTCTGATTGGTGAGGTGCTTCATTTTCTATCACATTTACCACGTTCAGTGCTCATACGAATTGTTCAGTGTTGAATTACAGCACCATCTGGATGCTTGGCCTCGCTCGAGCTTACTCTTTTTTAAAGGCCGGCAATGTACCTGCAATTCCCTTGGTGTTGTAGTTGTTCATAGGCGGCAATCTTACTATTAGGTGAGCCACATTCACGTTTGCCCCCTTTTTTATAAAAAATAATTTTCAAGTTGCAACAACACATAGATATTTCTTTAATTTATTTGTCATAAGTATCTACTAATTTTTTTGGTATGTGAATCGTGGCTTATAAAAATTTCTAAGAAATTAAATCAGACACATTTTAGCTTTCTTATTCATCAGATATCTAATTACAGAGTATAGATTTTGACAGACATCTTACGGTGGCATATTCTTAGAAAACATTTGTCCGTTGCCCAGTGTTATTAACCTTTGAGTGTACAATTTTAGCAAACAACGCTCGTTTAGCACGTCTTCGGTTGATCAAAGACTTGTTTAGACACTGACTCTGAAAGTGACGCTTGTACTAATTGGTTGGATTACAGAGGACCGTGCCCTTTTATTTGTCACTCTGTCGCGCTCCGCTTAGCGTAACCGGTATGTTCACGATCAAACACAAAGCTTCACAACCAAGAATACGATAATACTCTCTACTATAAAGACGTTTGATTCTATTTTACTTTACGTGATATCGATATGGTATATATAAAGTATTTATAACGCAATATGAACATTGTTACCATATCAACCAGCTCGTCTACACTGTCAGTCGTGGATCGATTGGAATCCACCCTTGACCCTTTGTCTATGGCAGGTTACGTACATTAAAACTTGCAACTTGAGCGTACCTATATTAACTTTTGTAGCGGTCATCAATTCCATTTCAGTCTATAAAAGTACACTGCTGAAGATAGGCCTCCCCCACAGACCTCCTCATAGGGGGGGATTTTGCGATAGTTGGATAGATAGTTAGATAGATAGATATTTTGCGATATATAATTTGCATGCCACAAGAAATACATCATACATCAAGTGACGCCCCGTAGGGGCATAGCAATTTGTAAGAGGGTAGTTTTTTTATTTTATTATACTAAATATTAACTACTACGTACTAAATACCAGCTATCTTATTTTTTAACATTTACTAGTCTAACATATATTTTTTTTATAATTATTACACATACATTTAGTATTTATTCGCATCTATAAAGAATTCACTTAAATTATAATAACTTTTATCGATTAAGAATGACTTAATTTTTTTTATAAGACACTTGGTGTTGTCAATATTTTAGAGGTTATTTGGAACATTATTATATATTTTAATTACCATCGTATGGGGACCTATTGTGAGTAATTTTAATATTGTGTTTATAGGATCGTATAGATTTGGATGTTTTCTAACGAACTTACAACATTCAATAATGTAAATAGACGTAAGTGTGAGTATACCAAGTTTTCAAAAATGTGGTCTGCATGAGTCCGTTTTTTCTATATTTGTCAAGATTCTGATGCTTTTTTTGCAATTTGAAAATATAGCTATGTCAGTACAGTTGCCCCAGATGACTATTCCATAAGTTAGTATAGACTAAGCATACGCATAATACACCGAAAAAGCTGTTTTTAAGTCAGTAACTTTTTTCAAATGTATGAGTGCAAATATAAATGAGGACAATTTACTCGTTATTTTTGAATGTGGGGTTTCCTATTTAGATGTGTGTCTATTTCAATACCGAGTAATGTTGTAGAGTTGACCGTATCGATCGTAAAGTTTTTGTGTAGAGGTCGTTTTTGATAACTTTTAAACAGGCTTAATTTAGTTTTGTTAAAGTTCAGCTCTAATTTATGTAATTCTAAACAGTTTTGTATTTTAATGAGTGATGTATTTAATTTTTCGTTTAATTTACAATTGTCTGTAGATGAGAGCAAGATTGATACATCGTCTGCAAAGATAATACATTCTTCTTGTAATTGTTGTGGGAGGTTGTTTATATATATTTAAGAAACAGAATATAACCTAAGACACTACCTAGAGGAATCGATCCTATAATCGGGATTTTGTCTGATCTGACTTTTTGGATTTCTCCGGTTTCGAAGTTTGCATTCTGGATTTCAACAATTTGTGATCGATTTTCCAAATACGATTTGAACCAATTATGAGCAATTCCGCGAATTCCAGTAGCATAAAGTTTATCTAAAAGTATTTTGTAACTTACTCTATCATAGGCCTTACTCATGTCTAGTAGGAGGCCTACGGCCTATTTTTTACTATTAATTATGTCAAGTGCTTTTTGTATATATTAGTATATAGCCAAAATAGTAGACCGGTTTTTTCGAAAACCATTTTGGCTATCGTGAAAAATGTTATATTTCTCATTAAAAGAATAATTTTTTTGCCCATTGCACTTTCAAATATTTTTGCTGATGTCGGCAATAGCGCAAATTTCTATACATAAATAGTTAATAGTCAGTTTACCTAAAAGAACAAGTATATAAGTCAATGACAAAACCTATTTATTTCACTGGCTAAATAGAATGATGCATAAAGTAAAATCTCGTTTCGTCGTAGGGTCGTGGCATATCTTTTTAACTAATAACCGACTTATGTACAGGTCAGTAGAGTTTCAAGGATCTTAGGGAGAAATGACATGTTTGTAGATTTTTTAATAAAACTTTAATAGAATATAACGGTGACAAACGAGCACACAGTCTATCTGATGGTAAGTGGATGCTGTGTCCATTAGACGTTACGACGTGCTTATAAAAAGCGTTAAAAAGCACTAAATGTTCTTTTACTGTCCCCTATTGTTATTACTTAACCAGAATTTTACATTCTCCGTAATAACACTGAAGATTTTCAGATAGTGACAGTCGTTAATGCTTGTGCGAACGCATGCCAAATTCGGAATCGTTTTCTCCGAATGATATTGTTTAAGACAAATTTCCTGCTGGCACCAACACGTCGTCATTGGCCACATATAATAATTTTAGAACAGCTGGCTTCATTGAAATCTCCTTAATTAACCGAATCGAATCATATTTACGACCTGTCTAGTGTCTACTGAGATAAAATTAATGTAATGTTAAGTAGGTACATACATTGTAAAAGCTTAGCTAACTACGTCGCTTTATTAACAATATAGTCTCCAATAACAAGAATTAATACTATTTAATATTGATAAACAAAGCTATTTCAGTATATATGGTTTCCTTTATAATATAATGAATATATTATAAAGGAAACCATATATTCTGCATATTGCAGCACACCAGCCATGTATGACCTGTCCTATGTTATATCTATTATTTATTCTGTGCTTATATTATAAAGTAAGAAGCTTTGAAGTACCGCCGCACTTTTACAAGGACTCCTAGTTTCGTTGCGGCTATTTGACCTGGAACTCATTGACTGTAAAGCTGAAGTTCGAAAAAAAATTAAACCCACAATGCTGAAGGCGGTCGGTTGATACCAAAAATACATCACGGAAAGTAGAATCCAGAGTGAGCGGCCTCCCTTTTTCCTCCTTCTTTTCAATGCAAAGCGAAGCTTAAAATAAAGTTATTTTCACGCTAGGAATTTCTCCAATATATAAACGCGCGTGACACACTTTGTCGTCTGACATTGCATTCTTAGCTACCCCCGTTATCGCTTAAAGGTCGTCGCTCACTTATCAACTTGGCACCCGATGTACAGTACCACGACTTTATTATTTGTTATTCTTAACATGTACTTTCTGTTTGGTACACTCATTTATTAACTCCGTATGTTCACCGATCGCTTTACACGCAAGCTGCGTGCCTGCTAGTGGACCACTCGTTGACAACCTACTGTTTGCTCCCTTGATACTCATGAATCACATCGTCAACGCGCTTGTCTTTTTAGCAGATGGTAAACTATAGTAGGGGGATATCCTTCTTTTCTCAAATTGTTTTTAAGCTCTTCTACTTGATGTAAGGCCTTCATTAGAAAAATTAAAGACGCAATAATTGCGCTACTATCAGGCAAGTGGCAGGAGGATCAACAGTGCATGTCACTATATCGTACTGGCACGTAGATGTAAAGCGATATATCTTTTTCTGCATTTAGGATTTCGTTAGAAAAATTAAAGATGCATGAAATGCGCTACTATCAGTCAAGTGGCAGGAGGAGCAACAGTGCATATCACTATATGGTACTGGCACGTAGATGTAAAGCGATATATATTTTTCTGCATTCTAGTCTGCACCTGAACATATTTTGAGTCAATCCTAACTCACACACAAAATTCGTAAATGTTCAATTTACTTATGTTAGTTGTTACGAAATATGAGATTAATGATGGACACCTGTTATTTTATTTGCGTCTACTTGCTGACCGTGCGGTGTCAACTCACCGACCGCATATAATCGCCTCGATTACGACTACACAACACAAAATCCTTGTGGTCACAAGGGTCGCCTAACAGTTCACCAGAATCGGTCGAGCGATTTTCGAGTTTTAGCGAGACTAACGAACAGCAATTTATTTTTATATATTGAGATTTATTTACATCACTTTAAATATTTTAGCTGAAATATACGATTTACATGTAAATAATCCTTAATTAAGTTATTTTTGATTAATGCAAAAATCTAATTAAAAATTCGTGCAGTAACTTCGCATTTGTACTTCAAGCACGCTGCATTGTACAATACGACCAAAAATTAGTTATTGTTCTAAAATAGAGCTGCATCTGTCGTGAGGTTAACTAATGATCACAATGGAGACCACTGCAAGGCGGGTAACTCTGTGATTTATCGTTCGGATAACGTAGCCGATTCGTAAAGGGTACGTGTACTTGTAAATGATCGGTTATTGTTCGAGATTGTGCAACGACAATGCTAACCTATTTGCCATAATTTAAACAGACCTACCTCCTAAAAGAAAACCAAATTTAAACCTTTTACATAATGTTGTTTTCACCACTGATCAAAAGCCAAATTTATGTTTGTAATTATTAAAACAATTTAGGAAACCTTTAACGCTGGTATATTTAAGTCATAGTTTTAGTACGACTTACTAAGTGGATGATGTGGTTCGTAGATACCTACATCGATCCTCGATTAAGAATTAAAATGTAGCGTAATGTTCACCACTATTAGATTAAAATAGAATGCTTCGATGACATTAAAAGGCTCTACGATTTTTTTTTAAAACGTTACCCCCACACTAGGATTTTCTCCTGTATTGTAGAGGCAGTTTACAAACATAGATTGCACGAGGACAAACATGCAGACCCGGAACAATTATTTGTAGGCCATACAAATAGTTGTTCCGTGCGGGATTCGAACCTGCGGCCCCCAGCGCAACAACTCATTGCACTTACAACAAGCCACTGCGCCACGGAGCTGATTTTCGTCACCAAGCGTACGAAACAAAGCACTAAGCTGCTTTTTTAGGCTGGTATTTTGTGAGAGCGTCGTCTTTTTAAGTCCAGTCGGGCTAAAATCAGTTACTGATTGGGTTTCCTGTGAAAAAATTATTCAGTAGCAGCCCGGAGTGGGGAAGTTGACGGTGTTTCACTTTCGTGCCTTGGAAAACATTTAATAACCATTGGTCCTGTCCCTGATCTCTCTGGCCGAATTGTCAATTGCCATCGGACTATAAGTATGAGGCAACAGAGAGTGCACCTGTTAGAAAACAATTGGGTCACTAATTTATTGCTAACAATTTATTGAATGTACTATACCTTTCGCTACTGAAGGCATTAACTTCAATACTCTGTTGCAAAGTTTGCAACAGTGTATTTAATACGTAATTTTAAGTCTTACTAAAATAACTTTTGGCATATTTGAGCAGGAAGCGAATTCCTTGATATGTTAACTTTAACATCTGGAACTGTCTTTCTGAAAACCAATAATGAGACATGAGACAAAATAATACCGCATTACTTAATATTGTGGCGATCGCAGCTGTTAATTTGAAATATTATAATACATTGGGTCTCGACAACAGCGCTACCTACCGGGTCCAAACGCGAAATCTAAATTTCATCAAAATCGGTCAAGCCGTTTATAAGTTTTAGCAAGGCTAATAGCCAGCTATTGATTTTTTTTTAATAAGAGAGGGGGAGAACGAGCATGCGGCTCACCTGATGGTAAGTGACTACCGCCGCCCATGAACAACCACAACACAAGGGGAATTGCAGATGCGCTGCCGGCATTTTAAAAAGGAGTAGGCTCTTTTCTTGAAGGCCCCTAAGTAATATCGGTTCGGAAAAATCTCTGGTGGTAATCAATTCCACTAGGAAGTTGTGCGAGGAAAAAAACTGCTTCTAAATCGCAAAGTGGTGGACCTTTTCCACTGTGCGAATTAGAACCCATCATCCAGATGGCATGGATAGTATCGCGAGTTTTGTGATGTCCGATGGTGAAATTGAGCGGCTGGAATTAGTCCGAACAATTTCTCAGAGCTCTCCTCGTGGTAGATGCTATAAAATACACAAAGAGATGCAACATCTCTAGGCAGTTCCAGAGAATCAAGTCGATCGGAAAGAACTCGGTCTTCAACGATTCGAACCGCTCTGCGCTGGATGCGGTCAAGTGGAAGGAGCTGGCTCTTTGGAACCCCTGCCCAGAGATGGGAACAGTACTCCCTGTGGGGCCGGACCTGCGCCTTGTAAAGAAATACTGTTCCGCTCTGCTGAGCGCGCCAAGCTTTTTAGCCAATTTCGCCTTTTTTAGGGATCGGGTGCACCAAAGCTGTCTTCCATGAGTTCGAAACTACGCCTAGAGAGTATTTTTATTTTATTTAATAGGATTATAGTGATTAACGAGCACACAATCCCCTTATTGTTCGTGGTTGCCGAGGCCCATAGACATCTACATCTATCTTCGATTACGAAACAAAATGCAGATGCGTTGTCACTTGTGAGGCCTAAGATGGAATATCTCCTTTCCAGTAAAAAGGGTCTCCGTTTCTCTACACTCACCATACGAAACACAGCAGCGTTAAGCTGCTATTTTACGCTGGTATCCTGTGAGAGCGTAGTCCTTCCCCGGTCGAGCCGACCCATTCGTGCTACAACTATACTTATATAGCTCAGCATGGCTCTACCACGTAAAGTAGTACCGGAAAAGACGCGTTAAAACCGGTGCCAACTCCGGAGCACACGTCTTCAGCACAATACGTGGGACTCCATCAGGCCCACTCGACTTGTTGACGTCCAGGGAAAGGGGTGTAAACAGCATACCCTGCATGGAGCGATGCGATGTGTTCCCCCCGTCATCGAGAGTCGAGTTGGTAGCAAAGAGAGAGCCTAGCAGACCGGATTTCTCCTTTGCGGCATAGGTCACTGAATCGTCCACCCTATGCAGAGATGTCAGAGAGGGCTGACAGAAGTTCCCTTGGACAGCCTTGGCGAGAAACCAGAATGCACGTGTTCCCGAAGGAAGGGGAACTAGTTTCTCGCCAATTCTGCCGATGTGCTCTGACTTTGCCTTGGGAATGACACTTTTGAAGGACCTGAAGGTGGAATTAGACTTCTTTTTAAGAGCGCTGGTGTTTGCATCCCGAGACGTTGATGCGTCAGCCCAGGCCCGGTAGCACTCCTGCTTATAGCATGGTGCAAACCAAACCTTGGCTGAGTTCTGCCTCCGATAGGCACCACAGATGATGAAATAAATAATTCCGGCGAGAAGGAAACCCGCCCCCAATGGTAGGATGCATAAAAAGACCACATCCCGTCCCAATCGGCCGACCTATAGTGCAAACATGGCGGCAAGCAGTAGATCGCAACTGCGATGGAAGCGTGAGTGGCACCGTACTCAGATCAGACAGTGGTCCGAAGAGCCAAGAGGGGCATTGACGGAGACCTGATATCCGTCCGGATGAGAGGTCAACAAAAGGTCCAACAGGGAAGGAACATGATCCCCCACATCTGGGATCCACGTAGGCGAAGTAACCAGTTGAGTCAGACCATATGCCAAGGCAAAGTCACAAAACAGATCTACCCGCATGATCGGTTAAACGGGAACCAAGCCATTCAGCGTGGTGGGCGTTAAAATCACCGAGCATCACGATCTCTGCGGATGGGACCTGTTGTAGCACGGAGTCTGCAGCCATTTGGACGTGGTCGATGAGTCGGTCTGTGTCGGCATTTTTTTTTTATTCAATATGGATTATAAATAATACTTATTGAAAGTCACTTGTTTTGTCTCACTGGTTCGAAAGATACCTCTGTCCTAGGAAGAACCAGCAAGAAACCCAGCGGGACTTCTTTTTTAAATAACAGCTTACAATCATGTATGTTATACAATTAAAAACGCGATCACCTCATTTCCAGGGGTTATTATCTTCCATAAATTCCTTATAATAACCCTTTTTATACAAACTCAGTTTAATAAAGTTTTTGAACTTTGAGCAGGTAATTTTTGTATATTTTCGGGAATTTTGTTGTAAAAGCGTATACATCACCACAAGAATGAATTACTGACTCGATGGAGTCGCGTAACTGGTACTACTAGCTTGTTTGTGTCTGTTTCTTGTATTTACAGAATGAATATCACTTATTTTTGTAAAACTACTTTTATTTTGGTGTTTTCATAACTACTTACATTACATTTTCATAAGTGTATTGAGAGGCTAAAGTTAATATATTAATTTCCTTAAATTTTTGTCGCAGCTACTCTTTAGCTTTTAAATCATAAATTGCTCTTATGACCCTCTTCTGTAAAACAAATATAGTTTCATTGTCAGCTGCGTGTCCCCATAGCAAAATACCATACGACATTATGCTATGGAAATAGCTAAAGTAAACTATTCTAGCTGTTTCAACATTGTCAAGATTTCTAATCTTTTTTACAGCATATGCTGCAGAACTAAGTCTGCTTGCTAGTTTTGATATATTTTGATTACCGCTATGGGCCCTATAGAGGCACCCGTAGACGCGGGGATGGTCGTCGCTGTCTACGATCAGCCATAGGATGGACAGGTTCGTACTTTCAAGACTGTTGAGGCGTCGAAAACAGATGTCCTGACTTACATGCAAACTTTAGCCCAGGGCACAAAGGAGTGTTCTAATTTCTATACTTCGTATCACTTCTACCCGGGTAGAAGAGACGTATCTGTTTCGTAAAGTATAGAAATTATAACACGAAGAATACGAAGTATCAGCCGGAGAGGACACATGTGTCTACGTTAGATAGAGCAAGGCCGGCTTAGCCGTCTCCAGATGGTAGTGGACGGCGTTAAGGTTTGAATGAAGTGCCCTGATGTTGCAGAAATTCAAAGTGTGGCAGTTGCCTTTGCTTTTCGCTCCGCTTGCCCCGAGCTTATTTCGTCTTGAGCGGAACCCAGAATACGCGGAGCAGCTTGAGCATCCACGCTCAGAAAAAGTAGGGTAGTTTGGGCGTCGACGCTGAGCGAGGGATTCTCCGTCACCAGGGGTGGTGTACCCTCCTAGGATAGTGTTCTATTTAATTCCGCTACCATGTCAAGGGGGGGGGGGGGGGGGAAGGGAGGTAATTAGGCCTCGGGACACCTGGCGAAATGCAGATGTAAACTTCTACTTCACGCTGGTATTCTGTGAGGTCGTGGAACCTCTCCGGTTCGAGTCGGCCTATCCGTTCGAAATCAAATCTGCCGCGTGGCTCTACCATTGTCAAAGATTTTTAAAATAGAGATGATTTTCACAAATATGTTTATTTTTTTAATCTCAGTAATATTTAAATTAAGTCTATTTCCTCAATACCACGAAGCTGTTTGTAAATGTTAAACCCTTCTGCTATCATTATATTTAAAACCGCACAAAAATTTCCATGTAAAAATTCGTCATAATCTGTCTCAAGATGATTCTGTAATAACTGAAACTTATCTCAGAGAATTTTCCCGCTTCGTTATTAATTTCGCAGAACTGCTTGGGAAGTTTAGGTGCACTACTGAGAACCCCGACGCAGGGTATACTCGCCTTAATTACGCACGAAAGATAAACATTGGCGTGAGAGAGTCGCCCACAGCAAGCGATCCGTTTCTCATGGCCCATGGGCATCCCACGGGTCATTTGTGCTGCTAAATCATCTATTTCTGTCTAATTGAATGTAGTGACATTTTTTTTATTAGTAACATTATGTATTTACTAAAGTTACTTTATAAATAAACTTTATGAGCTTAAGATGCCATGATAAAATATTTTTTAATAATTATTTTGTCTTCTATATTTAATTTTTTTTTGCAAATATCCAGATCTGAAAGAATTATTTGTAGGCCACACACAAACAGTTGTTTAATGCGGGAGACAAACTCGCGGCCCCAAAGCGCCGCATTCAAACGCTTAGTCACTGCGCTACTTAGCTTTTACTAATACACTAAACCTTTATTGTCGTATACTGGCGCCAAAAGTAAGCTAAACTAATAATGGTACTAAACCATTCTCCAGCCCTACTATGAAGTGGTAGCATTATTAAAATGTGAAGACTAACGGGTGTATTCATAATCATTTTTAAACAGTTCATTAGTTAAAAAGTGTTTTGTCACTTTCTAGCAACAAGTATCTCGCAAATGTCAGAATGAGACAAAACACTTTTTAACTAATGAACTGTTTAAAAATGATTATGAATACAACCGTAACACTATACCACCAGGTTTAAAAACCAAGAAAAATAGTTTGTGCACCAATGATATTCCTAGCTCGCTGTGATTTAGTAAGCAGATAGAGTATCTATCACAGAACTTTAGAACACACGGTCGTCATAGAAAAATGTTTATTATCCTTTTTCTTGTGCAAATTAAACGATATAATAAATGGGATGAGAATAACACAGTAGAGTAGATCCATTTAGTGTTTCATCAGTTTACTCTAAGAGTAAATGGTTCCATATATTTTCCAGATGTCGTCACTCAAAACTTCAAACACTTGGGCACTTGAAATGTAACGACTAAAATAATTTTGTAAACGGGTCTGAATTTTGAAGAAGCCTGTAAAAAGATTGAACTTAAAAACTACGCCGACTTTTTCTGAAGCATTTTGTAAAAACGTTTTGTTTTGTGTTTTACAATTTCTTACACACCAGTTAGTTGCAAATGTGATTATATTATGACTACGAGTGGAGGTCAAAAAGTTTGCGGAATGGCGGGCCTACTCATCCAGGTTGCTAGTTGCTATCTATCCGCTAGTTGAATGACTCGTTATTAGTATATATACCATTTTTTAGCCTAATCGGGTCATATGCTTTTGAGTTATCAACGAGTAAACAAGCCAATCGGGAAGAAACTAGCCACCATGGAGAAAATTGAATATCGCGCCGTCATTAAGCTTCTCACTAAACAAGTAAAGACGGGACCTCAAAACATTTTTCAAGAGATGTCAGCTGTTTATGGGGACTCCTCTCCTGGGAAAATCATATTTATAAATGGCACACCCTTTTCAAACAAGGGAGGCACTCCATTGAATACGACCCCCGATACACACTAGTATTAAACACAAAAGCTAAACGTGTCATTATTTTATAGCAATGAATAAGATAATTGCAGAAGAAAAAACGATTAATATGAACACAATTCATAAAAAGTTACTGTTTTGCTATTGCCTAAATTTCAATTCCAACGCAATACAAACACAATGCGCAGTTGTCAACTAACTGTCAAAACTGCGTCAAGAGTGCCGATTTTACTTACAATCGGATTGGATAATTTCAATTCCAATCTCAATTAGTTCACACAATCACCACACAATTTTAAACTAATTTAGCGCTAGAGTCGCTATCAAGAGTACGAAACGTTATAATTTCGATCGATCGGAATTGTTTTCAAGAGTAAGCTTGCTGGACGGCCGATTGAGGCTAGCACGCTAGAAATAATCGATAAAGTTGAAAAACTTGTATGGGAAGCCCGACTAGATAAAAAGCTGCTTGCAGCATTAGTTAGAGTATCAGAAACAACCATTTTAAACATCCTACATCAACACCTTGGCATGACTAAAGGCTGTACAAGATGGGTTCCGAAAATGCTTTCTGCGCATCAAAAACAAGAGCGCGTCGAAAGCGCGCCTTTTGATTGATTATAAAGAACATGGTATTTCCATAACGGGAGAATACTACGCTTCTTTACTAGATCAATTAATAGAAGCTAATAAAGGAAAAAGGCGAGGAAAGCTTACAAAAGGCGTGCTCCTTTTGCACGACAATGCGCTCGTGCACACAAGCCATGTTACGACGGCTGCCATTCACCGGTGCGATTTTGAACAACTGCGCCACCCATCCTACAGCCCAGACCTGGCCCCAACCGACTATTATTTGTTTCCAAAAATGAAGAAGAACTGCGTGGGAAAAAATTTGGCGACGATGATTTTTTTTTATAGGATAAGCGTGACAAACGAGCACACAGTCCACCTGATGGTAAGTGGTTGCTGCGGCCCATAGACATCTACATCTATCCTCGTTTGCGAATCAAAATGCAGATGCGTTGTCACCCGTGAGGACTAAGATGGAATGCCTCATTTCCAGTAAAAAGGGCCTCCGGCCACCTACACTCACCAAGCGAAACGCAGAGGTAAACCTCTACTTCACGCTGGTATTCTGTGAGGTCGTGGTACCACCCCGGTTCGAGCCGGCCCATCCGTGCGACAGCAAAAGCTGCCGCGTGGCTCTACCACTTAAAAATGATGAAGTTAAGCCGGCAATTTCGACCTATTTTGACGCCCAAGACAAATATTTTTTTAGACGATATTAATAAGTTATTTGACAGATCTAATAAATGTATTAGGGTTAAGGGAGAATACATTGAAAAGGAAAAATAGTTAAATGTTTCATTTCATTATCCTTCCCTGTCATTTCGCGAACTTTTGACCTCCCCTCGTACAATCAAAATGCGTCAAGTAATATAATAATATACACTTTTGACAATTTTATATTTATTTATTCGCTGTTAATGAGAAAGACAAAAATAGATTTTATTACTCTGTAATTTTAATACCTGTATTGCTAGCGAGAAACCCCGAGTCTTAGTTTTGTATTAGATAACATACTTTATTGCTATCGGGTATTATTTCTCTGTCAATCCGTCCTGACATATAACAATATGTTGATGTTCTGCCATCATAACTGACAGTAAAAGCCAAATTTGCTTGTGTAATTTCGTCTTCACCTTAGAACACTGGCTGACATACCTAAATTATAGACAAAGTAATGGCTACCTACGATCAGAGTAATGAGACACCGGCGGCGAACTGTCGGTTGATACGGTGTCAAACGACTACTCGTGACATTCTTTCCCAACGTTCTCATACTTAGCACATTCCTAGACAACAGAGTCGAATTGTAGCGCGAATCAATTTATAATTAGTATCGCCTGCTTGTTAGAAGTATTGTGTTGTAACAAAGCTAAATATTTGTTTGAATAACTTTTTTGTAATATTTTCCCGTCCAGATAGGCAAAGGGATCTTAGCTCATACAAGCATGAAAGTGATCAAAATATTTATATTTAATTCTTTTAAGAGTTTTGTTCGAAAAAGAACGTGTTAAGCGCAACACACACACACGCGCGCGCTCTCGTACACATGGTTTTCTTTATGTACACATCTTTGATACTTCAATTTTTCATGTTCACGTAGTAATATTTAAGGATATTTACGAGACTCCTTCATGTTGTTAATAAGATTTAAGTGTTCGACACCAAGACGTTTAAACTTTAAAATCTTCTTTAGCGCATGCTGCATAGTAAATTAACATAAAAAATAAAGATATTTAAATTTCAATATCGCCATAAGGACTTAACGTGACTTACCGCCTCATCTCATTGAACGTAAAATACGACCATGGAGAATGCGAGAAAGATCTGTCTTGGATAGATAACGAAATCAAGATTTTATAATATGCTAGACCTAATATAATCAGATTGGCGATTAAAAGAATAGTCCAAGCTGCGAGACTGCCTTGCACAAACCGACCATGAAAGCTTTTTATAAAAAGTATAGAGTCATAAAGACAAGTTTATGAATTAATATGTGTACATCTGGTCTGGTGGTGGTGGTTAGGCTTGCCTACTTTTTTATATCAAATACAGTATTTTCGGGGGTATTACCTGAAAAATATAGAACGAAAAGATTAATAAAACATAATATGGTACGATAAAGTTATTTTTTTATTAAAAAAAAAGTATTTCCTTTCGCTTTCAGTCTTTATTAACGACCTCACGCCATAGTCCGGCTTTTGTTTAAAATATTGAAATTTTTAAATTATAGTATTCGAGCTCATGATATAGTAGAAAATTATATAATTTATAATCGATCCGCCCCGGTTTCATCTAGATAGGATCTTTAATGTCATTTTTTTCGGATGACGATAGCCTAGATTCCTTGTTACATTGCTCTCTATTATGTTCGTAAAGTTTTATCACAATCGCTTCACACATTCCGAAGATTAGCCCGGACATACAGACAGAGAGACAAACATTTTAAAAATGGTTATTTTTGCCTTAATAGCATGCAAATAACCTCCTGAGCTTAATACAAGATTTAATATTACAAACAGACACTTCAATTTTATTTATATGTACATGTATAGATTCTGATAGCAATAAAATGGCAGTGTTATGGGTCGTTGCTCTGCTGTGCGCAATCTGTAGATCGCTAACGAAAATAATGATGGAAGCTTGCGCCACACATCATATCACATTTATCCATTGATATACCATTGGTGAGTACACCGCCTGTTGCTGGAAGTGGCCGACAATTGCGTAATGCGGTAGCGACTGCCGGCGTTGAGGTTTAATTGAGCACGCGTTGGAGGCGTCAGTTCATTGCTTAACATTCGCATCTAATACATTTTATTGCATACAATATCTACACAAATAAATAAAATTGAAGTTTTTACCAGTAACGTCAAAATAACAATTTTTTTAATAAAAAATATCAAAATACTTACGGTGCATAAAACAAAAAACAATATTTAAAAATGTTGTCTCTTTGTCCCGGCTTTATCTCCGAAATGGCTGGACCGATTTAGACGGGATTTTCAGTGGCAAATAGCTAGTGTTATAAGAAGTAATTAAGAGGCTTATTTTAGAAAATGAATTAGGATTCGGCGCAAAAAAAAAAACATGAAATCCAATCGTAATAAATGAGGAAAAAATTGCGGGGAAGTTGTAGTCGAATATAAAGTAACAAGCAAGGAGGTAGAAGTATATTTATTGTTGCAGATTCTTATCCTTCTTTAAAAACCTAAACAATTTATCCACATAACGAGATTTTTTTTATAGGAAATGGGTGACAAACGAGCACACAGTCCACCTAATGGTAAGTGGACTGTGGCCCATAGACATCTACATCTAACCTTGATCACGAATCAAATGCAGATGAGTATCGAACGACTAATGCCCAAATACACAAACACTACTCATTTTTAAGATACCGTTAAATCTCATGGTGTCACAGTCATTTTGACTTACTGATAGAGAACAGCACGAGACTAACATGAATGAGTACTGGGCATAATTCGACTTCAAACATTTTTTTTATAAGATTAAGGTGACGAAACGAGCACACAGTCCACCTGATGGTAAGTGGTTGCTGTGGCCCATAGACATCTACATCTATCTTCGATTAAGAATCAAAATGCAGATCAGTTGTCACCCGTGAGGACTAAGATGGAATGCCTTTTTTCCAGTAAAAAGGGTCTCCGGTTCTCTACACTCACCATACGAAACACAGCAGCGTCAAGCCGCTATACTTTACGCTAGTATTCTTTGTAAGCGTGGTCCTTCCCCGTATGGCTCTAAAACGTATCAGCATGGCTCTATGTATGATCACGTATGATACAATTAATGCATGAATGTATACTCTTAGCATATTTTATTTTGAATAATCAATTAATTTTTTCAGGCATGTACGTACATATATGCAAACTAATCCAGTGTTTTTTTTAGGAGATTTCATTTTATTTATTAATGAATGAATGAATTAGAACAAAATCCTTTAACCACTTTTCTTTGATCTTAAAAATATAAAGCCAATGTTTACGTAGCTATAGTTGGAAGCGGACGCTTTCATAGGAACAGCAACTGGGTCACGTTGCGTAAACGCACCGATGCACGCGAATACCGAGACACCATGGGGCTGGTTGCGCATGCGGCTCAGTGATTTTCTAGTAGCACTCTACTGTTCAGTAACACGACGAGTGTTATCGTAAACACATGTCAACGTAAAACTTAAAGAGGCACTTATGGTCTATAATAAAAGCGCAATAATTTGAATACTTTGTATTTGCTTGGTAAATTCTTTTGCGCCGTCGTATGTGACGATTGATAGAGGTGCAAAAGAATCCACCACTCCAACACGTCCTATTGATGACTACTGTTTCGTTCTTCGTAACGATCCGTCTCTTTGCACACGAACTACATGTAAAGTGGTAGGCCTTTGTTCAGCAGTAATTTGATAGAAATCAGATGGCCGAAAATTTAATAAAACCATAGTTGAATTACTATACTTATATACTATAATACTAAACTTCACGCTTATCTTACGCGTGATCCCATCCAATCCCAAATTCGTTTCCATTTCAATATAGTTTATTTGAATGGCATAGGTACTTCTTCACATATAGGACTAGGCTTCTCCTCTCTACAACGGGAGAGGTTTATGTTCTATTGTGGACTTTTACTAGTATGATAAATAATAATAATTAGAATAGTCGCTTTAAATATAGTGTCACTTCTGGGACGTTCACTGAAACTTTGAACTTTGGAAGTGATGAAGACAGCACGAATGCGCTGACTTGAACAGGAAAGGACCACGCTCTCTTAAATACCAGCGTAATGCTGATGTGTTTCGTATGAGAACTGGATACAACTATTTGTAACGAAGCATTTCATCTTAGCCTTCAGGAGTGACAACGCATCTGCATCTGCATATTTATTTTCAAAATTTATTTTCCAAAGCATTCATATACCATCAGGACATAGACTGCATGTGCCCTTTTAACCCTTACATATTTTAAAAACATAGTTTTCAACATAGGAACTTTCTGATATCATATAAATTACAGCACACTATAAAGCTTTATCCATCGTGTCTATTAATAATAATTGCTCAGATTAATACGTCGCTCCATTTGTTACATGAAACTCATTCTAAGAAATGAAACAGGACTGCAGGGAAGTCAGGAATGTTCTAGGAAGCTAATTGTGGTATTGCAGTTTTCCAATTATCAGTCTTTTTTTGGATCAACGATTTTGTGACGTTATCCTTATAGTCAGTGAAATACTCGTTTATAAATCGTCTTTGTTTTAATACGATATTAAATATATTTAGTTTTTTCTTTATATATTCTTATATAGCATACTAGCGAATCCGGTTTCATACGAGTGATTTCCGGATCTCGACAATAGCGCCACCTTCCGGGTCCAATTGTGAATCTAAACCAACCACACAAACACAATTTTTTTTTAAATCAGTCGAGCCAATTTCCGGTATTCGCAAGAATAACGGACAGAATTGATTTTTATATAATTAGTGAAGTTCGTTTTAGTTTGAATACATGAAACTTCAAAATCAGTAAAATATATTGAAACAATGTGTACTAGGCGACTAGTGCATATATATTACTTTAATGGTATTAAAGATTTTACTTCATATTGTTTCTACTCTTCATATACATCATATTGTATCTTCATATTATTTGTAAACGCTGTATTGCTATGGGAATTACACTCTAATAATTTTTTTTAATTCTATTCTTAAAATTTCTAGCTGATTAGTTAAAAAAACAGTAACGCAAAACCTATGAAAACTCGCTTAATACAGTAGCAAGGTTGAGATCAACGCACTCTCGAGATGAAATGCGATATGTCGCCGATGTTCGACTGCGACACGGCTCTGCTGTCTCGGAACAGTCTTAGAGTTCATTAGACAAATACCAAGCACTAGTTATGGAGATGGCAAAAAGTGTTTTGCGTCATTTCTCTGTTACTTGATTGATGATGGAGTATTTTTTCCATGATTACTTGTCGGAACGCTCTGTCAACCCGAGGCGCGGACGTTGACCGTGGTTACACTATTTGGGGATCGGTTTCCATGTGCATAGTCTCAGCTTCCTGCTACATTTTTAAATACATTTCATTGTTGAATATTGTATAAAAATTGTATTGATAAACGTACGTAAAATAAATATTTGTAAGTGATCTTCAAATTTTACCTAAATATGATTCCTGTATTATTTGATTTGTTTGGCTAACTCAGCTTAAGTTGATGTTAAAATGGGCTGGATGAGTCTGTTCGACCGAATTTAACTTGAGAGAAAATTATAAATCAGTATAGATTGGTGATACTCAGTGATAAACTTATTTTTTTTCGTTATTCTAAGCGGTTTTTGAGTAAACAAAGTTATTGTATACTGTGTAAACGTCGCTATTATTAGCTAATATAAGACAGCAAAACTTGTGTTTAGTTAGTCAAATTCATTGAGGATGAATGAATGAAAAGAACAAGTTGTCGACTTTTCTTCTTATTTATTTTTAGTATTTAGTCTTATTTCCAGTCGATGGTGTTGTACACTCCTATTTATTACAAGATTTATATTTGTACAGTTTAGACATTTTGTAAAAATCTTATTGGAATTTGATAGAGAGTGGTTGTTGTTAGTGGTTGCTTTTTTGTTTACTTTTCATCAGCAGGTAGAGACAGTTTCTTAAAATCATCAGAAAAGTTGGTACTCAATTTACATGTGATCGGCCTGTAAAGTAAATGAAGGTGCGCAGGCTGCGTGTACCGCGTGTACGGGTATAGACGGTGGCGTGGTGACGGTGAGCGGATATCGAGCACGCGGCGCGAGCGCGTCCAGTCAGAGTGCCGCCGCGCTGACAGACGCACGCGCGACTTGCACGCGCCATCAACGAACACGCCATCTCAAATTGATAACTAAACCTTCACCCCGGTATCGATTAAAACATAACAAGATCGCCGCAGGGATGTCCGTTTGCATGTACCTATTTTGTCCTTGGTTCTTCCTCGTGGTGTACCTGGCGTTTCTTATGCTGGACGTATGAGCGACGCGCAGGCGCGTCGTTACGATCGATATCTGCGGCGTCGTACACGGCGTGGGTCGCGGGCCGCGGCAGGCTGGTGGCGCGCGGCGAGCTCGCGGCCGCACGCAGCTGGGATGCGCTGAGCCGGCCGCGCCGGCCGCCACGATCGCCCCGCACGCGCCGAGCCCGCGGCCGCGCGCCGCGCCCGCCATGAGCGCGGCCTCGCCGCGAGAACTCGCGCCCAACGTGCCGCTGCCTCGCATCGAGCCCGACCTCGGGCTCAGCGACGCCACGCTCTTCGCCGTATACTGCTTCATTAAAAACTTTATCGGGTGAGTGCCCGTTTTTTAAAGAGCGGCCGGTTGGCGTCCGACATGTAATGTTTTCTAAAATGAAAATTTGACAGCAGCTGTTTGCAGATTGTGAGAAACATTCGTTCATTTCGTCCTTTTTATGTATTTTTTTAATAATTATTTAAATTCAAATTTAACACACTTTCAGTATCAAAGTTGGTCAAGTAACTGGTAAACTAAGTTTTCTTGTATTAGAAAATTTATATTAGGTACCCTATGCATTTTCATCTATCTTCTTAATTACTTCAGAAATTATTATCGTCTTCGTTTATATTTTTTCTCTCTTTTTTTTCTCTTTTAAATAAACGTTACCCCCACACTAGGATTTTCTCCTGTGTCGTGGAAGCAGTTTACAAACATAAATTGCACAAGGATAAACATCCAGACCCGGAACAATTATTTGTAAGCCATATAAATACTTGTTCCGTGCGGGATTCGAACCCGCGGCCCCCAGCGCAACAACTGATTGCTAAACCACTGCGCCACGGAGCCCTCATATACGTAATAATTAGTATTAAGAGACATTACACTTACAGAAAATTGTCGTTAAGTCATATATATATTGTATGTTTATGAAATGAATAATATAAATTTAGGTATTGGTATACATTTAATTAATTGTTTGTTTTTATATTTAAAAGAAACCCAAAATAGAATACAAAATCTTGATTGACATTAATGTGACGGCAGTAGCAGTTTTATTGTTATTTTTTAAATTAAACCGTGAAAACAAAAGTCAATATTTTCTACATTAAGGCCAAATTTGGTATCTAAACAATTAACTCCCCGACTTACCAGTCTAGCAACATAAAGAAATTAACGCTGCAAGGCCAGAATGTGATAAATGAATGTCTTACATATTATTATATAGGTGTTTTTGTGTTCCATCAGATTATGAAACATTTTGCTTCGTTCGGTCAAGGAGGTTGTGTCGCAATAAATCATAATTTATTATAATATGTGGGTGAAATTTAATGGAGGTAACCATTTGGAAGTTTGATCATGTGTATACTAATCACGATGAGACTACCAGAGAATTGTAAGAGGTAAAGATCCAGCGTACATACTATGGTTGCAGTACGAAAGGGTCAGCTCGATCGAGGAAAAACCACTCTCACACAGAATACCGTGAAATAGCACCATAATGCTGTTGTGTTCTTCATCTTCTATACTTTGCTGTACGCATTATAAGAAGTGAAATAATATTTCAGCATCTTTAGGGGTTCATCACCGTTTACGGAATTTTTGTCAAACAGTGTTTATAATTAATAAATCTGGATTATTTATTTGAAATTGGATTGAAATTCAAAACATTTGTTTATGTAGATAGAAAGATATTTTTAACGTGAGCGATCATAGTAAGCCTTTGACAAGTTGATAATCCCTGATGGCACCGGAATTAGTCTTCGAAAGCATCATGCAATTTTCACATATATAAATATTTTCTATACTGCTGATACGGTTTACAAAATAATGTGTTGCTACATTGAAATAAGGCACGCACAATAACACCACAAACAATATATTTCTATGTCTTTTGTACAAACAAAGTATATAATCATAGAGTAAATTAATGTTGATTTTAACTGTCGCATAATGACGGCGTAAGATCATTGTCCCTCAGTACGTATTTTAACAGCTTTTTAAGAATAATAAGCCAGGATGGATGAAGAATATCCTCTCTCCTAAGGGACCAAAGTCGCACTGACTACTGCCATCTATTATTATCACTATCATCATCTCTAAATATTCCACAAGGCTCCAAAACCTAGGGTACATTTATAAAAACAAGAGTCATTCGCATAACATCTTTGAGAGAACCGTGACTGGAGGACTACCTATTAACACTTTTCTTAAATGAAACTACGTGGAACACAAACTCCCGCAGTAACTAGAACCCATAAACTCATTAGTAACAATTCTTACAATAAACCACGCGGTTATTGATAAAATTATATATTAAAAAATTTAACAAATTAATAATTTTAGTGTTATTTAATCATTATTTAATTAAATTAATTATTATTTTACTAAACACTAGCTGGTAACCATCGCGTTGCAGCCGTAGAAGAAATAATTGTCGAAATATCATTTCAAATTTGGAAGAGTTATATTGTTTAATGAGGAATGATAATATAATACATTCATTGAAGTTAATGTATATGTGCCTTCAAATAAATTTTTGATACGATATGCGCCACCTATTGTAAGTTAATTTTATTATGTATATTAGGCATACTATAACTTTTGCACAAGTGCAAGCAATAAGTTGACAAAGTTTTAGCGCAATCTGATAAACGGTATGGCAGCACATAAAATACGAAATAAAATTATTTTTTATATTTAGAAGATTACTATAAGTAGGTTTCAAAAACGGAATCGTCGAATGTATGTAATTTGCACTCGTAAATTCTTATGTACAACTCATAAATATAGAGGCTCTTGCTGTTATTAAAACATTACCAAACCATTATTATACATTTATGATGAAATAGTCGTCTATATAATATGCGATATTTTGAAGATGTGCCCAATTAAGAAACCGATGAGCATATGTATATGCGTAGATATATGGATGTGAAAGAAGCGAGAGAGGTGTGTAAGGATTCTCTTAGGGGTGACATGCGTTAGAATTTCGTTCGCGGTATCGTCGTGCGTATACTCTGCCTCAACATATTAAGAATTTTTATACAGATTCGTATTATCAATCCCACATCGTTGATAATTATCACACACAAACTTTATAAATTTTAAAATGCTTAGTAACTGTCTAACTGTTTCATAAACTTCTTTGTTTATGCACGTAACACTTAATCAAGATAGATCTGAACCGATTACAATGACCGACTTGGCAGTGGCCGGTGTTTCTTGAGTTTCTAACTAATGCAACCACAATTAACGAACGCAGTATTCAGTTTAAAGACGGACGAATTATTTACTGGCAACGTGAGCTCCTTTGACAGGGTTGTTTCAGCGTGTTTTAAACAGCTGTGAAATTTCACTCGCTTATAAAGTGTCGCTGTTTGTTACATTTAGCACTCGACGTTCAAAATTCTTTTGAGAATATCTAAAATTTTGCGTATGAAACATCTCTATGTTAATACCGTTGCAATCAGCAATACAACACTACACTCTCCAACGAGAGCATAGTTTGAAATAATAACAAAAAAACTAGCTGCCAGGCTTTCATTGTTCTGCCCTTTGGGTAGGAGTTTGATTCCGAATTCATTTCGTACACTGTGTAAATATAAGATTTATGAATAACTTGACCTAGATTCGGGGCTAGATTTTGTGATTTTTTTTTCTTGAAATAAACCGACGTAATGTTGTGAATGTATGTCAGTTTAGAACCACAGATAAAAAAGTCCTATCAGATCCTAATGTGGATATGATTTCAATTGGTCAAAGCTTAAAAAATATTAAGAATTATTTAACAGACGCTCCTTCAATTAAAATACAAACATTATATATTATGCTAAACACGCTGATAATATATCGGATGTAATGCTTATTATTGCTATTTTAAATGTTCGTAGACTTTCTTTAATGACTTGCTCAAGTAGGTCTAGGATGCGAAATATTGCTTTGTTTTGCTGACTATCATCACTTTCACAAGAAGAAAAGCGAAAGTCACGGTGGCGCCCGTTCCCTTGTGGTCAGATAGCTCAAGCTATTGGCCGGAGCTAATTCCTCTTGTTATTTCATTTTACGCCAGTGGTCGGTTACTAATATCCATCGATTTCACTCTATAACTTTTAAATTTTCCCAATTACCTGCGTTTATTTTACGTTCTTCGCGTCATAAAGGAAAAAAGTGTTGTATTGAGTTTACGCAACATGAATGCAACCACAGTGTGCGTTATATCATTTTACCGAACTATCTTTAGATAATATCGATGGCACGTTTTCTGATTTTATCATTGTATCAATCACAGCCGGAGATACTTTCAGCGGTTCGTACTTGTCATGTTTTTGTAATTTTATCAGTTGCATCATGTCACGTTGGTCAGTTTGAAATCTAATGTTTGCGCGTTCGTTCCTTCGTTGCATTGTACATTTTAATCGATTGTTTCGTTTAATCATGTTTATTTGTGGTTTGTTTGTACGGCAGCAGGTAGCAATTTTTGTCTTTTAGCAAATTGAAGTGAGTTCGACAACTTCGATTTGTTTATGTAGATAGAAAGTGTGTAAACATTACAATGTGTCTATGCTTATAAATGCATTATATTAGAAAAGTTCTTTTCTGAAACAGCTTTTCATTACCGTCTTTTGTTTAGATTCTTTAAATACTATATATAACAATATTATCATAAGTTTGCGTGTTAACAAGTGTCTATTTTAAAGTAAAAAAGCCGATTGCAAATTTATATAATTATGTTGTTGTAATATTTTAATACGTTACAATATTTTAGTACCGTATCTACTCTGAAGGTCCTAGAAACATAATATAAACAATTTTTAAGTGTTCTAAAGTGATGCCGAAGTTATTTATAATATAGGTTCTACTACTGTAATTCTAGCTTTCATAATTATTTTATCTAAGATGACTTAAAACTGGTTTCATACACGGTATAGTTGAACGTATGTAATTTGCACGGGTCAATTCTAATGTACACACTAAATATATAGGATCTCAGGAGGAAACAAGATGGTTATATTGCGCATTTACACTTGTTTACACCGTAATAAAAAGCTTACAGAGGGACTTAATCCTTTTAGGCATTCTTTCTCAGTCAACCCTGGACGTAGTGAGATAATGTGATAGGTGGTTAAATTTTACTTATATAAGTAAAATTTGTTTGTAAATAATATATTTATAATTCATCTGAACCCATTAAGCTTTGGCATATTCCATAGTCGCCTTTGGACCCATGGTATCCATAAGACGAAATGGAATGATGGATATCCGGATCCGCAATCCCCGAACCCCCTGCCAAGCGTAGTGATTAAGGCAAATAAGGAATTTATCATAATGGTAAAACATATTTATGATAAAATAGTAGTCTATATAATATGCGATAAACCGAAATAGACTGACAAACATGTATGCATAGATTATACGGACATGAAAGAAGCGCGAGAGGTATGTCAGGAATCAGGATCTTGCCAAATAGAAATTCCGTAGTCTCTGCTCACCCCTATGGGTGACATGCGTGAGAGTTTATATATGTGTGGACGTACATTTGTGCCGATTTACTTCGTAGTATCGTCGTGCGTATACTCAGCCGTCGACACCGATTATTCTGGCACCGATGCGTTACAATGAGATAGGAGATTGTGCGAGTCGTTACGATTCATAATGTGCACAACGCGTCAGTGGTAGATATATCGCGAGCATACGCTTTGTTATTATCATGTTGTGACAATACCGTATTAAACCGCGATTTCTCTTAAAAATACTGATTTGAATTGCAACTAAAGTTGAGAGCATAAATATCGCACACCCTAAGTTTTTATATTTCAGCTTATTTATATTAAATTAAATAAAAATATGTTTTTTATACATTAGCGTGGTTACACTTGAGTCACACATACTAATTATAAGAAAGAGAATATAAATTAATTTTGAGAAATCAGGCCTCATTCGCACTGCAACTTTTTAAATGACAAGGCCCCAGAGAAGTCCCGGCAAGAAATTCTGAGGTCCTTTTTTATAATTAGTTAAATTAAAAATTCGGTAGAACCGACTTCAATATAAATTAGTAAGGATAACTGAAAAACTACTGGTCAGACCTTGATCAAATCTGTATAGGACCATAAGAAGGATAAAAAAAGAATCATCAAAATCTGTTCATCTAGAAAAAAGTTATGAGGTGTAACACACATAAAAAATTCTAACATAACATACAGTCGAATTGAATACCTTTTCCTTTTTGAAGTCGGTTAAAAAGAAAAATATTGAATATAACCCCAGCAGGAGAAAATCAAAGTGAAGTCGTTCGATAGTAGGCATTTGAATCGATATTCCGTTCGACGTGAATATCAGAGGTATCGTGTAGGCAGCTACGTGAGACGCGAAAGATCGGCCGATCTTGAGGAACAACTTCACGTGATACCAGTTTACTTAAGAAACACTTGAACAAACTCGACCACTTGTCAGCATAAGGCGGTTTACACTTAGAAGAAGATTAGCAGGTATACAATAAATTTTGCACAGGCCAGCAATTGTATCGTAGTTTACCGAAAAGCCCAGACTCGATTTGCACGCGAAAATTTAGATTGGATGTTTGACGATTGGGCCTCGGTCCTGACGAATGTAGAACATATCTATGTAAAGACCATGTGGTCGCAATGGCCGCTCATCGAGAGATTACAGAAGGACTGGAGAGTGTTATGCGCAATATTGGAAACGATTTCCTTTTTATGCATGATATTTCAAATCAAACATTACAACAATATTTCGTCAATAAGTTGCAAGAGATGAATATTTGTTTTGAATTTGGCTTAGTTCTGCTCTGTTTCGTATGGTGAGTGTAGAGTGTAAACCGAAGAAAGGTTACTGGTAACGAATCTAGTTCTTGTTGATGATGATGATTTGCCCAGCTCGAAGCTCGCACGTAATTCTCATTGAACATGTCGGGGATATAGGCAGATTTACAGGCAGGTTTCATTTTACTGATCGTTTGTTTAAAGTTATTGCCTATCATCATAGCTCATCGCAAGTTCAAGAGACCTGCATCCATCGGTAACCTGCATGTTTCTGAGGTCTACACAAAGTATTGTCCAGTCTATGGTACGTACAGTAAATTAGTATGAATCGATCACTAATAATACAACATCTTTAAGATGATATGGAAAAGACATACCGCCAAATGATGCAAATCGTGTTCCGGTATGATGTTAGGTGAAACCCATTTCTTAGGGAGAATGGGTCTGGACAGTTGCGTTGCGCATACGAACCGGTAGCGACACGGCCGTTTCTTACTGCCAGGTTCCTGGTTATGGAGGTTAGCGGGATCCGAAGCACGGTTGCACCACTGGCCGGCCGTAGATAGTTGGAGGCCCACTTAATAAGCCAGCCACTCATGAAAGGCTGCCCCGACATCTTACGAGAAATGCTGGGATGGCTCCACCATTTATTTATTTAATTCATAAACTTGTGGCTTACAAAAAATCCAACACGCACACAATATTAAATTTTACATGTAAAAATATTTTTTCAAAAATTGTATCCATCCATAACAACAAAAATTAATAATCATAAATTAATTAATTATAAAATAATAGTAATATAATATCTCGAAGCAGCCCGTGTCAGAAATTAAAATGGTAATAAAGCCAATTGAAACAATAAAGTATTAATAATTATACAATGAAATATTTTGTCATATCAATTTATAATGCAATGTCAATAAAACTAATAACAATCCTAATATGCCCATAATTAAAATTACATCTTAAATATAAAGTATAAATAGTACATAGTCAACGAAATTAAATTGTCGAATTATTAATTGTCATATCATCAATAATTTTATAAAAAAGAGTCAGCAGACGTGTTATACTATCTGCAAATAGGTCAATTTCATCGTGCTGAGTGAGTATGTCCCCTATAAGTATTAATGCACGATTTGTTGACGCAAAAGCAGCACGTTTGGTACGCGTAACTGGTCTATCTAGAATAGGCGGCCTACGGCGCGGAGCCACCGCTCCTTCATTATCTCTCTGCAGGTACCTGGGCACCAACAAACCGATTCTCTCCATAACCGACTGGCAATCCCACTTGTGGTGAATTATAGAAAGATAGTGCCTAATAGTTGACATCACCCTCCTAAACATTAGGGTTTCAAAATCAACCATACCAAAGACGAATAAAGAAGGATACAAATAAGGGTAGTAGCTATGATTTTTCTTATAAAGCCAATGAGCAAGTTTACGTTGTATCCTCTCTAACAAGAGAGTATACTTTTTCTCGTAAGGACCACAGATGCATAATTTTTTACTGCGAACATACGCATTGTACAAAGTTTTAGCCACTCTTATATCATCAAAGTCAGCAGCAGTCCCCATCACAACACCCAAAGTCTTACTAGCTAACTTGCAACTGGATGTCATATGATTGTGAAAACTCAATTTTGTATCTAATATTAAACCTAAGTCACGTATGTCATATACTCTTACCAAAGGCGCGTCGTATAAGTTATAACTTATACGACGCGCCTTTGGCCAATAATTAATAATGACAGGATTCTGTTTTAATGCAAAAGTTATAACCTTGCATTTATTCACATTAAGAGGAAGATGGTTCAGTTCACTCCATTTCGATACCGCATCTATGTCCTGTTGAAGAGCCTGTGCATCAGCAACATTACCAAACGCCAAACATAATTTTAGATCATCTGCGAATAACAGATACTTCGCAGATTTTACTTTGGTAGGCAAGTCATTTATAAAAATTAAAAACAGCGTAGGGCCAAGAGTACTACCCTGACTCACCCCAGATCTAGTAAAATAATCAGCGGATTCTAAACCACTTACTCTAACAAATTGACGACGATTATCCAAATAACTTCTGTAACAGTATGTCATTACTCACCAGGTCAAAAGCCGTCCTAAAATCGAAATAGGCGGCGTCTACCTGTCTCCTAGAATCCATTTCAGCACAGACATAGTCCACGTGCGCTATCAAATTAGTAGTCGTTGAACGATTCTTTCGAAACCCATGTTGACTCTCATGCAAAATGTGCTATCTACCTGATTCCTAATGCGAAAGTCCAACATGGTTTCAAATATCTTCGCCAGAACCGAAAGCATCCGCAATAGGTCTAAAAGCAGAAACATCTTTTCCAGATTCTCCCTTTGGAACAGGTGTCACCCTAGATAGTTTCCATTGTTCTGGATATTTAGCCTGTCTAAGGGACAGATTAAAAATAAACAAGAGCGGTGAACGAAGAGCTGGCGCACAATCCTTGATCAGAAAAGCGGGAATGCGATCAGGGCCACCAGCAGATCGTGGTTTTAGGCGTCTTATTGCCAATCTAAAATCACTTCCGTCTACTTGCTTGACTGAGATGGGCACCATGCCGGTTGGCGACCGGAGGTGAGGGCCTGGTGGCGCTTCCCAGGGGAGTTCGGGCGTCCCCGCGATCTCCATGCTAAGTACCATCGATGCTATGACTCTGTAATGCGTCCCTGGGTTATATGTGTGACGCCTCATTCAACTACCATTCTCTCAACCTATTCACTCTCACCATTTATGAATAAAAGGAAAAAGAAGAGTAAGTTTGTACAGCGGTTGCACTCCCTCTCAATCAAAGTGCACCTCACAAACATCCGAGGCCTGCACTGTAACTCAATGCAGTCCATTACCACCTTGAGACTGACAAGCCGCACTTACTCTTCTTGACTGAGACGCGGATCAGATGTCCTCTAGATGCTGCGTGCCTTGGCTACCCTGGGTCTATGTTTACGTGCGCGACTGCATCTGCTGTTAGCGTCTTCGTCACCTTGAAGACCCCACTTTCTCTACGATCTGGGTATTGATAGACACAGGAATAGATAAAATTATTTATTCTTGTGTCTACCGATCGCACAGCGGTGACCAGGAGACAACTAGGCTGTTTGGACACCTCAGTGAAGCCTCTGGTGTGGCTGGCTAAATCGGTATCCTAATGCACAGTTCGTTTTTCTGGGGGACATTAATGCCTGTCACCAGGACTGGCTGTTCCCATACCAGAAGACCGACCACGCTGGGAGAGAGGCGTGGAATTTTTCCTTGTCGCTGGGGCTCTCCCAGCTGGTACAACAAGCGATTAGGGTACCGGATGTGGATGGGCACACAGCCAACTGCCTCGACCTTCTGCTGACGACCGGTCCAGACAGGTACGATGTTCAGGTTACCTCACCCTTGGGAACTTCTGACCACTGTCTAGTGAAATCTTTGTCGTTATATTCCACCTAACAACGATTTCACGGTGTGCGGCGATTGTGGCTATACAAGTCAGCAGATTATGAAGAGATGCGGCATTTCTTTGTATCTTATCCTTGGCGGCAGGTCTCCTTATCGTCTGAAGACCCGTTGAGCTGCGTGGATGCCATAACCGATGTGATACGTCAAGCGATAGTAATTCATCCCCTTTGCTGACGTGCCCATTGGTGGTAAAGCTCGCCCATAGTTCAACGCCGAGTGCGCTCGTGCTGAAAAGCACAAGCATATGGCGTACTTATCCTGGGTCGATGCTCGAGACCGCAAAGCTCCGGATGTTAGCCTTAAGAAGAGAGTCTTTAACCAAGCTGCCAAGTCCTGCAAAAAGGCATTAAGCCAAGCCAGTTTCCACCGCATTAAACGTATCGGTACAAAGCTCTCTGTCAAACCATCTGGCAATAGAGCTTTTTGGTCTTTGCCGGTCGGGATAAACTTCTGTCGGTCTACACTGCCTCTGCTAGTAAAACCAGATGGCTCACTGGTGCAAGGAGAAAGCGGACTTATTTGCTTCTTTTTTACTTGCAATTCGCGTCTGGACAGTAGCAACAGCGTACCATCTCAATTACCTCACTGCGGTATCTCTACTTCAGAGGTCCGTATCACCAACAAGGAGGTTCTTCAAACCTCGCGTAGTCTAGACGTGAACAAAGCTAGTGGACCTGATGGTATACCAGCTATGGTTCTAAAGGTCTGTGCACCTGAGTTGTCTCCTGTGTTGACACGTTTTTTCCGCCTCTCATTCAGTAGGTACTGGAATAGTATCCAAATCTTGGAAGCTGGCCAATGTGCAGCCTGTGCCTATAAAGGTAGCCGTACCGACCCTACCAACTATCGGCCAATTTCAATTACCTCTGTACTCTACAAGATTATGGAGCGTATATTGAACGCCCACCTCATGGCATTCCTAGAACAAAATGATCTCCTCAGTTATCGCCAGTACGGGTTTCGCCGAAATCGATCCACTGGCGACCTTCTAGCGTACGCCACTCACATATGGGGCGAAGCCTTCGAGAACAGTGGTGAAGGACTTGCTGTTTCCCTCTATGTTTCGAAGGCCTTTGACAGGATTTCGCACGCTAGTCTATTGGGCAAGCTTTCAGCGTACAGCTTATCCTCTGACCTGATTGTCTAGGTGAAGGACTTTTTGAGTGAACGGTCTCTACGGGTCATCGTCGATGGCTGCTTATCCGATACTGTGGCGACTAACGCCTATATTCCTCAGGAGTCCCTTCTCTCCGCAACACTCTTCCTGCTGCATATAAATGATCTACTCATTCCCGGTATCTATGGGTATTCAGACGACAGCACAATACTGGTCCGGTCGTGCATGGAGTATTGCTGTCACATATGGGCTAGTGCTGCAAAATGCTACCTGGCATGGCATGGACCTTGATTTGGTTGAAACCAATCTTGTCAGCCTCGAGCACAGGCGCAGAGCAGCCAGTCTCTCGGTATTCTATAGGATGCATTTCGGTGAGTGTGCGCAGGAATTACACGCTTTAATTCCTCCCTCTCCTTTCCACCATCAGACATCCAGGTGGTCGGCGGGTCAACCCTTTGTTGTTGATATTCCACGCATTAGAACCAAAAGGTTTGCTTCGTCTTTTGTAATGCGTACAGCAAAGGAGTGGAATAATTTTCCGGCGTCTATCTTTCCGTCCGAATACAATCTGGGCGTCTTCAAGGCAAGACTGAATAGGCATTTGTTACGCTAAGACATTGCGGTTTACCACTTACCACCAGGTGGGATTGTAGTCAAACACTGGCTTATAATAAGTAAATAAAATAATATACATATATGTAATTATACAATATCTTTGTTGGTTTACAAAAAATACCGGGCCTTTAACGTTCTGATGCTTATGTATATTTTTTTCTTAATTTTCTCATAGCATTTGAACCATTATTAAAATTACTTTTTTGCCTAAGCCCTTGTATTGGTCTTTTACATAGTTACAAATAACAATGTTGATAGTATTAATTTTGCTATTTATTTATTATAGCCCAAGTGCAATGACGCTTACCATTTTTTAATAGTGTTTTTTTTAATATTCCAAACTGTTTTTGTATGCGTTTTTCCATTTAAAAATGCATTTTTAAACCAGTGATGATTTCCGTGATAAGTTCACGAGTGTGCGGGACGAAACAAACCATTTTATTATGCAGGTAGTCAACGTTTTTCTAGAATTTTAAGAGGCATGTGCAACCGACAACGTTTTTTTCTACAATTTCTTTCTCAAAACCGATGTTATCGAGCTTGCCATTATATTATTTCGTAATCGTCATAGTTCTACCTAGAAAGTTAGAAAACATAAAAGGAGGGATAAAAATTGCGTCGCTGTGGAGTGCGCAAGGTGTATTGCATATGCACTTCGCACTGATGTGCATACGTAAAACTTGTTGCGTGGGGCTTTGCTGTGCTTTTGTAACTTAGGTAATCGACGTTTCCTCTTTACTTTAGTTTATACAACTCGTCCATTTAGTTATTATTTCAAGTAAAACAATTAAATAATACTAAGTGATTTCAAACATATTTTTTTTGTGTATGTATTGATTGATATTATGTATTGATCGTCTTGCTCATTTAATAATATTTGTATATTCGTCTTTTTAGCGTTTCACAGTCTTCTGCTTGTAAAGGGACTGTTCCATTGTTGGGAGTTTATTTTAAATATTATATTTTCCAAATTAGTTAAAAAAATTATAATTCAATCTTCGTCAGCTGACTTTGTGAACATGTACTGTGAAAGAGCAATCTGAAGCAACATGAACATATTTAGAAATCAAATATAGTATATGTACTATAACTAACGCACGACAGTTCACCGATTAACAAGGGATCACATCTCGCATATTGATTGACGCTTTACCCACTACGTGCTGCCATGGCGCCACCCTACAAAACCGCCCCATTTACGCAAGGACGTCGGGAATAGGGACGCGCGCACACTCAGCTCAGTACTTATTCGACTTCAGCGAAAGGTGGACGTACGGCCTCTTTCAAACAATAAAAATACCGCGAAAGTGACCACAGCTCATCGGCGATACAACCATCACAATCTTTACCAGCGACACTGGAGGACAGACTGAAATATCACTTGTAAGTATCAATTCATATCGAGTAGCCTTATAGTATCTGAAACTAGGTCAAGCTTCCGCGTCCTCTACCCTAAGCTCTTTATTTATTTATGAATGGAAAAGTGTTCACGCTAATACCACCATTATACCTTTATCTCCTCTACTCACGCTATGCTAGTAGAAATATTACTAGGTCTTGCAAAATATTAGGTACCTCGTTTAAGATGATATCCTTTGTGGTTGAAAACCTTAGGGTACAACGTGCCCCGTAATAGTGTTGTTGATTTTTGCGGTAGGATCACACAAGCACAAAAAGACTTTATTTTACTGATTTTATACATTAGATAGTTAATTTTCATGATGCCAGTTCTTTATAAAAACGTTTTTCTTATGTGTTAAATTCTACAAAAACAAACATCGATGATTCATTTGAGTACGGTGTTTATAAGCACCTAAGAAAATTGCTTCTGACTTCCACATGGCATTGTGTTAAAGTCGGAAGCATTAGTCTCGACATCCGTCGATTACGCTCCGATAATCCCGATCAGATCTGCTTTGTGTTTGATTCCAACTAGAGAAAGTTCGTTACCGTTGGCTTGGTGCGTTGCAGTTAATTCAAAACCCGTAATGGTCAATTTATTTTATGGAAATCACATTGTATCATTATTACACAATCGAGCATTTGTTTCTGCCTGCTTAATATTTCACTTATTTGCTCCTAAAGACGCAAACCACGTAACCATGTTGACTATGCAAACATTCGATTACGAAAATCGGTCAGATTTTTAATTGCTCTAAATGCACCGCCGCTACGAAACTAATACATGTAAGTTCCTTGTTGTTATTAGGAATATAAATATAGAAACCTTTACATAATCTGCCTAAATAAATATAAATTTAGATATTTAATCACATAAAGTATTTCAAGCACCAAAAAGTTTCAATTGAATATTATTCTGGAAAGCTTTATTTATTATAAAATAGTTTTAGGTTATAATATATAAACATATACAATGATGAAAATTAAGGTACTTGTTCTTTCATCTCGCCTGTATCTCCAGTTATAATTGTCGGTTGTTCGTCCGTGCATAGGTACTTCCTGCGTCGTCGGTGTCAGGTGATGCAGCTATTTCTACCATTCAGTGAACCTTCTTATTTCATAATTCACGTTCAAAGCCGAATATTTTAGACCGGAAACCCTCGTGCTTGTCTTCGTTTGAAAAGCTTACAAGGGTTCAGCAACAGTATTTATTAGTTTGTATGTAAGTTAAAATAAAGATTCCAGATAACGAAGATGAAATAATCAGTTTGTTAATTAGCATCGAAACGAAATATAGCGGTTTATAATAAATGCATTACTTATTGTAATACTGAACTATTATATACTATGCTTATAAATTAAAATAACAAAAGAAAATAATTCGCATATTATGTCCTTGGACAGTTCGGAACTATAGAGCGTCCCATTTAGCTCTCCTCTCGCTATGCACACGAACAACACTCGTATGACCTTATTTCTTGCGGCCACCTTTGTGATGTTCTGCAATCGACCTATATTTCTTTTCGATGCTAATTAACAAACCGATTGTTTCATCTTCGTTATCTGGAATCTTTATTTTAACTTACATACATGTTTCGATAATAATTGGCAATTACGGTAAAGTTTATTTTATTAATTTCCTTTCTATTCGGCATAAGAATCATGCTCGAATAACATTCACACCTAAATATAACTACAAAATTTATTTTGTCTCGCACTACCTTGCACGTTCATCGCGCACTTATAAAAAGAGGCGAGGTCAAGCGTCGGACGCGAGCGAACAGTGCGGAGCCCGCTTGCGCGTTGTAAAGACGCCCGTATCGATATCGATAGCTCAACAACAATCACGTGCAGGAGTGGCGTAAAAACTCGTTGCAACGGCCTGACCAATGGCTCTTGGCTCGCTAATAATCGACTAAGGGTTCTACTGCAATAGTATAAGGTGTGCTGTGGAGAAAGGTCGTGTCCGCATGGTGCAAAAGCTCATGGCCGAGTTAAAGGTGCTCATCGGCAAAAGATCGCCGGTGGGGGGACCACCTCCAACTCCGCCACCCGCACAGCATCCGTATTCACGACGGGATCTGAAGGCAAACCTTCACAGGCACATGAGTATAGTTCTCGACAGGTTAGTGATCCAAAGTGTTACTGATTGTGATGTCTAACAATAAATCTATTGTAAGCAATAACACTGAGAGCTTCCTGTACGTTAAAATTTTTAACGACAGTGGTTTCACAACTACAAGGAAAGAGATCTATTTTAATTAAAGAATATGACTAACTTTTACTAGGAAATGTTAATATAGCATAACATCTAACAAAAACTTTATTTAGGTGGAAATCAAAGATCTTGTTTTACGATTTTGTATATAGGTAGTTAATTTGTCATGAAACTGCTTGTAAAAGTCGTAAATAGATACAAACAAAACCACATACAAAAGCGTTACTGCTTTTTGTATTTTATTTTAATCATATCTACGCGAATGCCCCACATACGTACATATTCATAAATATTAATCTCGAAAAAAAAACGCAAAACCAAATCCACAAATGCATTGATAAGGAAATAATAATCCTACTACATAAGGAGAATACAAAGCAACACAATATTAAATATAGGTTAACCTTCAAATACCTCAAAACTTGAAAGCAAGAGAGTACAACCAGTACGTATTGCCAGTGATGACATAATATATGTATGAGGAAACTCAAGATCGCTCAGAGAGATATGAAAAGGGCTATGCTCAGAGTTTCTTTACGTGATAGACTTAGAAATGAGGATATTTGCAGTAGAACCAGAGTAACTGTTCTACTGCAAATATAAAATAAGTTGCAATGAGCCGGCCATATAGTTTGAAGATCCGACAACCTATGGTGAAGAAACGTTCTCGAGTGGTAGTCTTGCACTGATAAGCGAAGTGTAGGGTCGTCCTACATTTCGCCACGCACCATTTAATGGAGTGAGGACGTGGTAAGAGATGCAGGAAGTCGATGGATGCAGTTGGTTAAGGTCCGTGCTCTGTAAGATTCCTCTATGGTAGGCCTATATCTAGTAGTGGACTTATCATGGGCTGTAATGGTGATGATGACGATGTTGATGATTGTATCACTGATTTCTGATAATTGTATCACTCATTTAAACAAAATTTAAAAAATGGAACGTTATTCCTATGGCTCGTTATTTATTGAACCAACAATTTAATAACATGTTGACGCACAGCCAGCATGACATAAGAGTATTTACGTTGAATGATGGCGTTATGCCTTTGAATTTGGCATATGATTTTTATGATATTTTCAATGTGTCTTTGTCGCATGGAATAATCGTAATAAAATATAATATAATATCACTTGGGTTCGCTTAAGGATACCGGTAATTGGATACCAGAATGTGATGATGTTTTATTCACGTTATATTCGTGAGGGAAAACAAATGAAATCTCCTAAATATTAGATAAGAAAGTCTTTTTTTTAGAAGTTTTGGTGACAAACAAGCACATAGTTCACCTAATGGTAAGTGGATACTCTGTTCCCTGGTGTCTATTTTTTTTTATAGGATAGGGTGACAAACGAGCACACAGTCCACCTGATGGTAAGTGGTTGCTGTGACCCATAGACATCTACATTTATCCTCAATAAAGAATCAAAATGCAGATGCGTTGTCACCCGTGAGGACTAAGATGGAATGCCTCTTTTCCAGTAAAATGGGTCTCTGGTTCTCTACACTCACCATACGAAACACAACAGTGTCAAGCTGCCATTTTACGTTGGTGGTCCTTCCCTGGTCGAGCTGACCCATTCGTGCTACAACTATACTACTAATATAGCTGCAGCATGGCTCTACCACGTACAGTCTATGGACCATAGAATCCATCCGTGTTGTCGCTACTATGTGATAAGAATACTTTTCTGCCTGTCTGTGTAGTTACCACTCTCTTACTTATATTTGCCGCCAAATATAAGTAAAAGACACGTCACATTTCACACACAGCGTTGTTCCGGTCTAACGGGTATAGACAAACAGTATAATTACAGCCTGTGAGGCATTCCGTCTTAGACCGCAGAGATGACAAAGCATCTGTAGCCTGCTTTGTTTGAAATAGGTTGCTAGTGTCCATGGGCTCCAGTAGCCATTCACTATTGGGTGGAATGTAAGTTGGAAAAAATTACATTTTACACACGACATAAGTCAAATGACATTGAAAACACAATTGTAACATGGAAAAAAAGTCCCCAATGTTTCATGCTGGTTCTTCTTTGAGAAGGTCTTTTTTGCGAATCGATGTATATTTTGAGATTCATTAGAACTTAAAACAAGCCTTTACTGAATAAAAAGTTTTGAATGTGAATTCGAATTCGTCGTAATCTCGCTTAGCAGTACGGTACCAGTACGAGCATGCTGTTTATTTTGTTATTGTGTTTAGCTGTTTAGTTGATAGGTAACTCATGGCAGGTGCATACGCATGTCGTTTTCTAGTCATTCGCTCGCGTCGTCATACTCTTACGTCACATAGGTACGGCAAAACAAAAAGGGTTAGCTATTTTATTTGATACCTAGGTTAACTTATTGTAAAGTAATTTTACTGTGTTGTGTATCTTATACTGGTTTTATTTTACGGGATTTTACGGGAATCAAAAGGCGTTTTAAGATGGCCAAAAAAGTGATTAGATGTTAATATCAGCTAGCTAATAAAATCTACAATTTACAATTGTAGCTAAATCATTTAAAGCTACTTGAGATATATTCCTCTCTGTGGCCCTTTATTTGCTGGCGAAATAATAGATTTTTTTTGAAAATTGGCCGTTATCATCATTTGCACTACTTGTGCTGCTGCATGATAAATTATCACAATCAGGTGCCGAAGGTAGAACTAAGTTCCATTTGACATAACTGTAATCATGATTAACACTGTTTAATGTTTTTGTTACGGAACCCTCTTTGTTAGCCGTCGATGGGATTGCCGTTTGACTGTAGCTTGTCTGATTTATTAAAGTATTTCTGTATTAGTCAGTATCACTATTATTTCGTTGATAATTTGTAATATTTAAACATGCCCTTTTAATCCTTCTTCTAACTGCACCAAATCTTTTTCTTTTTTTACACATATTGATAACAAATTAATTTGTTCACTAGCACAGTCTATTAAACACGCAATTACGCATTCAAAATGGCGATATTCAATCACTTATACAGACTTAATCTGTACTATAGCTGTTATTTATTTTTTTAGTTTTATATCACTCTCATAGACAGAAGTTATAAAACTACTGTATTTACAAGAGTGTACAATTACGCCATAAGAATAAGTATTAGAAGGGAGTTCACATACACCATTGTACAGAAATAATATTTGAATGATACTATAATAACACTTAGAGCTGTAATAAGTTAGTGACAGCATGCAAAAGACAGCTTTTATACAGCTTTAATAATAAAATCAGATTGAAGTGTCACAAAATACTTAAAGTTGTATAGTAGAGTTTTCATATTCTGATTAAGAACCCTAAGCTTACTTAGATCCCATAATACAGACTTTATACAGCTGTATAATAACTCATAAACCACTCTTATAAGGGTACAATCTCTTTTCGGCACTCTTATACGCTTCTAAAAGAATTCTTAAGTCCTATATGGGCTGGTGTATTGATGTTCATAACGCTTAGGGAAGATATCGTGTAAAATACGTGCAAACAAAAACATACAGTCGAATTGAGAACTTCCTCCTTTTTTGAAAATAGCTAAAAATAATGAATCATAATCAGCAGAAGCCTACCGTATTCGAAACTCAATCGAGGACGTCAATAGTTGTAAATTATATCTATTAATTCAATGTACCTACGCTACTTGTACTATTATCTATTCTGTGCCTACGCATCGGATCTCTTCAAAAATCATATTGCTTCATCAAATTTATACACAGTGTTTACTAGCTTCTATGAATGTAGTTTTTTTCACATTTATCGTTGTCTTGATAAGGTATAATTCTACATGTTATAAAATATGTTCAAAATATAATAATTATGTCGAGTGGTTAGCTGACTCATTTTGTTCCAAGTGTCGTAATTGTTGATATTGTTACACCCTGTAATGGTTTATAAGAGGTATAACGGATTCAAACCATGTAATTGCTCATAGTAAACACCTGGATTATTATCCAGTAGAATGTCAGAACGCTACCTATGAGCGAATTCGAACTCACGTGTTGTTATTAAGTTATAAGTAGTGTATACCGCAAGTCACACGACGCCGGCACGTCGTCGTCGTATTGACCGCAAACATCAATATCTTGGTCTCTGTTCAGATTATGACGGCCGGCGCGGCGGGGGTTCTTAATAGTGACGAGGGCAGTCTCTTGCGCCGAGCCGCCCGCGCACGGCCGCACTTTGCTCCCCGAAGCCGTGTCGCCCCTAAGCCGTGCTACGTCTCACCATTCTAGGTCAACACACTTATTCGCGTGTACACCTTATCGCGCTGCTATTATCACGTTAAGCCTATTTCGTTCGCGTATCGATCGATTCCACAGTCGGACGAAACACAGTCTTAAGTTTTACGCGTTGCGTGCACGACCGGCGACGCGTTTGTCGCTCGTCGGATGACATCAGTTAGAGTTGCCCCGTCCGCTGGTCATAATAATCACTCAGTGCCCGCTTCGTGGTCGGCTCGGACGCACGAGGATCTTCATGGAGGAGGGACGTTGCGCAACTTGTGAAGCCCTAGGTCGACGTAGCCTGTCTAGCAAGCTGCTTCAGGTTGCGACCGCGCAGGCGCACATAAGGACATGCACCCACGCCTCATCCCCACCTGAACAGGTGCAAGGTTCTGACCTAGCCACCCGCGCCCTGGCTGCGAAAAGACGAAAGTCGATAGCGGGTTTTAAACTTAATTTACCTCAAGATACAGCTCCAAAATCAACAGCAGTTGAAGAAAAATCTCGATCTACATTTGCGCGCAGAAACACGTGGTGCTCGTAAGTTTGAATTTTAACTCTACTTGCTTTCGACGACTGGTTCGTTACTTAGTAATAAGATAACAAGCAAGGCAAAGTAGGAAATCTTTGTATACAACAGTTATCTTATTGTAGACATTATCGTTTGTTGTGGTATCATAATGGTCGTTATCAAGTTCGTACTGGTGAATCACAATGAGCGCGTGATTGTTTCAACGAAATCCATTGCCATCACATGTCTATTTTATTCGGAATTTAATTTAAATTAATGTTAAACTACAATATATTAGATTGTCTGTATCGACTTGGTTGGTTGTATGAAATGAGTTTCTTCAAATATAAAAAATATATATTTTTTTTTGTTATACAAAAGGTCTGATTTATGCACTTTGTGGTCTCATTAGTTTACCGTAACAATAATAAATATTAAAAAAATATTCTGCTTATTCAGAATTGCTATGCATATTATGCTATACTGATAACATTAACCTATCACGTTTTCTGATTTGATGCACCTTGTGGTAACTCGTTTTTATTAATACTATATTCAACCATGTTTTAGTTGTTTTGTATGCTTACGACGTTATTTAATATAAAACGGCGTTTAGGACTTTGTGTCACAGACTTTAATTTGTGTTCAAGTTTAAATCCATTCTGCTTTATTGAAATTATTGCAATATTAAATAATATTTTTTTCCCACAATTGTTCTAGAGTACAACTAATATCTGTCGCATTACCATCGTCTGATCTGAAACTAACGGAAATTTCAATTTATTCGACTTACATCTCATTGAGGCAATAAATGTAGCCAGGAACTTGTCACTTGAGAAATTTTCTTTAGGTTTTTAAATACAATGGAAGCTTGTAGTCAATCATTCATGTCTAGAAGTTTAATTTTAATTAAAAGGGTGCCAAATAATAATAGTGCCCTTTTTTGTCTTACACGCTCTTGTATTATAGATTTCAATTTAATTTTACACATATAGCACTTGGTAATATTAACAAGAGCAACACAGACGCAAAAAAAACAAGATTTGAGATAAAACACATTCACAATGAATTATGAAACGCAAAAATTAAAAGTATACCTATCGCAAATGATATAAATGAATTTAAACACGATCCAATTTTAACAAGATTTTTCCACATATTATTGTAGCGTATACATGTAACAATATTTAATATTGTTACGAAGCAAAAATTTAATTACTTGTCATCTTTAGATTACAAATTCAGAATAAATGGAGTTATTACAGTTTTAGTCATAAAGCTTCTGTTTGTACAGAATCATCATAATCTTCGTTCATTATCTCGAGATAATGAACTTTGGTTATTTTTGATATTTAACACCATTGTTTCAGCCTTATGATCTTGTATCACAAGAAAATGTACTACAAGAAACTACTGTTTGGTATTCTTAGTCAATGCAGTCTTTAACTTTTCCAGAAAGCTATTTTGCTCCATCCATCCATTCCATCTTGCTCATTTTTGTTTCTTAACAGCAACTACTGGACGAAAATGTGTTTTAAATGGTCGTAACTGCAGCCAATACCATGTGAAAATGTTTCTTTTTTTTCGAATCGTTGACGACCGAGTTCTTTTTGATCGGCTCTGTTCACTGGCGCTGCGAAGATATGTTGCACTCTTGGCATATCGCATTTGCCACGGGGAGTGCTCAGAGGGATTGTTCGGATTAATTCCAGTCACCAAATTCCACCAATGCACATAGCGATAAAATTCTCGATACCATCCACACCATCTGGATGCTAGGCGGTATTAGGCGGTCCACCATTGATTAACTAGGAGTTTTCTTCCTCACACGACTTCTTGGCGGTTTTCCGGACCTATATGAATAAGGGAGCTGCAAGAAACGAGCTTACTCCTTTTTTAAAAGCAGACAATTCCCCTGGTGTTGCAGTTGTTCGTGGGCGGCTATCGACACTTTACCCGTGAGTCGCATGCTCGTTTGCCTGCACATCTATAAAAAAAAACTGATGATAAGTGGATACTGCAGTCCATGGGCACCTGCAGCAAACTTATATCAAAGAAGGTTATGGTATATGCGTTGTCACCTCTGAGGATTAAGATGGAATACCTCACTGCCTCTAATTATACTGACTCTCATTACCCTTCGGACTGGAACACTGCAGCGCAAGCCTGCTATTTGAAGGCACAAATAGGTACGGGGTTGGTTTTGTGCCTAGGAGCCGGTCATAAGTACCTACCTAGACCGGCTCCTAGGCAGAAAAGGAGTCCTGCCACCTAGTAACTACCCTTTTTTAACCGTTTACGTGAGTCACGGCACGCAGACGTAAGCTTATTCTTTATCTTTTAAATGCTTATCAAAACTTAGTACGCCATCACTAAATTAACATTAAGTAGTTATTTTTGTACTTTTTACTAATAATAATTCTACTTATGATCTGTTGTATACGTGATAACTACGTTTTTGTATAAAGATAATTGTTTCATAATAGCATCATTATGCATGGCAAAAACTTGATAATCTCTGTCTTTTTGTCGATATTACAATTGAATGTCGTCATTCCTTGTCGATAACGTTTATAGCTTGTGAAAAAATTGTTTTTTACACTTTAATTTTTGTGTTTAATTCGTGCTTTTCTAGTTATTTGCTTTAGATTTCTAGATAATACGATGTTTATTAAGTGCTTTTATATATGTAAAATTTACAGTAGACAATGATTTAATCATCTAGAATTTGAATTTATTTATTAATATTAACATCTTCAATTTTTAGTCACATATTATAATTTTTATAAACATTTCTTTTGTTAAATCTATTTTTTTAATATATAAAATAAGGTGACAAACGAGCACACAATCCACGTAAGTAAATGTTAAGTAGATGGATAGACATCTACGTTTATCCTCAATTGATAATCAAAATGCAGGTGCATTGTCACCCCTGAGGACTAAAATGGAATGCCTCGTTTCCTGTACAAAGGGTCTCCGGATCTCTACACTCACCATAAGAAACACAGCAGCATAAAGCTGCTATTTTACGCTGGTATTCTGTGAGACTGACCCATTCGTGACCATTACATAGCTGCAGTGTGGCTCTACCACATTTTAAATTCTTTAATCTTATTGTTATAAAATTTCTCGAACACAATTTACGAGTCCAAAAGGAAGATGACGTATTCCTACGCACACGTAACGTTCCTTGTTCCGTCTAATTGCATTTTGGATTTTCGGTAGCATTATAAATCATTCTATGACACTAAAGCCTTTAATATTATATAAAACCGTATCCTTGTTATAGATAATAATAGATGTTAATACCGTATCCTTTCCAGTCCAGAAACTTGAAAACGTCTTCCAATGCAGCGGTGAAGAGTTTCGGGGATATAACATCACCCTGTCTTACACCTCTCGATTGCCGACGATTCGTAATGACTCTCGAAAACAGCACGTAGATGCGGCTCAGAAGGGAAATCGGTCTGTAGTTCTTCAAAAGAGCGTTGTCACCTTTCTTGAAGAACAAGACCACCGCACTTCTGCTCCACGCCTCCGGTGTAATGCCACCATGGAGGACGGAATTAAAGAGCTTCTGAAGGACTTCAAGTACCAGTCTTCCACCCGCTTTCAGAAGCTCCGCTGTAATTCCATCCTCGCCTGGGGCCCTACCGTTTTTAAGGTGCTGGAGAGCCATTCTAATCTCGCTCAGACTGACGTCCGGGATATCTTCGGAATAGTGTCAGATAAGACTCGCTTTTGGATCGTTACTCACACTTGCGTGTGGCTCCAACGATGACGTGTACAGCTGCCCATAGAACCTCTCAATATCTCAGGTGTTCCGGAAACGATGCTGCCACATTCGGTCGTCAGCCTTGACAGTTGGCTCTTTCTGGCAGACAGATCTCTGGCAAAGACTTTGGAGCCTTGGTTCCGCTCGATCGCTTCTTCAATACAAGCTGTATTGAAGTTGCGTAAGTCCCGCCGCATGCATTTGGAGATCTGTCTGTTCAGTTGCCTGTATGCTGTCAAATCTGTTGAAGAATGTAGCTTCATCTCCCGTCTAACAGCCATGAGATTAAGAGTGTAATTGGAGAGTTTTTGTGTTCTTCTGCGGCGGGTCTTGCAGAACTTAGCTCCAACCGCATGGACAGTTTCCACGAGCTTTTCATTCATATCGTCCACTTTATTGCAGTCTTCTAGACACTGAAAACGGTTTTGTAACTCGAGCTGAAAGGTTTCGGGACTTTGGAACAGAGCACGAGGGGGACGGAGCGTTGACTTCATTAGACGAGACCTCTCCAACTTAACGTTTAGGTTCAGTGTGCCTCTGACCATTCGGTGATCGGTACCAGTTTTCACCCTCGCGATCACGGAGACATCACTGAACAGTTGTCGTCTGGTCGTCATAATGAAGTCAATCTCATTTTTTGTCGAACCTTCGGGGCTCGACCAGGTCCACTTCCTGTGGGGCCGCTTCTGGAAGAAAGAGTTCATCATAAAGAGTCCCTCTTTCTCCATTAAGTCGGCCACCTGTTGGATCCTTGGGTTCCGTTGCCCTATTCCAAATTTCCCTACTTTCAGCTCACCGATCTCTCTTGTGCCTAGTTTTGCATTGAAGGCTCCCATTAACACCGTATATTGGGTTTTGGAGGAATGCATGGCTCTAGAGATATCCTCATACATTTCCTCCACCTCCTCATCGGGGTGTGCCGAAGTTGGTGCGTAAACCTGTATGACCTTCAGCGAATACCGTTTGGTGATTCTCAGTATAAGGTACGCTACCCTCGTCGACACACTCTCAATCTTTACAACGTTGTTAACGAGAGACTTGTGGACGATAAATCCGACACCTCCTTGGGACAGATGGTCGCCCTCCCGGGAATAGAGCAAGTTGCTGGGTTCGAAGATTACCGTGTCCTCCCCCTCTCTTCGGACTTCGGATAATCCTATAATATGCCAGCGTAACTTGTCTATCTCTTGTTCCAGCTCCACGATCTTCTCGTCAGTCCTCAGGGTGCGTGCGTTGTATGTTGCCAGGTCGAGTCGTCTTAGGTGGCAACCTCCACCGGATATTCTTAGCACCCCCTGCTGCCCCGCCGTTACCATGGTCGCCACCGTAGCCAGGAATAGCGGTGCCGCTGGGGACTGTGGGCCGTTTCTTTGTTAGTCTCGTCATAGGGGGGTATTTGCCATAGTTGCCACGCTTGGCGAGCGGGTTGGCAACCGCAGTTTTTTTTTGTATGTTTGTTGTTATCAGGAAGATGCTGCTGCCCATCTTTTTTTTATAGGAGAGGGGGCAAACGAGCATGCGGCCCACTTGATGGTAAGTGACTACCGCCGCCCATGAACAACTGCAACACCAGGGAGGGAATTGCAGATGCTTTACCGGCCTCTCCTGCCTGTTTACCTTTGTCGCCTTTTACGACACCCATGGGAAGATATGGGGTAGTGGATATTCTTAACCGCCACTACACGGCACTCTGTAATCTAAAGTTATTTAGTTAACTCTGTAATCTAAAGTTATTTTAAAATTTATCGGCAAATTAATGGTTTATTACGAACAGGCAATTTAATGTGATACGTTACTAAAGACTATCTGTTTCGTCATTAGGTATCTTGGTACAGCACGTGCAGTACTAACAGCTTTTAGTTTATGTAGTGATGATGTCACGACGATGAAAGCGATGAAAGCTCACCGGTCGTTAAAGCAGCGTAAAACGCATTTGCAACAACAACACATCGTGCATTGTATGATCATCTCGCCAGTTAATACTTTTACTTGGATTAATTGTTTATGTTATCTGTCTCCGACCAGATTTTATGATTGTTTTCTGTCAAGCTTGTATTGAGAATTTAAATATTAGTGTTCGTGGGATGTTTCCTTCTACCTATACGCAATTTATTAGAATATTATGTTTTAATACGTATGAATGTTAATAAGCAACCGGCCTTGTTATGTTAATCGTCTTTAGTTTACATCACTTCGTCATAATTTATATTTCTAAATGTACACCTAACCTAAACAACGTCGGGTTGCTAATCCACATTAAAAGCGCCAAGGTTATTACAATTATATAATTTAACCACACACCGCGCAATCTAGCTCGTTGTACTAATGATGGCAATATCGTGTGTCCCAGTGACGACACTGTTGGACACATTTACAACAACCGCGGAAGCTAAATATATGCACGGCTTATTATTTTCGAACACGCGCCCGTTATAATATTATCTCTACTTTTATTCTATTACATATATTTACTAACTAGGCCAATGCGATTCGTTTCAAAATATGTTAATATTGTAATGTGTGTGAGATGAGACGGTGTGCCAAAATATTGCTGAACAGTATTGTTTACAATTTCTGCTTAATTTTAAACAATATTATTTGATCAAATTAAAAAAAAAGTAAGTATTTTATTTCAGGCATTGGCCCATATATTTTAATTTATAGGTACGTTGGGGTAAGATCGGTGATGGGGCAAGACCGTAGGATTCAAATTCCCGGCGAATTATGCTATATTTTGAAAAGCTAACAATATGCTACACGACGCCATTTCATCCTGCCCCGACCCTCAGTTCGCACCAGTCACTCCGACAAGTGGGACCTGTGCTGCGTGGCATTTTATAAAACAATGTAATTTTTGTATTATTTTTGTCCATCCGATCTTTCCCTATCACTTTTATTTACGATTTTTAGCGAGAATATGGCTTCTTTTGTTATTATTTTGTGTGGATACTAATTTTTATGAAGTTATAGCTAAATAAAGCTGGTCCATGCAGGGGTAAGATCGCTGTAGGCCGAGATCCGATGTTTCCCCTCGTGAGTGAAGATCGGATGAATATTATCCGATCTTTGCCTGTTACAAATATGGCAGTGGTTGTTAAACTTACATTGGTCGTGTATATTTTTTCGTTGATTACTCAAGTGACTATGGGACTCAGTCTCGTAAGCAAGTCTGTATATTTAAAAGTAATAAAACAATACGATGGTTTTATTACTTTTAAGTACATATTAAAATACATTTTTTTTATAAGATAAGGGTGACAAAGGAGCACACAGTCCACCTGATGTTAAGTGATTGGTGCGGCCCATAGACATCTATATCTATCCTCTATTACAAATCAAAATGTAATTTATAATAATTATTTAAAAAATAATTTATAATAATAAATGCCGCTTTGTTAAAATATTTATATCTTCCTTAACTCCTGCATTATCCCAGGGCATTTCCCCAGTTCTTACTGTTATTTTTTTTCCCATATAAAATCAAATGCATCCGATCTTTTTCCTATATTGAGTAATTCCATCTTATGTCATAACAAAGTTTGAGAAACATAAAATTACAATTTCTTTATATCAGGGATAAGATCGGATGGCAAGAAACAAAAAAAGAGAAAATCGTTTGGAACATTTATTTTTCTAGTAATTTATAGATCATATTGAAATATGTTTTTGAGCGTTAAAGATAGGACAAATCTCTTTTATAAACTTTTTTCTCTAAGCAGTAGAAGTGGTTTTAAATTTAAGTCCGGTCTTACCCCTTAATGGCCAATTTTTCATTATGCATATAAAAAAGTATGTCTAGTTTTCGCACACCTTTAAAGCAGAAACCGTTGAATTTACACAAGCAAAAGATTCTCAGAGCTAAACAACGTTTAACGATTAACGGTTTGCTCCATGTTCCATAAATCTGACGTATACGAATGTCGAGAAATTAAAGTTTTTGGCAGACTCTTCCAACTATTCGAAAATCCGTCCGGTATTACCCCAACGTACCTTAAACTGTTTGTACACATAAACATACATAAAAACATATTTCATACCTGTTCAAATTAATTCATTTTATTATTTATATTTCATGCTATTTCAATTCTATTGAATTTATAAAAAAATGTTTTTCTCTCTGGGGCTCTGGTTCTCTCCATAGTTAATTTTCATTTGTATTTTTTTTGCATAAAAAATACACAACGTGTATATATGAAAAAGAACGAACCAGATTCCAAAATGAAAGATTTAATAAAATGTAAAAACTGACTTCAAAAAAGAAAAAGAAAAATATAACTTCGATTTAACCGTTACTGAGACATAGTGTATCGAAGAATGAAAACCAAAACTTCATAAACTATTATTTTATTTCTTTTTAGCTTTTATATCTATATTTTTTAATAAAATAAGTGTGACAAGCGGGTACACAGTTCACCTAATGGTAAGTGGATGATGTAGCCCACAACTAAGATTTCCATCTTAGTTATAGGCCACATCATCATGCCTCGTTTCCAATTAAATAGATGTCCGGTTCTCTATACCTACCATACAAAACACAGCATTGAGAGCGTGGTTCTTCCCCGGTCCAGCCAATCCACTCGTACTACAACCATAATATACCTGCAGCGTGCCTCTACCACATAGTAGATAAATTGTGCCACATGGTAGATACCAGATATACACCATATGAGATAAATAATTGATGGAACTTCTGATCATTGGTGTTCTGAACGACTTGACAAATTGAGGTCATACGCATACAATATATATATTTTCCGGAACCATGGTTCATAGTTATGCTAAATAAAATAAGATAAGAGAATAAGAAAAAATAGGATTCACATTAATGTACCAAAATAATTTAAAATCACAGATTGGTTTAGTGCCAAAAAAGAAAATCACTAAATTTATACCCGATAGGAGGCGCTTTGGTCGAGCTATTAATAAATTTTGCATTTTCTCTGTAAAAACTTACAGAGTGAAAATGGTATTATTGAGTGTCTGAGAAGAACGTACCTATGTGAAAAACAGATAGACACACCGACAGATAACGACGTAATTCCGATTTTGGCATGGAACATTAATGATGTTGATAAAGCTAAGTCCACGCTAGCAAAGGCGCGGGAAAAATTGTATTGTATATGCAATCAGCATATCAGTAAGGTCGTGTATTCTTACATAGTTCAGTTTTTAAGTCAAATGTGTAAAATTGATAGAAAAACGTTCGCTGTTTACTATCAAAGAAATGCTTAGGTATATTATTTTCTAATTATTTTGAAGTAATTTATAAAAACTTTCTCAATCATTGTTCTTTGGAAAATCTTCAACGGGCTTCATCCGCGCTTACTTAATGAGGCCAGAAGCCCGAGACATAACTAATCCGTTAAGTTACTTTATGTAGGTACTGATGACGTATTAAGCGAATTATATTGATGAGTTCTTACAATACTTATAAGAAATAAAGAATACGTTTGTATATTTTTACGCGTGTATCTTATTAAGCAACACTTCTTGATTTAATCGAATCAGAGCGTTTTACCATCTTCAGCCACATCATCACTTACCAAAGAACCACTCTGCTGGTCAAGCACTGGCTTATAATAGTTAAAAATTATACATAAGCGTACCATGCATTCCGTCTTATATCTTAATTTTTAAAGTTTATTGCGATAGAAGAGTTTTAATTCTGATAAGTTTCGTTTATTCTACATTTATTTTAAATTTTTTATCAATTGGTTTTTGTTTAGATTTTTCTGGATTAACAGCATTTATTTATTATATTTCACCATGTAATGTCGGTGTAAGAATAGCCACCGCCCCATTTTAGTCCCGTTGTAGTCGTAATAGGTGACAGAAAGAAATGAAACGGGAGATGAAAATAAGATACTACGGTTGCCAACCTGCGTGCCAAGCGTGACAACCATTAAATTTACTATCTTTAATATAAAGGATTTCCGCAAAGTAACGCCTGATTCTATTAATTATCGTGACAACCGTGGCAATTATACCCCTTATGATGTAATCTAGGCCAATGTTCTATCTACTCATGTGGTTCAACAGTGGATTTTTGATAGGCTGTAATAATAATAAAAAATTGGGTATGTTGTCGTACATAGTTCATACCACTGGTAAGTGGCAACATAGCACCTTGATTTAATTTAACCACAGTTAATTTTTTTGTAATCGACAAACGTATCACGAATGAAGTAACCAGTAGTTAGTGCATTAAATTAAGTTAATTTTACTCATAATAGGAAATCAAATAGATATAGAGATACTTTGAAATGTGTATATTTACTAATAACAGTCAAAATAATGTACTGTACAGTTTTGAACGTAATAAAAAAATTTATAATTCACACACCTGTTCTCTTAAAATGTACGAAAAATGCGTCCAAATCTGGTTAGCCTTGAACCTTGATACTAGGAATCAAAATGAACTGCGGCGTCGTTGTATGCGCATTTTGAATGCTACAGATTCATTTCGTTGTAAAGTGCGGCGTTCGGGTGTGTCGCAAAAGCGTTACCTAGGTGTTCCAAGGCGCCATCGTAGCACCGTAGTAGTAGGTAGAGTCTTGCGCGCGCCACTTGCTCGCTACCCCCCCTCCCGTGCCCCTGAGACAGGCCGTGGTCCCAGTTCTCCGCAACGCGTCGCTCGGATCGCTCGCGTGTCGTCGTCGTAAACAATTTCATCACAACTCTACCTCTGACACGCACAACGCTCACAAACACAAAATATAAAAACGGCTCCCCTAAATCCGACGCCCGGGACCCGGCGGGCCCGAATCATACAGCCGCAAGAACAAGTGGGAACCATGCAAACTAAGCTCATAAGTGGGACCTACTCATCAATCATGAACAAACAGGATTTGCTCAGAGAAGTGGTGGTCAAGTACATCGATTATTTCTATCCAGTGTGAGTACCATTCATCTTTTGTCTCATTTCTCAAGGCGCATTGCAGATTTTCTATTTCTTTTTCTTTTTGTCTTATAGTGTTAATGTGAAGGCCCTCACAGAGTTCAACTAATTACCGAACCGGTAAGTCGGTGAAGGTTCCTCGACAACGTGTTCTGACTGCAACCAGACGAACGGTTGCCATTGGCTGACGTCAGCGCCGCCTATTGAACCAAGCCGTCTCTATCGCTTGACTGCTGCTGTATCGATCCGCTGCACTAAACTCTAAATATTTCACACATTACATTATATATATGTATTCGCCTCACAAGTATTGACCTCGAAATGCTCCGCCTGCTGCGACATTGATCTTCTATCACTTTAGGTCTTTTCTCGTCGCACACATCTCTTTTAACTTTACTTTTGGAACGTTTATTTTCCTACTCTCATGAATCCATAATGTAAGAAAAAGAGCCTGCCAATATTTTAGGGTTACATGCATTCATTAAGGCGGTGTGCAGTTAGTGACTACTTTCTACCAAAAAGCTGACGTACCTGTTTATCACCTCATATGCAAAAAAAAGTAACTATTTCAGTGTTTTTGCTTTCGTTTAGTAATTTAAGGAAATTTCATAATATTTCATTGAGTTTTTAATTCAGTCATTCATAATTGCTTTGTGTTTTGTGAAAACTTAGGGAAAGGGCCCTTACATTGCATGATGGATTTGCGTGACCAACACTAACTAAATCTAATTCTATACTGTGTATTCATGTGTTCCATTAATGTCCTTTGTGCCCAATTGGTTTTTATCGCTTATGGATTACGACGTTATGTATGCCTTCAACTGTACTGAGATTTTATTGCCTCACGTATATTTATCAGACAAATAAAGAAATTTAATGCGAGATGCTTTTAACAGTGTAATAATTACTGAACATTTTCCGGTGTATCACAAAAAGTACTTTATATTTATCTCAAAATTAAACTAGTCTACTTTATTAAAGAAGGTCTGTGGAAAATGTGCGAAATAAAATGTCATCTAGAATTAGACAGCAAATGTCAAATTTCATTAAGTTACGACGCGGCGGCTAAATGACTTCTTTCCTAAGGACTCGTCTTAAAGCATATAGTTAATACCATAATCAAGAAACTGTAAGGCTTAAGTCTCGGATAGCAAAATCTAAACTAGCGTAGTGAAAGATTTCAAGTTTTAAAATTGAATAGGTACGCATGTCGGCCCGTCGTACCCGTCGATTTCCCTTAAACGACCTTGGCTGTTTGCGCAGTCCACTCAGTTCCAGATAATAAACTATACACGTTTATCGATCACAACTTAATAGTATAAAGGTCGAATATAATTGAAACTTTTGCAATAACATCAATTTGGACGCTCACTTCATAAACCCTAATGACTTACCGTTGGGAAAGCAATTTGATGCCCTCGACTCCAACAGAACATTACACATATCTTCGTAAGTATTTCGAGCGATTTGCATGTGACGTTACGATGTATGAGTAATAATGCTACTAAATTTTCATGATTCCGTGACCTTTGTTTCCCAAGTAGCATTGTTTTGTATACCAGCATTGTGTGATTCACGGAACTCACTAGCTCGTTATCGACAAATAAAATATAAATGCAATTTTTCACTTTTTGTAAATGTGCGTATCTTTTACTTACTGTTTTAATCATAAAGGTTCATTAATTCTGTAATCTTATTATGGGCAATGTCCTTAAAATACCTAATAAAAGTGAATTATAATTTATAATTCACGGTTTTTATATAACAAGTAAACAAGCTAACAACAACACTAAAGCTAAGTACAGTATTGTTTATTATACTTTATAAACATATACTCAGCGACTCACAAATTGTGCAATAACTTGCGTTAAACAATATTTTTTCAATTAATTATGAGTTGGTGTGGTTAAGACGAGTTTCTTTATTATGTTTTATGGATTTTTGTCACAGTGATTGAACAATGAATGCATAATTAAAATTAAATAAATTAAGAATTCCCTTAATTTTTACTTTAAGTAACAATTACAATGACAATTAAAAACAAGCCTTTTTTTAATTTATAACTCATAAGTTTTAAAATCTGGTGCTTACTCTAGCTCTTACGATTGCTAGAATTCGGTTTGGCGAACTCTGGACGATGTTTCTGATGTCTACTTGTGGTATAGCATCCCAAGCTGCCCGAACTTTATCTTTCTTTTAAGCATGCCTCAGATGTGCTCTAATGGATTTAAATCCGAAATACGCGCTGGTCACTGCAGTTTGTGAATACCGACTTCTGAGGTAGGCAATTCAGAAGTTCGCGCATGCATTAAAATAAATTGGTCGTAGCCTATATAAACATTGTAAAGGAAAAAATGCATAACATGATTCTAGAAGCTCTCCTCGATGTATTGTATAAACACATTTGAACGATTTTCGACCATAACCTATTCTGTCCGAACATTCGAGAACTTATTCCTCCTCCTATGTTTTTCTGAGTGATGGACTCATTATCTACCTAGGAGTCTGGGTAGGTACCATTCTCTCTCTCTCTCTCTTTCTCTCTCTCCAAATAGCAGTGCGTGCACTGCTGTATGCCGGTCTGAAGGATATTAAGGGCCGGTATAACTATAAGCTGTGAGGTACCATCTTAAGCCGATATTCAGAGACAATCTTGAGCTTTATCTCCACAAGGTCATAATTTGAGTCTAGACCACACTATGCTACATAAATTTTGATATTGTGGAAATATAATAAATTTAAACTCGAGATTATCTCTGAACACCGGGCTTAGTCGTTAGAGGTGACAACGCTTTTTGTAGCCTTTTTTGTTTTGTCTATAGGTATCTATGCAGTTAAGTGTCTTTTAAGAATTGTATACAAACCAACTTATGGGGCCGCCATAATAACTCGCTGATATTGTATTGATAATAAATAGAAACCGTTCTCCTTTTGCTCTCCATACACTTCCTCAATCGTCTGGAACTCATAAAGTAATTCGGCGCTTATCAGTACTTATTATAAAGAACAATCTAACCCATTGCTCGTGGATCTTGTTGGTATTTTATCGCGAGAACCCTAGAATAGCTCTCGGTGATGTTTAAGTAACTTTATGCTGCGTGCTATATAGTCTACGAGTGTTGCCGTGTCTCAATAGCTGTAAGGTAGCGGTTTCGTAATAATTCTAAGGCAAAAAACAGGCCTTCTCAAGCTGATGTACATTTTACCACTCAACAACATGATCTTCGGGAGACCAGTCTCCTGGTAGCTTTTTAAAGCATACTGCATTGATGAACGTGGTACATTCAGCACAACATTCACTTGTGTCAGCCTTTGGTCAATAAACGTTACGGTTTGTGCAACTTGTTCTGATACTAGTTTTTAGTTTCTGTTTTTTGGAACGAAGTTCCTTATCGGACGGTACGAATTTGGCGTATGGGGCTAGGCGAGAAAAAGTGTAAGATTTATCCGTCACGACCCCTTCTGACGTAGTATAGACCGCCTTGGCGGCTATCAGGAAGCAAGATGGAATAATATCAATGTCTCATGCACTTTTTCTTATCTTACCATGAAAAAATATTATTTTATTTTAAATGACGCTTCATTTTAATAGACGGTAGTAATTCTTTTATTTATAATTTGTTAATCAATAATATAAAGGAACTTCGTTCGAACCGAGTGTTCCACGACACACGAAAGTTTTTTTTTTGTTTTTTGGGAAGCACATTTAAATGTTAAATTACATTAAAAAAATCCCAAAACTCCATAAACATAAAGCTATTTTTTTTTACATTTACAAATTTAAAATTTGACTCCTTAAGGAAGCTTAAGCTAAGCTAAGCTTATATGACTGCTTAATCTGGATCTCTAAAAACTGGTATCAGGGTACAAAGCAGCTTTAAAAAATGACCAATATTAATAAGTAAAATTCATCTCAAACTTTTCAAACTTTTGTTATCACGTGCTAGGAGCTTGCCTAATATTTTGTGCCCCTGTAGTTATTATTTTGGGACATTATTTAAATTTTAAGACATTCAATTGAGCATGGATGAAGAGACTTAACACATTTTGGTTTTGCTCATTGCAAATTCTTATTTCTTTAAAATTTTAAAAGAAAAATTCCTGATCTTAGTTTATTGTTGAGGTAATCCTTTTTAAAATCTACTTATAATGAGACGTTGTTCTCAAGTATGCACGTGCGTGGTGACAAAACCCTTATCTTTCTTTTGTTTGCCTCATATATTTACTGAATACCTTATACAGCGCACTATTTGTTCGTCACTTAAGCAGCTGCTTTGCCTAGACGACAATTGCGAATGCTTACTTTGAACGATTCCGTGCTCTAAGATTATATTTTAAACGCTGTCATATTGTCTGGTCTAACCAACTCTTTGCTTGTTTTTAATGTTACCAAGGCTTTTTTGTTAATGACTCTTTTAAACACGTATCAACATCGCCATGTTATAACAACGAGTAACACATATGTGAACCCGTCCGCTTAAAGGTATATTTAGCAACAAATAGTCTCTCACGTATTGGTTTTGAAAGTCACGCGCCAGTCAACTTTTTATAGCATCGTATAATTTTGCAATGTCTGATGAATTTGAAAGTATTTTAATTTGTGAGGTTTTCTCGATTTCAACACAATGCTTGAACAAATTTTATTTTATTTATTATAGTGATGATTTTACAAATGTATTTCAGGCACTAAATATTTCTAGCAATACTTTCAAGCTAATTATTGCGGTAAAAAAATGAGTTTCTTTTGTTATTATTACAAAATTCGCGAGTGTATCCTTTTTATAGCACAATAGCATAATATAATATATTAGCTGGCCAGGCAGACGTTGTTCTGCCCTTTTCGACGACCCTTCATATAAAAAATCCTTAAAACGTAATAAAAAAATATCGAGTGTCACTTATCAGGTTAAAAACTATCCTATCTCTCAAGTTGGACCCAACTGCATAGAGTATGCAAATTTCATTGAAGTCAGTTCAATAGTTTAGGAGTTCATCGCGGACAAACAACGTGACACGTAATTTTTATATATAAAGATTATGCTATTATGTTAGTAGAAATGAAAAAATTAAAATTGGCTTCTTAATTCTTGTTATTATTATCATACTGTTTACTTTTACTTTGATTGTGATAATAATCATCATCAACAGCAACAGTTTTTAAAAATCAAAATGCTTGTTATGTAATAAAAATTTAAAACACTATTGGGAAAATTTACTCATACTCACGACTGCGAAATTTGCGCTTCTGATCGGATTTTCCACCATCAGTCGGTAGCCAAAACCTGTGGTCTGTAAGTGTGCAAAATGCACCACATGTTATGCAGGAGTTATACATTTGGAGAAAAAATTGACTAATTCCCCCTTTCATCACCGCTTGTTTGGATGTCACCTTATCTTGTTTTAATTAAGAAATTTTAAAATAAATTTTTGCCAAATACCATCGGCTTTGAAATACATTTTTTCCTTAACTCTATTTTGCTATACTACTACTTTACGTAGTCACTCGAGGAACACTAAACTCGTTTTACTCACTCCCAGCGAGAGAAAGCTGCTTTTAATTTTATTTTACTGTCCCCAAGTAGAGTTCATTTTCAAAGAAAATACTTGTAATCTAATACTAAGTTCTGTTGACGTATGGTCATTAGTCATTATATTCTGCAATTAACAAGATATTCTGAATTGAACATTGTGTATTGTGGCATCAGTTGCTGCGGCGGTCATGCGGTCCACGCCCGTTATTTAATATCCGAGAGTACAATAATGGACTGGTCGAAATCGATCCGCGGCCACGCTTGTTATCGACGCTTCAGTGGCTCCAACTTTAGCGTTGTTTTGTTCACCTCGTTGACGCTACACGGAATCCGAGGCCGGAGAAAGTCAAGTACGCAGCCGTACAACGTGCTACATATTGCTGCCGGATGATTACGAGAACGATTGTATCATAATGGATAAGTCCGGCAATAGTCAGCAGTAATTGCATCTCGAGCTGCCGCGAAGTAGACTGTATCGTCCGTCATTCTTCGACTGTACATAGCGAAACACAACGTGATGTTCTCGTGATATATTTGTAGCTTCAGTCACGCTTTACTTTATTCAATATGGTCATGATAGTCCTTATCTTAGAATAATTCCAGAATAAACAAAAATCATTTGCACTTTGCTTTCATGAATATGGTCTTATTTGTCTCTATTCTCATACGTCTATGCACAGTGTAACGTGTTTTATGGTTTCTTTTAAAGTAATATGCCATCGTAAATTGTTCGTTGTCTTTAAATCCTGTTATTTTAAGCGTTCGTTATCAAACCAAAATTTGTCACTTCTGCCACATTTATGCATACCGCCAACATTAGTGTAATCATCCGCGCAGCAATGAACGGAAATTCATCCTTGAGCCGTCCGTCCACCAATTTGTAAATTTAATCAATTGTAATAGTTGTGGTGTGGTGCTTTGACACAATCACCTTTTACACAACAAACATTATCGTATGCAAATGCATTCCACAGTAATTAACTTAGGCTAAGGTTTTTATGGGTTTTAAAATAGTGGCTGTGTATAATAAGGTGAATTATTCACGCATTCCGATTCTAAATTTACCGATTCGAAACGCGAGAAAACTTAATGCAAAGTACGTACACACATACAACCTCGCACGTAACATAATAATATCGTACCCCCCAACAAAACGTAAAAAAATTTATTCGTGTTAAAGTAGCCTCAGGGCTGACAGGAAAAATGTTACACGATAAAGAGGGAAGGGAAAATTACAGGAGAAATTTTTTTAAGATGTCAAACCTAAAATAATCACGGCGGCGATCATTTCAGAACTAGCAATTTGAGCCTGAAGAAAATTAACTGCTAAAGTCCCAAAAGATAACTGAAAAGGTACTACTGCGGACACAATCCGTTAGTCTTTAGCTCAGCGTTCCGATTACGGCAAACATTTTTTTATGCGCCCAGAAGCAATTGGAAAGGGCTACCCCGATACGCGAGGAAGTGGAGAATGCTTTATGCATACCACGACAGGCGGTCTGTCGTAGTTATGTGGGGCTAACTGTGACTACCTACTGGGGAACCTAAGTGATACCCACTAAACTCCACTTTGGGGACTGGCAATTGACTGATTAAGCCTCTTTGCCGAATAAGCCTCTTTGCCGGATCGGAAGCGACCCTCTTTTGGGAGAAGGAGGCGCAGATAGCGGCAAACATATGACCTTTTTTTACTAGCGTAGATAATAAAATCCAGGAATGGGATTTGTTCATGATAATAAAAACATCAAGACGTTAAATATACATTAATAGTGAATCTTACAACCGTATTTATAATAGTATTTAAAATTTACTATGTACAAAACTGCACCGTTACCTTATTTACCTTATTATCACTAATTGAAATCTTATTGTTCACAGCGCGTCGGGTACCAGCGCCGTGGCAATCGACAACAAGATCGAGCAAGCTATGGTAAGTTACAGCAGCTGCATTTTGCAGACTTGTTTAATAGTTTCGGATAGCATTACATCTGAGGTATGGCTAACTAACAAGTAAAATAATAAAATCAGAAGAAGACTTAAAGACGCGTATAGAGACAAATTACGGGAGGTAAATTGCCTCTTTCAAGCACGAATCCTCCCATAATATATATCCTGAATTTTACTATGCCAAAATTTTGTGAAGATTTAGTGACAAATAATAACTTAAGAAAAAAATGTGACTTAATATATTTTCAGAGCTAAATCACTCTTTGGGAGGATTCAGGGCTCTAGTTAAGCTAGCCAGTAATACTGTGTGACACTACTTGGTGACTTTTATAATATATCAAATTTGAAAAGATTTGCTCCAATGGAACTCGAGTTATTCTATGTGGCAGAGCCACACTGCAGCTATATTATGGTTGTATCACGAATGGGTCGTCTTGACCGGAGTAGAACCACGCTCTCACAGAATATCAGCTTAAAATAGTAGCTTAATGTTGCTGCTGTAGAGACCTGGAGACCCTGGTGTATCACTGTGATTTTCTGAATTATGGATTTCTACTGTCGCCCATTCATTAAATGATATTTCAATAGCCTCGCGAATCATCCTTGGAAGGAATCGGTGTTCTTTAGCAAGACTTCAAGATACTGTAAGTTCAAACTGCGTAGATCGGAACAAAAATTAATAATTTTAATCAGGAAGTAGCCGTGGTAAAGTATGGCATATTGGGACGTCAAACACCCCTCCCCCGGTAACGTCGGGAATATAAAATAAGTTAATATACGCGATAAAATCCGTAAAACTAGTTTTATTTAAATTATTTGCGACTGTTTAGACGTAATGATTTAGAAGTAAATATTTTACTTTAACTTACAATTTTAAATAATGCTCCTTACGGCTACGTGTAGGTTTTAAGAATAAATTAACAAGGTTGTATTATTTAAATAAACTAAACTAAACCTTATACTGACAGAAGAGGCTTCTAGTAGAATGATATTAAAGTCTTCACATATTTACCACGATGTGTTTATTAAGCTTAAGCAAAACTACCTTCACAACCTTTTCAAAATAGTCTTAAGTAGCCCATGGTGTACTATTATGTATTCTGTGACATGGGCGTCTGTAAACACTGCGGTGCTCGAACTTGACACAAAACACTTACAGTTCACTCAAAAAAAGGGTCAAAATATTCTATATAGTACGTGAGGGTAATATGGTCACTTTCTTATAACTTAAAAACTACAGAATTGTTTGCAGAGATAGCTCTGTGATACGATAGCTCTTCATCAGTTAATAAAATAATAAAGGGTGAAAAGGGCGCTGCTTTATCGACGCGATTTTTCGAAGTATTCCTAATAATTGCCAAAACTTGTTTGCTATTTTTTTATTAATATATTAGTTAAAGTTACACAAAGTCGTAAATTAGTATACAACTTTCTGTTTTTGTCTCTGTCCTCCTCCTAGCTTTGGTTTTATATGACGACAAAGCATAAGGTGACCATATTACCCTCATATACTTTATATGAAGGTTTTCTTTGCTTGAATTGCAAAATTATCATTTCGTCAATAAACCCAAGTTTACAGTAGAAAAAGTCAGTGTCATATACATGCAAAGTAAATGCAGCAATCGAGTGCCAGTTGCATCGAGAATGCGTCTAAAACCTCTTCGATGACAATCTCCGTAGTCCCTATATGGTCTGAATAGCGCGTTAGAAAATACAAACGTGCTACAATGCAATGTATGCGACGTTATGCGCGCTTAAATATCCAGCTGTGAAAACACTTTACATTACGGTTACCCTAACTATTTATTAGAACTAATTGTTTTAATTGATAATAATGCTTAATCTTTTATGTAACTTTTAAAACTTGCAATGAAAGATTTCAACGGTTGGGCTTTGTCACGATGATAAACTCGTACAATAGTAGTTAAATTGGTTTAAAAATACTAAACTATAGATTAATATTTTCCAGTTTGTAAGTTTTTAGGTAATATGTCCCAAAATCAGTGTAGTCTTACAAATAGAGAGTAAAAAAGTAAACTAACTTAAGAGAAATTTATTTTAAATGTTTTTGACAATATCGATGTTTGTTTAAAAATCATAAACAAGTCTGTTATGTTTTTATCACAAAACGCTTCAAAGATCAAACAAACAAATATTTGACGTTAAATATGACCTTTATGAAGTTGCATACTGCTTTCGCCGTTAACAGATATTTTATGATATTAATTTTGACTCTAAGAAATTTCTTGTCTACCTCTGTAGCAATAGATAAACAAACTTCTTATTTTCTTTCGTTAATAATTTTGTTGTTTAATACGTTATTATATTACAAGCTGTAAAAATCTTCTTACTCTTCCTTGTCTTCTTTCGATAGAAACCCTGAATAATACAATCGAATTAAAACCGAAAATGAAGTATTTATATAACTAACCAAAGTGTTATCAGTTCTGTATTATGCAAGTATCCATTCTAAACGCCTCGCGGAAAACGTATTAATTTCACAATATATGACGTTATTTCAAGACGATAAACCCCAGTTACTAACTAATTTGTAGTTCACGTATGTATGTTTTTATGAATTCAAGTGTTACTCATAAAACTGTGTGAATTATTTAAATGTATGGTCGATCATTTATAAATTATACCAGTTAGAGTAATATTAAAAGTTATATCAATTTTTTATTTATTAAATGTAATATAACAATTTTTAAAAATTTCGTACTCATTGTCATTATCAATTATATTTATAATTTTAATTTAAATAGATTAACTGAGGCTAACAATTATCAATGAATTTTTATTTTTGATAAAAATGCTAAACGATCTATAAAGTCTAGGTCATTGGGGATCATAAAGAGAGACGAGTAAAATAATATATCTTCATTCACTAGTCAATTGCTGAAAATAGGCCTAATAGCTGCAACCCCATAAACAACGACATCTTCACTATCAAAAGGAAGTTAAAGATAAAATGAAAGTACACTATGTGAATGGATTACGAACAATAATTAACTTCGAATAAAGAGCATCGTTTAAGAACACGATATAAAAACAGAATCATCGCATCAAAATAATAAACTCTTAATCAATAAATTCTTAATAACGTCCTTTGCTACTGTCATATTCAACCTTCGCTAAGGATATTTAATTTGACCTTTTCGGGACACCTATTTAAGCCTTAAAATAGGACCGAATGGTTCTCATGTGGTTTACCTTAATGACTTTTTTATCTGCTAGAGACAAAGTTTGTTTAATAGAAAGTGTACAAGGCTTTCTTCTCTAGGGTACGATATTTAATACTTGACTTTATATAGGTTAACAACCTTATGTATATAAATAGTGGGTCTTATTTTTTGTTTAGCCAATAGGATAAAATGGTGTCAGTCGGTACTTCTTCTTTAAAGTTTGATGATAACGATTAATCTTTCTAGCCACAAGTTGAGAATAAGTGTTTGGCAATAAATTGAAGTTTTATATTTCGACCATTATTAACTATGTTTTAGGAAATTAGAAAATATACAGCGATACTTTACTCATATCACTGTGTAACATTGAGTTCACCCCAATACGGGTTATTTGATTCGGTTTTCTAATACAGTTCATCAGTATACGTTAAAAAAAATGTTGTGTCAATTTTCTGATCCAGTAGAACGCAATTGCGTTGTGTAATTCAGTTATACGAAAAAACGTAACGTTTTCTTTGGTGCGTACGGTTTGATCGTATTGGTAGAATACACACATATTGCATATCAATTTAGAGACCGTATATAAGAAAAATGCTTCGGCAAATCGCAGTGTATGAAACCGTCATCATCTAAACTATCAGAAATGTTAGTCCGTAGTAATCTTGTTGGAAATAAAAATAAACTACGTACGGTATAAGAATGGTTTCGACTATGACAGCATACGGGACATGGATCGTTGTTGATGAGGTCGTATTGCGGGCACTCGGTAACGTGTCAGTCGGCCGCACACTGAAGGTTCCGCGTGTGCCCGATGCAAGAAGTTCTCAGAAAAGCATAGAAAGAGGCGATAAAAACAACCCGTCGCATTTGCTAGAAAGTAACGTCGTGTTCAAATGTAAACAAACGTAATATAGGTTACAAGAGGCATCTCTCGCTGTTGACCTTGCGAGTTGTTATCATTTTACATTAATGTCTTACCAGTTTATCAGCACTTGAAGATGTTTGTAACTTCCTCGTATATAATGGCGACATAGTTTCAAGTGTAAAGTTGTTTTTTCCTTTCATTCAACTGATTTTTTTTCATGAAACCATAGTTGCAGATTTCTCTAATATTATGAATTATCAGAATATTATGTAAATTAAATATTATGACTACTGAGGCATTAAAATATAAAATGATTGAAAGTTAGAATTCGTCCATTTTATTTATCTCAAGTACCTAGTAACAAATAACATAAAATTTTATGTAATTTCTTCTCACTGATACTCGTGCACAAACAAGAAAGCAGTGAAATCGAGGCAATTCAAGTTAATTGTTTTTTTATTGGACTTAAAAACTCTGTTTATATTAATTGAAAAAATAAAACAGCTGGAAATGTATTTACATTGCAGTACGTAACATCTGTTATTAAAAATATAAATTAATTGTGAGGAATATTTCTGGTATATATTTTGATTTGATTACTGATTTGAGTTCGCACATAAAAGTTATTATTTAGTAGTATTTTGTATCATTACTAATCATATCATTTGAAACGACGATTTCGATAAAAATGTTTATCGCCTATCTTTTCTAAAATTACAATATATTATTTACAAAATTCAAATCAATGATTTAATCTAAACTAAATGTTTGAATATCGAATTTTTTTGAGGATTCAGTAGAGAAATGATGGCAACCGAACCTCCACCGAAAGTTCTAAGCAACCCTTGCTCCGCCGTTAACATGGTCTATAGCCAGGGACAGCGGGAACCGCCGGAGACTGGAGGCTGTTCTTTATGTCGTTGCTCATGATTTTATGAGGTTGCCATAGATGCCACGCAGGCGAGTTGGCAACTGCAGTTTATTTTTCTGGTTACTGGAAAATGCCGTTGCCTATCTTCTGATTTGTGTCCCTCTGTAACCTCTTACGATACCCACGGTACGATCACAGTTACGGACACTTCACGGTTACGGATGAAAGATTCTCGAGTGGCAGTCTCGTACCGATAAGCGAACCCCCCGCTAGATGGATTAACGACCTGATAAGAGATGTAAAAAGCCGATGAATGCAGGTGGGTCAGGATCACTGCTTTGTGGCGTTACGTGGGGAAGGCCTATGTTCAGCAATGAACTCGTGATGTTAACTTTTACCGTCGAAGAACCATTGACGACCGATTCCTTTCTGAACGGTTTGATACACAGGCGTAGCAATATGAAGTGATGTTGTGCATCTCTGCATTTTTATCGCATTTACCGCGAGGAGTACTCCCAGGAATTAATCGGAATTACTCCAGTGGCTTAGTTTCATCATCGCACATTGAGACAAATTTATCGATTTCATCCACACCACTCCGGGATTTTTGAACTCGTACGAATAGCTGTGGAACCAGTTATTACTAGCGATTTTTACGGATTGATACGACTTAGGCTCTTCAAGAAAAGACCCTCTTCATCATCATTTTAGCTTTATATAAGTCCACTGCTGAAAAAAGACCTCCATCAAGGAATGCCCCAAAGTACGGTGCTGAGCCACTTACATCCATCGACTTGCTGCATATCTTACCAGGTCTTCACTCCATTTAGTGGAGGGTCGCCCTATACTTCGCCTACCGGTACGAGGCCGCCACTTGAGAACCTTTCTTCCTCATCGGTTGTCGGTTCTTCGAGCTATATGACCGGACCTTTGCCACTTCAGCTTACTAATCCCTTGGGCTATGTCGATTACTCTGGTTCTACTGCGAATACCCTCTTTTCTAAGTTTATCACGCATAGAAACCCCGAGCATAGCTCTGTCCATAGCTCGATGAGCGAGCTTGAGCTTCCTCATACGGCCAGCAGTGAAGAACCACGTCTCAGATCTATAAGTCATCACTGGCAACACGCATTGGTTGTACAAACTCGTTTTCAAGTTTGGAGGTCTCGTATACCTGACGCGAAGATGTGTCGTAATTTCCCGAATGCCGCCCAGCCGAGTTGAATCCGTCGATTGACCACTCAAAAATAAAACACGCTACTCTTTTTTAACAGGTTTCCTGTCCGCGAAATAGACACAATAGTTAAACAATCGATATGCTCCTACATATGTGATTCATGGGACAGTGAAAGGGTTAAAAGACCGCAAACACACTGCAGTTCATATGGTGTTGCAGGTTATCACGGCTGGCGGTAGTCACTTACCATCAGATGAGCCGCATACCCGTCTGCCCTCTCATTGATAAAAAACTTGAAAATGGAGATATTTGCATAGTGTAGCTGTATAAATCACTCAAACTACCAATGTTTACAACTAAAATAATATAACTGTAGACATTTCTGACCGTGTGTGAGTCGGTTGTATTTCGTAACAATTCCGTTTCGTAACGAGTTTCCATACACTCGACGACTAGTGTCCAACCCGTACCTACAGATTTATCCGAATAATTTCTCAATGCCGGATCTCAACGCCTTTTATGCAGGTCATAAGTTGTCACCTTAAAACTTCACTAGGTAGTTTTAGTATCACGTTCCATAAATCTAAGAACAAACATTCTGTTCTATTTGAAAACGAAATGAATATCTCCTTAAATTTCAATTTAAAGATTTTATTTGAATTATAGTAATTAATTGTTTTGATGATATGATGTTAATTGTTTGAAATATTACCGTATAATGTCAATTATAATTTACTACGTGCGATGAAAATTGCGAAAATATGCAAGCCTGAGATATAAACTCCATTTTGTGATCGCGTGATCGTGAAACATAATCTGAAGTAGTGACTACTGCGATTTAAGAAAATACTCATTTTTATTGGCTGTTGGCTTATTACAATCAACCGTCTAGCGGCGGTGTAAGAATATTCACCACCCAATATCGTCCTGTAGGTATCGTAAGAGTCGTCACACGGATACTGAAACAGAATGGATCTTCCTGACAGCAACTCAGAATAACACGGGGGTGAGGCCTATGTTCAGTAGTAGACTTATATACGCTGTGATGGATTTATGGATGGATGCATGGATTGTTTTGATGGTCGAATGCCATATTAGATCACTTCAATGTTAATTATATTATCATTTGTATGTCGTCTGTCCAAACGTTGACTTGCTCCTATCAATTATGAAGCAGTATAATAAATTATTATATTTTGCATTTTATTGCAAACACGACATAATTGCAGAAAGCGGGTGATAAAATCCAAATAAACAAAATGATAACAAGACTAAGATGAACAAGATGAGGTTTTGCAGTTGTGCGCGCATCACGGAAAAAATGTTCTATAGATTTCAATTAGGTTTTCTAAGTTTTATTTTTTAGACAGTTGGCCTTTATCTAAAAAAATGTTGCTATATCTTCATTTAATATAAAGTTATTAAAGTTTTAAGAAACATTTTATTTTTATTTTTTATAAACTACGTGTTCAGTGATTTGTGTAAGCAACGCGGACGAAGTCGCGCGTCTCAGCTAGTCACAAATAAAACTAGAATTTTTAAGCGCGGCTAATGTTCAGTTATGAAAATAAACACGCAATTTTATGTGGGCCACCCGCTGTTACCGAACTCTAGGCACAAACATGTTTTCATACTTCGCGCACGTGTTTTGTGATTGCAAAATTATATTTTGCAATTCTATGTTTGTTTTTGCCTAATATTGGATTTTCTTCCCACAATATAAGCCAGTGTTCTTTAAACTTAGGTAGTAACTACCTTAGTACCTTTGGTAACTTTGGTAACGATAATTTATACTCATATTTTGTTATTAGAAAGTGAAATAATAACTTTTGTACTTTACTACTATAATTCCTTTTAATGAACAAAATACCCAAATGTGGCACGACAAGGTATATTTGTGTAAACTTATATGATTTTTTCGTTCAGGGAAGGACCAATCTCTCATTAACTGAATTACAAGAGACTAAGTATTCAATTTGCCTGCGAAGCTAACGATAAAGGTACGTCCTCCCAACTACGGTAAATGCTCAGATCTCAGTTTAAACTTTTACGGGTTGAGAAAGAAGAACAAGCATTCCATCTTATTTCCTAGGGAAGAGCGCGACTAAATTTTGATTTTCCGTCACATTGACATATATGATAGAACGTGTTAAACCACTCTTTACTACACAAAGAAGCAAATTCAAGAAACTGAAATAGAATTCGAAGCCTTCTCACAAAAAGGAGTTTCTTGAAATGCATTTAATAGTGTACCTTAACCATCGTACCCTTATCAACTTACATTAAGACTTACATTACTTTTATTACTCGTGAATATAGACAATTTATTATTTGTAAAGAAAAAAATGCAATTTAAGGCATTTTCATATGCCAAGTGCAGGTACTAGTGGGTACATTGGACAATAGTCTTTCGATGTTAAACGTCGGCAATAGTGTATCAAGTCCAGTTCTAAAATATTACCGCGCGTCCTTAATAGGCATCTCACTTCACAAATTGAGTTTCACGCACCTGTTGCATAAAACTGTAATCTCCCGCAAATCAGCCGGACCATGATTATAATAGTGTTCTGTTGTATAGCACCGTTACTAGATCTTGCACACAGTTCGAATCCTTAATGACTTCCCGTCTTGCAAATGGCCAGGAAACACGTCCCCGTCTTATAAATAGTAGAATAGTTTGTTGTCTTTATACTTATTATTGAATTACTTTTTAATACTTCAACAGTTTACAGTTTTTTACTAGCATTATAAACAAAGTACAGAAAAGAAGATATTTAAATCATCATTATCATTACATCCCATCGAAAGTTCACTGCTGAACATAAGCTATAGACCCAACCCAACACTGCCTATGTTCATGCCAAACGTGTCAACCATTGCAAGTGGGGGTATTTGCCATAGTCACCACGCTTCGCAAGGGGAATGGGAACAGCAGTTTATTAGAGTAGTTATCAGGAATATCCTACTGCCATCTCTTGTTTCTATTTTCCTTTGTCGCCTGTTAGGACACCCATGATATGGGTTAATGAATTCTCTTACGTCACCACTAAACAGCACAACGTAATACGTCCGTATAAAATCAGTAGCAATATTCCGATTCAACGCGGTGCGTCTTTCGAACAATACGAATTATCTAGTTTTATCACGTATAAAATGATGTATGTAACCATAAAACGTAGATACTTATTAACCACTGCTGTCTTTGTCTCGTAAACTTTGTTTTTAAGAAGTCAAAGAAACGATTTAAACTTTTTGATGACAGACGGCATTCAAAGTTTCCCTAATGAGAAATCATTATTTTGTATTTCTAAATGCATAATAACAACGCTGTAACTTTCAAACAGAAATTTACAAATACAATTTTGTTCTTTTCTACTTTTGTGTGTATTTATAATTATAATCGCGCTGCGTGTGAACCGCTTGCGTAACTTGTCACTTAACATAATGGTCTATTGCGCTTGTATGTCTGAACCGCAATATGCCAATTCAAATACAGAACCAAATCCGTATCTCTTCTCAGTCGAGAGAAACTAGAAAGTTCAGGGTATAAAGATACAAATTTTTAAATTAATTTACCCTTAGGTAAAAACCTAATAAGATTTTTACGTAAGAACAAATCTAGGTAAAAATCTTAGGTCTAGATTTTTTTTACCCATCATTGTCCAGCTAAAATATCTTGAGACACGGATCAGTAACGAGTAATAGAAAAAACACAGTTACTTTTTGTTTTATTATAAATAATTGATTGTAGTATCAAGGCATTAATGTTGGTTGCATTATCTTTTGCCAGCTGTCGCCACTTACCAACATGTAGACTGACTGGTACATATCTCGTTTGTTTTGTCTTGTGAGTAAAGAATAATTCTATAGATATCGATTAACAAGTAAATTCTATGGAAAAGAAGTCAATCATTATCCTTTAAGGTCCTCATCCTCTGAAGGAAAGACATCAATTGGTTATTTCTATTATTAATATTAATAGAAATAACCAATTGGTTATTTCTATTATTAATATTAATGGAAATAACCAATTGGTTATTTCTATTATTAAAGTTTATTAAACCTTAGTTATAATTGAATCGTTTTCATCTTATTGTTCAATCAGTAATTATTGAAAACTATTATTATTTTTATTTACGTCAATATCAATTATTTTACATTTCATATTAAATTGTTCATTGTGTATAACATAATGTACATATTTTTAACGTTACCTACAACTATTAACATTCTTATCTTTTTGCAGCTAGACTGCAATAATGGTTTGTTACTTTTAAAATTATTGAGATTTATTAAAGTAATTGTAAAACTTATCAGATTGCTAGAACTTATTAAAACAAAAAAAAATTACAAATTGAAAGTGATAGGAAGGAGGTTGCATTCTAAAAGATTGTTTTCATTATTTTGTTTTCGCAATAACATAAAGGTCCTTTATGTTATTTGTTTACTGAATTACGAACTTGTGATGGCCATAGAAATTCTCAGTTGCGCTACTGAGGTTGAATGTTTAACTATAATTAGCTATCGCAGATGGCCTCAAGCGATTGACCGCAATCCGGCCCAATTTTGTCCACTGTAAGGAACACAACGCGACATATTTATATCCTCCCATATTCTACACGCTCTTGTACGTACATATTTACGCTCTCTTTTTGTAGCGTCTTTGATATCGTTATATCGACCATAGTAGTGCGTAGAGCCATTCAACCGAGTGCTCATCATAATATATCATATCAGCAGAAATTATTATGTGTTAGATTTATTGTCAGAAAACTAAAAATATTTAATGTTAACTTCATTAAAAAAAACCTGGGGCAAGGCTTTTGGGCGACTGCAGTAGATGACGGAGAACTTCCATTGGAAGCTCTTGTAATTTTGAGATAATCCGTTGTGTTGGCGAAAGATGTGTCGATTGTTTAGTAGTAAGATTACCCATCATTAATGGAAATTCTTAACCGTATGACTGCAGTAATTATACGATATCATACGCTTCTCAATTTTTTGTCTATCTTTTTTGCATCTAGGTCAACTTTTCAAACTTGATGTAAATTAATCAATATTACCGCTTTGCCACTTACGTTGATGGCTATAGCTAACGCGTTTTGAGATGAATCAGCTTCCTCTATAACTTCTGTCATTATCGACTTTAGTTTCCCGTCATCAACGGGGCATTGAGACTGCTCAATCCTAAATGCATGATATCATAATTTCTATAAAACGGAAGATAAAACAAATGGCTGGAAAACAAATGGTCAATCGATTTTTAAAAACAATGCCATAGCTTTTAGTGGCTGCACTAATCACATTAATGTTTGTTGTGTATTAATTGACATTAATCTAAAATTTTGCGCTTTGAAAAGCGGTTCTTTTATTCAAAGCCACATTGTAAATTGTTGCAAAATTAAATGGACGTGTAGGAGACACACCGCCCTCCCTACCCGCTCCTCCTACTAGCTCCATATGTCGATCTCAACTGTCCGCGTAGCAACACCCTGCTAAATAACGAACACGACTCATATTATTGATTCAGGGCGAAAAATTCTTTTTAATAAATCTACAATGGTACAGCTATTGCTACTTACATGATTTAGTCAATGGAAACGTGCAAGTTCTGTCGTAACCAAGGTGAATATGGTTGTGAAACTCAAGTGGTTAGTTAATGTAAAAAACGTAGCTGGAATATGGTTTGTACAAATAGAAAAAGTTTTAGCAAATTATTATTTTTATGACAACATTGCAACTAAATCTTTTTATTTTATTGAAAACCTTATCAGATGCCAGTCTATATTGAAACTAGTCATTTATAGCAACGAATGCCTCAAGGTTCTTTGTATGAATAAAAATATAGGAAATATTGCGTCAAATACCAAGTACTATATCTTAATCTTTGTTCTTTATCGACCCGTAATAGTCAATACTGGACATGGGCCTCTCCCGCTGATAGTATAATTTGCCTTAATCGTTACGATCACAGTGCCAGATGTATCGCAAGCACCTTTGATGCTGCTGTTCGGGTCCCCCGTCTAGGTACAGTGGATTTCATTTATATTTCATTTATATTATTACGACCTTGGTTGTAGCGACCGTTTATTTATAGTGACGTTAAATCCCTTGAATTTAAAGCATATTTTAGTACGAAATTCATGTGGCTATAGCGACTTCGGATGTAACGTCGAGTTCGGGTGTAGCGACTGTTTTTAATGAATAATTTGTAATAAAATCCTAGAAATCCCATGCAGATATTGCGACCGGAGTCGGCCGCCAAAGACACAAAGATTTCTTTCTTTCAAAAACATTTCTTATCTTTTGTTTATACCCACACAGATGGTCACCAGGTATGGAGACCTTTACCTTTCGTTTATAGATATCAGCTAAGTAGGTAGGAAAGCGTGTACGTTTCGGAGTTAAATTTATGGTTCTGTTACAAAGTGATTCTGAGTAGCAACTGTAATGTATTGAATTTGTTACCTTTGCCTGTAACGACTTCCGGATATAACGACGAAAATAGAGTGGTCCCTTCATCGTCGTTATACCCGAAATCCACTGTATTTTATGTCTGACGTAAACAAGATGGTTACACCGCCATTTATTGGAATCTATAAGGTTTTTCTGGCATTTCCCAGTCGCCTCGTGGACACCCACATGAAGAAACAGGGTAATGGAATGAATGTGATGAAATGTATCTCTTACACCTCAATCACACTGCAAAGGAAGTGTAGACACTAACATACCCTCGTCAATTACTACAGGTTGCGGCTCTACGCTCGTATTATTGCGTCACCGCAGTTTTGTTTATCGGAAATTTACCCAGTGGATGTTTATAAGGAGCCGTTTACGGCACTGACCCGATTTTTGACATTTATATGTACGCGTGGATAAGGACGCCCTACATAGATGTCTTTGATCAAGGGAATACGAAAAATGAAACTCAGAAGAAATTTGAGATTGTCTATGAATATCGGCATAAGCATTTTGTAATCATATTAACTCATATTAGAGATATCGACTAGCATATTGTATTATTTTTGAAAGGGTGTTAACGCGCGGTTTATAAACTGGTTCTGAAATGAAGTGCGTATAGCTGCAGAATTAATTTGCTTCACGGCTAAGCCAAGCGCCCCAGTAGATATGCTAATTCCCTCATTGTACGCTTGATTTGCATGAGTCAGACGTGACCCGACCGGGCTGCTTAGAATAGACACGGAAGGAAAGCTGGCCCCAATGTGCCACTGAAACGCAGACACGTGCTCCTGATTGCAGTGCAAATGGAAACATGAACGAGAAAAGGACAGTTCACTGGGGTCACGCGAAGTGACACTGTACTAATCAAGATATTTTGTCCATTAATTAGCAAATAAGAACGGATACCAATGGCACGACATTTACAAAGAATCACTAGAAACGTTTAGAAGATAAGTCGACACGAACATTGATCATTTACCATGTCTTTGAGAATTGTTATAATTTTAGCGTAGTCAGCAACTATGCAAAATTAAGATACGTTAATATAATAACGTACAAACGTTAATATAGTAACAGCATGTTCTTGATAACAACTCAAAATTATAAAAAATTGCGGTTGCCTAACCGCCTGCCAAGCGTGGCTACTATGGGAAAATCCCCCCTATGAGGCAATCTATGGGGGTATAAAATCAACTGCCTCATGTTCAGCAGTTGACTTTTATAGGTAGTAATAAATAATAGATAGATCGATAAAAACGTACAGATAAGATGTTTATTTAGTGTTTGCACGAGTAAAACTGTTTACTCAATATCGATAATCAATTCAAGGACGGAAAAATACTGTACGTTAAATATATTTGATTTATCAAATATATTGATCGATTTTCATATATTTCTTGATATTGCTTTCAAAGTTAAGAAGCGTATACAAAATTGCGGTGTGTAATCAGTAAATATGTATGTTAATGCTATACTATGGTATACTTAATCAATGTTTGTACTTCATTGCTAATGTCTTTTATTTCTACGTGCGTGCTCTGTAATTTAAGGAGATATAATAAATTATTTTTTCGTAACATTAATAGTTTAGCATAATTTTTACTCACGACGTAAACAGAGGGGTGTTATATGTTTGTAGTGTGTATCTGTGTCTGTCTGTGGCATCATAGCTCCTAAAAAAACTTAGTCAAAATCGGTACTTTTCAAAATCTTTTTTTTTTGTTTATGATGTCTTAATCAAGAGTGTTTTAACTATGTTTCATGAAAAATCTGTTCAGCCATTTGAAGATCATCAGCTCTTTTTGTTTCGCGGTATTTTGAACTTTTTAATTTTAGTAATTTTTTTATTGTTACGTAATTTGCTACTCTACGCCTTTCTAATTTATATTAACAGTGTTAATGTCAAAGATAAAATGTCAATATTTTGGTGGTAGGTAATAAACCTCAGTCGTACAATTTAATTGTTGGAGCATGTTAAATGTTTTCTAACACGATATTAGTACATATCGTAGTAATTAGGACTACAGCGCAAAAAAACACTTTCGTGTACCATGCGGCATAACAATTAAATTGTGTCACGAATATTAATAGATCGAGCACCTTTGTTTCCAACTGCGTAAACATTGTGCACTATTTAATAATAAAAACTTTAGCGAGTAAGTTGTTACAGCGGTGTTTGAACACATGCCTTCAAATAGTTCCACATTCTGTTCCGTCCAGTTTCAGATTGATTGTTTATGCCGGAATAATATATTTAATATTCGTAATCATTTTATTATAAAATAATTTAGTTTTCGATTTTCAACTCCATCAATTCATTACAGCTTATAAAAGTCCACTGCTGAACTTGAACTGCCTCTTTCATAGATTGCCTCATGCAGAAAGGTTGCCATAGTTGCCACGCTTGGCTAGCCGATTGGCAAACGCAGTTTTTTATTATTTATTTATAGTCGTTATCAAGAATATGCTCCTGCCCATCTCTTGTTTCAGTTTTCCTCTGTCGCCTCTTACGACACTCGGGATATGGGTAGTGGCTATAAAATTAAATTTTTATCTTATATGGTATGCCAAACTTGTGTTTGAAAATTATTCAATAATAAATACACCTTCAAAACATTAGCGCTGTGGAAATTGATAAAGGTAAAGCAAGTACCATAACGTACTTATTCATTTCTTCTAATTTATTGAAATTAATTTTACTCATACATAACATTAAATAGCGACAATGTTTCATATCCTAACTTTTGTATACTTCAGTAAAACAAACAGCTACTTGATATAACGATGATGTCATATAAACATGAATCTTACGCGGCTACCAGTAATACATTTTTCAATTGCGCATTTAAGCAAATTTATTCTATTATTGAAAATGTTGTTGCTTTGTCATCGATATGTACATTTCAGATAGCGTTTATGTTTTTGAAATGGACAATGAAAGAAATTATATGATAATACCGATAATATTTGTTTGTTCTTTCCTATACCAGTTACTAAGCGGATATCTATGAGAATTTATATTTACCTTTTGATTTTCTACAGATCCTTATGTTTATCTCACCTTTTGCATTAATCCTAAGTTAAAACCTTTATTCTTTGTTCTGGTCCCTAATGACGATTTTATTCGTGAAGAATCCAACAAAACAGTGGCTTATAAATTCGATACGCAATTTCATAAATCTGTAGTCGCAAGCAAAGTATTGGCTGCCGGCTCTGTGCAACTGTCGTTTAAAACAACGTGACTGGTTTTATCATACGCCCTTGGACTCATTATATCATCGCCCTCTGTATTTAGTGCGTGACTGCGAAAAAAGTTCACTGCACTCTTGATGAGAACATTGCACTGATTCCGATCACTTTCCCACCGCTGATGCTGTAGCTTCGCCTTTTTTGTATCAGCGATATCATCCTGCGCATCTTATCTCGGCCTCATGGCATAACTTTCGTACTCTTACTGATATTCAGACTTACCTACTAACATGTATACGTTAGTTGACTTGATAAATATCATAATTTATGATCGTTTGTTTTAGGAATTATAACGTTCATCATTATTATCTTCCTGTATGTGCAAATAGAAGTTTCGTTTTTTTAGTTTTCAAATTATTATGCTCATTATTGCCGATACCAATTTTCAAGACCGTCTGCGTTGTAATGATTTATGCCGTTATAACTGATGAGATTCACTATTGACGAGTGAACGCTGGATCCAATCGCATCAGATTGAAGGTCGCAACACCCACGTTCAAATGATCTTTTGACTCTTATTTTTGGAAGGTTCTAATTATATCACAAAAAATTTAGCTTATTCTCATTTTCCTTAATGACTGTACTTAGTCTGGATTTTAAGTCTTGATATTTATTTTTATTTTCTTATACATAAAAAGAAACAAAGAAAATCGTTGTACAAATATGCGTATGACGCATTTTTGCTTGCTTGCAAATTGCTTCAATATTCATCTGTAAAGCTGACATAATTTATATTTTTCCATATATTTAATCGCTATCCGCATTCCCATTTATCATTATCTTGACATTAGATCATTATCTTTGTAATGTACTATTTTCAGTCTTTAAGCGAGTAATTATATCATTGTGTTTATGTGTTTCAATTAGTTGTATTATGTAACTACTACCAATTAATTGCTCCTTTTTTGTTTTTGTTCTAGTCGAACGCTCGCCTGCCTTTATTATGAGCGAAAATAGATTCTAATGAAGCTTAATTGTTGGCTGTAAATTGTACACTTCGTATCTTACACTGTCAAGCGGTCTTTAGTTCCCGAAACTTTTCGAAGCTTGAATGATTTAGTAAACTTTTCTGTAATACATGTTTTTATAATTTTCCATAACGCGCTTGTAAATATATGAATTTGCTCCGGCAAAGAATATACATATTTGTTCCATATAGGTACCAACATGAACCATTGCAAGAAAATTAGCTTACATCACAGTTCCCGTCATAAAATAATGTTTTGTTTCTTATATTTTTATCTCATCATTCACGATCATAATTTGTAACTATTTATTCAATCCTGCCACCAGAGGTGCTGATAATAAAGCATCATTAAGATTATAGTTAGTAAGTCTATTTATGTTAATATTTTTTTCATTCTTTTCCAAATCAGAAATTTTAATAACGGAATATAACATGGTTTTACTTTTTTATGTATTATGCGGAAGGCCAGATAAATGTTAAAACGTACTCAAAAACAAATTGTATGTAGGTTGTACATTCTTTTCGCAAATGTCGCGTATGAAGCAAACAAGAGCTTTGTTTTTGTCGATATGCAGAGTTGTAGAGTTCAGGGTGCACGGACGGCTCGCGTGGCGGTGACGTGTGTGCCGCCATCTTAAATAGGGCGAGCGCACGATCAGACTATCAGTCGCCCGGTAAAACGCGTAAGCGCAGGTCTCTTGCAGTATAATTTTTATAAAATTATTCAGTCTAATTCAAGCCGCCCTCCGTTGCGTACGCGTTCAGTGATCCCGAAACTCAAGTGCACCCACTAAAACATGATTGACGTTGTTCAGCCCAAAGATGGATGTTTGTACGAAATCACTAGGAAGGGGGCCAAAGATACCTGTTACGTGGTCGTGCCTAATCCAGAAGTAGGTTTACGTTGTTTTGTTTACGTACATTTTTCTATAAAATATTTTGTTAAGTTACATAAAATCGTTTTTCTTTACATAATCGTTAATATTTTCGATATCTCATTTACGTGAATTTTATTATTCTTATCTGAATTTAATAAATACTTTAGAATGTTTAAATGTTCTTATTTTTAAATTTGAAACTCTCGTGGACGGAAATGTATCTCAAAACCGGTTTACTGTGTTTCGATCAAGCGCCGAAAAAAACATCGTGTATACGGTCTTTGTTTTATTAAAATCGCGCTAATGGACCAATTGTTCTTTGTTTCAGGATTTGGTTAAGAGCCACTTGATGTTCGCGGTGCGCGAGGAAGTGGAAGTGCTTAAAGAGCGTATCGCCGAACTGATGGAGAGGATCAACCAGCTGGAGGTAGAGAATACGTACCTACGGGCACACGCCAGCCAGGATACGCTCGCGCAGCTGCCTGCCGCCGGCGTGAAGCCGCCGCCGCAGCCTCAGGGCCCGCAGCCGCCCGTCTCGTAGGCGCCGCCGCCATTCCCTCGCTCGACCCGAGGAAAGTACGATGGCTGTGCTATGTTATATCGTAGGTTAGCAGGGAACGACCGCGAAGCCGGTCGAGTGCCGAGGGACGCAGCGTGACACGCCTATCGATTCCGATGAGCTGTCGTGCGTACGGCTAGCATCACTAGCGTACGGCGCGACTGGCACATCTCTTGCCGACCGGCCGCTGAATGCCGCCGCGACGCTCCGAGCCCCGCGCTCATATACCAGGCCTGGACTCGTAGAATATATTTTTCTGTTATTTAATCTCTAGGGTGCAGAACTTTGTGCTAACTGCCATGCTTTTGCTATGCAACTCGGCGACGAGCCTTTTTTAGTGTTTCAATGTAACGTCTATATTTTTATTCGGTTTAAAGTTAGATGTCGCTATCCAAGTAATGTATTCCATTTAAGATATCTGTAAGGACGTGTGTTTGTAATAATGTAATGAAATAGTCGATTATTCCTACGCATTGAACAATGACTGTTAATTTATTGACTATATTTTGTAATAATTTTAAGTTATTTATCAAGTGTTACCGTGCTAACAAATTTTACAAGAGTTTGTTCCTCACCAGCCCGATTATAATGATCTGTTGATTGTAACGTGTGGAGTTTCGTTTAGTTTGTAATGTTTAGTATAATTATTACAAATATATATAATAAATGTTTGAAGTGATATGACCTGACTTTGATGTTTGTAGAACACTAATAAAACGTTTATATCGTAATCGTCGCGAGAGGCGGCCTCTTGCGATCGCTGGCTTTAGTACACGCTAATATTAAAGAAAAAAAAAACTATTTTTATTCCAGCCCTATGTATCGATAATAGAGAGGTTATAGCAGTTTAACACTGTATTTTTTTTAAATGAATATAAATTGTTTGTATATAGTACAAGTTGTAATAGAATTGTGAGATAGAAGGATGTAAATATAAAAGAATGTGATTATAGAAACCGCTGGAGTGTTCCGAGTAAGTAGGATTGCAGTTATCATATGAAGAGATATATCTAACAGAACTATAAGTATATTTGCTGTATTTTAAACTTGCTTCGTTGTTAATCTATAAATTAAAGAACAAAGTGGCTGGTGACTGATTGTATAGAATCGCTGCTGGCAGGGACATGACGAGTGGGTTCCGGAGTCCAAGTTATGTCCCAGCGACTATTGTGTGACTAGTGTAGTATTTTGTACAACGCAACCGCGTACGTGTACAGATGTTTCGTTAGGTTCTCGTAATTATTGTGAATATACAGTAATATACACCTAAAAGCATTACCCTAGTAACTAGATATGAATAATTAATTATATATGATTCTGAAAACTGTAAATATACTAGTAAACAAAGAATGTCCATGTAGCTTATGTTGACCAGAAAGGTTCCTCATACCCAATAAAAGCGAAACTATTAAAAGTGTGTTATTTTTTTTTTTAATTTAATCCATTTTATCCTTTTCAACTGTAACGTGGTGATGGCATGTTAAATCCATTATTGCATTTAATCACAATATCTTCAAGAAATAGTGGCCTCTCATTGGCTGCTAAATTTAAAAGAACTATCGGAGTAGTATGGTGCGATGTTATGATACTACCATCTCCAATTTAGAAGAGGAATTTAGATATATTATTTAAGCCTCACTAGCCCAACAGTTAATCCATCATTATATATCGTTAATGGGTTAAGTTAAGGAGCAACTATGGAACTTGCCAAAAAGGTTTTTATCCGTGCTAGAGCCATGCTGCAGCTACATATATTCGTTTGAGCCGGTTTGTTTATTTTTTATTATAGTGTCATCTATCGGAAGCCATAAGGCCTTTTTTTTTCATAGAATAAGGGTGACAAACGAGCACACAGTCCACCTGATGGTAAGTGGTTACTGTGGCCCATAGACATCTACATCTATCCTCGTTTGCGAATCAAAATGCAGATGCGTTGTCACCTTTGAGGACTAAAATGGAATGCCTCTTTTCCAATAAAAATGGTCTCCGGTTCTCTACACTCACCATACGAAACACAGCAGTGTTAAGCTGCTATTTTACGCTAGTATTCTGTGAGAGCGCAGTCCGGCTAGAACGGGGGTTCTAGCCGGACCATAATTATAGCTGCACTGCAATTATAACTGCTGGCTCTACCACGTATATATTTTCATAGTTCGCCAACAACTACGGTTTAGTACTATTTATTCTGTGACTACGGTTCGATCCCCGCCGGCACTAATGATTTCGTTATCTGTAACTTTTACTATGTTTTTAATAGTGAACACACTGAAACAACGCGGGCTAATTGCTCTGTTACACTTTCAGAAGACCTGTGCCCAGGTGTGAGGCGTTTTAGGCTATAACCTTACTTTTTTTACTCAGCATTATAAGATGGGTAAACGTTTGTTAAAGAATTAAAAGTTTTGCTCACTTCTTATGAAGTGTTTGTTAAGGATTTATAGCATTATAAAGAAGGTCTTGTCAACTTTATTATAGGTATCTTTTTGTTTCCATCTATGAAATTTTTTCAAGCAGATGATACTCTCAAATAAGTAAGTAAGTATGTAGAATCGATTAAAAGAGCTATAGGGAATCTAAATAATCTATAAGTCAGTTCATACATAGTACATATTATTATAAATAAGTACTCATTTCTTTTAATTATTTCTTCTGGGGTTTAAAATGTGATGTAAGAAGCTACTTGGTTAACAAAGATTTCTGAAAATAATTTTATATTTGACTCAGTAACATAAAATAATATAGAATAATTTAAAATTAAAAATTTTGTACAGCAGACTTCAATATAAGTTATTAAGAATAACTCAAAAACTAATGGTCTGACCTTGATCAAATTCATATGGGATCACACGAGAAGTACTGGTTTTCTAATAAAAAAAGAATCATCGTAATCGGTTCACCCAGTAAAAAGTTATGAGGTAACACCAGTAAAAATTTCAGTAAAGACAATGAATCCCTTTCTGATTTTATTTTTATTTTAGAAAAGGAAATGATTACATTAATTATTTGATAAATTGCACTAATGAAGTTAATGTTTGAGCTACAGACTAGTATACGCTAACAACACAGCTTTTAATAACAATATGAAAATTGTAAAATGCAACCAATTTGCAGTTTGAAAGCCATTACGGCTATAATTACATAGTTATAATGATCTAAAGCGTATTCTAACATAACATTATGTTCACATTAGAATGAAAAGTAAATATACACCATGTTTATACATAATCTGTCATCTCTGGATCTCTATATATGTTACATTGATGACATACGTACTAGAATAGAATACAATAATTTATATTCTTATTGATTACACGAATTCTTAATGAAAGTCATTAATGCTTTTACCTCTGGTTCGGAAAAACATCTGTCCTGATTAGAACCTGCAAGAAAGCCAGCGAGATTGTTTTTTTAAACAATAATTCACAATACAATATTATGTTGTACAATTAAATATGATAACATTTAGAAACAACAGTAGCGATCAGCTCGTCAATACAAATACAAATGAAACTTAATTATGCCCATATAATTTAAAAATATATATACAGCATAACGGCAAAAATAATGCCAACCTTTTAGAAAAAAGGGTCAGTTTAAGAATAATGTATAAACAGGTATTGGTAGTGCTAGTCTGAGATAGTACCAATGGTTAAGGCCTACCTAGAGACAGATAAAATGTCGACAGCGCCCTAGGCTAGCACCTCATAGGCGCCCCGCCGTGGGCCATATATTGTTATAACTACTTATTTTACAAATAAACTATATTATAATTTATGATATAGTTTAGTTGCAAAATAATAAGGACATAACATAAGGTAGGAGTGAATGAAAAACATGATAAGAGAGTGAGGGCGATGTAGGAGTAATCAAATAGACAGGGCGCGCTTTGGAAGCTCTACATCTCTATAGAAAGTATAATTTTTTATTTTATTGTAAGTAGGTATGTACTTACTTTTTTTTCGTTTAATAACTTCCGCGCACGCCCCTTTGTAACCTTTGCCTGTAATAATCCGCCACTGGGCCTACCCTACAACTATCAATAACTATCAGACAGACTATTTAGGAACAGTACTGAAGAAAAATGGCAAGTTCGTTCCACCATTTTTATACGTGGTAGAGCCACACTGCAGCTATATTATAATTGTAGCACGTATGGTTGACTTGAGGGGGGGATGACCACGCTCTCACAATACCAGCGTAAAATACCAGCTTGATGTTGCTGTGTTTCGTATGGTGAGTGTAAAAAACCGGAGACCCTTTTACTGGAAACGAGGCATTCCATCTTAGCCCTTAGGGGGACCACCCATACATTTTGATTATTTATAGAGGATAGATGTAAATGTCTATGGACCACAGCACTCATCTATTATCAGGTGGCCTGTATTCCTATTATATACAAATAAATGCGTAAAAATAATTTCTGCGAGCATCGCTTGTTTTACTGTCGAGTATGTGATAGAGCGTGGTAGAGCCACGTGGGAGAGCCACTCTGCAGCTGTATTAGGGTTCCTCTCACAAAACCCCAACGTAAATATAACAGCATAATTCTGCTGTTCGAATGGTGAGTGTAGCGAATCAGAGACCCTTGACTGGTAACGAATAAGTATATTTTAGTAATCAGGCGTGACCAACGAGAGTAGAGTTCTATGAACCACAGAATTTATTTGTTATCGGCTGGATAAAATTGAACAATTGTTACTTGTACTCAGCGTTTTATCCATTATTACAAATGAATTTAATTTAAAAATCACTTTTATTCTTTTTTGTCGTCGAATTAGATTTTAATTAATTACACTTTTTATTTTTTATTTTTGCATATATTTTTTTATTTCGGAATATAGTCTAGGTTTTAAGCAATAAACTCCAACGAACGCCACTTCAGATTTTGAGCCTAATTAGTGTATAATATTTTCCTTAATGCCTATTTAGTTATGGAGCAGACCAGAGTGCATGTGAGTCTCTAAGTGGCACGTCATTCGGGCTTCATTTACATAAGTATTTAGATTGAGACATTTTCATTCATTCATTACAGCCTATTAAATGTCCATTGCTGAACATAGGCCTCCCCCATAGACTGCCTCACAGAGGAAAGTTTGCCATAGTCGCCAAACTTACCAGGCGGGTTGGCAGCCGGGTTTTTATTATTTTTAGTTGGTATCAGGAAGATGTTACTGCCCATCTCCTTTTTCAGTTTCCCTCTGTCGCCTCTTACGAAATCCTCGAGATAATATGGGGTAGAGACTTACAGAATCATTACACAACAATGTTTTTTATAGAATAAGGGTGACAAACGAGCACACAGTCCACCTGATGGTAAGTGGATACTGTGGCCTATAGACATCTATATTTATCCTTCATTACAATTAAAAATGCGTTGTCACCCTTGAGGACTAAGACGGAATGCCTCGTATGCAGTAAAAAACGTCTCCGATTCTTTACATTTACCATACGAAAATCAGGAAAGGTGTTATTTTACGCTAGTATTCTGTAAGATCGTGGTCCTTTCCTGTCGAGCCGATCCATTCTTGCTACAACCATTATATAGCAGCAGCATGGCTCTACCAAGTCTAAAAAAGTAATTTAGATAAAAATCATATTAATTAAGGTGGGTCCTGCGGGCCGCAGGCCACAGGTGCAACCCGCAGATAGAGATATTATGTGTATTATTCATGTTAATTAATAATAAGATAATTGTTGGTAAAGGAATACATAATATTATTTATGAATCTTTTCTTGTCATTTGTTTCCTTATACCGCCATCTATTGTTAGTATTAATATTGTCACATGCTTCCGTAAGGGCGTAAGTTTAGCCAATGAGGGCATTCACGACTTTTTCTGCCACCAGGGCGGCGCCACTAGAAAGTGAGGTATAATATTTGACAGATTTCGTAGCGGGGAAATTAATTTGTTCGTGAAATGTAAAAGTTATTGTTTTTTTTCTGTACTATTAGCTATATTTTATATTAATAAGATTAAAAATAAATAAACCAAACCACAGATATTCATAAAAGTATTTTTTTTAAAGTTAAAAATATGCAAAAAATTAAAGAGGAAACCACTGACGGATTGTTTTCTATAATCTAGAAACTAATAAACTTTTATTAAAAACCAACTTCTCAATTAAATTACATTGTGTAACAAAAAACTTTACCTCAGTGTCAACTAACGACATCTAGTGAGAAGAAAGTTATTCGCCCTCATTTTGTATTCTAATAGCACAAGTAGTACGAAGTTATTCCAATAGGTGTCACTTACTTGAAATATATTTTATAGATCTAATTCTACAGTCATTATTTTTATGTTTCAAAGAGATATTTGGATCGAATAGTCAAAAAATATTTACTTATAAAACTAATCTAAAACTCAGTTTCGTAACAACTGTAAAACTTAAGTACACAAGCATTGCTATTGGAATAGGCAAAAAAAACAACTTTTAGAAGATAACTTCCAAAAAGGAGACGGTACACCATTCGACTGAATATTTTTTTATGTGTGTTACCTCATAACTTTTTACTGAGTGAACCGATTTCGATGATTCTTTTTTATTTGAAAGCTGATACTTTTCGTGTGGTCCCATATGATCAATTTGATCAAGATCGGACCAATATTTTTTGAGTTATTCTTAATAACTTATATTGAAGTCGGCTATACAATATTTTTAATTTTAAATTATTTATTATCAACATCAAAGTTGATTTCATATGCTACTACCTGGTAGATAACGCTGAATTCATTTTTTTTAATTTATTTAAATAAAGTACAGTTGGTATAGTTTCTTCGCGATAATAAACAGCATTTTGTTTGTCTTGGTACTGCACAATTTGCTGTTACTTATACATTATTTCGTTTGTCTCTATATTATATAAAAAAAATTATTGCATTTTTTTATAACTGGCTTTACGGCTCTGGGTTCTAGCCCTTCTGAGCCTGAAGTTACAATGTATAATTATCCTTCAAAGTACACTGCTTCATAATATGTTGATGCGTCACATTATGTGGCCCGTGGGAGACTTTGACGGCAACTTGAGGCAGCAGACAGCTGACAGTTGCAGATGGTATCTCAAGGCACCTATGCAGACAGACACCTTATCTTGAGAATCACATCACCATCAGAGCACTTGTTTCACCGCTTTAACTAATAGTTCACATGCGCAGACACTTAATACATAAAATCGCACCACTTTTGCATATCAAAATCCACTTCAAACTATTATTTAAACAATAATACAGGAGAAGTAATCCACCGTCAGTTATGTTCCCGCCAAAACTCCAAAAATATAATTGCCGTGAAGTCTCGCCACAGAATAAATAATAGCACTACGGTCTCGCTAAAACCACAGAATAGATTAGATTTTTACACAGAATAGAATAGATTAGATTAGATTAATACAATACTAAAACTAGAAACCGGAGCGACCGATTCTGATTAAAAAAATTGTATGTTAGGTGGCACTGTCGTCGAGATCCAGAGAACACCCGTGTGAAGCCGGGGCGGATCGCTAGTTTATTATAAATATAAAGCAACATGTTAAAATTGTGTAACATAATAGTATTTGTATGATTTAAAACAAGGAACCAGAGCATAACTTGCTTGAAATAGGAAAGAACGCCTTTCGCAAATTAAAGATCTTCATCAAATTGTGGAAAGGATATTATGTTGGCAATGGTATAATAAGAATGATTTTATTATCTTCGATTGTTCGCCTATACCTCTGTAACATATTTGTGTGCGTACATACGGAAGGTGTGGTTCTGCTTCTGTGTTTGAGGATCGATTCCTACTGGCGAGAGGAAGCGCGTATTTTTATTGTTATTAAAATTACAAAAGCCTACTTTTAACTTCAACTTTTGACGGAAAATTCTCTAATTTTTATACAAAATAAAGAGAAATGAAGTCTGATAGTGGCGGCATAGATGAAGGCATGGATCACGGCGCGGGCGGGAAAAGGAAACCGCCAAAGCGTAGTCAAGACCTGCAGCAGGAAAATGATGATTTTTATAAGCCATACTACAAATTAAATTATTAAAGAGTTTTCCCTGAGTCAATGGGAATGGCTGAATACACGGTTTTTATTAATGGGCGTAAAGAAGGAGTTAAACTAGGCACTACGAATCCCTTAATGTGGCGGGAATTTTTAAAAACGAAATCAAAGGAGTCACTTATATAAGAAGAATAAAGGCTTCCAAAGTAGGGGTAGTGTTTGCGCGGACGATTAACGCCAATGACTTTTTGAAAAAATGAACGCTTCTTAGAGAAGTATAATTACAAGGCATTTATATTAGGTCCTTACATATGAAATTAGCGTTTAGTCGTAGTGACCACTTCGATCTGAAATATCTCCTATTTGGTTAAGGATTCCAAATTCAAATTTATAAATTCATTTAGCTGGTACATTTGAATTTTGAAAACAGTCATTCATTTGCTTTTTCCTGATTATTTTTTTCTTTGGCGTCGCTTATTTCCGCACAATGAAAAACATGAAATATCGATATATTTAAGAGTACGAGTTCTACCGTGGCACCAGTGCTGCAGAAACAGCTCGAAGGATTAATGATGTGTACGGCGCTGGTGTCGCAAAATAAAGCATGGTACGTTTTTGGTTTCAACGTTTTCGTTCTGGAAATTTCGATCTTCAGAACCAACCCCGTGGACGGCCGGAGACCAAAGTGGAAAATGAAGAATTAAAGGCTATTGTGGAAGCGGATTCATCACAAAGCACTTCAGAGTAGCTGCAAGCTTCGGGTAAGTGATAAAACTGTATTAATCCACTTGAAGCAAATCGGGAAAGTAAAAAAACTTGAACGATGGGTACCTCATGAATTAAGTGAACTGAACTTGCAAACACGCGTCGACTGCTGTGTTACTTTTGCTCAACCGACACAATAATGAAGGGATTTTAAATCGAATCGTTACTTGTGATGAAAAGTGGATACTGTACGATAATCGGAAGCGCTCGTTGCAATGGCTGAACCTTAGAAACCCAGCCAAATTCTGCCCTAAACGAAAATTGACTCAGAAAAAGTTACTTGTGAGTGTTTGGTGGACTAGCGCCGGTGTCGTTCACTACATTTTTCTAAAATCTGGCCAAACGATTACGGCAGATATCTTTTGTCACCAACTCCAAACCATGAAGAAAGAACTAGCTGCTAAACAACCGAGATTGGTCAATCGCTCTAGGCCACTGCTGTTTCACGACAACGCAAGTCCACACAGTGCACAAAAAACAACCACCAAGCTGAGCACCAAGAGAGCCAAGAAGAGTTACAAATGGCATGTCTGCGACATCCACCGTACTCCCCGGACCTTGCTCCAACAGATTACCATTTTTCCGGAATTTGGACAACTTCTTACAAGGAAAAAAATTCAACTCCGATGCGGCAATCCAAACCGCCTTTAAAGAGTTTATTGATTCTCGCCCCCATGGTTTTTTTAGTAAAGGGATCAATAAACTACCTATGGGATGGCAAAAAAACAAAATTGACTTTCTATTCCTCTTAATACCAGCAAGGGCGGTGGAAACAATCTGGGTACTCAGGTATGTTCCCATCAACATAAGTAATGAAGAGTTGTTTAAAAAACTATCATCGAAATATGAGGTCGTCGCAGTGCGTCGTTTCACAAAATGGACGTGAGGATTAATGGACAGATCAAACCGTTCAGTTCTGTACGTGTAACATTTTTGTCAACCAACTTACCAGAATCGAAATTTGGGCGGTGCTGCAGTCCCTTCAGCGGTGCCAAGTTGACTGTCGGTATATCGAAGTGTTGAAGTGCTTGTACAGTAGGGCTACGATGGCTATCCGAGTACAGAACCAGAATACGAAACCTATCCAATTGCAGAGAGGTGTAAGACAGGGTGACGTCATATCCCCGAAACTCTTCACCGCTGCATTGGAAGACGTTTTCAAGCTTCTGGACTGGAAAGGATACGGTATCAACATCAATGGCGAGTACATCACTCACCTTCGATTTGCCGACGATATAGTCCTTATGGCAGAATCGCTGGAGGACCTAAGCACTATGCTCAATGACCTCAATAGTGTTTCCCAACGGATAGGTCTTAAGATGAACATGGACAAAACAAAGATCATGTTTAATGTCCATGTCACACCTATGCCGGTAGTTGTTGGGAGCACTGAGCTCGAAGTTGTTGACGAGTATGTTTACCTGGGACAAATAGTCCGACTAGGTAAGTCCAACTTCGACCGAGAGGTCAATCGACGGATTCAACTCGGCTGGGCAGCGTTCGGGAAGCTACGACACATCTTCTCGTCAGACATACCTCAAAACCTTAAAACGAAATTGTACAACCAGTGCGTGTTGCCAGTGATGACTTACGGAACTGAGACGTGGTCCTTCACTGCTGGCCGTATGAGGAAGCTCAAGGTCGCTCAGCGAGCTATGGAGAGGGCTATGCTCGGAGTTTCTCTGCGTGATAAACTTAGGAATGAGGATATCCGCAGTAGAACCAGAGTGACCGACATAGCCCAACGGATTAGTAAGCTGAAGTGGCAGTGGGCCGGCCATATAGCTCGAAGAACCGACAACCGATGGGGAAGAAAGGTTCTCGAGTGGCAGCCTCGTACTGGTAGGCGAAGTGTAGGGCGTCCCCCCATGAGATGGAGTGACGACCTGGTAAGACATGCAGGAAGTCGATGGATGCAGGTGGCTCAGGACCGTGCTTTGTGGCATTCTTTGGGGGAGGCCTATGTTCAGCAGTGGACTTGTGAAGGGCTGTAATGATGATGATGATGATGATGAACTTACCAGACTTTGTACATCTGGATTTATTCTAATATCGGGTGCATCAGTATATTGCTCCGCTTTTACAATGTTTTAAATGCTTTAAATTTAATCACGGAGCGAAAATTTGTAAATCAGTGCAACGGTGTTCAATTTGGGCAGATGAACATCGGTATACGGAATATAAGGAAAATGCGGTAAATAAATACATAAATTGCGGTGGCCCTCACTTCGCAATTTCTAGAGATTGTCCAACAAAAATAAAAAAATGATGAAAAATATAATAAATCTACTTATACTAAAGTCTTACAAACAAAAGAAACTCTGATTTAACAATTATAATGAAAATTTCCCTTCAGTACCTACAAAAAAAAAAAACAATAGATTCACCTATAATTTCCAAACCTAATGTGTTTGTTATGAGAAAACCAGTTTCTTGGTGGGATGCGGACTGTTTGGAAGCTATAAAGAAAAGTAAAAATGGTTTAATGGCTTGTGATCCGGTTTTTTTTTAATATTTCCTGTCTAGTTTTTTTTGCCTTAATCATCGAAAAGCGTAGATTATTAAATAAGATAAAAAGTTCCATGTGTTTTCATTGATGTCCTTGTCCTCAAAAACTTCCTTAAAAGTAAGCTTTTTTATACATTCACGAAACATATTCATGTAATATAAATTATAATTTCTTTTATACTCCCAAATATCATTTAACTTTTTTCTCTGTTTATGCACATCAATAGATAATATTTGCGCCGATTCATGATCAGATAAATATAACTTTTTAACACATGTCGTTGCATTCATTACATTACTAAACACATGATCTAAACAATTGTTTCCACGCGTTGGTTCATTAATATATCTATATAAATTATAATTCGAAATAATGTCATTTAATTCAATTGTATTTTTATTATTTTACTATTTTACAAGGTATTAATGTTAATGTCTCCAGCAATCATAATTATTTTATTGTGATTATTTATTAATTTTGACTATAAGTTTTGTACTTTAAAAAAGAATATATTCGCATTCGAACTAGGTGTCCTATAGGTGCATATTACGTAAATTCTATTCCACAACATTCAAAATGCTCGAATTCTTTTAAATCTGAAACAAATTTTATTTTTTTCCACTCTATATCTTCCTTTATCGAAATACATACACCACGTCTACTTTTTTACGACCATAGAAACTAGCTAGTTTAAAACCAAAAACATTATATTTATTACAGTAACTTGCTTTAACAAAAGTTTCCGTTAAACATAATACATCTATTCGTGTAAATATTTTAATGTTAATTCTAAAATATCCTTTTTGGAGCAAATGCCAGCTATATTATGGTGTAAGATTGTGAATTTCATATTTAAAGATTTTGCTTTATGGACGAAAGGAATCATGTGATACTTGTTTATAAGACTTTATAGAACGAAAATAATAAATTATTAAACCTTTATTTGGTTTACAATTTTTAGAGCTATCATTGATTTTTTTTTTACTTATTATAAGCTAGTGCTTGACCACAATCCTACCTGGTGGTAAGTGGTGATGTAGCCTTCGACAACAAAGGAATGAAGACCCCCCGACTGCCTGGATGTCCGAAGGTGGAAAGGAGAGGGAGGAATTAAAGCGTGTGATTCCTGCGCACACTCACCGAAATGCATCCTATAGAATACCGAGAGACTGGCTACTCTGTGCCTGTACTCGAGGCTGGCAACATTGGTTTCAACCAAATCAAGGTCACCAATGAGCCTCTTAGCACGTCTCTCTACTGAGTCCAATGCTGCCAGGTGGCATTTTGCAGCACCAGCCCATATGTGACAGCAGTACTCCATTCACGACTGGACTTGCGCTTTATATAAGGTAAGAAGCTGCCCCGGCGTGAAGTACCGCCGCACCCTTGCAAGGACACCAAGTTTCCTTGCGGCTGCTTTGGCTCTGGACTCAATGAACCGCCCATAGTTTAGGTTCAGAGAAAATTCAATTCGTAATAACTGAAAGCGGTCAGTGTACTCCAAGGATACATTCCGGAAAGAAGGAGTCAAGGTGAGCGGGCTCCTTTTAGCGGTGAAAAGATACGCTTGTGTTTTGGAGGCGTTAAATCTCATGAGATTGGCATCGCCCCATTCGGAGACTGCCTGTAGTGCGAGATTCACACGCTCAACCATAGCCTCTCTTTCTGACTGGATTTGATCCCGACTGGCCCGGGCACTGGGTTGGTATCTCTCCACAACTGTGTTGTCGTCTGCATACCCATAGATCGGTATCTATATATCATTCCCGGTGGAATGAGCAGATCATTTATATACAGCAGGAAGAGAGTTGCGGAGAGAACGGACCCCTGAGGAACACCGGCATTAGTCGCCACAGTACCGGATGCGCAGACGACGACCCGGAGAGACCGTTCACTCAAAAAGTCCTTCACCCAGGCAATCACGCCAGGGGATAAGCCGTACGCTGAAAGCTTGCCCAATAGACTAGCGTGCCAAACCCTGTCAAAGGCCTTCAAAACATCGAGGGAAACAGCAAGTGCTTCACCGCTGTTCTCGAGGGCTTCGCCCCATATGTGAGTAGCATACGCTAGAAGGTCCCCAGTTGATCGATTACGGCGAAACCCGTACTGGTGGCATACTATGAGGTGGGCGTTCAATATACGCTCCATAATCTTGCAGAGTATGGAGGTGATTGAAATTGGCCGCTAGTTGGCAGGTTCGGTACGTACTACCTTTTATAGGCACAGGCTGCACATTGGCCAGCTTCCAAGATTTAGGCACTATTCCAGTCCTGAATGAGAGGCGGAACAAGCGTGTCAACACAGGAGACAACTCGGGTGCACAGATCTTTAGAACTATAGCTCCACCATCAGGTCCACTAGCTTTGTTCACGTCTAGACTTCGCAAGGTTTTAAGAACCTCCTTGTTTACGGACCTCTGACATCTATGTCAGAGGTCTCTAGGTACTGCAGTGAGGTAATTGAGATGGTACGGTGTGGCTACTATCCAGACGCGATTTCCAAGCAAAAAGAGAAGCAAATAAGTCCGCCTTCTCTTTAGGCGCATGCGCCAGTGAGCCATCTGGTTTTAACAGCGGAGGCAGTGTAGACCGACAGAAGTTTGTCTGGACCGCTTTGACGAGAGACCAAAAAGCTCTACTGCCAGACCAGCCTTTTTGCAGGACTTGGCGGCTTGGTTAAAGGCTCTCTTCTTAAGGCTAACATCCTCTTCTTAAGGCCATATGCGTGTGCTTTTCAGCACGGGCGCACTCGGCGTTAAACCATGGGTGAGCTTTGCCTACAATTATTATACAACCGAACCAAAGAGGCTATATTATCATTAAATGTTTCTATATTCAATTATGGATTATTTACAACTTCTAAAATATATAGATACTCTACTACATTTCCTTAATCTATGAAGCACCAAGCTTAAATCGTTTAATAGTTTGATTGGGTTAGAATCATTGGTACCCGTCACAATCACAATCTTGTCATCAATTGCTTTACCTATATGATTATAGGAGTAGTCCAACGAATCAGCACAAAGAGTTTTATAAACGACATAATTTTGTAGTTATTATCACCTCTAATTTCTCGTTCCATGAGTAGTTCAGTCGCGAGTCCAGTCACTTGTTCATCACCCGGTATATAATTTTTTTTGCTCTAATATAGTATGTGTTGATTGAGTATAAATTTTCAATACTTAGAGTTATTTTACCGGCTATTTACAGTTGTGTATCGCTAGCAACGCAAAGTCGGGAATTTGCATTTGGAAAAATCCAAAATTAGGGGCTTTTTAGGTGCTAATTAGGTGCCAAGTTTAAAAATTAGGTGCTCTAAAATTTTCACCGCAACGAACTGTTGAAATTTGCTTTGCTAGCAAAACGTCTCGCTAGCAACGCAATGAATTTATTAGATATACGATAATTATTAATAGCAAGGAATTAAGTGCTAATTAGGTGCTGCAAATATACGCAATAACAAGGCGCCCCTAATAAAAATAAAGTCGTTATTCAGAACATAGCAGATGCAAAATTCAGATTTCCTGAAAATCAAAATAGAATCAAAATTGCTTTCAGAAAAAGTCCAAATTAGGGGCTTTTAGGTGCTTTAAGTACCAAGTTTAAAAATTAGTTGCCCCAATATTTTCACCGCAACGAACCATTGAAAATTGCGTTGCTGGCAAAACGTATCGCTAGCAACGCTGATGACGTTACTAGACATACGATAAATATTAATATCAAGGAATTATGTGCTAATTAAGTGCTGCAGATCGATTATCGATACCCGATACAGATTACGATATTATTCTGGGAATTATGGGGTCCACGACCACCATTACCTTACTATAATGTATGAACAGTATTTTTTGTTCTTTATCAGTTCCTAAAAATTAAGTGCTAATTAGGTGCTGAAAGATTATTGAGCTCGCATGTAGATGATGGTAATATTCTGGAAATTATCGGATTTAAAACCACCATTACCTTACTATCTATACTTAATATAATAAAGCGGAAGAGTTTTTTTGTTTTTTTTTTTGTTTATTTAAACGTGCTAATCTCTGGAACTACCAGTCCGATTTGAAAATTTCTATTTGTATATTATAGCCAGATTTATGTGGAATAGTATAAGCTATCTAGCATATAGCTATATTACTCAGCTAGCCTTAAATATGGATATTTGTTAAGCAAGTCAGAAGAAAAAGCACTCCCGAAATGATTTATCCGCGTACGCTGGTGTTATCGTTAGGGATACGTAAATACAATGTTGTAGAAAAATATAGACCTTTACTCCGTCTAAAAAAAAGTCCGAGATACCATATGTCTATTTCTTATACATAAGCCATAATTTGGTATTTTGTGACAAAAAAATATTGAAAATTTAAAAGTGATTTATGAGCGTTATTATTAGACATGACCTATTTATCCTTAGGAACGAAAGTTACTTCATCATCAAGACAATTTTATGAAGATAAACTTTGTTCCTTATACCATGTTATTTGGACGCATAGTTTAAGAGATAATGTAAAATTAAAATAATTCAATACTTGGCTGGGCGCGCGAACGACGCTTAAACCCTAGCCGTTATAAAATGCTTGAACTAGGTTATGTCGCGCACCTCGGACACGTGATGACGCGGGTGAAACCGCGGGGCACAGCTAGTAAGGTATGAACGGCATTTTTTATTTTTCAGATTTAATACAATTATATTTGAAAATGGTAGACAATTGGTTGAAAATTATATTATAATATTATTTAATATAATTTTCAACCAAATAAATGTTACAATTCTTATTTTTAGATATGTAAAGCCTAAACTTTAGTGTACTCGAAAGAATATTTTCTTTCCAGTAAAATGCTTTGTAATAAATAGCGCCATCTACAACGTTCTATAGTTCTAGTCATTTTATCAAATCAAAATCGATGGACTCTCAAGGTGGTAAGTAGGATAGACGCTAGATGGCACAAACACATAGACCTAATTTTTTACGTGGTAGAGCCATGCTTCAGCTATAATTATTATGGTTGTAGCTCGAATGGGTCGGCTCGACCGGGGAAGGACCACGCTCTCACAGAATACCAGCGTAAAATAGCAGCTTAACGCTGCTGTGTTTCGTATGGTGAGTGTAGAGAACCGGAGACCCTTTTTACTGGAAACGAGGCATTCCATCTTAGTCCTTACGGGTGACAACGCATCTGCATTTTGATACTTAATCGAAGATAGATGTAGATGTCTATGGGCCACAGCAACCACTTACCATCAGGTGGACTGTGTGCTCGTTTGTCACCCTTATCCTATAAAAAAAAATTTGCCTTGCTGAATAATTTTCGGAATAACGACTTTATTTTTATTAGGGGCGCCTTGTTATTGCGTATATTTGCAGCACCTAATTAGCACTTAATTTCTTGCTATTAATATTTATCGTATATTTAATAACTTAATTGCGTTGCTAGCGAGACGTTTTGCTAGCAACGCAAATTTCAACAGTTCGTTGCGGTGAAAATTTTAGAGCACCTTATTTTTAAACTTGGTACTTAATTAGCACCTAAAAAGCCCCTTATTTGGACTTTTTCTGAAAGCAATTTTGATTGTATTTTGATTTTCAGGAAATCTGAATTTTGCATCTGCTATGTTCTGAATAACGACTTTATTTTTATTAGGGGCGTCTTGTTAATGCGTATACTTGCAGCACCTAATTAGCACCTAATTCCTTGCTATTAATATTTATCGTATATTTAATAACTTCATTGCGTTGCTAGCGAGACGTTTTGTTAGCAACGCAAATTTCAACAGTTCGTTGCGGTGAAAATTTTAGAGCACCTAATTTTTAAACTTGACACCTAATTAGCACCTAAAAAGCCTCTAATTTGGGATTTTTCCAAATGCAAATTCCCGACTTTGCGTTGCTAGCGATACCCAACTGCTGTTTACTTTCCTTTGTTTCAGTAGTTCCATCTAGCGGCATTAATGGAAACTCAGAAATGTTCTGTGCAGGCAAGTCTTCGGCTATACAGCGTAATCTGATGTGTAATTTTATTCACAAAATTCTTCACAACATGCTGATGCATCATAATTGCAAAGGTTTTGGAAGATTTTGTCGCTTAACTCAGCGTACAATTAATCTTAATAGTAATAGCCAAATATTCCAAAGTGGATAAAAAAATCTTGTGATTTATGATGAATATTTCACTCTAGCAAGTTAACTTTCAAAAACAAGGTGACAGGCATCATCAAAAATTCACAAATTTTAAGCGCCATAAACAAAAGTTGTACTTTAACCTTTACTTTTCTTCTTTGTCTTTGCCTTCTGTCATTATCTCTGTCTACGTCTATAATGGGTGGTACTCATGGAAATATATGTACTTCGTACAAACTGTTACTCGTATATTACTTTCGCAAACATGTACAATGTATTTCTCTACTTGATTTGTTTTGTGTGGTGTACAGTTTAAAGTATCTACTTAACTATCTATAATATTGATAGGTTTAAGCGGATGGCATCCTTGAATTCCTTAGTATATTTATAAAGTTACTTTAGCACTAGTAAAGTTTGATTGTTACAGTGCCATTTGTTAATTTAAGGGAAACTTGTTATTGACAATACTATATTACACATAGTTAGGTACGACTTTCCATTGACGTCAGTCGAGTTTGGTGTTGATACGTATTTTTACAGAAAGATTACATTTTTATAAGCACACACACAAAGTTTCAATATGCCGAAACACGTACTTATTGACAAAAAAATATTGTAAATCAAATAATTTTGCAATATTTAGTCAATTCCTACCGTGAAACTGATGCCATTTTTATTTTTATTGTCAGTAGGGATGTCGATTCTTTCCGAAAAAGATCGATTTTTTAAATAGATTCGAATTGTAAGCTGATGTATCGATTCCCAAAAAATCGATTTCTAAAATATCGATATTTTTTTTTTGTTTGCATTTCTAATGTAAATATAAATCCATTTTATGAGAAATAAACCCCCTTCATCATATAAAAATAAGGGGACTGATTCAGAAGGATTTCTGTATCTATTTTGAGACTGCTACGTCTCCGGCGCTGCGGGAAGAGCAGCCTCTACGCCTTAGCGTAACAAATCGTAGGCATCGTACAGCAGGCGGAGGTTGCTCCCCCTACGCGCCTCCGGCTCTATAAAACCACTCTAGGGGTAGGCCAGACTCGTACCAGGTGGAGTCGGGGTCAATCAATTCGGTTCTTTGACATAAGTTGAACCTAACCTATTTTATTTGTTATCTGCCCTAATAGGTACTGTTAAATAAAACAAATTTCAATAAGAGATCATTTATCATGGTATCTTTCTTGTTTTTCATAAAATGGGTTTATATTTACATTATAAATAGACACATTAAAAAATATAGATATTTTAGAAATCGATTTTTTGTGAACCGATACATCAGCTTACGATTTGAATCGATTTAAAAATCGACCTTTTTCGGAAAGAATCAACATCCCTATTGACGTCGACAATGACATTACAAAATGGCGCCAGTTTTATGGTAGGATTAGATATAAACATTGCAAGAATAATTGATTTTCAATAATTCTTTTCTCAAAAATTACGCGTTTCCGCATGTTGAAACTTTGTGTGTGTGCTTATAATAGTGTAACTTTTCTGTTACACTATTATAAGCACCACGTATACGTATCAACACCCAACTCGACATACGTCAATGGAAAGCTAAGCCTATAGTTATAAGATATATAATTTGTAAAGCTGTTGGTTTTCTTAATAAAATAAAATAAATAAATAAGATTGAAGCACTTGTATTATCGTTCCGCTAATAGTTTACATGTTGTTTACTATTTAATAGACGTCACGATTTTGATTATTTTGGTTCATATATAATACTTATGCTAGACACATGTTATAACAAAAAAGTAGTCAAATAATGTGTCGCATTAATATCGCCCTAGGTTAAAATATTTGTATGTTTTAAAAAGGTAACTTTTATTATTCGAGTTATTATCAGGAAAATACTGTTAAAACTGACTATTACATATATCTTGTTCAATTTCCCTCTGTCAACTCTTACGATACTCACGGGAAGATATGGGATTACATAAGTATTATGGGATACAACTTCCTATTTGAACCGTGGTACTTGGTCATTGTTTTTGTGCGTCGAAGTTAAAATGGCATCATATTATAATAAAGAATATGCCCACATCATGTACTGTTATGTTTTATGTTTTTGCTGACGGCAACGTTGCTGACGCTCGTGGAGAATATCAACTTTACTTTCCTGATCGCCGGCTTCCCCACGTTTCTGTCTTTGGAGCTTTTCCTTTGCTTTCATAAATGTACGAAGCACTCATAACTGCTCGCAAAGTGGTGCTCATGCGAAAACAATGGTATCATAGCAGGTTCGCCTCTTCGAACAAAAACCATCAATGTTTACTCGATGTTCATGAATTAACAAAACATCGGATTGTTTCGATGAATCGATACTTTACATTGATTACACTAGGTATGGGAACCCTCCATTTAGTGTAAATCTCTAGGTCAGAATAAAATAAAATACACACAACAATTTGTAGGAAAACATGACATTAACAATTGCTGTATTTGTTTAATGGTACCTAAATTAATCAGTACAAAGATAAATATTTTGATTTATGTTTATTTTTGTACTCGTATCGGTATTTTTGCATAATACGTCCCGTTCATACTGTCAGATTTCGCTGTCATGGACGTTGGACGTCAATACAATTTTCTAAAAATATTCTTTTTATTTATGGGCAACGTCTTGCAATCGTCGTTTCTCTAGCGCTCACTTGACCTTCATACAAACTGCGATATTTTAATTGTTGATAATTTTCCATTTTTAGAGTTCCGTACCTCAAAAGGAAAAAACGGAACCCTTATAGGGTCACTTTCTTGCCCGTCTGTCTGTCTGTCTGTCAAGACCCTTTTTCTCAGGAACGCGTGGAGGTATCAAGCTGAAATTCATATCAAATACTCAAGTCTACTCTCCCTTGGAGCTGTGAAAAAAATTAAACTTCTAAGCGAACGCAATCAAAAGATACAGCCGTTTATGTCGCAATTTTCGACATTCGCAAGGTTAAAAGTCAATATTAAGTTGGCTTTGGCCAGCTTTGGCGTTTGACGTCAGCCATAGTATACGTCATATAGAATGCCAACACGGAAAAATTACGACTCGAGTTAAACAGAGTTGAAATTCACGCGACTCGAGTTTAAACTCCAGTTACGCAACTCGAGTTAGCAGTATGAAACAGAGTAAATGATTTTTTACAAATTACATTTTTATAAATTTGTTTTTCTATCTAGCTATTTGGTGGATTGGGATAACTATAATTACCAAACTATTATTATGTAGGATTGAAATAAAAACGTATATTTAATAAATATCATATACTTATGTATTTTGGTTTTAATATTAGTTATAGTACTTACTTACTTATCTTCACGCACAATCCCTGACGGGGTAGCCAGAGAGAACAGATCGCAAAGTGTCACGATCCTTACAAACCTCTTTCGCTTCTTTCAGATTCATTATCTTCTTCATGCATGCACGTCTAGGTATCCGAGTACTTTTGACCCTACCCTCTTCGAGCAATTTGCTCACATGGTCTTCGAAAGTTAGTCTCGGTCTACCTCGACACCTTTTAATATTAACTTTCGCGCTATATAGTTTCTTCACCATTCGGTCTTCACTCATTCGCTCAACGTGCCCAAACCACCGAAGCACGCCCTTATCAATTTTTGTGATAAGGTCATCTTTCAAACCTGCCATATTGCGAATCTCTTCGTTTCGCTTTCGGTCGGCCATGGTAACGCCGCACATTTTACGAAGAGATCGCATCTCCACTGCATTCAACTTACTTTTATGCTTCTTCTGGCATACCCAGGTTTCGCTGCCATATAACAAAGTTGGTACCAACACTGCGTTATGTATTGCAAGGCGTGCACTCTTCGCTACGCCTTGCCTTTTGACTAACGCAGTCAGGGCACCATTGACTTTGTTCCCGGCAGCGACACGCCTGTCCACATCTAAATCACATCTTCCATCCCGGCTAAAAGCACTCCCCAAGTATACAATTTCATTTACCTGTTCTAGACATTCCTGATTTACCCATATTTCACACTTCGTTCTCTCTTCGTCCCTTTCAAATACCAGAACCTTAGTTTTATTAGCATTCAAACGGAGACCTTTAATTTCACATTCCTCTTTCATACACGTGACTAATGCCTGCAGTTCTGCCTCTGATGGTGCAATAAACACTGCATCATCAGCATACAGCAGACAATTTACTTTAATGTCACCCAATTTCACACCCAAACAACTATCTTTCAGCTTCTGTAAACAGCTGTCGAGATACAGTATGAACAGCCAGGAAGACATGACACAACCCTGCTTTACGCCCGTTTGGACGTTAAACATGGGTGACAGGTCATGCCCTACCCGCACACAGGCTTTACAGTCACAGTAAAGAGACTGCACAGCCCTTAGCAATCGACCATCCACACCATACCCCGGCAACAGTTCCCACATTTTCTTCCTTACAACCTTATCAAATGCTTTCTCAAGATCCACAAAAGCACAGAAAATCTTCTGGTTAGCAGCCAGAAGCTTCTCCGCGATCATGCGGAGAGAAAACATTTGATCCGTGCATCCTCTTCCAGGTCTAAATCCGCATTGTGCTTCCCATAGAAATCTTTCCGATTTCTCTTGCATCCTACGTGTCAAAACCTTCGAGTAAACTTTACTTGCTAAACTGGTCAAGCTGATCGCCCGATAGCACCCGCAGTCAAAATGTGAACCTTTACCTTTATATAAAGGCACAATGACTGCGGATCGCCAATCATCCGGGACATCCCCCGTCCGCCAGCACAAATTGCACAGCAGATGAAAGCTGTCCCAGACGCGAGGCCCACCATACTTGACCATTTCAGCAGTAACTCTGTCTAGTCCCGCAGCCTTACCACATTTCAAACTTCGAATCGCACGTTCAATCTCTTTCATCCTGATGACCTCAGTGTCATCGAGGTCCGGGTCTGGCGTACCAGTCACGGCGTCATCCCCGGATCCCTCACTAAGATCATCACACGCATACATTTCTCTATAAAATTCGCTCCATCGCTGCATGACGTCCGATTTTTCTGAGAGGACGTCATTAGTTCTCGAAAGCACTTTGTTCATTCTTAAGGCCGTCGTACCACTTCGGGTCCTTCCAACCTCTTTCCAGAAGAGTTTGGAGTTCTCCTTGAAGTTGTGTGACAACCTTTCGTCCGCTTCCATTCTACACCTTTCACGCACTTCCTCAATCAGTGCTTTCGTGTGTACTTTCTGCAGCCTATATCTTTCTTTCATCTTCTCTCTCATATCCTTATCATTACTAGAGGCCAAGTAGTCTAACCATGCTTTCTTCTTCTTCTTTACAGCTTCTTTCACTTCATCATTCCACCATGCATCTCTTCTTTTACTACTGCCTCTTTTTATTGTTCCACACACTTCTTCCGCTGCACTTACCATTCCATCCCTAAGGTTCTGCCAAGTTCTTTCTACACATTCTTTTCTGCCATCGATGGTGTCAAGCTTTTCGGCTACCCTCGCATGATATTTGTCCCTAGTATCCGCTTCCTGAAGCTTCCAGCTTTGGATGCGACAGACCGACTGTGGTTCTGTTACTGCCGTCCGGTAGCGCCAACCCGCGAACAGACCCCTAAATCTAGTAATCACTAGATAGTGATCCGTTCCCAGGTCAGCACCCCTGAACACTCGCGTATCCATCACCTGTTTTCGCAGTCGGTCATCCACCAGGAACAAATCAATCATACTTCTTTCATTCTTTCGTTCTCTAGTATACATATGGATTTTCTTGTGATTAAACATAGTGTTTGTCACAAGAAGACCCTTTTCCTTGCACACCGCCAGTATAAGCTTGCCAGCATCATTAACCCTTTTATCGCCAAACTTTCCAAGTACCGACTCGTACCCTGGTCGAGCGGTACCAACCCATCCATTCAAATCACCACATACAACAATTCTTTCGTTTCCCCTAGCCAAATCTAGAACTTCTCTTACATTCTCCCAAAACTCCTCCAGCTCAGCCCTGGACGACGAAGCTCCGGCGCATAAACAGCCAAAAGGAATAACTTCGTCAGTCCCAATTTAAAGCGAACCCAGAGAAGTCTTGAGTTCACAACCTTATATTCAGTCATAACATCGACCAACCGAGAAGACAGCAGCACCCCCACTCCCTGGCAGGCGTTCTCGCTCTCCGGGACTCCTGACCATAGAGCTAACGCCCCGCCAGGGAGCTCTTCAGTACCACTGCCTTTCCGTTTGGTCTCCGACATACACACGACATCTAATTCTCTTTCTTTCATTATTTCGATCAACTCATTCGTATTATCTCTCATGCCTCCTCTAACATTCCACGTGCCAACTCTGCACTCTGTCCTCCACCTTACTACTATTACTACTACAGTTATAGTAAGTTCCTGTATTTAACAACAAACTAGCTGTATAGCAGTCTTCACAAAACAATACTAGCTTTAAGACGTAGGTACGTAAGCTATTAATAGTTTAATAATCACAGTCAGAATATTCTTAAATATTTTTTTTTCAAATTCGAAATATTTATTTTAAGTTAAGTGTTACATTTGGCGTTAATTTAAAATATGATGTATCTTACAACTTAACCATCGTTTTTGGATATTACAATAATAGGTCTGTGACTTACACAACTATATTGATCATAATTAGACATCGGATTATATGCACTAACAAAGTGCCAAAATACGCATGTAAATATGCACTAAAAAGGCCGAAATATGCGCTTTGGCCAGTCAGTTTAGTCTTCGTCACCTAGGTCCCTATACGTACCTCCCGCTACTAAACGAAAAATGCACGATTGGGAAAAATGCTAAAATAAGCATTGACGCCGTAATTAGAGAGTTTGATTAATTATATGCATTTGCATATTTGCATATGCAAATGCATATAATTAATCAAAATTATAAAAGAAATTAAATTACATAATTTAGCTATTATAAAATTCTAAACAACACATTGTTTTGGTTGTAGCTTAATACTCTTTGAAACACAAACTGCGCACACAACTTACGAATCGCGCTTTTACTCTTTTACTGGCTTTTTTTTCGGCCATATCAAGGCTATCCTCCGGAAGCGGGGGAGGGAGGTGGTGTATGCTCATAGCATACCACGCAGCTGGCTGCGTGGTTATGTGCGACTCACTATGAAGTGCCTATCCACTAAACACCACCTGTGGGACTAGCTTTGGCGTGTATGGCCTTTCTTTCGAATCGGAAGCAACCCCTTTTAGGGAAAGGGGGCGCAGGCGGCGAGTAGCCGCTGAGAGGCGCGCCTAACTAAGGTAAATTAAGAAAGGGGAGAAGATTCGGCCTGAGCTGCCAGGAGACAGTCCAGGTCGGCCGAAAGCTTGTTTGGGGGATCCGAGAGAGTTCTTTTACTGGCTCACTTGATCTGTTCATATACAGCAGCCAATACTCGAGTTAGGGTATCCAACTCGAGTCAACTCGATTTAAGCGCAACTCGAGTTATCTCGAGTTGACACCTCACTAATACGTCAGCTGTCAGTCGGTTTTTACCACAGACACAGACACAGAGTACTTTTATATACTGTCTCCGCTAGGAGTAAAGTATTCTGTGATATACTGTTACTGTTTTTACCTATTGTGTACATAACTTTTATGTTTGTGTAAGTTATAAATGTTATTAATTATTTCCATGTAAACATGGATAACATGACTTTAAAAGAAATTCAAAACAAACTACTACTGTGGGAGACATCGGAAAATCCTTTGGCGCCACTAACTTCTAATCAAAGAGAAGCAATTCTTGATTTAGAATCATTGATCCTTGATAAAACGCCCGATTCCGGAGACGTAAGTATTTTGGAATATTTGATATTAATAAATAATAAATTTATCTAAACTTTCACTAAGGTTGCACCTAATACAATATCATCATCATCATTCCAGCCCTTCACAAGTCCACTGCTGATCATAGGCCTCCCCCAAGGAATGCCACAAAGCACGGTCCGGAGCCACCTGCATCCATCGACTTCCTGCATGTCTTACCAGGTCGTCACTCCAACTAGTGGGGGGTCACCCTACACTTCGCCTACCGGTACGAGGCTGCCAATCAAGAAACTTTGTTCCCTATCGGTTGTAGGTTTTTTGAGCTCTATGATCGACCCATTGCCACTACAGCTTACAAATCCGTTAATAATTAATAATAATGATAGTGGATATTCTTAACCAACACTACACGTCAATCAACAAGAAAAATATCTGTTTTTGATAATACAGTATCAAAAACAAACATTTTCTTTTTAATATATTAGCCATTATGTTGTCATTTGCAGGATAGGGGGCTCTCCTTTTACGGATTTGATGTATCACCATGAGCAAGTAGATTGGCGAGATTGCAACATCTCACATGTTAAATATTAGTTCGCTATCACCTATCTAAATATTATACATGTCAAACATAAGACAAAAATATTAATACAGATAATGTTTGTACCAATATTATTATTTTTTTATTACTACAATTCATCATAATCATTTGAAAGTTGTATAGCATTTTGATAGTTATACAAACCAACTCATAGCTTTGAATAGTTGAGGACACCAGTGTGTATTTACCACATGTAATACATGCAGGTGCATCAAAGAACAGTGTTAGAGTTGCAAATATCTACTACCAAGACTTATTCCACTGCTAATCATGGTGATAATGGCTAATCGTCATACAATGAAAGACATTTGTGGCCAGCATTGGACCATTACAGGCTTACAAAACACATTATTTGCTGCTATTATCACCTGCAGCATCTAATCTAATCATAGAGCCTCTTCACAAATAACTTCAAAACTTGAGATTATTGAATGGGAAACTGTTTTACTATAAGTACTTTTAATTACAATTAATCAATTTTCAGGATAAGACAGAAGTTTCTGTTAAAGCAGAAGGAGACACTTCTATACCATTAATTGACAGTACTTTTGATTTTCTTGAATGGTATGAGCATTTGTATGAAAACAGCATAAAAGCAGATGATGCTCCCTATGAAACTTATTATAAGCAACTGGAAGAGAGGAGAAATGAATGTGTTTCTTTAACCAATCAGGTATTATTTTATCAACTGGTATATTGGTAGATTTTAATGTGCTAGTTTTCGTAATTTTAGCTATATATATGTCTATTGATTTGTAATGTATGAATTCCTTTACTTGTACTTCATCATATGTAATGTAAATCTATATATTTGAAGATTACAGCTACAATGTCAGACTTGAACAAGCTATCAGAAGAATATAATCTTGTTTCAAATAAAACAAATGCCCTTCATAACATGAGTGAACAATTGTTAGCAGATCAAACAAAACTTTCTAATATTGGTAAGTATGCCTCAGAAGAAAATTGCGTCCATTACTCACCATTTGCATTATTATTGTGCCAACAAATTATATTTAACTGTTTTATTTATCTGTGTAATTTGCATATATAAACATGTTTCTGTTAAAGAATGAAGGTCTACTATGGCAAAGAATACCAGTATAAAATAGCAGAACAATGCTGTATATGGTGACTGACAAAACTCGGAGACCTTTTTACTGGCAGCAGCATATCTGTATTTTTCTGTCGCCTCTTATGACACCCATGGGATGATTTGAGCTAGTGGATTCTCTTACAAAACCAACCATCTTACAAAACCAATCTTACACTACAGGATTTTGAAATTTGATACAAAGTTAATAAAAGCACTGCTGAACATAAGCTTCCTCACTGGAATGCCACAAAGCACGGTCTTGAGCTACCTACATTCATCGACTTGCTGCATCTCTTACCAGATCGTCGTTCCATTTAGTGTGGGGCTACCCTATATTTCGTTTACGAGGCTTATGGGAACCTTGCTTCCACATAGGTTGTCGGTTCATCGGGCTATAAGATCGGCCCATTGCCCTTCATCTTACTTATCACTTAGGATTCTGTGGATATTTTATATCGTTTCTAAGTCTATCATGCAGAGAAACTCTGAGTATAGACCTATCCATAGCTTTTTGAATGACCTTGAGCTTCCTGATACAACCAGCAGTGAAAAATCACATCTTAGATCCATATGTTATCATGTGGAACATGCACTGGTTTGACAAATATATCACATTACTTTTGGAGATTTAATATTCTTAACAGACATTTTTAATGATACTTTTAATGATACAGTGGTGGACAAAAGCACATTTTTGGAAAAAAAGTTAAATGAAATAGTTAATTTTACATTTTTGAAATATTAGATTAAAGTTTACAAATGAATACGACAAAAAAGTCTTATGCGTAGCCTAAGTGATAGATAGCTATAGAGAAAGATAGCTTTTCAAACCATGATGACATCGGATGGGGGCCTAAGCTCCTGGAGCTGTTATAGGCTACTAAGAAATATCCGCTGTCGGCATGCTTCGATAAGCTATCTTTCTCGCACTCATGGTTACGCATAAGATTATTTTGTCGTATTCATTTGTAAACTTTATTCACGTCTGGGAATTGTTTAAAACCGCTAAATTTGTCTGGCAATCTGCAGGTATTATTAAAAATTCCTCAATAAATACGTTATTAAAATTTGAGATTGCCAAGAGTATATTTTTTGGGAATTTGAAAAAAATATTTTTGGAGAGGTCTGGCAATACTTTATAACCGACAGAAACGTCTGGGATTATTTTTTTGGAATTATATAAAAACTAAATTCAAAGATAAAAAAGAAATCAAGTTGCCAAAAAAACATTTTTTTTGGATTTTTTTTTGCAAATGTTATATGCTGCGCATTAACGAAATAACCGCAAACGCTCTGCCAGACTCGAAGGACTGGATTCGCCAATTGACGAAATTATATTTGTTCACAATTTCATCTTGCCCAAAGGACCTTCCTAAAATTCGTCGCCATCTCTCAGACTATAGATCCAAACCTGCCTGCCAAGCATGGCACGACGGCAATATGGAGCAGCGCGGTGGTCTTATTGCTATATGACTCTCCAGAAATGAGAGGAGGCATGTGCCCAATAGTGGAATACAATATTTATTATATAGGCTGCAATTTTACTTTACTTTAAGGTAGTTGAAAATGCAAAATATTGCCAATTTTCAGGTGATGACATCAAACAAAAGCTGCATTACTTTACACAAGTTGAACATCTGTCACAAAGACTAAACAGTACTACCATGTCAGTTAATAGCGAGACATTCTTTAATGTGCTGGCCAAGATTGATGAGTGCTTGGACTATATGAGAAAAAATGTAATTATACTTTGTATTTTCTAACTTGATATCAATATGATACCAATACATTTAGGTAACATAATTATATTCACTACTGAAGCTGTATAGAGTAAATTAAAACAAATTATCAGAGTCCATAATATGTCGCCAAATAGTTTTAGGTTCGATTAAGAGAACATAGTTATTTATATGTCATTTAAAAAAAATCAAAAAGCCACATAGGGTAAGCAGTATAATGATTGGCACTTTAAGCGGATTTCTACTTGTAAGTGGTTTATTCTCGTAAATAAACAAATTTGTTATGTTCTTTATTGTTTTGTTGGATTTTAGTTTAGATAGCCATAAATAAAATAACGCATTACGTTTAAAAAGAAATGTTTAATTAAGTTAAAAATCTAATTAAACTTTTTTCTAGGGAATGTTACAATCATTCGCACTTTAGCATAGTGAATGGCACTGTAAATTAAGTATAATCATTGGCACCATTGGAAGTCTTAAAAAGTTATACCCAGATCTTTCTAAGCTCCATCTTATTGTTATAACACTTATTTTGAACAAATCTTCAAAAATTCTGAAAACGGTTTCGTTTGTCTACCATGTTTTTTTCTTTCTTCGTATACATTTTTGATGTGACTTTTTTAGTAAAACCTTTCGTATTTTCTCGATATTTTGTAGAAATAGAACTTTATTTCGGTATTTTAGATTAAACATTTAGAAAGTATTATAATGTCAGAGTTTTTGGCTTCGTTCTTCTTGTTTTGTTTGTCAGTTTGTTTCTATATTTGGCTGACTAAGTCAATTCTGCATTTTCCATTTGTGCCCCATTTTTCCATTATTTTTTTAGCTCCGCTGCTTCCGAATCTTCACTTGTTAGCAAAAAATAACGGCGTTGTTTACCTGCTTTTTGCTTTTTGATACGTATTTGGCAATGGAAAAAAGTCTATAAATATTTTTAGGGCTTTCTAAAAGATTTTAGTTTATTTCGACATCCACAATCACCCATTCACCTCCAACAAATACTAAATTTGCTGCCTAGTTGATGAAAAACATGAGGGTTAGTTTTCTTTCTGATACGAGTACTCAACAATAATCTCTGCAGGTTGTATACACTCTGGTACTGATAAACCATTATTAAGTGAAAGGATACAAGGCAAATTTGATAAATGTATTTCTGATTCAGTCGTCGTTATTCTTAAAATATTGGTAATTCGGCGTAATGGCAAGGAACGGTGATCATCTAAAATGGCTTGCTGTGATTTCGAGGGCACGGGACACTTTGTTTAATCCACTTTGTTTGGACTAAATGGGCACAACCCACATGTCTCAAAACCATTTCATAATGTAGATTTATTTCAATACGGTAAAAGTCTTGCTAATATAGGCCCGCATCTCTTTTAGTAACCTTTTTGTTTAATTGTTTGTCCGTCATTCGAAGACAGGTTTACGCCACATATCTTTGTGGTAGGCCAAAATGCAGTGATATCAGCTGATTGCAATAGTCGCGTTGCATTCAGGTTAAGGGCTATAAGTATTATGGCGAGACTTGGGCAAAGTTGCGCCGTATTTAAGATAGTAAATAATCCTCTCTCTAGGCACTAACTTTTAAACGTCTGATCACAGTTTCTATAGGGGGAAAATAATAGGTCTTACCGTCTACTCCAAAGAACAGTGATGCAAGATTTCGATTAGGCATGATCCACCTCATAGACGTTTTATTCTCCCTCTATAAAACGGTTTAGTATGTATGGGGTATTTATTCAAAAACCTCACATCATTGACATTTGTAGGACATCGAAAACTGTGCCAGTACCAGGTCGGCTTTTCAGCTTATTAGTTTTTTTTACTTTACTTATTTAGTGGGAACTGTAAATTCGCGCGTGGAATGTTAAATGTTAGTGTGGCAGTTATTTTTCTAAAACGCCCTCTCTTAATAGCAGTATTCTTCATCAATTCAAAATATGAAAAAGTTCAGTCATAATCATTGGCACTATTCAAAGGATATAGTCATTGGCAGTGTCAAGAATAGATTTTGGACAAAAGAAAGAAAGTATGGTGATTGACATATATCCCAATGATTATGTAGTTAAACAAAGTAAAGTATAGTCATTGGCACAATTAAAAAAACCGATGCTTCTATTTCACAACGATAAAATAACGTTTAATATGCTTTAATGACGTTAATTGATTAAAATAGACAGAAACTTGCATATAAACTTACCTAAAAATCACATTTTTGTCTCAAAATCTAGCCACATAACCTTAACTTTTGTTAAATTTTAACGGATTTGTTCGCACACATTTTTAAAACAGTCCTTATAGGAAAATAGTTGATGCTTTAAATATAAATGTGTATTGTTAGTATAAGTAATTATATATCTTAGCAATATCTATGTAGCTGCAATATAGAAAAAGGAAAACATTCTTAATATTTAGATTAAAATAGCAAAGTGCCAATCATTGTAGGAGTGCCAACATTAGTACTGTTTACCCTACATTCATAGTAAAAAAAAATACAGGCAACTGCAAATCTGAGGAATTTTCTCATCTGATCATACATTATACATGTTCTCAATTATGCCACTGATCAATTGCTATTAATATGTCATCACTTTACAGAATAACTTTAAAGAGGCACACACCTATTTAGTTAAATACAGACATTTGCAAAACCGAGGGATTTCTCTAATCCGGTCATACATTATACAAGTCCTTAATCATGCCACCGAGCAAGTGTTAGCTCCTGAGGAGGATTCCACTGACCAAGACTCAATGGATACTGCCTATGCGGTTTACTTTGGCAAGTTTCAAGCTGCTGCGCCTAAACTAAGGATGGTTATAAGTGAAATTGAGAAACGAGCGGAAACCAATGAAGAGTATGTTTATTTTTTATATATTATTAATTTTCTGGTACAAGTTACTGGTGACAATTTGTTAATGATTTTAAAATTTATGTAAATTTTTTGTAATTTTTTTTTATAAGCATAGAGTTCATGAGAAAATTGTTGTCCATCTACACACATGTATACAGTATTTCAAAAAGTTACAAAAATTTCATTTATTTTTTGCATTTATGCATATAAAAGTCTTGAATGGAGCTAGATGTAATTAAATCCCTGCGGTCGATAGATGCCAGTACCAGGGTATATAGAGTGCCGTGTACTTGCGGTATAAGAATATCCACTACCCCATATCATCACTTGGGTATAGTAAGAGGCGACAGAGGGAAACAAAACAGGGGATGGACAGTAGTGTCTTCCTGTTTGCCAACCGTTGCAACTATGGCAAATATCTCCCCTACGAGGCAATTTATGGGAGACACCTGTGTTCAGCAGTAGGCTTTAATATACTGTAACAGTAACGGTAACGGTAAAGCCGCGTATCGATTACACGCTCCAAGAGGTCTAACACTGGCGCGCGCTCCAGCCACGCGAAATGGATACCGCCTTGGAGCGTGCGCCAAATTGTTCGTTGGAGTGCTCGAACGTGGAACGGGCCGCTCCATCTGGTGTCGGTTTTTTACCGCGCATCAAAGTAGTTTAAGTTTTGGCGCGCGTGCCAGTTGGGACGTTTGTTTTCATTATTTGTGTGTTCGTTGCGTTCCGAGCTATGGATAAGTAAAGTTAAAAGCAAAATTAATACAATTATAAAGTTTAAAAGATCTGCTGTGGAATAGCAAAAGTCGCTTTTATCATAATAAATCGCTCAGAGAAGGTGCATAGAGCTATGAAAGCGGCCGCTGCTCGTACACGACCGACATCCATGTTGAACGGAAAACACTGGAGCGATTGCCGCGCGCGCCAGGAGCGCTTAGTCGATACACTTGGAACATTTGGAGCGCGTTCCGTGGAGTGCACAGGTCGGAGCGGTCATTGATGGCGCGCGTGTCAGGAGCGCGTAATCGATACGCGGCTTTATATGGTAAATAAAATAATGACTTTCAATAAGTATTATGTATAATCTATATTGAATAAAAATCATTCTATTCTATTCTATTCTATTCTCTATATGGCTTTGTAGATACGGCGCGTTGCTGGCGGACGCGCAGCGCGAGTACGCGGCGCGGCGCGCGCGCGCGGCGGGCGGCGCGGCGGGCGCGGCGCTGCGCGGCGCCGCGCGCGACCACTGCGCCGCGCTGCGCGCCGCCTGCTCGCTGCTGGCGCTCGCTTGCCGCGACGAGTACGCACTTTACGCACACTTCTTCAGCCGCCCGTCGGTTGCGCTCGAGTAAGTCTCTGTATATGTGTGTGTTTTTTGAACTGAAAATTCTTTATTAAATAAAAAACGTCATTTATTGCAACATGAGTAATAAAATAAAAGACGAATGATATGTCGTAAAGAAGTTTAACTTCGTGCCTGTATACACAATTTTCATAGAATTTACATGACAAACCGGGTACACAGTCCACCTGATGGTAAGTGGATGCTGTGGCCCATAGACATCTACATCTACCTTCGATTAAGAATCAAAATGCAGATGCGTTGTCACTCCTGAGGACTAAGATACAATGATTTTCTTCCAATATAATGGTTCTTCAGTTCTCTACACTCACCATACGAAACTCAGCAGCATTGAATACCTGCTAACTAGCTCATTACTAGAGCGGCCTTTCCAGCTGTTGACTTATTTTTTTTAAAAGAGTACTAACCGGAATTCACACTACTTATATTTCCGGTAACCACTACAAATAAGCTAAAATACATGTACTATAAGTGGTTTTCTCATTCCGTACCCTTAATCATTAGGCTACCATTACTTAAAATGCTGCTGTTGTTGATGATGATGATGATACTGATGATTTATATTTCCTTAAGACAACTATAATGATATAAGGAATATATGAAACTATAATGTCTGATGAGTTTATTTACTTCCACCTCCTAACCTTACATAGCCACTACAAAATGTCTATTTTTATTACGGTAATTGTGTAGGTACGCTATGTTTGTAGCAACATGTACCAGAATTGCAGTTTTTGTTTTGTTACTGTCTATTTCTGTACAATAGTTTGACCGTCACCATGTGTTTAATATTGCATCTCACACTTTATTATTTAAATATATACTTCCTGCAATGTATGTTTATTTATATGAAAATCTTTATTGCACAATTGGCGGACTTAATGCCTTTAAACATTCCCTGCCATTTAACAACGAGCTAAGCACTTATGCAGGTGCCATAAGAACATGAAAATATGTATACATATATATAAATATATATATTTTTTTACTTCTTATAAGCCAGTGCTTGACCACAATCCCACCTGGTAGTAAGTGGTGATGCAGCCTTAGATGGTAAATCGCACTGTCTTATCGTAACAAAAGCCTATTCACTCTTGCCTTGAAGACGCCCAGATTGTATTCGGACGGAAAGATAGACGCCGGCAAATTATTCCACTCCTTTGCTGTACATATTACAAAAAACGAAACAAACCGTTTGGTTCTAATGCGTGGAATATCAAATAAATATATAAGAAATATATAAAAAACACATGATTATACATATAAATCATTTATAAATATATTATTATGGCAACCTATATTATATATGTCTGATAAATAGCATACGCATAATTTAATAATACGTAATATATTACATTACTTTCTATAGTGAATATCTCCAATCGCTGTGCAATGGACTGTACGAGACTCTACGGCCGCAAATAATACACATTAACCACCTGGAGACTCTGGCAGAATTGTGCGTTATATTACGAATTGAAGTTATTGAGGAACAAGTCAATAATGACCGTAAGTATTGACACCATGCATTACAGTGAAATTGAATTTGTTTCCATATAAATATTAATTTTAAATAAACTGCTACTATAATTACGTTCTTATTTTGAATTTCAAAATGTTATGGGAAACTGCTTGCATTCTCCTAGCAGCTAGTAATAATAACACTCATTTTGACGCAATATACCGTACCTATACCTAAAGGGTTGATGACATTTGTTTTCTTTTTCTTTAAAAGGACATGTGTGAAATTGCACAAGGACACACATCCAAATTCGGAACAGTTATTTGTAGCCCATACAAACTCTTATTCTGTGCGGGTCTAAAACCCGCGGCCTGCAACGTCGTAACCAAACGTAGTCTTTGCACTACTATCGTCAAATTCATTATGTGAACGAAAGGGCCAAATAATTTGTATTTTGTGAAAGCGTGGTCCTTTTTACGCCGTGTCGACCCATTCATACTATAATTATAATTTACCTGCAGCAATATTATAGTATGGAATAAATTCAAAATTTGAAATAATTTGATTTTTTGAATTGTGGAATTTGATTTAAAATTCGAGACTGTCTTTGAATACCGGCATTAGTGACGTGACAGTCACGTGACTTAGCGTTGATTTTGTCAATTTTTTTAGTTTTCTATAGCGTTAACGATCGTGGAACGTCATTTCGGCTAGTCCCGCTATGCGGGAAGGGAGTGGTGGCACGTAGTGTGTTTCAGCGGCGCTGCACGCGCTGGGGCAGGCGGCGCGCGCGCTGCTGCAGGACGCGCAGGAGCGGCTCGTGTTCCGCGCGCACGTGCACCTGCGCCACGACGTGCTGCTGTACCGCCCCGCGCCCGGCGACCTCGCCTACCCCGACAAGCTGCAGATGATGGAGGTACGCGCGCACGTACACACGCACACATACGCACGTACACGCACACATACACACACGCGCGCGCGCACGCACGCAAATACACAAACACACACACGTACGATTGGATCGGCTCGAAAAAATAGCAGACTGCTGTGTTTCATATAGTGTGCGCAGAGAAACGGAGAGCCTTTCTAATGGAAACAGCTTTCAATCTTATTTATCAGGAGCGACGATGCATCTGCATTTTAATTTTTTATCGAGGATGTATGTAGATAATTATGGGTCACAGCATCTACTTACCATCAAATGGTATGCTCGATTGTCACTCTTACTCTATAAAAAATACTGCAACTGTATACTAAAACATACATATTATATAAATAAACACTTACGAGTATCACATAGACGGGTAGACAAAGACTACAGAATTTCCATTTTTTCCGTTAATACGTGCGTACTGACAGACGAGTACAGAGTACTGTGTAATGTGTTAGTGATATTATGTTATAAATGATACCGGTGTAAAAGGTTACGTAGAAATTGATAATCGGTATACAGGGTTATTTTGTTATACGACCAAATTGTGAAGAAAAATTAATTAGAAAAATCTCAAACATTCTGTTCTTTTTATCTTTTAAATTCAGATTTGGTTGATTATAATTTTTACGGATTTATCATCATCATTACAGCCCTTCACAAGTCCACTGCTGAACATAGGCCTCCCCCAAAGAATGCCACAAAGCACGGTCCTGAGCCACCTGCATCCATCGACTTCCTGCATGTCTTACCAGGTCGTCACTCCATCTCGTGGGGGGACGCCCTACACTTCGCCTACCGGTACGAGGCTGCAACTCGAGAACCTTTCTTCCCCATCGGTTGTCGGTTCTTCGAGCTATATGGCCGGCCCACTGCCACTTCAGCTTACTAATCCGTTGGGCTATGTCGGTTACTCTGGTTCTACTGCGGATATCCTCATTCCTAAGTTTATCACGCAGAGAAACTCCGAGCATAGCCCTCTCCATAGCTCGCTGAGTGACCTTGAGCTTCCTCATACGGCCAGCAGTGAAGGACCACGTCTCAGTTCCATAAGTCATCACTGGCAACACGCACTGGTTGTACAATTTCGTTTTCAGGTTTTGAGGTATGTCTGACGAGAAGATGTGTCCTAGCTTCCCGAACGCTGCCCAGCCGAGTTGAATCCGTCGATTGACCTCTCGGTCGAAGTTGGACTTACCTAGTCGGACTATTTGTCCCAGGTAAACATACTCGTCAACAACTTCGAGCTTAGTGTTCCCAACAATTACCGGCATAGGTGTGACATGGACATTGAACATGATCTTTGTTTTGTCCATGTTCATCTTAAGACCTATCCGTTGGGAAACACTATCGAGGTCATTGAGCATAGTGCTTAGGTCCTCCAGCGATTCTGCCATAAGGACTATATCGTCGGCAAATCGAAGGTGAGTGATGTACTCGCCATTGATGTTGATACCGTATCCTTTCCAGTCCAGAAGCTTGAAAACGTCTTCCAATGCAGCGGTGAAGAGTTTCGGGGATATGACGTCACCCTGTCTTACACCTCTCTGCAATTGGATAGGTTTCGTACTCTGGTTCTGTACTCGGATAGCCATCGTAGCCCTACTGTACAAGCACTTCAACACTTCGATATACCGACAGTCAACTTGGCACCGCTGAAGGGACTGCAGCACCGCCCAAATTTCGACGGAATCAAAGGCTTTCTCATAGTCCACATACGCCAGACATAGTGGCAAATTGTACTCTTCGGACTTCTGTACAATTTGCCGAAGGGTATGTATGTGGTCTATGGTGCTAAAGCCCTTTCGGAAACCGGCTTGTTCGGGAGGCTGGAAGTCGTCAAGTCTGCGCGCGAGACGATTCGTAATGACTCTCGAAAACAGCACGTAGACGCGGCTCAGAAGGGAAATCGGTCTGTAGTTCTTCAAGAGAGCGTTGTCACCTTTCTTGAAGAACAAGACCACCGCACTTCTGCTCCACGCCTCCGGTGTAATGCCACCATGGAGGACGGAATTAAAGAGCTTCTGAAGGACTTCAAGTACCGGTCTTCCACCCGCTTTCAGAAGCTCCGCTGTAATTCCATCCTCGCCTGGGGCCTTACCGTTTTTAAGGTGCTGGAGAGCCATTCTAATCTCGCTCAGACTGACGTCCGGGATATCTCCGGAATAGTGTCGGATGAGACTCGCGCTTGGATCGTTACTCACACTTGCGTGTGGCTCCAACGATGACGTGTACAGCTGCCCATAGAACCTCTCAATCTCACTCAAAATCTCAGGTGTCCCGGAAACGATGCTGCCACATTCTGTCTTCAGCTTTGACAGGTGGCTCTTTCTGGCAGACAGATCTCTGGCAAAGACTTTGGAGCCTTGGTTCCGGTCGATCGCTTCTTCAATGCGAGCTGTATTGAAGTTCTGAACAGACAGATGCCTGTATGCTGTCAAGTCTGTTGAAGAATGTAGCTTCATCTCCCGTCTAACAGCCATGAGATTAAGAGTGTGACCGGAGAGTTTTTGTGTTCTTCTGCGGCGGGTCTTACAGAACTTAGCTCCGACCGCATGGACAGTTTCCACGAGCTTGTCATTCATATCGTCCACTTCATTGCAGTCTTCTAGGCACTGAAAACGGTTTTGTAACTCGAGCTGAAAGGTCTCGGGACTTTGGAACAGAGCACGAGGGGGACGGAGCGTTGACTTCATTAGACGAGACCTCTCCAACTTAACGTTTAGGTTCAGTGTGCCCCTAACCATTCGGTGATCGCTACCAGTTTTCACCCTCGCGATCACGGAGACATCACTGAACAGTTGTCGTCTGGTCGTCATAATGAAGTCAATCTCATTTTTTGTCGAACCGTCGGGGCTCGACCAGGTCCACTTCCTGTGGGGCCGTTTCTGGAAGAAAGAGTTCATCATAAAGAGTCCCTCTTTCTCCATGAAGTCGGCCAGCTGCTGGCCCCTTGGGTTCCGTTGCCCTATTCCAAATTTCCCCACTTTCAGCTCACCGTTCTCTCTTGTGCCTAGTTTTGCATTGAAGTCTCCCATTAACACCGTATATTGGGTTTTGGAGGAATGCATGGCTCTAGAGATATCCTCATACATTTCCTCCACCTCTCCATCGGGGTGTGCCGAGGTTGGTGCGTAAACCTGTATGACCTTCAGCGAATACCGTTTGGTGATTCTGAGTATAAGGTACGCAACCCTCGTCGACACACTCCCGATCTTTACAACGTTGTTAACGAGAGACTTGTGGACGATAAATCCGACACCTCCTTGGGACAGATGGTCGCCCTCCCGGTGATAGAGCAAGTTGCCGGATTCGAGGATTACCGTGTCCTCCCCCTCTCTTCGGACTTCGGATAATATAATATGCCAGCGCAACTTGTCTATCTCTTCTTCCAGCTCTACGATCTTCTCGTCAGTCCTCAGGGTGCGTGCGTTATACGTTGCCAGGTCGAGTCGTCTAAGGTGGCAACCGAACCTCCACCGGAGATTCTTAGCACCCCCTGCCCCGCCGTTACCATGGTCGCCACCGTAGCCAGGAATAGCGGGGCCGCCGGGGACTGGGGGCCGTCTCTTTGTTACATTCATAGGGGGGTATTTGCCATAGTTGCCACGCTTGGCGAGCGGGTTGGCAACCGCAGTTTTTTTATTGTCTAGCTATTATCAGGAAGATGCTGCTGCCCATCTCCTGCCTGTTTCCCTTTGTCGCCTTTTACGACACCCACGGGAGGATATGGGGTAGTGTTATTCTTGACCGCCACTACACGGCAGATTACGGATTCAATCGCGCTTAATTTAACTTTTTAACTCCCGACGTTTCGAATGCTTTACAACACCCATGGTCACGGGTGTAAAGTGTTTGACGTCCCGATGTCATAGTTAGCCCGACTACCTTCAGTTCTTGAATATTAATTTTTGGTCCAATCTACGCAGAATGAGCTTATAGTATCTTGAAGTCTTGTAGTGGTGTGCTTGGGTTTGGATTTAATTTTATTAATTACTAGCTGTGCCCCGTGACTTTGCCCGCGTGGAATTTATTACGATTAGATTTTATGGATTTAATTTTTTTTGCGCGGAACACTAATAATTTTTCTAAAATAAAAGCAGCCTAAGTTATTCCTTATAACATTAGCTATCTGCCAGTGAAAGTCCCGTCAAAATGGGTCCAGCCGTTTCGTAGATTATCCGGAACAAACAGACAGACAGACAGACAAAAATTCTAAAAATAGTGTTTTTGTTATATGTACCGTATATACTCTCATATGCATTTAGTAAAAAGCTGTTATTTTGACATTACAAACAGACACTTCAATTTTATTTGCTTGTATAGATAGGATACAAGCAGATGGCAGCACCCATCCATCTTGTCTATTGAAATTGGGCTGTTTTTTTAAATTCAATAACCTCGCGAATCATCCTTGGTAGAAATCGGTGTTCTTTTCGAGTATTTGTGGTCTATAAAATCTAATGTAATGGCGGGGACGATATTAAACATGTTCACATACTGCAGACTTCCCGGAACGTCGGTGCTTCAAGTCAGCTATATATTCTTTTACGCGGGTTTTTATAGACCTTTTTGTTTGTCCTATATAAGAGAGACCACATTCACAATCCAGCTTGTACACTCCTGCATCTCGTACAGGGATATGACACTTGAGGGATGGTAAAAATTTACTAATCTTCTTCGGCAGCTTGAAGTATGTTTTAATGGAAGCTCGCTTCAAGGTGTGGCCAACTTTGTCTGTGCCTCCTCTGACATAGGGTACTACAGCAGGCACACGCTCGACTGTGGTCGGCTTCACTCGGTCACTGTAACGTAGGCGCGGGACCCGAACCTTGTTGTCTCTCAATACTTGCTCGACGTGATGAAGCTCGGCGGCCAGATGTTTTCTGTCACAGATCCCTCGTGCTCTCTGAAACAAACGTCCCACGGTAGCTACCTGTGATGGATGTTTTTTTTTTTCGGAAAAACATAGCCTATATCATTCCTGGCGTTGCTTTCTATCTGTTCGTGAGGTTACATCTCAATCGGTTCAGCCATTCCGAAGATTAGCCCGGACAGACACAAACAGGCGGACAGACAGACAAAAATGTTGCAAATAGTCATTCATGTCTAAATGGCATGCAAATAACCCGTGAGCTTAATAAAATGCAGTTATTTCAATATAACAGACTGACTCTTCATTTTCTTTATATGTATAGTTTAAATATCACTCAAAATTATATTTAAAATACGAAAATTAATTTAAAGGTTGTATCTTTACAGCAAATCGCCATATCCATTCAAGAACAAAGCCTAAAACGTAGCGATTCCCGTAACTCGATGGTATCGGACGTGTCGGCAACTTCACAAGAAGTTGCCAATATTAACATCGAAGCTCAAAGGAGACCGCAAGCTTCCCCGGCAGATTTACATGGAATGTGGTATCCAGGTGTGAGAAGAACCTTAGCTGCACTTTCTAGACTATATCGATGCTTAGAAAAGAGAGTCTTCCAGGGTTTAGCTCAAGAGGCTATCTCCTTGTGTGTCCAGAGCGTCGACAACGCCGCCAAACAGATCTCTGCCAACAAAACAAATATCGACGGAGAGTTATTCCAAATAAAACATTTGCTTATTTTAAGAGAACAGATTGCACCGTTCCAAGTGGACTTCGTTATAAAAGAGACCTCATTAGACTTCAGTAATGTGAAAAATGCGGCTTACGGTCTGATACAGAGGCCTCGACAAATATTCTCGCTTAATAGCAACAACACGTTACTTGAATTTTTGCTAGAAGGCACACCTATGGTGAAGGAACATTTACTTGACTCCAGGAAGGAGGTGGACAGACAGTTGAAGAATTGTTGCGAGACGTTCATAAAGCATGCGACGGAAATATTAGCAGGACCCCTCATAGAATTAACTGAGAAGGTGAGCTGCAATTATTTTAATTTTTTATTTAATACAAGGTCTCGTCTTTTCTGACTAAAATTCAATGTAATAATTATAACTATTAACAAAAAGTAAAAACCGACTTCAAATTGCTAAAAACTAAGTTATTTATTTCCCTTACCCTTAGCGGTGAAATTTTTCCTCCAAATATATATGGGGCCACCCTTGAAGTATAACCTATTTAATAAAAAAGAATCATCAAAATTGGTTCACAATCTGCGAAGATATCGCGTAACAAACACAAAAATATATACACTCGAATTGAGAACATCCTCCTTTTTGAAGTCGGTTAAAAAGCAACCTCTTTTTAAATTGATTGTAGATATTACAGAAGTCGGTGCTAAAACATGGTGTATAGAAGAATTAAGTCCCCGACTTCAGGAGCTATTATGTGGAAATTATTTTATTGTTTTTGATTCTTTGAAGTTTGCTTTTACTTTGTATTAAAAGTTTAAACCCTTTAGAGTGAGCTAAGGAATATCACCAAGTCAAAGTAACAAACAGATTGTTTAAACAATTACATATTATTTTTAATAATCTATCCTAATTAAAAAATTAACAAGTGGTAAAATTAAACATTTTGTACTTCTATACTATGACTTCAATATAAATAAAATGAGAACATCATCATCATCATCATCATTGCAGCCCTTCACAAGTCCACTGCTGAACATAGGCCTCCCCCAATGAAAAGCACGGTCCTCAGCCTGCATCCATCGACTACCTGCATGTCTGACCAGGTCGTCACTTACGTCGGTACGAGGCGCCACGCGAGAACTTTCTCTCCCCATCGGTTATCGGTTCTTCGAGCTACGTGGTCGGCCCATTGCCACTTCAGCTTACTAATCCGTTGGGCTATGTCGGTCTCTCTGGTTCTACTGCGGATATCCTCATTTCTAAGTTTATCACGCAGAAAAACCTCGAGCATAGCCTTCTCCATAGCTCGCTAAGCAACCTTCAGCTTCCTCATACGGTCAGCAGTGAAGGACCACGCCTCAGATCGTAATTTCGTTTTCAAGTTTTGAGGTATAACTTACTAGAAGATGTGTCTTAATTTCCTGGACGCTGCCCAGCCGAGTTGAATCCGTCGATTGACCTCTCAGTCGAAGTTGGACTTACCTAGTCGGACTATTTGCTACAGGTAAACATACTCGTCAACAACTTCGAGCTTAGTGCTCCCAGCAACTACCGGCATACGTAACATTGACGTTATAGAGTCATGACCTTTGTTTTGTCCATGTTCATCTTAAGACCTATCCGTTGGAAGGCACTATTGAGATCATTGAGCATGGAGCTTAGGTCCTCTAGGGATTCTGCCGTAAGGACTATATCGCCGGCAAATCGAAGATGAGTGATGTACTCACCATTAATGGTAATACCGTATCCTTTCCAGTCCAGTAGCTTCAAAACGTCTTCCAATGCAGCGGTGAAGAGTTTCGGGGATATCACGCCGGTCACCCTGTCTTACACCCCTCTGCAGTTGTATGCGTAGCCCATCGTAGCCCTACTGTAGAAACACTTCAGCACTTCGATATACCGACAGTCAACTTGGCACCGCTGAAGGGACTGGAGCACCGCCCAAATTTCGTCGGAATCAAAGGCTTTATCATAATCAACATACGCAAGACATAGTGGCAAATTTTACTCCTCAGTATTTTGTATAATTTGGCGAAGGGTATGTATGTGGTCTGTGATGTTAAAGCCTTTTCGGAAACCGGCTTGTTCGGGAGGCTGGAAGACGCTGAGTCTGCGTGCAAGACGATTCGTAATGACTCTTGAAAACAGTTCTTCAAGAGATCGTTGTCACCTTTCTTGAAGAACAAGACCCATCGCAGTACTGCTCCACGCCTCCGGAGTAGTGCCCTTATAGAGGACGGAATTAAAGAGCTTCTGAAGGATTTCAAGTACCGATTTTCCGCCCGCTTATAGATCCTCGCCCGGCGACTTGCCGTTTTTAAGGTGCTGGAGAGCCATTCTAATCTCGCTCAGACTGACATCCGGAATATCATCGGAATAGTGTCGGATAAAACTTAGCTCCAACCGCATGGACAGTTTCAACGAGCTTGTCATTCATATCGTCCCCTACATTGCAATCATCTAGGCACTGAAAACGGTTTTGTAGCTCGAGCTGAAAGGTTTCGGGATTTTGAATTAAAGCACGGCACGGAGCGTTGACTTCATTAGGCGTGACCTTTCCAACTTAACGTGTGTTCAGTGTGCCACGTAAAAACCGGTTTTTACCCTCGCGATCACTGAGACATTACTGAACAGTTGTCGTCTGGTCGTCATAATGTAGTCAATCTCATTTTTTGTCGAACCGTTGAGGCTTGACCAGGTCCACTTCCTGTGGGGCCGCTTCTGGAAAAAGAGTTCATCATAAAGAATCACCAACGCGGGTTCCGTTGCCCTATTTCGAATTTCCCTACTTGCAGCTCACTGTTCTCTATTGTGCCTAGTTTTGGGTTGAAGTATTCCAGTAACACCGTATAGTGGGTTTTGGAGGAATGTATGGCTCTAGATATATCTTTATATATAAAAATTACGTGTCACATTGTTTGTCCGCGATGAATTCCTAAACTACTGCACTGATTTCAATGAAATGTTTCACAATGTGTGCAGTTTGATCCAACTTAAGAGATAGGATAGTTTTTATCTCGATAAGTGACCCTCAATTTTTTTTTGGGAATTTAATGATTTTTTTAGGACACATGGTCGTCAGAAAGGGCAGATCAACGTCTGCCTGGTCAGCTAGTTCTCATATATTTTCCTCCACCTCCTCATTGGGATGTGCTGAGGTTGGTGCGTAAACTTGTACTGACCTTCAGCGAATACCATTTGGTGATTCTGAGTATAAGGTACGCAACCCTTGTCGACACATTCCCAATCTTTACAACGTTGTTTACGAGAGACTTGTGTAAGATAAATCCGACACCTCCTTGGGACAGATGGTCGCTCTCCCGGTGATAGAACAAGCCGGATTCGAGTATTACCATGTTCTATAATATTCCAGCGCAACTTGTCTATCTATTCTTCCAGCTCTAAGATCTTCTCGTCAGTCCTCAAGGTGCGTGCGTTATATGTTGTTAGGTTGAGTCGTCTTAGGTAGCAACCGAACCTCCACCGGAGATTCTCAGCACCCACTGCTCCGCCGTTACCATGGTCGCCACCGTAGCCAGAAATAGCAGGGTAGGGAGGGACTGGGGGCCGTCTCTTCGTAACTTTATTCATGGGGGGAGGTATATTGCCATAGTTGCCACGATTGGCGAGTGGGTGGGCAACCGCAGTTTTTCTTATTGTTGATTTGCTGTTATCAGAAAGATGCTGCTGCCCATCTTCTGCCCATCTTCTGCCTCAGTTTCCCTCTATCGCCTCTTACGACACCCACAAGAAGATATGGAGTAGGGGTATTCTTACCCGCCACTACACGGGATACATGAATGTAGTTGAAGAACATCATCAATGTAGTCAAGGTTAATTAAATACGCATTATTAAGGATAACTCAAAAACTACTAGTCAGATCTTGATCCAATTTATATGGGACCACATGAGAAGCACCAGCTACTAAATAAAAAAAATAATCAAAATCGGTTCACATAGAAAAGAGTTCTGAGGTAACACATAAAAAATACAGTCGAATTGAATACCTACTCTTTTTTTGAATTCGGTTAAAGATCAAATACGTTGTCACCTTGATAACTAAAAGATGGTGTTGTAAACTGTAAAAAGTGCCCCTGATTGTAGTCATTTACTAAACAAAACACATTAGTATTATGCCGCTATTTTACAATGACTTTCTGTGTGGGCATTCGACCTAATAGTGCTGCAGTAGTGTGCTTCTATCATATAATATTCTTTGAATTACAGGTTTTGAAAATCTAATGGTAACTTTTCTAACGGATCGGTAAAGGAGAACAGAGCTCGTAATAAATATTTTTTTATAGAATAAGGTGTGAATAAGGTGGTGTGAAAAACGAGCACACAGTCAATCTGATGGTAAGTGGATGCTGTGGCCCATAGACATCTACATTTATCCTCAATTAAGAATCAAAATCCATATGCGTCGCCATCCCAGTGAGGTGATCGCTACCAAGCTATTTCTAATTTGTTATGTTGTTAATTTGTGTACATGATTGTAAGCTGTTATTTTAAAAAAAAGTCCCGCTGGGTTTCTTGCTAGTTCTTCCCAGGACAGAGGTTTTCTTTTCGAACCAGTAGTAATTAAACAAAAGAGTGACTTTCAATAAGTATTATTTATAATCTATATTGAATAAAAAAAGTTTCTGTTTCTGTTCCCTGAGGATTAAGATGGAATGCCTCGTTTCCAGTTAAAAGGGTCTCCGGTTCTCTACACTCACCATACGAAACACATACATAGCATTGATCTGCTATTTTACGCTGGTATTCTGTGAGAGCGTGGTCCTTCCCCGGTTGAACCGACCCATTCGTGCTCCAACCATAATATTGCTGCAACATGGCTCTACCACGTAAATAATAGTTTGAAACATATTTAATAAATAACTAGTTCAAAGATTATATTACTTTCGTAAATTACGTTAATTTATAGTAACTTTTGTTATTAGGTTCAAGCATTTACTCCTATTGAACAACTGAAAACCCAACCTTGGGCAACACCTGAAGAAATGGCAGTAGCTGTGAAGGAGGCACAGAAGAGGATAAAATCTCATCTTGCTCCTCTCCAGCGCTCTATGCAATTATATTTAGCTAATAAGGAGACTGAGTTTATTCTGTTTAGACCAATTCGGGTATGTATGATTCGAAAGAACATAATCTAGTTATTTAGACACTTCAGTTTTTCGTTTTCGTCCACACGTTATATAGGTTAACAAGGTTGTTAAGATTGGAAGTGTTGCGTATCTTATACTCAGAATCACCTAACGGTAGCGGCTCGAATCGTCGACGACCGCGTCCTCTCCGATCAGCTCGATTCACTGGCATCTACCACGGGGAGTGCTCTTGAGGAATTGTTCGGATTAATCCCAGCCGTCAAATTTCACGAACGCACATCGCTAAAAAACTCCCGATACCATCCACACCATCTGGATGCTTGGCGGTCCACCACTCTACGTTTTACTAAGTTTTTTCCTCGTACGACCCCTCTGTGGAATAGTTTACCACCGGCGATTTTTCCGGACCGATACGAATTAGAGATCTTCAAGAAAAGAGTTTACTCCTCTCTAAAAGGTCGGCAACGTACCTGCAATTCCTCTGGTGTTGCAGTTGTTCATGGGCGGTGGTAGTCACTTACCATCAAGTGGGCCGTATGCTCGTTTGAAAAAAAATATCTCTCCTAAAAAAAAACGGTATTTGTTGATTTGGTGAAGATAACACAGGTTTATGCACCAACCTCTGCACATACCGATTACGAGTTGGCGGAGATGTATGAGGATATCCCTAGATCTATGGATTTTATAGAATAAGGGTGACATTGAAGCACACAGTCCACCTGATGGTACCTAAGTGCATGCTGTGGCTCATACACATTTACACATTATATGATCGATTAAGAATCAAAATGCAGATGCGTTGTAACCCCTGAGGACTTAGATGAAATGCTTCGTTTCCGGTTCCCTACTACTCAACGTACGAAACACAGCAGTATTAAGTTGTTATTTTATGCTAGTATTCTGTGAGAGCGTGGTCCTTACGAGGTCGAACCCACCCATTTGCGCTATGGCCATAATATAGCTGCAGCATGACTCTACTACTGTCAAGCGTGATGATAACGGCATACCAACTGTAATATGAGAGAAAACTGTACCAGTGTAACGGTTTGCTTCGTCTTTCATTATGCGTACAGCAAAGAAGTGGAATAATTTGACAGCATCTGTCTTGATACAGTCCACCTGATGGTAAGTGGTTGCTGTGTGACATCTACATCTATTCTCGATTACGAATCAAAATGCAGATGCGTTGTCACCCGTGAGGACTAAGATAGAATGCTTCTTTTCCAGTAAAAAGGGTCTCCGGTTCTCTACACTCACCATACAAAACACTGATCTTTTATGTTGGTAATAATAATAGAAAACAGTGGTTGGTAGCTAACTCCTACTACCTACTCCTTCTACCTAACTACCAAGCGTGGCAACTGTGACTAAATCATTAGTATTAATTAGGCAATGAGGCTTGAATTATATAAATGCAATGAATCTTTATAGATTGCCTCATTGCTTTTAATGATGCTTATTGTCTTAAAATTTCAATCCAACGTTTATCAAACCAACCAAAGAACAATGGCCGAAAAATAGTTGACAAAAATTATTGCGTCTAGAAATAAATTATATATAAAATGATTTTTATTATTTTTCTATGATTTTTCAAATAGAAATGTATTTTAATTAAAGCTACAGAAAAAAACAGACATTTTTGGGAATATCAAATGACTTAAATAATTTTACTCTATTCAAGTGTTGCTATTTACTATATTCATACTATTTTCGTATACACTTTGTAAGAACTACCAACACAACACACTTTTTGTACTAAGTTATTATTAGTAATAACTATACTATCAGTAATAATAAAAATAAAAGTGATATGGTTGTAAATAAGTCTCTTACAAAGAACAGCCTACAATAATACATTATCTTAATCATAGTACTATGTAACAATTTCATTTAATGTTATGGCAACACTAGCTATAACAACATGTCACTGTTTTTTTTTACTGGCTTTACAGCTCTGGGTTCTAGTCCAGAGAATGTCACTGTATGACACGAAGGCCCTGGAGCCATTCCAGAAATATACATTTATAATATGCTAATATATAATAGAGATACAATAATCTAAAAACTCTCAATTTTGTAGGTAGGTACATTATGTTGAGAATGTATTAAGCTATCATCAAACAACCACAGGACGCATGACTTTTTCCAAGTGACATGACATAACCTAAAAAGGTTCAAATCTAAATATCTTTTTTTTGACGCCTTCTCAGGACAAAATTTTTTGACAGAGTTATTAAGGGACTGACGCTTAACATTTTAAAATATTTTTGATATATAGACGCTACCATTCCTTCTCAACTAATTCTTAATTATGATAGTCTGCCATTGTTTTTTAAAGATCATTTATAAGATGATAAGATCATTATATACATGTATTGTTTTTATTATAAGTTTTCCCGGTATTGATTGCTGATATTTATTTCCAGAATAATGTTGTTGGATACTTCATGCAAGTTGAACAAACTCTTAATAATGCTGGGTATTCATACGAAGACAAGCTTATAGTTGCTTGTCCCACACCAGAGCAAGTATCTGTGTTTATATCCTCCGCCAGTTTAATCAGTCACAGTGAGCCAGTGTTGCCGTATGGTAAAAAGAGGAAGACAAGTACAGTTAAAAAACCAAACATTGCCAATATTCAAGAAAATTTAGAAGAAAAGGACAACGCTAAGCCAGTTTCATAGACTTACGTTTTAGAATAAGATTACATATAAATTAAATTGTAATTGTTTGGAATTTTTGCATTCATACACATTTTTACTTGTAATCGTTGATTATCGCTCAGTTAATTAATGTCTGGAATACCAGGATCTACCTACTAGCTACTTATAACAGTGAACTGGTCAACAATACCATCGGTCATCACAACCAGCCGACCTGCATATCATCAGTGTAACCCGTTAAGTTGGTTGTCTGCAAGCCTGGACTTTCTAATCCATTGTGAATGAGATGAGCTATATGAAGTATCTTTATAGATTGCACACTTGAAATATTAACTTATACCCAATCAACAATTACTGTTGATTGGGTATAAGTTAATACAAACTGTGTAACAGTAACAAATACTGTGAAACAAATACCACACAAGAGGAGCGGCTAATGCCGCTCCTCTAATGTGGGATTTGTTCGTTTGTTGGTCGTCAAAGCCTTATGTACTGTTACAAAATAACATTTTAAAAATATTTTTTTCCCTTGTTACTACAATAATAGTAACTAGCGATTACAAAAGACGCGGGGAAATTACAGGTAAGGGGGAACGCAATCTACACATGCATTAACGATGATTGAGTAGTATATTATTGAGAAATTCTTAAAGTTGCTCCCTCTCTCTTTTTTTTTCACTAAAAAAGAGGCAGGTATAGCGATAGTATTTAAATTAAGGATATTATTTTTATTTCTATTGCTGTAATAAGTTAGGGAACGATGGCACCTCATAGGATTCCTATGTATAAAAGTTCATAAATAAAATTTGTAAACAAACCAGTTGGGCCAAATAGCAATAGTTTTGAATGTAGGTAAGCCCATTGAACGGTTCTGTTTCTTCTCTTTTGATTATATAATAATAAAATCCAAATATAAATTTATTTAACTTGCAAGGCGACAAGTGTAAATGGTTCATGACTGTACTCAGTGCTAATCTATCGGGAAGATCTACGTTCTGCAGTGAACTTGTGACGGGCTGCAGTGATAGTGATAATCTTATTTATTTATTTAACATTTTTATTAACACTTAAATAATTATTGAGAGGACAAAATAAAACAAAGAGTTATTACAAAGGCATTTCGTTTTGTTTCATAACATTTCTTCAAGTAGACTTTTTGTAATATTGTTATAAATGGACACCAGTTGTTTTAAAATGACATAACTGAAAACTGTTTTGTTAGTTACCCTTAGGCTACGATGGTAAGTGGATTTTGTGGCCCATAGACATCTACATTTATCTTTGTTGTAAAAAGGATCTCCAGTTCTCTACTATCACCATACGAATCACAACGGCATTAAGCTGCTGTGTTACGCTGGTACTCTGTGAGAGCGTGGTCCTACCCCGGTCGAGGAGACTCATTCGATAGCCATAATATATCTGGTGCGTGGCTCCACCACGTAATAAAGATCCATGAATAATATGCTATTTATGTTTAATACTGATACCATATGAGTGTTTGTAAGATAATCCACTGCCCTATTCCCTTAGGTATCGTAAGAGGCTACAGAGAGATAACAACTTCACAAGGTAGGAGATTGGTAGTAGCAGCCTGATAACAGCCAAAAAAAATATCTGATAAAGTATCAAGCAGCTTTGCCTTTAATGACGGGATAACCACGATAGCACCTAGTAACGTATAACGCACGCACATTGAGGTCAGGTTAAAGGATTCTAGCGCTGAAGGAAGAGATAGACAAGAAAAATTGAAATATTATCTAGACACAGTAGAGTGTCAGCCTCGTCAAAATTCGTAAGGTGCTTTTGGGTAAATCAGACATATTTTCTGATTAGTTGATATGATGAATATTTAACAATAATTTTATTTAATCTATTCAAGTTTAAAATCAACTCAAGTCACTTTTATTTATTAAAATACATATCCTAATTATTTTGTTATTCATCTTAATAAAATGTCTTTGCGTTGAGTAAATACGATCATTTAAAATTTGACATATTTTTCTTCTGGATAAGGTGTAATTCCGATATGACGCGGGGTAAAACCAAAAATTCGGTAAAGTGTTCCTTTTTTGACTTTCGACAGAAGATTTAGATTTACTTCTCGTTCGTCTATACCCCTCTACAAAAAGCATTGATACATACTTTATGTTTCTAATTTAACTATATTTCGCTCACTTTAATTTTCGGAATCACCCCACATAAAGTCCAGTGGCCCTAAAAATTTAAGGCATCACCACGGCAGCGTTTCCGTACCTATTTGGACAGTTATTAGGCTAGTTAAAGAGGTTTCTTCAAACTTTTATAACAGGTAAGCGAGAATAAAAAAAATATACAGTTCTTTATATATTTTAATGTGTTAAAGTAACCGATTTCGGGATTTTTTCAAACCTTTAAAAACTCAACAACGAAAATATTAACTTAATCGTAAAACGTCATAGGACCTATTTTATTCATATTTTGCCAAGAAATATAAAAAAAATATTGGTTATACTTTATTATTTTTCTTTATGCATTTTTAATGGGTCCAAAGGTCAAAAGTATCCGAAATTGGGATTTTTCAAGCCTTTAACAATTCATAGCTTTGAAGATATTAACTTTATCAAAGAATATCAAGTTTAAACAATACCTATGGCACCGAGTTGCCCCATGGCAACATGCATTTATATTATCATCATTAGGAGAATTTGAAGGGAATCGCATAAAAAAATTGATGTGGAATAGTTTTCGGTACACATGCGGCTATTTCTCCTGGACTATGTCTATATATTTGGCATTGCGGTAGGTACGCCTTGCCCACTCTCGTTGGTTTTTTTTTATAGGAGACGGGGCAAACGAGCATGCGGCTGACCTGTTGGTGACTACCGCCGCCCATGAACAACTGCAACACCTGGGGAACCAGGGGAATTGCAGATGCGTTGCCGGCCTTTTAAAAAGGAGTAGTAATAGTAGTAGTAGTAGTTCGCGAGTGTTAAACTTATCCAAAATAACAATTTATGCTGATGAAAGATTGACAGCCACTAGAAACTACAATGGAAAAGTAGTACTATGTATTGTGTAATGTACTATCACATTAATTCGTAATTGACCCTCTGGAGTATTTCCGAAAAAAAAAACAAAAACAATAACTGGCTAATCCTAACCTATAAAATAAAGCTTTAAAAACGATTATCTATCATAAAATCAAACAATCATTATGATTACTTAGCAGGTTCCTAAGATAATGAACGCGGGATAGTTCCGAAAAACCGAAAAGAGTTGAAAAAAGCTGTTTCCACCGAAAAGTTAACTTTTCACACGCAATATTGGGACTAGCTACCTGAAACCTCGCTTCAGAGGGAGATAAATAATAAATAAGATGTCGTCTAGAATAATGTTACCAGAGCAAAAAATATTGCCTAGTTAAGTAGTAATCTGTAAATATCGGAATTCCCCTATTTTCGTAATAACCCCAAAGTACCTTAAATTATTAAAGATGTTATGTTAAATTTATTTAGCTAAGTCGCGTAAAAATAAATATGTTTATGAAGAGTTAGCTAATTAATATTAACATCTTTAATTTATTGAATTTTCGCAAAGTTATTAGGTAACGCCTAATTATATTATGACAAAGTTATCGGTGCAGTTATTTCCAAGTACTGTACTGGAAACGAATCGCAACAAACTTTGTCGACATTTAATTCTTCATTTAAATTAGAAATAAAAAGAAAATAGTAGCGTGACCGCAGGTATAAACTTTGAAGATCATGTATTTATTAAGATCAGTAAAAGGGTAACACTTTAATTCAAAAATCAATGTTATATCACAACAAAAACAAAACGCTAAAAAGGTGTGATGTTGGTATAAACGACGTTTAGGATTGACGGTTTCGCAGATAAAAGATGGAGGTCTGAACGGGCGCCAAGCTTCATAGCAGTTTTGTAAATCATGGGACAAACGAGCACACAGTCCACCTGATGGTAAGTGGCTGCTGTGGCCCATAGACATCTACATTTATCCTAGTTTGCGAATAAAAATGCAGATGCGTTGTCACCCGTGAGGACTCAGATGGAATGCCTCTTTTTCAGTAAAAAGGGTCTCCGGTTCTCTACACTCATCATACGAAACATAGCAGTGTTAAGCTGCTATTTGACGCTGGTATTCTGTGAGAGCGTGGTCCTTCCCCGGCCAAGCCGACCCATTCGTGCTACAACTATACTACTAATATAGCTGCAGCAAGGCTCTACCACGTATAAATTGTTAAAAACAATACGCTCGTAGTTATTAACGAGTATGTTTACCCAGGATAAGTTGGCCAAGTCCAATCTCGACCGAGACGTCCACCGACGAATCCAACTCGGCTGGGCAACTTTCGGGAGATTATGACATCTTCCTGTCGTACCTAAAAGCTTAAAATTAAGTGTGTAGTGTATGCCACATATAGATCTAGGCACGTCTCCACCAAAGTTTTGTTGCCAACGAATGTTTCTGCCAACAAGCGTCTCCACTGAGGGAACAAATGTTGGCAACAAGCGTATTCCTTTGATATTGCCGCCGAAAATGGAAAAAAGTTTTGTTGGCAACAAAACTGGTGGAGACGCGGCTTAAGACTCCACGGCTGACCATATGAGAAAACTTAAGATCACTCAGCAAATTATGAATAGGACTTGGCTTAGATTTTTCTGCTCAGTAGACTTAGTCCTAATCAGTAAGCTGAAGTTGCAATGAGCAAGCCACATACCTCGTAGGACCCACAACTGATGGGGGTGCTCAAGTCACAGTCTCATACAAGTAAGTCGAGTGGAGAGCCCCCCACCATGTGCAGTGACTAACATGCTTTGTCACATTTCTTGGAGGAGGCCCAAGTTCAGCAATAGACTTGCAATGTGTTGTAATATTGAAGTACTTCAGTCTGTAGGTTACTTTAAAAATAAACAGAAATTAAAAAGAACAGAATTTATTTACACATTTTATTTACTTATCCTCCTATAAATAAATATATTGACCAAAGACAATGTGTTTTATAATAATAAAACAACAGACATTTAGGTCAGTAATTTAATGTTTTTGATCTTAACTGATTTTAAATAACATTTCTAAAAGTGAGCTAAGATGATTTTAATTTACGCTCTGAGCCAATACATTCCTGCACGAATACGAGTATAATCTGGTAATCCCTCAGTAGGACCTACTGCAGCAACTGCAGGGCAACGATCATACAGATATTTAGAACAGACATCACGAACAGTTTGCGCTGTGACAGATTCAATGCGAGCATCAAGTTCATGAATTGGGATGCGACGGTTGTAACAAAGCATTTGACGTCCAATGTCTTCACAAACTGGTGTAGTGCCATCAAGCTGTAGCAGCATGTTTGTTTTCAACAGATTCTTAGCCCTTTCTACTTCACCTTCTGTGACTGAAGTGCACAGCTTCATCCATTCCTTTTGAATATTGTATACCATATCCTCCAATTGTAGGGGTTCTGCTACAAAGTAGATACCCCATAGACCGGTGTCCTTGTAACATGTGTTGAATGATTGAAAACTGTGACAAAGGTTTTCACATGATGCTGCACGAGCCAAGTAAGAAGCATTGTTTGCACCGCCACCTTGAGAACGATCCCAAGCTCCAATAAGAGTATTAGCCACCATAAGAGGAATGTTGTCGGCATCAGTCCAACCTGCACCTTCTACAGCAATAGCTACATGTGCAAGAGGCATGGAGTCATCTCTAACTCTTATTTCGGATCCAGTGTAACGGCATGGAGCCAATTCTGGGATGTCATAAGCAGTATTTTTCAGTCCACTGAAATGTTTAGTAGCAAGATCTACAAGTCTCTCATGCTCTACTCCACCAGCACCAGATAGGACTATTCTGCTAGGCTGATAATGTGTCTTGATGTATTGTTGCAGATCGGCTTTAGAAATTTTCTTGATGTTCTTGGTAGGACCAAGAATAGTCTGACCTAGGGGAGTGCCTTGAAAGGCTGTAGCATGCAAGTGATCAAACACTACTTCTTGTAAATTGCTTTCGACATCTTGCATTTCACGAAGAATGACACCGCGCTCTCGTTCGATTTCAGGTTCAGCGAGCGAAGAATTTTGAATGATATCAGCAAGAATCTCGACAGCCACAGGTACATCATTTGCTAGACATTTAGCGTAGAACACTGTCTGTTCCCGAGATGTATAAGCGTTTAAGTGGGCTCCCATATTTTCAACAAGCAATTCTAAATCCGTCTGGGATCTTTTGCTCGTACCTTTAAATGCCATGTGTTCGAGGAAATGAGCGACACCGTTATTTTTTGATGTCTCATACCTTGAACCAGCGTCAATCCACAGGCCTACAGTCGCTGTCGCACATCCGGAATCTTCAGAAGCAACACGGATTCCATTATCGAGGACTGTCAGTCTTGTTGGAGGAATATTAACTAACGCCTGCTTGTAGCCGACGGCAGTTGCCAGAAGTCGCACATTATTACTGTGTTTTGATAGTAACTTTAACGTTAATCCTGCTTTCAGCATTTTGTTATAAATCTATTACTTACTAAAATTTTCGCTCGCTGATTTACGTAATAAAATGAATGATCGAACTCGAATGTCAAACACCCTGAAACACCCTAAAGAAGAGAAGACCAAAGAGTATAATATATAGTGTATTTTTTAACTGGCTTTCCGGCTCTGGGTTCTAGCCCTTCTGAGCCTGCAAATATAATGTATAATTTATAATTACTATCTTTAAAAATTAGAAATGTCACGAACGATACATTCATCAAAAATTTACTATAGTGCGCGCAAGATAACTCTGCGCGCGACTGATGGCGTACTTAATGTTACCAGCTTAACTAATATTTTTTTCCTTCATTTAATCTTATTAGTAGAATTATATAATTATATCGAATTACATAAATTACCGAATTGATTACCAAAACTCCGTTGAAAAAACTGTAATATTCAGCTTAAACTTACAAATACCTAATAAATATTAAACCCTATATTTATTGTTTAAGATTCGCATAATAAATATATTTCTTGATTGTAACTTCCGTAAGTTTGACACTACACATCACAAGTTTCTATGGTAGGATTTAAGTTATTATTAGTTAATGTAAATTATTCTTTAAAAAATTTGAAAACGTTTAATTTATGCGAGGGAGTTTGAAAAAAAAAACAAAATACGCTTCACTTTTATTTTTGGTATTCTTCTCAGCAAAGCCTTTTATTTGATATCCATTTCATTGGATCCCATCTTTGAAGTCTGCCATATTGGATTTAGAATGAGGTTACTTATTTTCATCTACACTTAACGTATATGCAAAATTTCCGCTCCATCGAGAACCTAAAAGTTGGTCAAATTAAACTTTCAAATATTTTTACATAATTATAGGTGAAGATATTATATGCGTGTCAGAAATGCCTATTATTATGATTAATGAACACTGATATTTTGTCTATAATGAACTTTCAAAAAAGATATTTTAAAAATATTTAATATAAAGAACGAAATTAAAAGTCCATGGAAAACTTGTAAATCTTTTATTGAATAGCTAGATCTATATGTAAATTTGGTGTAACAATGGTTCTGCAGTGGGTCAACGCCTTCCATTCTCACATCTTCATTAGAATCCATGCTATTCTTCATCAGAAGACTCGGATGTGTCATTAATTATAAATTTATCCATTTAAACTGGCACCTTTAGTATTCATAGCCCATAGTCTTTAATCTACTACTCAACGTTTTCCTGCCATATTTAAAATCAATATCAGCTTGCAATTCCAACCAAAGTTTATTTATGGCAGGAATCTCATTCTTCACAACCTCAAACGATTGATTTAAATGCCTTATAGCGTCACGTATGAAAATCGTTTAAATCATATTTTTTTTCATCCGGTTCCCAGTTTTTCCCGGCGTCACAATTTTAGAAGATAAAGCTGCTGCTACATTATGTACCCTCTTGAATTATTTGGGTGATGGTGAGTTCAGAAACGCCTAAAACATAATAAAAACAATGCATTATAAATTTATGATATTAATGACATGAGAAAACTAAAAACGAACAAATCGAGAAAATTAGGGCAGTTTTATTTGTTATGGCAGCCCTAAAAATTACCTGTGAAGTATGGAACGTGGACTCTAACTTTGGAAAATGGTACTGTAGGCCCGGTATTGTCTCATTCTTCTTCACAAGCACGTTTGGCCTTCAAGATAATATCCCTGCCAGCAATTTTAATCACTTTCGGCATAATGATGACGATTATTTACTGCAAAAACGAATAAAAACACGACACCTAACAATCTGTTTTGACACCTGCCATAAACATTAATATGGCGGCACACGATTAGTTCCAATTTTGGCCACGCGCAGAGTTATCTTGCCCGCACTTTAAAGATGAGTCGTACAAGGTAAGTTTTGTACTAGGTTTACTTAGTCCAATTCAGTACAAATACTCGATCCAAATAACTGTTCCACCTAGTCGTACTCACCACTTTTAATTAATCTTAATCTTTACGTACCGATACGTGAAGGTAATAAATAATAATAATCCATTCAAATTTACATAGGCTTAAGACTGTCAACGTCAATATTTATATAAATTCTAGAAACCTAGATTGTTGGCGTATAAGGTTTCAATAATTTTTTTTCAGAATTAGCTGATTTTTGTTTTTTTTTTCATTTTTTTTTAATTATTTTTGTTTTGTTTTTTTAATTACCTGTCTACAATCATTGTTTTTTACATACGTGCATAAAAATTTGTCTTAAGAATTTTTAAAATTAAATTGTATTTTACAAATGTTACACGTGTACAATAAAAAATAAATCGAAAATCCTTAAACCACATAACAATACTTCGTTACGAAAACCTATTAATAAATGAGTCGTGAAGGTTAATTCGGTAGGTCAACACGGTGCCGAGATCACATTCGCATGAGTCCGTACTAGACACTCTACTGCATCGTATGGTCTCCCTTCGCATCGAGTATTTATTTAGAAGTACCCAGTGTATAAAATCTGCCTAGTATTTTGTTGAAGTCCCCGGGACTAGTCCCGACTAGTCTCGAGTATTGACAGACAAAGATAGAAAGACTGCGGAATAGTGTAGTTTAAAAATGACAGAATATATTCTTAAACAACTTGAGTGTGCGTTTTTTACAAATGACTGACACACGAATGCTTTAGGAAAACACGAGTGAGCGGTAAATTACACTAGTAACTACGGCAACAAAATGCTATCTCGCTCCGCCTCGCCTGTACTTGTTCGATTCGAGCAAGCCGCCGCGCCGGTGTCGTACGACGCGTAGGCACAGTGAGACTAGGTGGATCAAGTCTTTTAAAAGTTGGAACAGGGGCAACCTAGTCTAGTTTAATACCTAGTGCCTGGATCTGTTCTAGTATATACGCTTCACTTCATCTATAAAATTCACTTTGACACTGATTCACAAAGAGTTTGTTTACGTTTGCACTATTGATAAATATCACGTTGTTTTCATTTTTTAATAATATCTTTAACACCAGAAATAAAGGAATATAATGGTCGGAATAATTCTTCGTCAGCTAATAGACTTTAAAGAGTATCAGGAAATTTATCATTGTTAATATCTTGAATGGAAGTAATGAGGAAAAATCTATTCAAACCAAATTGACAACGATGAAAAACTAGATGTTTTAGGTCTCCTTTCGTGTCACCACAATATTCATAATTTGCATTTTCTTTCATTCCCAAATGATGCAGGTGGGCGGGTACTCTGCTATGTCCAAATTTCATTCGGTTTACCGCCGTAATGAATTTCCTATTACATATTAATCCTTTTTTGTTGTACTAAGGAGTGGCTGGCGGACTTTTTTGTATTTCATAATGCCAAATTCCTTTGGACTTGCTTATTTCTGCCCAGTATGACTTCCATAAGGACCTCAAGTTCTTGCTTAGCAAGGCATATATCGTCATTTATATAACAATACCGCGTAATTTAATTTTGGCGGTTGTCATTTTGATATCATTGGACAAAGGTTTTTCTACTTTTACCTATGGCAGTCTTTACTTTTCGACCAATAAGAACGCTATATATTCAAATAATTCAAAAATTTTGACACCGCGCAAGTCCGTTGGTTCGTCAACACCATACATTGACCTCTTTATATGGACTGGCTATACACCGTGACATAATAAGGCGATTTGATTTTTACCATTTTGGCGCTGACAGCAGAAGTGAACGTCCTTGAAACTAATAATAAAGATACTCAGTGTGACAAAATATATCGATAAAAATTATATACACAGGCCTACCCGTAACGTCCATTATATTTATGTATCATATTAATAAATAATATAAATAAATGTATCAATTAATAACCTAGGCCTTAGACGCAAGCTTTATACCTCATATAAAACCAAGAACGATGCGTTGGTCTTTTTATGTTTTTATTCGTAACTACAGAACGGGTTTTGTTCCGGGTTTCAAATGAGGAAATGCCTACGCATACCTGCTTCGTGGGGGCAAGAACGGATTATATATGGTGCTCCACCTTCCCCACACATTAGCAAGGCCACGGAAACTCTTTCAAACACATCAGCGGTTCCACCAGCGAGGACCCCTCCTTAGTTGAGGACTTCTCTTGACCCTTTTCCTTCTCAGATAAGGCGCACCAGGTACATAAGGCGCACTGCCCTTCGCGGTCTCTTACTCCACCTATACAACGGACTCCCCGAGCCCGATATGTGGAGACCATGGACCCAGGAAAAAATGAGCACTCGGAAGCACCCAGTGGTACAGCCCTGCCCCATAACGGAGGATAGTGGGGGGCAAATCGCTATACAAACAATCCTCTTTCCTTGCGACTCCACCTCAGCTGCAGCGATATAGAGAGAGGAGTCTCCTCTAGCTGCAGCCTATTAACACATATGCAAGCGCTTGAAGCCACTTTGGGCCAGTCCTTCACTTCGGGCCAGCCATGTGAGTCGCTCTACGTTTACCATGGGTTAGCAAGCCACGGCTACTAACCGCCCCCCCCCCCCCCTAAACTCACTAAAGACATTAATAATATTACAATCCCAATATAAAGTTATTCCCTTCATATAATAAATTGGTCACATTTAAACACATTTAACAAATTTACGTCTTGTAAACAAGCTATCATCGGGTAACCTTTCTACACTTGGCTATGGCCCTTGAGTCTGGGGGAAAATAGCGAGAGAAGAAATGAAAAACATTCGAAATAGTAATCTAATATCTAATAGTTACTGGTATTGGTACTACCAGAAAATATTGTGAGTTATACTGCACTTTTTCAAAGGGATGCCTTTCTCATGTCCAATAAAACAGTCGTAAGTGAAGTGCTTAGAACAAAGATAATCATTTTATTTGGGACCCCAATTCCCAAGTTTTGTGCTTTTTGGCCATAATTTTAGTCTAGATTCAGTTGGAAACCTGTTAATTAATAAATATTTGACAGTTATCTGTTGTCGGCGACGTTGGGTATTAACAGATATGGGTAGAAGAGAATATCGATAAGTATTATAGAGAAGGAACTCGGCAACCCTATTAAATTTTATTGTTTATCAAAAGTCAGTAAAAGCCAAACATGTTGGTAATTACGATATCAAAATTCGTAACAAATTTTTAAGTAACTATAACATCAAATAGTTTTGATTTGTTTAATATTAGCTGTAAATTCACTAATTTGTGGAATGTTATACCACTTTCCTTTGAGTAACGAGTTTTACATATTAAGCACACTCATTATTACTAAAAATAATTTTTATTATGTAACTAAAATCAAACATAAGCAAACCACATGAAATACTTTCATTTTTTAGTTTAAAAATTCAGAATACAGAGATACGATTTGAATAATACAAACGACTTATGTCAATTTTAGTTCCAGGTACGGACAATGAGGGCGCTTCAAATCGGCATAAGCATTTTGTATGGTATATAGTCCAGCGTACTTATATAAATATGTAGAGGTTAGTGACACCACATGAGTAAAGAATCCGTATCGTATCAACACCGCGTATGTCTTCATTCCGGTGGGAGGGGGGGGGGGGGGGGGGCTGAGGTGTTTGACGTCCCAATATCATAGTTAACCAAAGAGAATATAATCATTACGTTTTAGAGGCGGTACTTCCTAAGAAAAAGTAAATGTATGAAAGGGCGACAAGTTACTCTACTGCTGACAACATAGGCGAATTATAATAGTAAATATCTATCCTCGTATAATCTTACCGATATAATGTTTATCGAAATATTGTTTATCGATATTTTCACGTAATAAATGTTTGATTCACAGACTAATATGATGCTTACGCATGTTAGATCTCTATACTGAATTGTCTATGAGAAATAAATTTTTAACGTGGGGATTGAGGAAAAATGCCGATGAGGATAAGAAATCAATGTATTTTACACACAGCAATTTGTAATTATATCTGTACAATTATTAGGTACAAAAATATGTATAAAGAAAATATAAAATAAAAAACGAACTATTATACTAGTAATTAATTAAGTAAAAAATAAATGACGACTCCGTAACGCTTAGTCTGCGTCTGGATGTTTGTATTCAACGTTATTTTTTTAAAGGGTAAAAAATGGGTTTCTTAACATTGATTGGATTAAATTGCTTTTAAGTGTAACAAATGCTATGCACAAATCGCCAGGCTCCTTCACAGAGCTACCTATGTACATACTACTCGCAGAGATCGTTTACTAATAGTCGCTTTCAAAATGAGTGCTCATTATAGCTAATGTTTGTAGATGAATCTATAAAAAAAATGGTGTACATGAATCTATAAAGAAAAATATTTACAACCAAGTAATTATAAATAACGAGTTTAGTTACATAATCGAATTATTACTAAAATGTGACTTTAGAGGGATATTATATCTTTTATTCCATATAGAAGAAACCTAATTGACATACACATAATTGTAGAAGTTATAATTAAGTCCACTGATGGAATAACAGTCCGTTTTTTTTGGATTCAAAATCTTTGGATTAGTAGTGCTTACCACAAATATGTTTTAACATGTGAATCTTTTCAACTGATACATGTGTCAGCTATTTCACCCATTGCTTGCATTTGAAAAAATAATATAAATAAAATCACATTTTTATTGAACAAATATAATGTTAGCAGTCACAATTGATAATGTAGTTTCTAAGTATAGTTCGTTTCGAACTATTAGATTTAAGAAATAGTGCGTTTGTATTTGTGCACGTAATCGTAAACTATAAAAACCTGCTCAAGTGGATGGCTAGTTGTAGGGAAACCTTGACTTAATCGTCACACTATTATTCTTTTATTTTACGTTATGCTGACGCAAAATGTTACTTTTATTTTATATCACCATTACGTAAATTTTTGCTTCACTTCTGCTTCATTTTATGCTAAAATTCGCAAATACTTCGCAGTAAGATTCTATTAGGATATACAACGTATTAGGCTGTGTAGCCAAAGACCTTTGTTTCCCATTTTTTGCGAAAAGAAACAACTACACTCTATGGACGAATTACATGAAAGAAAAAAGAAAAATACATAGACGAAAGAAATCATGTGGAAATCATCTCATTCGCACATTTTCTACTTTGTTGGTATATTACGAAAGCAATGATGTTTAGTGGCAATTGGTTTTTAGTTAATTCTATCAACTGTTTATGTCAAAAAGTTCTACAAGTATAGGTGTCCATCGGTCCTTGCAAAATGTTTCAACAGTGATCAAATCTAAGCAGCATGACTACAACAATGAAGAATCCCAATTCGTCATCTTCTAAACTCCCCCTCTTTAGCCATATTAAGTATGAGCACCTGGTAGCTGGTATATCGGGTGGCGTCACTTCTACTCTTATTCTTCACCCTTTGGACCTTATCAAAATCAGATTTGCAGGTATGTATTTGTTGTTTCATTTTAGTAGGTTCTAATCTTCATTGTTATTCTTATCAACACCCGTTGTGTCAATTTGTTAGTTAATTTTGCAACAACACCTGTAACTCAATTATTAACATCTGTGGATAATACGTGACCTTGAACTTGATTAACTTTTATAATAGTGAAAGTAAAGTTGTGGAATATTTCTTATAATAATAAACTGATGCAATACTGATGTAGTTACTTTGATGCGAATTTGTAAGCATGCTCAAGTTTTTTTAAGTAACTGAATTACATTACATTTTTTTTATTTTATATTACTGTTATATTATAAAATGCATATTGAACATTTCATTTACTTTGTTTGTTGATGTTGAAATAATATCAACAATTGTAGTTATATTAAAATTATTATATAAATAAATCATGAAGTAATTTATGGAAATAAATTTTATTGAAAGTAAATTTGCTTCAATTCACTCTTATTAAAATGATTAACAAAGGCATTTGTTTACAATATTGTGCTTTAAAAATATTAATATATCAAATTTCATATGTTGCTTGTGACTTGAGCATTGAGTGTACTACGGCTGGTATGCATAGTGCACTTGAATGCTTTTTTCTGATGATTCATGAACATTATTTGTTTACAGTAAATGATGGCAGGACTGCAACAGTACCAAGATATGATGGACTTGGCAGTGCATTTGTTACAATAGTTAAGAATGAAGGTGTACGGGGATTATATAGGGGTGTTACTCCTAATGTTTGGGGTTCGGGTTCAGCTTGGGGTTTCTACTTCTTATTGTAAGTGTTGTTTTTTCTTTAAGATGTTATTCAGTCTGCTAAATATTTAAATATGTATAAAACAAAAATAAGATAAACAAGCAAATTACTATTTAATAACAAAAAATTGACTGCCGCTACTTGCTATGAAACTAATTAAATGATGATTTACTCAAATAATAGGACGATAATATATTATGATGATACAAGTTAAGCTAAGGCACCTGCAATTCCTCTAGTGCTGCAATTGTTGATTGTGGGGGTAATTAACATCAGATGAGCCACACACTCTTGTTCTGCCTTTTCTTCTCAGAAAGAAACAACAGTATTTAACAGTACAATAAGTATCTTATGTGTTATTAGTTTTTTATCTAAAGTAAAATATTGTGAGGAGAAGGTAGCAGTGTAGCTGACTTTTCTTTGTCCAAAAGAAACCCTCTACTAATGCCATGTGATAATGGAGAAATGGAGTCTTGTAGGTGTCATAAAAGGCAATTAGGGGAGAGGCCAGGAAGACCTCATGTCCTTTAGTAAATGGTGATGTATCAAGCTGTATATGCCTTATTTAAAATAGCTAATAAATTAATCTGGTAATGGTTGTTGCCTGTCGAGCAGTGAATTATTACAAACTGATTCAGAAGTTGGTACCATACTCAATAGATTATTCAAATTGAAAATCTCATAGCAACAAACAAATAAATGTCAAATAATACATTAAAAATATTCTGTAATTTATTACTATTTTCCACCTGGCAAAGGAGAATGTGTGAATCTTAATAAATTTAAATTGAACTTTATTTATAACAATAAATAGGATGGAGGTCTTGTTGTTTTTGTAGTATAGAATTCTGTAGACAATCATTGAGCTGTATTAACATTGTGCATTCCTTTTACAGTTACAATGCAATAAAAACATGGATACAAGGTGGGAATGCAAGGACACCACTTGGGCCAGGATTACATATGCTTGCTGCTGCTGAAGCTGGTATACTCTCTCTTATCATGACAAATCCCATCTGGGTGGTGAAGACGAGACTTTGCCTGCAATATAGTGATGAACATGTAACAGAAAACAAGCGATACAAGGGCATGGTTGATGGCCTTACTAAAATATATAGAACTGAGGGTATCAGAGGCCTTTACAGGGTGAGTTCAGATTTTAAGATTAATTTTTATTTCATTAGGGTGAAACAAACAGTAGGAGGCAGTATGTAGTAAGATATTTACTTGTAAGGATTACATAGATTACATATGTTTTCTGTTGGTAGAATATATATCTATCTGTCGGCTTATGTAATGCACCTTGAACTGTTGATGTCTTAAACAAAGATACTTTGTGAAAAGTTGAATGTCAAGGTTAATGGGAACACCATTACACTTGCAGAAGTTATATACGAAAAATATCAATACATTTTTAGAAGCCAGTACTTTCAATTTCTTCCAATTTCAATGGAACTTTATTCCTGGTTTCTTTTTATATGTTGAGGTTCTTCATATTTTTATTATCAAGATAAAATGCTTATCCAACTTGGATATTTTAGCATTAAGGTTTGGTGTTAATAACATGACAAAGGAATAAAAATAATTTTTTATTCCTTTGTCATGTTATTTTTAACTACTTTTTTAACTTTCACACATTCCAATGCCAGGTGCAGGCCTCATTCTTGAGTTTCTCTCAACCACCACCACACTGTCCAGTGCATGTTGGCAGACTTCACAAGTCCTTGAAATGTTCCGTATACTCATGCAGATTTTCACTCAATAGTTTCCTTCGCTGCTGAACATGAGGCAGATTTGCATTTTAAAATTGCAATCACCAATTTTGCTGGGTTTTGAGACTGGCTGGCTACCACCATAATAAATAAATGTAAATTAGTAATTTACAATATTTAATCTTTAGTTACCCCACATATTTAATACAGTTATACTTACAGCTGTTCACTAAATGGTGTTCAGATTTCTCTTATATTTTTCAAAATACTGTGTTTTAAAATTTCTTTCAAACTGCAATGAAAAGTGTTTTACAGTGAATATATTGATGAGATTTATAGATAATAATCTATTATCTTTAACTATATGTTAATTTATATTATTTAAGAGGAACTTTAATTTTTTAAAGATAGTAAATTATTTCTGGAAATTTGATATAACAAGCAATAACATTGTCATTCTGATTGAGTAATTTAATGTTACCCGACAGCATATGAATGAAAAAAAATTAAGATAATTTGACTACTGATTATTATTGATTTGACTTGTATTGATTGAAAAAAACAAACTTTTTTATTCAATATAGATTATAAATAATACTTATCAAAAGTCACTCTTTTGTTTAATTACCACTGGTTCGAAAAAAAACCTCTGTTCTGGGAAGAACCAGCAAGAAACCCAGTGGGAGTTTTTTTTTTAAAATAACAGCTTACAATCATGTATGTTACACAAATTAACAACACAACAAATTAGAAATAGCTTGGTAGCGATCACCTCATTTCCAGGGGTTATTATCATCCATAAATTCTTTAATATTATAATAACACTTTTTATACAAACTTAGTTTAATAAAGTTTTTGAACTTTGAGCAGGTCAAATTTTGTATATTTTCTGGAATTTTGTTGTAAAAGTGTATACATCACCACAAGAATGAATTACTGACTCAATGGAGTCGAGTAACTGGTCCTACTAAGTTGTGTCTGTTCCTAGTATTGACATTTGCTTTTTCAAGTTAGTAGCAGATTGTAAATCTTGTTAATCACTCTTTCTGTTTTGTAAATATATTGTGGATTGTTTTTATGAAAACCGTGTGTAAAATTATTATAGATTACAACACATTTAAAATTTAAATTTTTTCTTTTAATGAGGAAAATAATTTTAATATGTATTCTACTAGACACGAATATAAAAGATGTGACTAATGCTAAGGCCTTTGCATAGTAAAATTAATACCTAGGATAGCATTGAATAGATGTTTCATGGTTAAATAATACTTATACATTAAAAACTTAGTCCTGGCTCTTGGGTCTTCATTGCTGTGAAGTAAAAAAGTAAAGTTACTGTCTATACGTGACCCACTCCTGAACACAGGCCTCCTCTCATGTCTGAGAGGGTTTTTAAGTCAAGGAAGTATGGCTTATCTGACCCAATGTCTGATGGTGGAATCCACATCAATTGGATTTTTTTTTATTTTCAAACATGTAGGTTTCCTCAGTATTGTTTTTCAAACAAAGCACGGCATCTCTTCAGTCTCAGGTCCATTAGACGAGCATTCAAACAATGTCCTGTTTTTCTTCGATATGCCCGAAGCCCTAAGTCTTCATTTAACACCCTTTTCACTGTGGTTCTGCTTAACCCCATCTGAAGGGCCAACAGTTTCTGCTTACGTTTGGGATTTCTTTGAATTCGCGCCTTCACAGCTTTTATCACTGCTGGAGTCCTAACAGACCGAGGGTGACCACTTCTTGACCTGTCATTTACACTAGAGTCTTCATTGTATCGTTTGATGGTACGATAAACGAATCTTTTGGTTATATTCAAATTTTTCAGTATGTCAAAAATTTGAATCGGCGCGTAACCGCAACGATGCAACGCAATAACTGCAACACGGCCATCTTTAAGCGTCCACTCCATATTTAAAAATGAGTAAAATTCTAAAAAGTATACAGTTTTATTTTCATGAACAATTCGAAATTCGAATTCAATAAACTTTTTTGTGGCCAGCATTCTAAAAGAAAAGTTTTTACTGTGTGACAATACTTATGACCTGACTAGGTATATGTGGAGTTGCTTTCGCCGTTTCTTCTCAGGTCAGTAGTACGTAATTTCGAATCGGTAGTAGATTTGGAAAAAAAGACATATGCCAATGGATATTCTATTTCTAACAAATTAAAAATTTAAGATATTTCTTTTCATTCGCAATAAAAACCTTATTTAGGTAATTATTTTACTTCAACTTATGAACAACTTTATTAGTAACGAGCAAAAGCCTTCGTTAATTCTAAATATAATTTAAAATTTTGTGTCAATATAAATTATTAAGAATAACTCAAAAACTATTGGTCAGACCTTGATTTATATGGGACCTCATGTGAAGCACCAGCTTTTAAATCATCCAAATCAGTTCACGCAGTAAAAAGTTATGAGGTAACAAACATAAAAAAAACATACAGTCAAATACCGTCTCCTTTTTTAAGTCTGTAGAAAAGACTTATATGCGAACATTTTGACAGTGTGCACTCAGACCAACAAAAAATATAGACAGAGTACTGCGTAATGCATATGTATGCGTCCAGCAGTAAATTTTTACTGCTGGACGGATACATATGCACGTTAACCATGTTTTTGGTGCAAATGATTTTAGATGCGTGTGTACGTGAGTGTGTGTTCTTACAATAAGTTGAGCATGACTGGATAAGTTTTTGCATCTCTTGAATTTTACGCAGCCCTCCGAAGAGACGAGAGAAGAAAGACGTTCTTTTGATAGCCTGAGAGTGAAATAAAAAAAAACTCAGATCCTTATTTGACACTATTATTACTTAAATCATAGAATCTATAGGAATATACATTGTCCTTGGAACTGCTATGGAGCTTGGCCCCCGTTCAAATCAACTCTTCTCTTATCGGAGAATCCGTCGTGTCCGAAAGTTGTTTACACCGTGCTTGGTCCCCTTTTCACATTTTTTGTTTTTGGAAGGATAGTATTAATTTAATAAAAAGTTTTATCTTTTTCTACATGACCTAACAACATGATTTTCTTGCGTTTACGTTGCATTACGTCGCCCTTTTCCTTTCCTAACTTGCTTGACATACGTATTTTAGTAATTTCCAATAGAGTAGAAATTGGTCAAATTATAAACCCCGTTAATTAAATCGTACAAAAGTGCAGATAACCTCAATTGCGTTGTGTTTTCCATGTAAATAACACAATGGAGTTCCACCAAGATATTATCGCAAGTGTAAACTATTAGCGTCGTTGAAAATTTTGTTTATGTTCTTGCAACTTACCTGTCTCGTCTTGTGGCTCAATCAGCTAGTATTGAACGGTAAGCAGTTAATAGGAAAGTTTAAACTTCGTATAAATAGCTTGGTTAATTAGTTCATAGTTCAGCAATGTCTAGTCAGCTGGATTAACGAAATTATGCGTTTCCTAGGGTAATCATGAGTTACATAATGATTTCTTATATTTACGCGAACACTACACATTGAATAAAACTACTTTTACGGATTCTATCGCGTATATTATTTTTTATAAAACTCCCGACGTTTCGGCTGCTTTACCTCAGTCCCCCGTGATAATGGGTCCTGTAAAGCACCAAAACGTCGGAAATTTAATAAGAAATAAGTTAATTAAACGCGATAGAATCCGTAAATGCAGTTTTATTCAATAATCATGAGTTTAGTGGAAGTTTTAATTTAAATGGGTTTCAAATTGAATTTCATTAGAACGTTCGTCGACAGATCCACTTTCAGTTGTTAACTTTTAGAAAACAACTTGCATCGCTTAATTTAAATTAGCTATTGTCGCTCGTTAAATGAGTATATTAACACACCGCAGTGGCAGGAAATGGAACTTAATTGTCAGTAACGCTATCTATTACGCTCGGAATAGCAAAAAATAGAACACTTTTTACCAATAGGCCTCGTCCAATGGGACTTAAGATATTTAGGTAAGATATTCATAATATCGATGGTTAGTAAGATTGAATTTTTTACCCGACGATTTATTTTCTCACCATCAAAGGTGCCATTTTGTACGTATGTATGTTGTTTATGTATATTTATAATTTACACAAAGTTTGTCTGCTTCTCTGTGACCTTCTGAAGCGTAAAAGGTTTGACGGATTTTAAAGTGTGAGGTGTTGTTAGATTCATCTTCATCCTCCCAGTAAAAATGGCTCCATTTTTTTTTCTAAAAATCAATCAATGTTGAATTATTGATCTCGTTCCAACGCACGGATATATATTAAAGGTATCAAATGAAAGGTCTAAAAATCTAGATATTGTTGCGCGCCACTATTAATGTCTTGTACATGGCAACATTAGTTACCACTAGCGCCCTCTAGTATTAGTAGAACGTTCTGGAAACTACCTGAGGCCCTATACAATATGTAAAAAAAACCCTGTGATTCCCGTTAAGTACGTTATCAGGATCAGTATTCAAACCTATAGAAATAACTTTTTTTTTAAATCTACCATATATTTTTTCAATTTTATTAAAAAAAAAATTATGTTATGTTGTTTTATTACCTCTTACTGACACTAGCCGATGCTAAAGCTAAGTAAAGCGGGGTCTTTGACAATCCTCTTACTCCCCAGACAATGCAGAGGTACTAATCCCACATACATTTGCAAATTTTTTTATTTTATTTAAAAAAATATTGTTCGAGTTTTTAAAAAAAAAAGTTATTTATATAGGTTTGAATAATGATCCTGATTACTTACTTAACGGGAACCACAGGGTTTTTGTTACATATTGTATATGGCCTCAGGTAGTTTCCAGAACTGTAACCAGGCGATATAGACCGCGACCGAATACTTCGAAGCGAAATAACTGCGAACTAAATTGACCAATAGTACAATTGTGTTTTATTATTAGTGTGGTTTTAAATTATAGTTAGTGTCCTGTAATGAAAGTGTCAATTTTGGTAATTCAATCGGCAGTTTTTAATTGTCTCGAAGCGCAAGCTTGTAACAATACTATAATACTATTTACTAATTTATACTACTAATCCTATATTGAAAAACCTGACTTAAAAAGTAACTGAAAAGAGAACATACAAAAGCAATAATTTCCAAAATGCTATTGAATTTAAATTACACTCAAACATTATGCCGTCATCAGCGTGTTTAATAATGCCTTTTTTTGTATAGCTATCACAGGTTATATAATATAATCACAATTAATATTTTATATTTTTTATTTCTTAACATTGATCAATGTTTATCTGTAGTTTATTGCAAATCTCTGTAATGTATTTGAATAAAACATTGATAAAGTTGATTTATTGAATGAACATGTTTTTACGTCACGTTATTGTCCTTCCTTGATTTATCATATTATTCTCGTCATCACTTGTTATTTTTAATGTTACAAAATCTTTTCTACGATTGTTTAAAACTATTTTAAAGCTGTAAATAATATTTTCTTTAATTAAATGAGTGACACTGTTGTTCAGTTCAGTTCATTTTCTAAATTGTAACAATTGATTTTATATAATCACGAATGTATGCTGCTCTGCAATGAAATGAAATGAAATGAAATTCGTCGATACTGTGCAAATTCTCAGTCGCCGCAGCCCCAGATTCCTCGGTGAAGTTTATGATTTCGATCTTTACGGACTAAAGTTCAACTGTAGATAGTGTTTTAGAATTACGATTATATTAAGTGTGAGACGCGGTGTTCTACGTATAACAATCCGTGATGACGTACCCTATGAGCGACATCTCAATCAGATTGGTCAATACATCATAGACGACGCAACATTTGCTTAGTATAACATGACGATATTAAACGCCTATTAAACTATAATATAGCCTTCATTCGTTATTAAACCGTGTAATGGCAGTGTAAGAATATCCACTACTTGATATCGTCCCGTTGGGTGTCGTAAGAGGCGACAGAGGGATATTGATACAAGAGATGGCAGCACCTTCTTCTTGATAACAACTGAAAATAATAAAAACTGCGGTTTGCAACATGCTTGTCAAGCGTGGCAACTCTAGCAAAATCTTTTTTTTTTTACTTCTTATAAGCCAGTGCTTGACCACAATCCCACCTGGTGGTAAGTGGCAATGCAGCCTTAGATGGTAAAGCGCACTGTCTTATCGTAACAAAAGCCTATTCACTCATCCCCTCCCTCATTCATCTCCCCCTTTGAGACAATCTTTGGGAGAGGCCTATGCCTGAGGAGGTGTATGATGGAGGCTGTAATGGGTGAATGACAGCCTTCATTATTCGACACGACTCGATAGCGATACTATGCATATCCGCGTGACGTGACACAAATTAAATATCTAGCGATATTTAATTTGTGTCACGTTGTTATTTATAGATATAATCCTCCCCAACGATATCCTGAATTTAATTATGTCAAGATTTAGTGAGGAATTGGTGACATTAAGTAACTTAAAAGTTAGTGATTCAGATATCTGATATCTGTCAAAATATTCCCTTGCGTTAATAAGTCTTTAACGAATTCTTTGTATGCATGGATTATCTGTAATTGCAAAAAAAAGTTTATATCCTTTACATTTTTACATGTATGTGGTAAGTGATAGTCACCTGGCATCTATAATATGGTGCATCTATAATAATATTATGGTTGTAGCACGAACGTGTCAGCTGACGGGAAAAGGACCACACTCTCAGAATACCAGCGTAAAATAGCAGCTTAATGCTGCTGTTATTGGTATGATGAGTGTAACTCTGTTAGTTCAATCATTACATTTCGGTAAGGAAATAAATAACATGACTTCTGGTAAAGGTATCAAAAATTATTTTCGGCGGCTAAGATTGTTTATTATATATCCTTGGTCGAATCAAAGCTTCGAACATGTGTTATGCAGCAAGGCACCCAATACTGTTGCCAGCTAAGAGTAATATTACGGAATTATTAGTGACACATTATCATCAGAACCAGAGACCCTTTTTACTGGTAATGAGACATTCTATCGTCTTAGTCATCTTAGACCCCAGGGGTGACAGCGCATCTGCATTTTGATTCTAATCGATGATAAATGTAGATGTCTATTGACCACATCATCCACTTACCATCAGGTGGACTGTGTGCCCGTTTGTCACCCGTATTCTATATAAAAAGTCCTTAGTTTATCTCGAAAATGTGGTGTTGCATTGCTTAGAGTATTTATAAGAACTCTTTAAGTTGCATTGCTATTGTACCGACCAATCTCATGATTTATACGCAGCACAGTCATGATTTAGAGTTTAGACAATAGCAGCAACTAAATAAAAAACCAAAAGGTACTCTGTGAGAAAGGTCCTTCTCCATTCGTGCTACAAACAATACAATAAAGCTGCAGCATGGCTCCACCACGTATAAATCAAACTTAAAAAAAATATATGGTTGACCCTGCAGACCATCCCTGGAACTTCCCGCTTATTTTTACGACAAAATTACCTACACGCATGCACACACCCTGGGTGTGGATGTGTGCGTGCCCAGACCCAGACCCAGACTCACCCACACCCACACCCAACCACACACACACACACACACACAACCACACGCACAAACACATGTACACACACACACACGCGCGCGCGCGCACACTCACACACATCTCACGGACATATATCCTATCCATACATAATATGTATGGTAATTAATTATTCTAGTGATAAGCACTGGCTTCCTCTTGTTTCTGAGAGTTTTGGAACAGGAAAAGTCCGCTACTTCGATATGTGTGTTGTCATATTTCTTAGATATTGTTGGTATGTGAGATCATGGTCGTTTTGATGTTATCAATATTATTACTAGTCACCACATAATAAACAATCACTATTGACCTTCACCAGTTCTATTCAGCGCCAATTTACTTCGTTTTTTTTAGATCAATACAATACTATAACATAACATTGAAGTTTTATTGGTTTAATGCACGCATATGATCACATAACGTTCAAGCTTACGTAGCAAAGCTTTAGTGTTTTCATTGTTATTTTACTACACGAGATTTTATCAGACAAGATATTCTATTATGATAATATGAAAGACGGAAATTTTGAGTTGCCACAGATAGTGCTAACTTTTATTGAACAAGCGTATTTTTTTTATTGACATGATGGTAAATTAATATATGCTGTGGCCCATAAACATCTACATTTGTCTTCAATTAAGAATCAAAATGCAGATGCATTGTCACCCCTGAGGACTAAGACGGAATGCCTCGTATTCAGTAAAAAGGGTTCTCTTCATTCATCATACGATACAGCAGCATTAAGCTGCTATTTAACGCTGTGCTGTGCTATATTCTGTGAGAGCGTGATCCTACCCTGAGGCGAGCCGAACCATTCGTGCTACATTCATAATATAGTTGCAACGTGACTCTACCACGTATTTTATTGATTGTGCTTTAGTTTCCACTTGATTTTCATAATTATATAAATTAGAAATTAACATAGATATTAATTATAAAACTTTTATTCTATTTTTAACACAATAAAATAATTTATGTGTATAAAAATTAACAATATGTAATTTTTTTAATTTTCAGGGTTTTGTTCCGGGCATGTTTGGTGTGTCTCACGGCGCCTTGCAATTCATGACCTACGAAGAAATGAAAAATAGATACAACCAGTACAGGAATCTGCCTATTGATATAAAATTGGTGTGTATTAATTTTAGCTTTGTTAATTTTAACTTAAGCTTTGTTCATAAACTCTTGGTTATATTGTTAAAATTGCAATAGTTCTGTTGACTAGCTCTTTTAACAATCTTTTCTATCTTTAATTTTTAATCTTAAAAATTATGAAAAAAGAAACATGAACTTGTGAATATGCCTGCCTGAAGCCAGCTATCAATTACAAAGTAAAAAATATCACGTTAGTCATATCACAAACTTAATTGTAATTGCCTTAAATATATTATAGTACCTTTTAGATATTTATTACATAATCACTAAGGTTTTGTTTGTGTATATAGGTAGGTAAATACAATAGAAACCGAATAACTTTTATTTCAAAAGGCCACTTTTCACTTGTGGTGACACTAACAAATAACTACAACTCATAACAAATAACTACAACGATACGACTTAGGGACCTTCAAGAAAAGAGCCTACTCCTTTTTAAAAGGCCGGCAACGCATCTGCAATTCCCCTGGTGTTGCAATTGTACATGGGCGGCGGTAGTCACTTACCATCAGGTGAGCCGCATGCTCTTTTGCCTCCTCTCCTATAAAAAAAAGCTCAGTCCCAACTAGTGACATCTCATTCAAGTGATAGAATGGAAAGTTATTTAAATTAATTAATTAATTAAAATTGTCATTGTAATTATTAAAAATAGTAATGTGTGTGTACCATTTTTGGCAGCCCCCTAATTTTTGAATAATTTATTTGAAAGACCTTTTAAAAATATTATTTAAATGGCTTGACTGCCTCTGAAAGTCAGAATGACGAGCTACGATGGGTAGAAGCAAAATTGTGAGATGTGTAGTTTTTGGTGAGAGGGCCGTGACCTTGATATAGGAAGATGGCAATCAATAAAGTGTTCTCTTGCAGACATCTATCGAGTACCTAACGTTCGCTGCTATCTCGAAGCTGATCGCGGCGGGCGCCACGTACCCGTACCAGGTGGTGCGCGCGCGCCTGCAGGACCAACACCGCAACTACACCGGCGCCTGGCACTGCGTCACCGAGACCTGGAGGTACGAACGTATCAGAGGCTTCTACAAGGGCCTGACGCCGTATCTCCTACATGTAACGCCAAACATATGCCTAGTTATGCTCATATGGGAAAAGTTCACCAATAATGACTGAATTCGAACCTATCTGATGGGAAATGTACACGACTATATTACGATACGATCTGTAGCGACATTTGTATATTTATTTTATATTTGTGAAACTCTTTTATCTCTGACCTTTTAAATTGACAGCTGTCTACCAACAGGGTTCTTTGTGGTCTCGTTTTTGTGTATGGAGTGGTTTTTTTAAGGTAAGATTAGTGTTTAAGCAGGATGTATTTTATTTATATTTTCTTTATGAAATTCTGTCGTTTAATAAATGCATTTTTGTTAGTGTTTTACTTTCTCCATGTAAATTTTTTTTTGACAACAAATATGATTGTTATTTTATATAAGTATGGCGGATTTTGTACTATTTATTTATATAAATATAGACTAGACATGATTTCGACAGGTTATTATAAATAAGGATTTTAGATAATGGCATATAATGGATACTATTTTAATTGGTCAAATACTTAAATATAACATAGTTAAATTAAAACATAAATAAATATTGATATTCATTGTACAACTTTGTGATACAATGTCATTGTTAATATTTATAACCTGTCTCACGACATATGTTGTGTTTCTTAATCGTTTATCAATAAATAATCGTAATCTCTTAAATATAGTAGTTAGTACTCTTTCCCATCAGATCGTTCTTATACGACAAAATCAGGCGACACAAAATTTCGGTTTTAGTATGTTGCCATGTTTAGCACAATTTAGTTATAAATTGAAGTTTTGTGATAATAGTACTTAGAATATATTAAATACGAATTTCCAAACTTTATGCTAAAAGACACCATTCGATTTTTAATTGTATAACGTTACATGTGTGGTGAGACGACGTCAGGTTTTAATGTAAGATGGATTGGTTTCAACTTGCTTCTTTAGCATAACTATTATAACAACTTGCATCTAGTAAAATTTATAATTACCTAATAATGACTATAGTTTCTTGTAGTTCTTGCAAGATTGAAGCTCTTCTGTCATAAAATGCTTAACATAGATGTAGACCCCACCTATATTATACATCATTAACATCTGATGTTTAATTTGTTTTTAAATGTACTCGTCTCTAACACTATCTACAATTTTTAGTATGAGCCAGTCCGTATAAGTAGTTCAAATTGATAACATTAGTTCTAATATTATTGAAATAAATCATTATATAAATAAGTATTTATTAAATTATAGTTCAGTTTCACATATCAATATTGTTTGTATTTATAAATATATACTTCATCTCATATCTTATTATATAAAGCATATAAAGCAGGCATCATTGATGATTATTTGACATTTGGAAAATTTATGACATTTATTGATGTGTGTGAAGCGATAGAAAATTACACCAAAAAGAATGTTATGTTGTAATCTGAAGGCACATTGTCAGTAATTTGATTTTTTTCTTTTTCCTTTTTTAAGCTATGTTTAGTTCAGAGAAAAAGATAAGCGTTTTACGATTTGACTTAATTTAATACTGAATATTCTTCACAATTTAAAATTACAACTTAGAAATTCACTAAATAGTGAGGTATAAAAATTAGCAGTAATATTAATTGTAAATATGGCAATTTGTAAAAATTATTCATCTCACCTATGACAGATTTTTAATTAAATAAAATATTATTCACTAAAAAATAATAGCTAGAAATCAGGAGAAAACAAATTATTGTTATAGTTTGCACCTTAATGATATCAATTGCTAATATAAAAATAAATGGTTGCTGTTGCAGAAAAATACAATTTTGAGTCAATTATTTCGAAAAATAATTAATATTTCATAACTGGACTTGATGACACCTTCTTACGCATGCAGACATAATAAGCTTAATGCAGTTGTAATGATTAAAAGTTGACTCAGAAATGAGATAAGGTCTGTTCACAGCATTGGGACATTTAACTTTGTGTTTGGCAGTAGTGTAGGCCTTGGTTTTTAGAATTTGGTGTAGGTGCACCATATTATTAGCGCGCTGAAATTAATAAAAATATATAAAATAGACGAGGAAAAACATTTTCAGTGTCTTCTTTTCAATATGTTATTACTGTATGTTACACATTACAGTTTTTTATTCGTCAAAACATAAACGTTTTAGATATTTTAGGATCTGTAAACATTTCGTAAAAATGATAGGTAACATTTCTTTTAGTCGTCATTCCATTTTTATTTTTAAATAAATTGAGCTTTGATAGAAATAGAGTTTGTAGTTTTAATAAAAAAAAAAGTTGTTCGTATTTAATTTCTATTCCTCGTATTCAATTTTATTAAGTTTAATCGTTTATTCGCATATGTTTTTCTTTGCGCTGTTATGTTAAGAGTTGTTTAGTGGCTGGCCACAAATTAATTACTGAGACATATTATATTTTTATATAATATATTATAAGATTTCATCTGTTTCCAATCGCCTATTCAATTTGTGTAATCAATAAAAGATAGCAAATTGAAAACGGAGTTGTTTTTATTTTGTCTATAAATAGGTGTTTATTAAAACATTTATCCCTTAAATATTTAATAAACATAAATATTATTCCATTTATTTATATATAATTTTTGGATAAGTAATTTTATATTTTTTACAAGTATCTCGTAATTACAAATTTAATTTCGTCTTTTGAATTCGAAATATCGAATTGTTACAATTATATATTGGTTTATTTAATGTAACGCATTACGTTTTTAATAATAGACGTTCATTGGAATTAACACAAAAGGACCTTATTTGGTTTCATAAAAATAGAAATAGTAGTATCGGTAAGTAAATCTACTTTGAAACAATATTTGTCTCATTTATATTCTAAAGCAGAGATGCTATTATTTCCACAGGCACGAGGGCTGGCGAGGTTTCTACAAGGGTCTGAAACCAAACTTGGTGCGAGTTGTTCCCGCTACCATGATCACATTCCTGACTTATGAGAATGTTTCTCACTACATGTTGCGAAGGGGACAGCAGTATAAATTGTCAACTTGAGCATTGAAAATATATACATATTTTCAATGCTTAAGCTTGAAACATTGCTTTTATATACATATATATTGAAAATATATATGTATATAAAAGGAATGTTTCAAGGATTTAGACCACAAACTGAACCTTTTAATTTTTTTTAACTGTCTCATCTTGAGTCATTTTTGAGTGTGTTTTAATAAATGTAAGATAAGTTGTTCCAAGCTTGGCAAAATATTTGTCCTTAAATAATTCTTTCTATTATAATTAATTCTTGAAAATGCGTGTTTCCCTCATTGTGTTTCCTCAAGTTTCGTCAAAAAAATTGTTCAAGATAGGACAGTTAAAGAAAAATATATTATTATTTTAGTTATTCTGATCGTGGGACTATCGATATTCTTGTATAGTTTAGAATTTTAAATAATACTAATGCTTACTGTATTTTTGCATTTTCTTAAGATAAAAATTTTAACTTAATATTTAGTAATATTATGTTGGAAATTTGTATTTTAATTAAAAAGGGTTTAAGAAAGCGATGCGAAATAAAAGCGTATGTGTGATTTTTTTAAATTTGATATTTTTTTTAATTCTTGCTAGAGCCACGAGGATTAGGCTATTGTACTCGAAATTAAATGAAATGTATATTTTAGTTTGATTGTTATTATAAATAACTTGATAAAATAAAGTAGATACAAGTTATTAATGGGACATTATTTTCTAATTATTTACCAAGCTTTTATTATTTATTTCAAATTATTTCATTAGTGTTAAATAAAATAGCAAACATACTTTTGTAAAATTATTTTAATGTAAGAAATATGTTACTACACAGGGTTTCATTGCCATTGAATTAGTACGATTTTAATATTAGACAATGTTGTTGATTTTTGAATAAAACTACTTTTACTGATTTTTTCGAAAAAATAAGATAAATAAGTTAATTAAACGCGAAAAAATCCGTAAAAGTTGTTGATTTTTGTTTTATTTTCTTACTGTTGGTTAAAACTCCACTGTGTGATGCCGAAGGATTATCAACAAATGTTGCCTGTCGGGTTTTATTTGAAATTTACCTACTTTATATCATAATATTATAATTTTTGTTTGTCTTTTATATTAAAACTGGACAGATTGCGTTAAAATTTAAATAGATTAATTAGGAACCTTAAAACGATATAGGGAACATTTTATTTCGATATTAGTTTTTACAATGTGCTTTATCATAGACAAGTTACGAGTAATAAGCACTTTGCAATTTTTCATCATTTACTCACGAATAGTAAGGCCAGTAGTAAGCAATGACTTTAGGCGCTGAAGGCCGCGGGTTTTAATCCCACACGGGGCAAGTATTTGTATGGCTTACAAATAATTGTTCAGGGTCTGGATGTTTGTACTTGTGCAATGTTTATATGTAAACTACGATACAGGAGAAAATCCTAGTTTAGGCGGTAGCAGTTACGTAACGTTAAAAATAAAAAATAAATATGCGGCAAAGACAAAGTCAGACTGTTTGGCTCTCTAACTTAAATTAAAAATACCCCGAAACAAAAGGAACTGATGATCTTCAAACGGCTGAAAAGATTTTCTTAAAGCTAAGAACGCTCGTTATCAAGTCACCTTTTAAACAAAAAAAAAATCCAATATCTTAATCGGTTCATTAGTTTAGGAGCTACGACGACTCAGACAGACACAGATACACACGTTAAACATATAACACAACTCAGTTTCGTCATGTAAAATACAAACTTAAACTAGCACGTTTCCTGCTCAAAGTTCAAAACCTTTATTAAACTAAGTTTGTATAAAAAGGGTTATTATAATATTAAGGAATTTATGATTGATGATAATCCCTGGGAATGAGGTGGTCGCTACCAAGCTATTTCTAATTTGTTTTGTGTGGTTAATTATTGTGATTACATGATTGTAAGCCGTTATTTAAAAAAAAGAAGTCCCGCTAGGTTTCTTGCTGGTACTCGCCATTAAATAACTGGTATAATGGGCCGCAGTTACCTATATGTTACTAATATTCGTAATATGAATTTTATAGTGCTCGTTCGTCACCCTTATCCAATAAACCGTTTCCAGTGCCTTTTCAAGCAGGAATTTAAAGGGCGGCAATGCATCTGCAATTCCCCTGGTTCCCCTGGTGTTGCAGTTGTTCATGGACGGCGGTAGTCACTTACCATTAGGTGAGCCGCATGCTCGTTTGCTCCCTCTCCTATAAAAAAAAATAAATAAAATTGAACAACGGCCTCAATGCAATCAACTCCAGCCAGTCCCGTCTGCATTCTATAATCGCCTACTAACTGCTTTAAAGCGTGCAAGAGCAAAGAGCACACTTGTAGTATTGCTCACGCATATCAATAATCATGATCAGCATGATTACATTCTACATCCCATTTGGCTAGTACCTACTCAAAAAAAAATTACAACACGCCCATTCACTCTTTCCCTCGGTTTCGACTTTTTACTCTTGTTTTTATACGTTTCTTTCTTTGGTAATGGACTCGTACCATTGTATTATTGCCAGTGTTAAGTAATAAGATATTATCCTTTATAGTACACTTCTTCCTATGATGCGTCTCATTGCGAAGTTTTAAGGAGATATTGACGACAGCTTGAGCCAGTATCAGATAGTTGATGGCGATAGTATATTAAGACGTCTAAACAGGCACATTATCTTGAGGTTTACATCACTATCGGAGCACTTGTTACACCGTTTCCACTAATAGTCCACATGCTTAGACATTTAATACATAAAATTACACCATTTACGTATCAAAATCCACTTCAAATCATTATTTAAACAATAATACAATTGCTGGCGGGCAAGTTATAAATTTTTGTATAAATTTACTTACATATATAAAGGTAAAGTTACAGCCTATATACGTCCACATACGGCAGCAGTCATATTATCTGATAGGGTATGTATGGTATGGAATGATTAGTCTCTGAGCTACCATGGTCCTACTTCATAATTATTAAAACATTACATGAATTTATTGTACACTCATACATAAAAGTTAAAGTAAAATATTATAATATATTAAGTTACTTTAAAGTTACACCAAGGCTGTCAACCTAGTTCCTTTTACATCTAGTTGTTAATACAGTTTGTTTAGTTTTGGATAAAAAAAAATTAGAAACTAGAAATAAAAGCACAAAAATAATTTAAAATAAAATTAAATATCGTTGTCTCCTTTTAATACAGCATCACAATATGATAGTATTACATTGGCTTTTCTTAAACTAGGTACCTATTTAGTGATAGATGTAAGTAGTTTAATATTTCGATGAATTGTATTTGATTTATTTCACAGCCAGTGATGTTGCAATTTTCAGATATTTTAGAAATAGGATATTTTCTTTGTACTGTATTATTATTATTTAAATAAATGGTAGTAATCTAATTTATTTTTGATTTTTAATGAAATGCAAATTTTTGATATATCGGTACAAACTATGTTGGACAAAAATATACATATGTTACGGCTAATGTTAGAGTAAATAATAAACTTAAGATTAGCCGGCTAAACTTAGGTTTAGGAAAGGCGTAACTTTATACTCGATCTCCATTTGTGTAACGGACTCTAGAGACCGTTATGCGGAGGTAGTGGAGCTGCACAGAGCACATGCACAGCATATGCACATGCACAGAAAATTTGCGTTAAATAGCAGCATCATGCTCTACGGGTGAGTCGAACTATTGCTGCAGCAACACTACAGCGTGGTTGTTAAGTTTAAGGTATGGAACGTCTGCACGGAAAACAAAAAAAAGTTTTTTTTTCTCAGCTTTGACGTCTAATTAAGTGGTCTATGTTCTCAGTTTTGTTTGTAGAATACCGGTAACAATTATACGGGCAAACATTCCACCTGATAGTAAGTGTCCAATACTCAATTAATAATATGCAGATGCGTTGCCACCCTTGAGGACTAAGATGGAATGCCTCGTTTCCAGTAAAAAGGGTCTCTGGTTCTCTACACTCATCATGCGAAACACAGTAGCATTGAACTGCTATTTATTTATTAAAAACTTAGCGGTTTAATGTATATTTATAAATTTACAAAACGTGGTTATTTGATAGTCCCAAACTTAAAGACTTAGTGATGAAAAAAAATCGGTTAGTCGCGGCGCCACACTGTCTGTGAAATTGGACATATGCGCGAACTAAAATGTAAAGTATGGAATTTCATGGCAAATACAAACATAGCATTGAAACGTGAGCAGGTTCGATTTCTGATTGCTGTTGGAATTAGTATTTGCAACTTCAGTACCTACTCACTGGGTACAGTGAAGGAAAATAACAAAAACTTGGTAAATCCGATTTTGCATGCCTTACCAAAATTGTGGTTCTATTCGTCAAAGAGTTTCAGTAGCAGTCACCGAAGTACTAATCCATCAACTCCGGGGGTAAGGTCTATTGATAACTAACAAAACGAGCCCTAACTCTACACACCTATTTAGTAGTAATCTACTTGTCGAGGAGTTCCGGTAGCATTCACTGAAGTACACCTTCAGGTCACTATCAAGTCCGGAGAAAAGGTCTCATCATAACTAACAAAACGAGACCAAACTCGGCACATCTAGTTTTACTCTTCGAGGAGTTCCAGTAGCATTCACCGAAGTACACCTTTAGGTCATTCTATCAAGTCCGGAGGTAAGGTGTCACATAAGGTGTATAACTAACAAAACGAGGCCAAACTCGGCACACCTAGTTCTACTCCTCCAGGAGTTCCAATTTATATATTCAATATGATTGTTAGATACGATTTCACGCGACAAAACGTTGAAATCTTAATTTTTAGACGCGCTTTGCGCTTAAGGCATGCAATTCACACATAAACTTCATGCCTGTTACTCAGAGGGGTAGGCAGTGTACATCATTATTAGCATCATCATTACAACCCTCTTCAAGCCCACTATTGAATATAGCCCTCCCCCCAAGGCCACAAAACACGATCCTGAGCCACCTGTATCGCTGACCAGGTCATTACTCCATCCAGTGCATTTCTCTTGCTAGAACGTGGCTGCCACTCAAGAACTTTTTTCCCCATCGGTCGTCGGTTCTTCGAGCTATATAGCGGACCCGTTGCCAGTTCGGTCCTTTAGTTTATAAGTTGTTATAAACCTGTTCACAACACTTCTCTTATCAAATATTTTATAAGTATATAATTTAAATATTTGCTTTTTATGACCACTTTAATCTAATACTCTTTCTACCACACCCAACTTTCACTTCTAAGTACTAACACAGAATCGTAAATTGCAATATCTACGCGTACGTGCTCTTTTTGACACATTCTGACTACCCACAATAGAATAAAGAGTATCATGTACCTGTATGTCCTGCATTTACTCTTCGTTCTTTAACCTTGTCATATATAGGTACCTACCATCCTTGCTAAACACACAATCAAAAGTTACAAACTTCATCAACTTTCTCAACCAATACTCCTATTCTTATTTCTCTTAGCTTATATTTTATTCCCTTTCAAAGACCACCATATTTCGTCTTACTTGCTATACTTTCATTCCCCTTTCTTTTGAAGATATGCATGTTCATTAATGTAAGGAAAATAACTATATGACCTATTATAAGTCCCATATATGTCGCAGTAAGATAGTTAAGGTCGCGATATACCTAGTCAGGTCATAAGTATTGTCACACAGTAAAAACTTTTCTTTTAGAATGCTGGCCACAAAAAAGTTTATTGAATTCGAATTTCGAATTGTTCATGAAAATAAAACTGTATACTTTTTAGAATTTTACTCATTTTTAAATATGGAGTGGACGCTTAAAGAAGACCGTGTTGCAGTTATTGCGTTGCATCGTTGCGGTTACGCGCCAATTCAAGTTTTTGACATACTGAAAAATTTGAATATAACCAAAAGATTCGTTTATCGTACCATCAAACGATACAATGAAGACTCTAATGTAGATGACAGGTCAAGAAGTGGTCGCCCTCGGTCTGTTAGGACTTCAGCAGTAATAAAAGCTGTGAAGGCGCGAATTCAAAGAAATCCCAAACGTAAGCAGAAACTGTTGGCCCTTCAGATGGGGTTAAGCAGAACCACGGTGAAAAGGGTGTTAAATGAAGACTTAGGGCTTCGGGCATATCGAAGAAAAACAGGACATCGTTTGAATGCTCGTCTAATGGACCTGAGACTGAAGAGATGCCGCGCTTTGTTGAAGCGGTACGCGGGAAAAAAATATCTGGAAATTCTTTTTTCGGATGAAAAAATTTTTACCGTAGAATAGAGCTACAACAAACAAAATGATAAGATGGACGCACACAGTAGTGAAGAAGCGAGCAACCGTATTCCGCGTGTCCAACGAGGTCATTTTCCATCCTCGCTCATGGTATGGTAGGGAGTTTCTTATTGGGGCTTAACAGAGGTACATTTTTGTGAGAAAGGTGTAAAAACGAATGCAGTTGTGTATCAAAATACAGTCCTGACGAACCTTCTGGAACCTGTTTCTCATACCATGTTCAATAACAGGCACTGGGTATTCCAACAAGATTCGGCGCCAGCTCATAGAGCGAAGAGCACACAAGACTGGCTGGCGGCGCGTGAAATCGACTTCATCCGGCACGAAGACTGGCCCTCCTCCAGTCCAGATTTGAATCCGTTAGATTACAAGATATGGCAACACTTGGAGGAAAAGGCGTGCTCAAAGCCTCATCCCAATTTGGAGTCACTCAAGACATCCTTGATTAAGGCAGCCGCCGATATTGACATGGACCTCGTTCGTGCTGCGATAGACGACTGGCCGCGCTGATTGAAGGCCTGTATTCAAAATCACGGAGGTCATTTTGAATAAACTTTAGTGTCATAAGAATCTATGTTTTGTTAAGTTCATTTTGGTATATAAATGGTTACATAATGAATAAACTTGTTTCAATTATTTTATATTAAACATGTGACAGAATTTATGACCTGACTAGGTAGTTACATTCTTAGGGATATAGCTATAAAACCTAATATAGTTAGGTATATGAAAGCAGTTCATAACTATCTTACTAGACTAATCTAGTGAAATTATTATAATTGTAAACTGAATGTAGAGGAAAAACAAATTTCGTCACATTCATAATGATATAAAATACATATAATATTGAAATTATTTGTTTTAATTTAAAAAAATCTAAAAGTATTAGGTCAAAAGTGGTCTAGACTAACAAATTACAAACAAACTACAATTAGGTATAATTATCTTACTACATTAGTCTAGTTGAGTAAGATAGTTATGAACCATTTAGTTGGCATATAACTATGATATGGTTTAGAGCTATATTCCTATGGATATAACTATATCATGGCTTTACCTATCTTACTGCGACATATTATATAAATATCATGTCTGTCTGTTAAATAAGACTTGCACTTAAAAAAAAAGATATCTATACAAATAAATAAAATTGAAGTGTATGTTTGTAATGTCAAAATAACAGCTTTTTACTAAATGCATATAAAAGTATATACGGTACTTATAACAAAAACACAATTTTTAAAATTTTTGTCTGTCTGTTTGTTCCGGATAATCTCCGAAACGGCTGGATCGATTTTGACGGGACTTGCACTGACAGATAGCTAATATTATAAGGAGTAACTTAGGCTACTTTTATTTTAGAAAAGGAATTAGGGTTTCGCGCAAAAATATTAAAACCCATAAAATCCAATCGTAATAAATTCCACGCGGGCGAACTAGCAGGGAACAGTTAGTAAATAATAGATAATAAATAAATTTTGAAGTTACAAAATGTTCCGATGTTTATACTATTAGTATTAAATCGTTTCGTATCGTTTTGGCAATATTTTAAATAAAAAAAGTAATTTAGATAAGCAGAGCATCATAAAAGATGGTGAATACTTAAGGGATGATGAAGCTGCTAAGGAATTTGCAGATTTTTTTGAATCTGTATACAGCAAGGATCCGCCGCGATTGGAAATACGCGCGGCGGCGACGGTAGCTGGTGCCACCTCTGCGACTGTCCATATAGATACTCTGAGTCATCAGGAGGTAAGAGAGGCGCTCGTTCATCTCCAGCCAAAACGGTCGTCCGGTCCGGATGGTATATCAGTTTTTCTTTTTAGGGAGTGCAGCAGAATACTGGCAGAATCGCTACATCATATTTTTAATATGTGCTTAAAACATGCAACATTCCCGGCGAGATAGAAGATCACGAGAGTCATTCCGGTTCCGAAAGGTAAGTCAGGTCCTGATGTAAGGCCGGCTTCACTAAACCTGTGGCTGTGCTGTCGACGGCAGCGAAAGTGTTCGAGTCAGCTATCCACCGACGGATGCAGTCACAAATAACCGCTCATCTCTCCGACGCGCAGCATGGGCTTAGGCTGGACCGCAGTACAACCACCAATTTGCAGGACTTTATGGCGCAGGTAATACCGGGGGTTGATGCTGGAGTACAAGTAGACATAGCCTACTTTGATTTTAAAAAGGCGTCCGATACGGTGGATCATGATATTTTATCAAAAAATTTGGCTCATGTCGGATGTACTCCGTATATGCTCCAGTTCTTCGTCAGCTACATGAAGGATCGACAGCAGTACGTGGATTACAATGGGTATGAATCAGGACTATACTATACAGGATCCGGTGTGAGCCAGGGCAGCAATTTGGGGCCTCTTGAATTTTTAATAATGATAAATAACTTACCAGAAGTCGTCAGTGATAGTACTTGAAGGAATTACACTTGACTGATGGTAAAAACTGACTAATCTTCTTCGTCAGCTTGAAATATGTTTTAATTGAAGCACGCTTCAAGATGTAGTCAATCTTGTCAGTGACACCTTTGACTCTGACATATGGCAGTACAGCAGGCACTCGCTCGACTGTGGCCGGCTTCACTCGTTCACTGTGACGTAGGCGCGGGACCCGAAGCTTATTGTCGTGCAAGACTTGCTTAACGCGTTGGAGCTCGGCGGCCAGGTGTTTACTGTCACAGATCCCTCGTGCTCTCTGAAACAAAGATTTACCCACGGTAGCTAACTGTGAAGGATGGTGATGAGAATCACTGTTTAAATATCTATCTGTATGAGTCTTTTTCTATACACACTGTGTATAGAAAAAATAGGCTCCGCAAGAAGAAAAGTACAGCCAAATGCTAGAATGTGTGCAAAACAAATTTATAAGGCATATGTACTTCAAAATATATGGGGTATTTCAGTTTTACCCTTTGATGTACCGTATATTGTTCGTGCTCGGGATGGTCCGGTACAATCAGCTCAGAGGGAGGCGGGAGTTTGCCATGGCTGCATACGTAGTGAAGTTGCTCCGTGGCACCGCGTGCAACCCGGAGGTGCTGCGCCACCTGCCCGGCTAGCATGGGCGGAGGATAATTTTATCCCCGAGGAAAGGAGAAAATGTTTATCCCCGCGCTTAGTTTTATCCACCCTTAGAGCATGGGCACACCGGTGGATATAATATCCACAGTAGATAAATTGAGAGATAGACTGACTTAGATAGATTTTTTTGTATGAATATAAACTTCAACCCACGTCCAATGAACTAGGATAAAATTGTCCCTTTTAAATGCCAAAAAAGCATAATTTTTTATCTTTCATTTGGCTCCATGCTACGGACGGGGGATATATGTCTACTCGTTATGTCAAACGGGGATCTACTTCTCCCCGTTTTACATAACAAGATAATTTTATCTCCTGTCAGTGGATATAATCGGGGGATAAAATTTTTGTCCCCCGCCCATGCTAGCTGGGCAGCAGCTGTGCGCACCAGACCGGACCGGACCGCTACGTGAGGAGGCGGCGCAGCCCGCCGCTGCTAGCGCTGCACGTGGCCAGGATCAATTTGCTTAGTAACTCACCTATAGTCCGAACAATCCTCGTAGTGAATAAAGTTCACAACAGGATTGATATATTTTCGAGTAATCTGAGTGAACTCGCTAAGGTACTTTTACACATAGTTTTAACGGAGACTTTTTTTACGTTGACGGAGTGAATGATTCAGAGGCCATAGCGAATATGTTCAAAGAACATTTGAGTGTAGAGTCTCCTCTCAGTTCTTCACAACAGATGGTCTATGCTGAGCCGAATCGAATAGAAACACCAATTAGATTTTCCGCTAAACAGGTCAGAGAGATAATCGGAAGTATGTCTAGGGGTAAGTCTCCGGGACATGACGGTCTCAGCATAGATCATCTGCAGTATGCTGAAGGTTGTCACCTTCCTCGCGTCCTCTCCATGCTTTATTCACTGTGCATAAGTCATGCTTATCTACCTAGAGATTTGATTAAAACGATAGTTGTACCAATAGTGAAGAATAAGACTGGAGACATTTCAGATAAAAGCAATTACAGGCCTATCTCTTTAGCAACAGTGACGGCAAAGGTGCTCGACAGGCTACTAAGCAATGAGTTAGAAAAAGTTCTTCAGATTTATGAAACACAGTTTGGTTTTAGGGACTTGGTGTTTTTGAATCCCTCGGTCAGTGCGCTCAGAAAGCTTCTGGGAATCTGTGAGGCTTGTGCGTGCGTGCGTTCGTGCGTGCGTGCGTGCGTGCGTGCGTGCGTGCGTACGTGCGTGCGTGCGTGCGTGCGAGCGTGCGTGCGTTCGTGCGTGCGTGCGGGCGTGCGTGCGTGCTTGCGTGCGTGCGTGTGTGCGTCCGTGCGTGCGTGCATGCGTGCGTGCGTGCGTGCGTGCGTGCGTGCGTGCGTGCGTGCGTGCGTGCGTGCGTGCGTGCGTGCGTGCGTGCGTGCGTGCGTGCGTGCGTGCGTGCGTGCGTGCGTGCGTGCGAGCGTGCGTGCGTGCGTGCGTGCGTGCGTGCGTGCGTGCGTGCGTGCGTGCGTGCGTGCTTGCGTGCGTGCGTGCGTGCGTTCGTGCGTGCGTGCGTGCGTGCGTGCGTGCGTGCGTGCGTGCGTGCGTGCTTGCGTGCGTGCGTGCGTGCGTGCGTGAGTGCGTGTGTGCGAGCGTGCGTGCGAGCGTGCGTGCGCGTGCGCGTGTGCGTGCGTGCGCGTGTGTGTGTGTGTGTGTGTGTGTGTGCGTGCGTATGTGTATGCGTGAATGCGTGCGTGCGTGCGTTGCATTTTACTTTCTCCGTCCACCTAGCTGTACTATTATTATTATTTTGTGATTTTTCTAATATCTATGATATGGATTTCATTTGTTATCCAAAATAAAGATTTATTATTATTATAGTTATGTAAGTTTGTTGTAATACATAGTATATTTAAGTAGATTAGTGACACTATCATAGTGGGTTTGTTTAGCTTGTAAGGATAGTTGTTAAGTGTGTGTGTGTGTGTGTGTGTGTGTGTGTGTGTGTGTGTGTAAATAAATAAATAAATTGAGCAAAATCCTGGTTAACGTTTATAGGCTACTACTTTTACTTTTCTTTTGCAAAAACGTCAAACTTAATAATTCTAAGATGACTGTCTATTTGGTAAAGATTATTATTGATGAAGTGTTCAATGCATACGATGGAAGGAGCAATTGTTTAAAAAGTGAACGAGTCCACTAGAAATCTGTATATTAGGCAAATATTAAATTTAACCCGTATCGTTATCTTTTCCATGTGAGACGACATACTGTACGTCCGCGCTCATCGCGGCAGTCGCGATACGGGAAACGGAGATGTTGACGCTACAAGAAAAACATACGGTCGATGAAAATTATAAACAGTTTATAGCAAACTTGTGCTTCTAAAATTGATCGGAATAATAATAATAATATGGTAAGCAAGTTTATATTTCACATATTTAGTATAGATGGCGCTGTTTACCCTTAATAAGTTCAAAAATGTAAACATTTTTGAATGATTAGTGGCCTATTCTGTTATGATTCTGTAAGTCAACTGCTTTATGATATGACTGCTCAATGTCTAAGGTATTAAAGCCTTGTATTGTTATTTTAAATAAGTAAAAAAAAAAAACGAGAAGTTTCTATCGACATATCGATTTTTTATGTATATAAGTAGGAAATATTTTTTTTAGGTAGGTTTTCTTTTTAGTACTTTTCTCTGAGATGATCACTGATTTCTCGGAAACGGCTAAACCGATTTATAAAATATGATGTTATATACGGAATGGTCCCATATAAAGAATAAAATTGTAACCTAAAAAATGTACCTATCTATTTAAACGACATTCTAGTTGTTACTTCGAACTCGAACTTGGGATATTCTTTTGACCACCAAAAAAATACACTTCTTAAAAATTTTATTTTTAGCTGAATACTTTTGAAAATATGCTTTAAATTGCATTTTGTCAGTTCATACTAGGTAGGTATGCACTTGCTGTTATTAGTTATTACAAACAAGAAGTGTTATGAATGTAACTGGATTTCATGCAACGTTGTTAACTTATTTATTAATAAATATACTCTTAGATAACCTTAAGGTTTATATAGTTCATTGATATAGTAAAGGTTGGACAGTCTGTCTAGGTTAGATATTTCAGATATTAAACAAAATATTTATTTTTCTTCATATTGTTTCTGAAATACTTCGAGCTAGTTTTAAACCAAATTAGGTACGTAGATTTAATTAATTCCATCCATTATAACCTACAAAAGTGCACATAAGTCTTCCCCGTAGATTGCCTCATAGATTTTGCCATAGTTGTCACCGCAGATTTTTATAATATTGAATATCAGGAAGATTCTGATGTCCCCCTTCTGTTTCAGTTTTTGTCGACACCCATGCGGCTATACGGGGTAGTAGATATTCTCACACCGTCGCTACACGGTAATTTACCTTCATTCGTACTTACTGCATCGTAATAATTATATCGGGATATCGGTTTATATTATTTTAGAGCTACCCGCTTAAAATACTAAATTGTACGAGTACGACCACCTAGTACTCTCCTATAACTATTTTATGATGTACGTAAGTAATCACCAACCATTAAAGGATGAGAATTGATGAGAAGTGACCTAGGACAACTTACAATAGATCATTCAACGAGTTTCAATCAATGTATTCAATACAAAATTGTCCTCATTTAATAGAGCCGAGTAATGTGTTTAACAATAAAATTTTGATTGTGTTACTGTAACCGTCTCTTCGTAACTTTTATCATGGGAGGTTTATTGCCATAGTTGCCACGCTTATCGAGAGGATAACTAGTACGAAACCTATCCAGAGTACGAAACCCGTCCAACTGCAGAGAGGTGTAAGACAGGGTGACGTTGTTTCCCCGAAACTCTTCACCGCTGCATTGGAAGACGTTTTCAAGCTACTGGACTGAAAGGATACGGTATTAACGTCAACGGCGAGTACATTACTCATCATCGATTTGCCGACGATATAGTCCTTATGGCAGAATCGCTGGAGAACCTAAGCACTATGCTCAATGACCTCAATAGTGCCTCCCAACGGATAGGTCTTAAGATGAACATGGACAAAACAAAGATCACGTTTAACGTCCATGTCACACCTATGCCGGTAGTCGTTGGGAACACTCAGCTCGAAGTTGTTGACGAATATGTTTACCTGGGACAAATAGTCCGACTATGGAAGTCCAACTTCGACCGAGTGGTCAATCGACTGATTCAACTCGGCTGGGCAGCGTTCGGGAAATTACGACACATCTTTTTATCAGATATACCTCAAAACTTGAAGTCTAGAGTGTAAAACCAGTGCGTGTTGTCAGTGATGACCTATGGATCTTAGACGTGGTCCTTCTCTGCTGGCCGTATGAGGAAGCTCAAGATTGCTCAGCGAGATTTGGAGAGGGCTATGCTCGTGGTTTCCCTGCATGATAAACTTGGAATGAGATTATCCGCAGTAGAATCAGAGTGGCCGACATAGCCCAACGGATTAGTAAGCTGAACTGGCAATGGACCGGGCATATAGCTCGAAGAACCGACAACCGACGGGGAAAAAAGGTCCACGAGTGGCAGCCTCGTATTGGTAGACGAAGTGTGGGGCGTCCCCTCAACTAGATGGAGTGACGAAGTCGATGGATGCAGGTGGCTCAGGACCGTGGTTTGTGGCATTCCTTCGGGGATAGGCCTCCCAGTTAGTAGCTCAGTAGTGGACTTGTGAAGGGCTGTAATGATGATGATGATGATGATGATACTGTAACCTACATTTGAAGTTTTTAAATAGTAGTTATCATAATATTATGCTGTGTACTCGTAGTGTGGATGTGGTGTTTTAAGAAATTCTATCAATCCATATCATTCCGCGGGTGTCTTAAAAGGCGACTTGTGGAAATGCCAGTTTCTTTTTATTTATTTTTTACTTGTTATTAGCCAGTGCTTGACCACAATCCCACCAGGTGGCAAGTGATGATGAATCAACCAGAATACCCCAGATGGTAAATCGCACTGTCTTATCATAACCAAATCCTATTCACTCTTGCCTTGAAAATGCCCATATTGTATTCGGACGGAAAGACAGACGCCGGCAAATTATTTCACTCCCTTGCTGTACGCATTACAAAAGACGAAGCAAACCATTGGGTTCTAATGCGTGTAATATCGACAACAAAGGGCTGAAGACCCGCCAACCGCCTGGTTGTCCGATGGTGGAAAGGAGAGGGAGGAAAAAGCGTGTGATTCCTGCGCACACTCATCGAAATGCATCCTATAGAATACCGAGAAACTGGCTACTATGCGCCTGTGCTCGAGGCTGACAAGTTTCGTTACAACCAAATCAAGATTATCTATGATCCTTTTAAATTTGGGTAGTATTCTAGTCCTGAAATTACATTAACTTGAACATACATTTTATTGTTTAAACGATATTTAAAACTATAATACAGTCTGATACTAATATAATGCATAAAGTGTGCAAAATCGGTTGATTGCGGTTGATGGTGGCGTACAGATAGATCATGCCGTTCTGAATTAAGTAGCACATGAGATATTTTAACCACAAGAAAATATTTTTTTTTTTATATAATTACCTGTGCCTTACGATTTCGCTCGCGTGGAATTTGTTACGATTAGATTTTATGGGTTTTAATTTCTTTTTTGGGCGGAATTTTAATAATTTTTCTAAAATAAATGTAGCCTAAGTTACTCCTTATATCATTAGCTATCTGCCAGTGTAAGTCCCGTCAAAATCGGTCCAGCCGTTTCGGAGATAAGCCGGAACAAACAGACAGACAGACAAAAATTTAAAAAATTGTGTTTTTGTTATAAGTACCGTATATCCTTTCATATGCATTTAGTAAAAAGCTGTTATTTTGACACTACAGACACTTCAATTTTATTTATTAGTATAAATAAGGGCAACAAACGAGCACACAGTCCACCTGATGGTAAATGGATACTGCGGCCCATAGAAATCTACATTTATCCTCGATTAAGAATCGAAATGAAGACTTGTTGTTACCCCAGAGGACTAGGATGGAGTGCGTCATATCCAGTAAAATGGGTCTCAGGTTCTCTACACTCGCCATACGAAACACAGCAGCAATTTTACGCTAGTAATCTGTGAAAGCGTGGTCCTTCCCGCCGGCGTATTACGTATCTTGCAGAAGGCTGCGATAGCAAAATTAACACAATAATTGCTGATAAATCGCAAATTCGTATCGACCCATTCGTGCCACAACTGTAATAAAACGTGCCAAAGTTGCAGCATGGCTTAACCATAAAAGCCACCTTAGGTTAATATACATGAAGGTGTTTTTTTTCGGCAGAAGCTAATAAAGTTATAAAAAAAGTCAAACTTTACACACTGAATGTTTTGTACGGAAAATTTCGGGAATCAAGGAAGTGACAACATTACTATTTAAAAATGTATTTATTGCTTTTCGAAGTATTCTCTGCGAAATTTGACACATTTTTCCATACGATGGAACCAATCATTGAAGCAACCATTCCATTCGGAAGTTGGGGTCTCCAAAATGGCCGTTTTGTAGGCGTCCACAGCTTCTTCAGGTGATGAAAATCTCTGTCCACGTAATTTATTCTTTATTTTAGGGAAAGTATAGAAATTATTAGGGCTTAGGTCGGGGCTGTACGGCGGATGGTCTAATAATTCTATGTTTTCTTGATCTAAAAACTCTTTTGTTCTGTGTGGGATGTGAGAACTCGCATTGTGGTGATGGAGGATGATGCGGCGGTTACAGTTCTCTTTACGGAGTTCAGAAACGACCTGTGGCAAACAAATGCTAGCATACCATTCTGCATTAACCGTTCTTTGTCCCTCAAGAGGAATAGTCGTAACATGGCCGGTTTTGGAGACAAACGTGGCCACCATTTTTTTTGCAACACTCCGTGAACGAACAATTTTTGTTGGCTTTAACTCATTTTCGAACACCCAAGCTCATGACTTGTTTTTTGTTTCGGGTTCGTACGCGTTTATCCAGGATTCGTCACCTGATACGATGTTGTATACAGCATTTGAGGATCCTGCGAGGAATCTTTCGAGAGTTCTGACGCACCAAGTAACGCGAGCCGCTTTTTGCTCTTCACAGAGCGAATGCGGTAAACATCGGGAAAACAACTTTTTAACACCTAATTGTTCATGCAAGATTATTTGTATTTGACTCATGCCAATGTCTGAAGTTGCCTGAATTTTGCGGTATGTCACATGTCGATCTTCTTCAATCAGCTTACGCACAGCATCGACGTTTTCTAGGGTGACTGCAGTTTTTGGACGACCTTGACGGGGATCATCACTGAGCTTGACACGTCCACGTTGAAATTCAGCAAACCAGCGATAAATTGTGGTTTTGGGTGGGGCTTCATCACCAAATGCAGAAACCATTCGGTCAACACACTGTCTTTGTGTTAAACCACTTCGAAAGTCATAATAAATCATCGCTCTTGAATTTTCTTGAGTCAATTCCATTTTCTCAACGACTAAATAAGTTTGACAAAACCTTGTGACAAGACCGAGAATCTTTTTTTAAATAAATAAATGGTATTCGATTTTTAAAACCAAGGAGTTTTCAAATAAAAATATTTTAATATGACAGGAACAGTGGAAATATTCCATTCCCGATACTTTTAGTGCAGCCTATGTATCAGTATACAATAGTTTTAGTTTTTTTAATTCAGAGAGTTACGTGTAAATAAATGTTTGTGAAAGAAGCGACGAAGGTGTGTCAGGATAGCGCCAAACTGCCAAATGGAAGTCTGTAGTCCACAGAGTACCTTTGTATAAGCTGCAATCTACGCCAGTCTCTGTGGAGTGACGAGGTACTGTTTTGTTTAGGTTATGAAATGGAGATCTTCTGGTCACCGAGGTAATTCTATAAGTGTTTTTTTTTTAGTATAAAACTCTCAAAACATTGCCACAAAGCACGGTCCTGAGCCACCTGCATCCATCGACTTCCTGCATGTCTTACCAAGTCGTCACTCCATCTAATGGGGGGACGCCCTACACTTCGTCCGCCGGTACGAGGCTGCCACTCGGGAACCTTTTTTCCCTATAGGTAGTCGGTTCTTCGAACTATATGGCCGTTCCGTTGCCACTTCAGGTTACTAATCCTTTGGGCTATGTCGGTAACTGGTTCTACTGCGGATATCCTCATTTTTAAGTTTACCACGCAGAGAAACCCCGAGTATAGCCCTCTCCATAGCTCGTTGAGCGACCTTGAGCTTATTCATACGGCCAGCAGTTAAGGACCACGTTTTAGTTCCATAGGTCATCACTGGCAACACGCACTGATTTTACAGTCTAGTTTTTAAGTTTTGAGGTATGCCTGACGAGAAGATATGCCGTAATTTCCCGAACGCTGCCCAGCCGAGTTGAATCCGTCGATTGACCTCTCGGTCGAAGTTAGACTTACCTAGTAGTAGAGGTCAACATACTCGTCAACAACTTCGAGCTTAGTGTCCCCAACAACTACCGGCATAGGTGTGACATGGACGTTACACATAACTTTTGTTCATATTTTTTTCCATGTTCATATTAAGACCTATTCGTTGGGAGACACTATTTAGGTCATTGAGCATAGTGCTTAGATCCTCCAGCGATTCTGCCATAAGGACTATATCGTCGACAAATCGAAAGTGAGTGATGTACTCGCCATTGACGTTAATACCGTATCCTTTCCAGTCCAGTAGCTTGAAAATGTCTTCCAATGCAGCGGTGAAGAGTTTCGGGGAAACAACGTCACCCTGTCGTACACCTCTCTGTAGTTGGATAGTTTTCGTACTCTGGTTCTGTACTCGGATAGCGATCGTAGCCCTACTGTACAAACACTTCAGCACTTCGATATATCGACTGTCAATTTGGCACCGCTTCAGGGACTCTGCAGCACCGCCCAAATTTCATCGGAATCAAAGGCTTTCCCATAGTCCACATACGCAAGCCATAGAAGGTAGATTATTAGGTGTATGTAAATGACAATATCTTAAAACTACTCAGTATCGAAATTCGATATCGAAAGGTGTTTACAAAGTTATTGGTGAAACAGTTCCAGGAACGTTGTATATTCGTAAAAATCCTATGATTTTAGCAACTGCTATAGGAGTTAGCAGACGTTTAGATTATACCTCTTTCTTTGGCGAAGCCGACTACTCTGAATGTCGTTTGTACAGAACTTAGCCCCCTTTTCACATTAATGTTTTAATTAGCTTTAATTATTCTTACGATATTAGTTGCAGAATTAGAATATTATTTGTACTTATCTTCTGAGCCTTGGTATCTTGGTGAAGCGGAATTTGATATCTATAAGTAGCAATGAAATTGTTGACAACAATTTTAAGTGCTGATTTAATACGTACTCTCAATGTAAGATATTAGAAAGAATTCAGGACATGTGTGAGGTGGACCAACTGCCCTACAAGTCGAGGTAGAGTCATGCAGCAGCTATATGGCAGTAGCACGTATTGGAATCAACCAGAATATCACCTCGAATACCCGCCTGCCAACCAAGCTGAAATAGCAGCTTAATGTTTATTGTTTTTCGTATGGATGAGTGTAGAGAACCGGAGACCCTTTTTACTGGAAATGAGCCATTCCATCTTAGTCAAGAGGATAACGCATCTGTATTTTGATTATTAATCGAGAATAGATGTAGATGGGACACAGCATCTATTTATTATTAGGTGGTCTGGGCTTGTTTGTCACCCTAATCCAAAATACTTTAAAGTAAAACGAAGCCTGTGCCCAGCAATGGAATGTATATATGCTTGTTACTTTACTTTTACTTTATTCCTTTTTTTATAGGATAGGGTGACAAACGAGCACACAGTCCACCTGATGGTAAGTGGTTGCTGTGACCCATAGACATCTACATTTATCCTCAAAAAAGAATCAAAATGCAGATGCGTCGTCACTCGGGAGGACTAAGATAGAATGCCTCTTTTCCAGTAAAATGGGTAGTGCACAGCAGTGTCAAGCTGCCATTTTACGCTGGTATTCTGTGAGAGCGTGGTCCTTCCAAGGTCGAGCCGATCCATTCGTGCTACTACTATAATATATTAGTATTAGTATTAGCTGCAGCATGGCTCTACCACGTATAAAAAACTAAGCTTCTAAGCTTAATATTACGACAGATTTAAGTACAGAGGTACCGTTTCGTAATCGAATATACTTATTTGTCAAGCCTTTTATAGCAAAATTTTAGATAATCAATGCTATTTCACTTTTGATTAGTAGTACCTAAAATTTAGGTTCGTTTAAACATAATACTCAAAGTGTTAATGTATCAGTACAACACGTTATAAAATGTACGTTATACGCAAACAAATAAAGTTGTTACGATTTCTAAACGGTGAACGATCTGAATTGGGAATTTATTATTCGAAGATATTTATTAATAGTTTTCATTATCTCCACTAAGAGGGTAAATAATGTTCATTTCATTATACTTTGTTCCGTTGATAAGAATACTTGTCTCCTGTCCATTGTTTAACTGCTACACTTTCCACCATTTTGTGATCACGTTTCCGCCATTTTAGAAAAGTTTCGAATTTTCTTTTATTTGCATTTTTTAAATATTTTTAATTTTTGTTCTTACTGCGTGTTTGTTATGTGATAGTGAAAAAGTGTCATAAATAAGTGTTGGTAAAATCGGCATTCATAAAAACAAAGAATACAATGATTAAGCAACTGAGTAAACATTCTGTGCATGAGCATTTATTGCAACAGGAAAGACTGCTCTCTGAATCTAAAAATAAAACTAAACTTAATTCTACTACATCTATCACTAGAAATGGAAAAATATTTTCTCAGGTATGAGTGTTATTTACTATATTTTTATAGGGTATTAAGGTTAATTTAAAATTTTTAATAATTGTTTGCCTTGCACTCATTTGTCAACTGTAATAATTATTAATAATTACTCATTGACGTATAATATTACGTAGTACATATTACTGTTAAATATTAATTGGTTATACAATCTTAGAGTAAGGGTTATTTGGCAGCTATCTAAGTGTCTAGTGTTAAAAGGTAGTTATTACACACGATGATATTGTATTATTTCATCTCATAATTCCATTTTTTAATTTCATTTATAATTTCAAACTCAAAGGCTAAGCACTCGCCGCAAATTTTATAGAACGCAAGCAACCCGGATATATATTTTCGCCGGTACCGATAAAACTGTTAATGGCCATTTTAAACACTAATTTACCACGTGCTTGGTGGTAATGGAGAATATTGCGAGGAAATCTGCATTTCTAAGAAATATATATTCTATTTCTCATCGTATTTTATTTCAAAAAAATGTAATTAACATTTTTACGATAGTTGCGAATGTGATAAGCGATAGGTAGTTCGAGAGTAGATTCGTTCTTTTGTGGCTTATAGCTATATCAATTTATAAATTCCTTTCAATATTTAATATATCATATTATTTACAGTAAGAATATTTCATATGTATGGAAATATCTAAAAAAAAATTATAATTACCCATGAGTGGTTTTTAAGACCTTCTTGAGTTTGTCCATTGAAAAATATTACAAAAATTTTAGAACTTTGGTCTGTGTCAGTTCTATCTGTCCATATTACATACATACTATTTAGTACTTCTTTATAAGCTTAACCACATAATAAATAATGGCTTAACTAAGTGCAAATATATATAACACACAAGCGAAGTTACGAGCATTCGGTAGTCTCATGGCCGACACACACCACACGGTCAGTTAAACTGATCAGTTGAACTGACGTACATCCAAATACTGACCAGGAGTGTGAAACCTTAATTTGAAATTTGTATTGAGTGGGGAAATCGTTTTGGCTTACACCCGTTTTAACTGATCAGTTTAACAGACTGTGTGTGTCAGCCATAACATACCTAGGTATTCTCGCCTTGCACCACAGGAACTATTTACCTTACTACAAGATATTTAATAAGCCTTTTAAATACGTTGATTACAATCAACATGAACTTATTAAACAGCAACTAAACACAAAAGTTTCTAGTTCAAATCGTTCGGTAATATCTAAATACAATTTTAATGTTGAAATAAATTATACTTTTACAAATTTTATTTTAGGAAGACTTATAATAGGTATGATCGAATTTTTTTATATATAACTTAACAACATCGGACTGTGACGTTAGATAACTTCAGGAACTTCAGTAGTTTACGTCGATATTTATTAAGAAATTAAAATATTTTAAGTACGATTTTGTAGTGTCTAATACACGATACGAACAGTTAAAATGTACCTACGTTAGACACCATAAATAGATATTAAATATTTATGACTTGTACTATCCATTAAAGACGCAACTCTGGAATTTTGTTTGTTTTTTTATTCTATTTCAAATTATTTTTCTTCTCCATCTCATCTTCAGGACCAATTTCAATTCCTATTCTCAAATCAATATTGCTTTCTTCGATCTTTAACAAATCTAAATAATACAATAATTCAATACGTCACCGGCTTTTTACGCAAATTATTTACTGTTCAGGCTGCACTACTCTGGAACTCTTTGTACGAAGACATCAGGAAAGCACCAAAAAAAAAATTGCCTTAAATAGTCAAAAAAGACAACTTTTTGAAGACAGCTGCATCAATATTTTTTCGAACTATATTATGGATTTATTTACTTTTGTTATAAGTACGTTATGTATTATTTGTAGTTATTTGAATGTATTTCACATTATGTTCGTGTATTTAATGTAGGATTTTATAATGTAATTATACAATATCCATTTACAGTATTAATTTATACATATATATTATACATATTAATTAAACAATATTATGTTATTAAATATCGTATATTAACCCTTTCGCTGCCCCATGCGCTACATAAAGGTCATTGCTATTGTCTTACTATTCTGTCTGAAAACCGGACAGTGAAAGTGTTAATTTGTCGATATTAATTTTTATATTTTTTAAACTAACTTTACTATATATTTATATTATATCAATAAAGAAAAAACAAGTGGAAGTGGACTATGCTCCATAGACACTCACCTATTTCAGTTGCGTTGTATGTACAGACTAAGACGTGATTCCCTTTACCTAAAACAGCAGCATTATGCTGATAGGTTTCGTGCTAGTATTTTGTATACAAGCATAATTCTTTTTTGATCGAATAACTTCAACTATTTTATTACAGACTGGTTCATTATTTCGCTATCTGTACCACAGTCTCCGATAGCCGTGATCGTCTAGTGGTTAGGACCCTACGTTGTGGCCGTAGTAACCCAGGTTCGAATCCTGGTCACGGCAGCTTACAGCTGTCGCGGCGGAGATCTTTTTTCTATCTATGAATTTTTATTTATTTTAAATTTTACTTAAGAAAAAAATTATCATTATTTTATTTACATATATAAAATTTGTAAAAAATTAAAATGCATTATTAATATATTTTTAGTTAAGTTTCAAATATTAAAAATTTTGTGATATTTTATTAAAACATAAATCCCTGAGTGTTAAAACTATTTTCTGATGTGTAAATTTTAATTTAATTTTTAAATAAAAACTGTTTTGTATCCGTTACTGACAACGTCTTTTACGTATTAATAAAATAAAGTCACAAATGTGTTATCGTTTCGTTGATAACAGGCGATAATACACAAACGTAAATATAGCTACTATCTACGTTTGTGTAACATTAATATCAAAATACTCGCATAGCGAGAACAGTGAACACCTAGGAATGTACGTAGAATGTACATACAATAAGTAGGTACATGTGTTTTATACCGATGATATTTAAAAGACGAATAATGTCATAAAGGTGCAAGGTTAAACGCGCAGTTTAGACACAGAATAAATAATAGGTTTAGGGCACATCGTGTACGAACAGTGAAATATTAGTGTTTTTTTTTTCTTTCCGTACCGCAGATTAATTTGATAGTAATAAGTGACGCACGAGGCGCTTGTGATGACAGTTGTGTTGTGAGTATAACGAACGACAAATATGTTTCCATGCGATAAACCAAACTGATTTATGAATGTTCGCGGAAGAAGCAATGGCAGCTCAGAGGAATGGACGTTTGATAGTGAGTCAATAAGATATTATAGCCTCCTTGGGCCTTAATTGAGTCCAGAGTTGTCAACATCTTTTCATATTATGCTCGATAAGAAGATTGATTTTATACTCAAAGGCTATTGATTTGATACTCATAGGCAATTGTCAATATTTCCATTTTTATAAAAAAAAATTATAAACTCGTATAAAATATTGATTAACAATGTTTATTTTAAAAGGGCTTATAGGGTTATGGGGTAGTGGATATTCTAACACCGTCACTGCTCGGTTTACTTCACAGTTACTTTGCTTACGTTTAACAGAGGATTGTTTACAACCAGATGGATGATGACGACGTAAAATAATGTTTTATTCTATTTAATTGTAGTGCTGACAGTGGGAATTACTGAAAAGATCTCATAATATACGAGAGATGGATATTGTGTGAGTATGTTGGTTCTGGCAAATACCCCTATATGAATGATGCATCTGTCACTATCTAGCAGTGGAAATTACGACCTGTGGACCGTTTTTGCGAAGCTTTTAATTTATGTGAATTTTATAATTTTTGTACCAACCATATTTTAACTATATTAAAAAAGTCGAATTATCAATGTATAAAAATCGGTGTAGTTATATTGTATTTTATAAGCAAATTAAGAAAAAGTTACTTTTTAAGCTGTCTTTTTAACACTGAGACTGAGACAGTATCAGTACTGCGTCTATTATAGCACTACCAATTCTTTAATAGTATGTATAGGTTGCATAGATTGGTTCGACAATGCGTGGCAATAAATAGATAAGTAGTTTGTTTTCGGGCACCATTTCCGACGACTCACATCTTATCTGATATTAGTGATACATATCACCATTAGATGATAACTCTGAGACTAAAATGTTATCTATAGCTAGTATTTCAGTTGTTATAAAGTTTTGTACCGTCCACTTTTCAGTATTGTTTTCTTTTTAAAACTTATTTATTTACACATAACAAATAAACACAAATTTATAATCATTTATGTCTTAACTATAGTATATCTAATGACGATTATTTCTCTCTGCAGAAATAACAAAAACTGTTATTTTTAAATTACATGTTAAAAGATTTATTGTATGCAATAAAATTTTTCTTCACGCTCAACACACTTATTGAAGTGTAAGCTTACTATGTCGTGTAATTTCTTGACTTTTTTGCTATTTTTTTTGTGTAGGCGCTGATAACGCACGATACCTTTACATAATACTTTGAGAAGTCGGTGCTAAAATATTGTGTATAGAAGTATTAAAGCCCCCCCCCCCCCTCCTCCCGTAGCTCTAATTTTTTGATCCTTTTGATTGGACTAAGGAATATTAAAAGTTCGAATATCGTCTAAATATTTACATTAAAAAGTTCTTCGCTATTTTTCAGTATATTTTTATATTTTGAAGAAACATGAAAGCAGAATAAATGCAGTTGAGATGAGAGCATTAAGAAGTATGATAGGAGTTAAATTGAGTGACAGGATAAGAAATAGTGAGATAAGGAAACGTTGTGGTCTGAAAGAAGATGTAGTGACAAAAATTGAGAAAGGTATGCTGAGATGGTTTGGCCATGTCGAGAGAATGAGTGAAGAACGATTGACGAAAAAAGTGTATAAGGCGAGTGTGAATGAAAGTGTTGGAAGGGGTAGACCTAGGCGGATATTTCTAGACCAAATCAGGGACGTCTTGAAAAAAGGCCAGGTCAAGAGTACCCTAAACCGTAGAGCATGTATGAAGGGAATAATGAAAGTGGACGAAGCAAAACAAGTATGTAAGGATCGTAGCAAGTGGATAGAAGTGGTCTCTGCCTACCCCTACGGGAAAGAGGCGTGATTATATGTATGTATGTATGTATTTTTCCACTTTTTAGAGGGTGAGATTTTTTCCAGATATTTATGGATGCCTACCTCTGAAGTATAACCTATTTAATACATAACTTAAATTAAAAATTAAAAAAAAAAACTCAAAACAAAATGTTTAAACGACCGAACAGATTTTCTTGAAATATATCTAAGAACACTCTCGATTAAGACACCTTTCAAAGAAAAAAAAAACTTAGTAAAAATCGGTTCATCCGTTCAGGAGATATGATGCCACAGGCAGACACACTACAAACTTATAACGTCCCTCTGTTTTCGTCTGTGGTTAAAACGTCAATTAAATCGGCCAACAATCGGTAAACATCACAATTGAAAAAGCTCAAATTGATATCATCCCCCTTTTTTAAGTCGACTAAAAAGCAAAATATTACTTCGTCTACATATCACAATCACAAAGTAATATTTTAATTACGTAATTAGTGGGGTAGGTAATGTGTGTAGGCTCTACTCTACGTTCTACGTCCAGAAATAGGATGTGGTTGATTGCAATCTATACAAATAAATAAAATTGACAGTCCAATTTTATTTATTTGTATATAATAATGTCAAAATGACAGCTTTTAACTAAGGATATATATACGGTATTTATAACAAAAACACAATTTTTAAATTTTTTGTCTGTCTGTCTGTCTGTTTGTTCCATGTTATAAGGAGTAACTTAGGCTACTTTTATTTTAGAAATGGAGTTAGGGTTCCGCGCAAAAAATTAAAAACCATAAAATCCAATCGTGATAAATTCCACGCGGGCAAAGTCGCGGGGAACAGCTAGTTATTAATAAAAAAAATTATAGTATAAGGGTGACAAAGAAGTACACAGTCCATAATATGATGGTAAGTGGATACTGTGGCCCGTTGACATTTTACGCTGCTATTCTGTTTGACCATGCTTGATCCCCAGTCGAGCCGACCTATTAGTGCTGCTGCCATCATAATATAGGTGCAGCGTAAAAATCGTAATAGGGAATATGTAAATTAATCCATACCATCGAATTACTTTGCACGTGGCGAAGAAATTATATATAAATGTTTTGAACAGCGGAGAGGAATAATAATTAAAACTCAAATTACAAATGTCGGTTCGATGATCTGGCCCAAATTACTTCCGTAATGAAAAAAAAAATCAACCAGTCAACCGAAACTTAGAAATTTGATATCTGTACATACTAGTAGCAGTTTGACTTGACGATTTCAACAATTGTGTCTTTAAATATTTCCGTTCACTCTAAATTTTCGGCCCTTTAAGGCCTGGTACATATTTTATCATCTGACGTATCCTCTATACACGTGGCGTATCTTAAGGATGGACGCCCATTACGACCATACCGTATCCGTCTCGTATTGAGAAACGATTCCATGTTACACCATATCATATGAGGACGTTATAATTTTTCCTCCGATCCTCGTATCTTTTCTACGTCGAAACTTTGCAAGACCACATAACGGCGTGTAATATCCCCATTGATGATCGGGAAAATATTGACAAGAGATGGAACGCGGCGTATCGGTCACATCGTTTTAGAGTGATACAATGTTAAAACAACGGTGTATCACATGATACGCGTCCAAACTATACAGCGATATAATATATATCTGTGCTACGCGTCGGAGATACGATACACCTTGATGATCATATGTGGACCCGGCCTAATGCTGCGTAGATGTCAATTTCCGATAGATATATCTATCTAGCCGCATGTGACCTTAATACAGCAGGGGGCAACGACTTCGTTGTTACGGTTATCGTTTTTAATTTTATTGGTATATTTAACAATAATTACCTTGAGTTAAAACACAATATTGTATCTTTATTATTATAATTAACTATCTTATTATTTAATTTTTAATGTAGTTATGGCCAAATACTCAAACACTACTACTCAATTTAACACTTTCACTGTCCGGATTTCAGACACAATAGTAAGACAATAGCAATGACCTATATGTAGTGCACGGGACAACGAAATGGTTAAAGATATCGTTAAGTCTTGTGTCACAGTCACTTCAACTTAAAGTGATAGAGACAGCACGAGACTAAAGACATCTTAAAATTGAGTAGCGCTTGAGTATTTAGGGATTAGTATATTATAGGGTTTTCTATGCAATGAAGACCTAAAATGTTGGGCGGCGGCGGTCACCATACATAAGGTGTTCCGTGTGTGTTTGCCCATCCATTCATAAAAGCTTATTAAAGTCTGATGCTGGCCTCCACAGGGGAAATTTTGCCATTTGCCACGGTTGGCAGGAGGGTTGGCAACCGCAGTTTTTATTATTTTGAGTTGTTATCAGGAAGATGCTGCTGACACTTTCCTGTTTCAGTTTCCCCCCACTATTCTATAAAAAACTGCTTTTTCACGGAACTACTAAATGTTTACTGCAGCTTCTGCGTTAAATCTCAATGATGAAGACAGGCTACCTGTAATAAAAAATAAGTAAGATACGTACTACAGGCTATCTATAATAAATAATAAGTTCTATACTATAGACCCTTTTTACTGGAAAAGAGGCATTCCATCTTAGTCCTCACGGGTGACAACTCATCTGCATTTTGATTCGCAAACGAGGATAGATGTAGATGTCTATGGGCAACAGCAACCATTTACCATCAGGTGGTGATGTGCTCGTTGGTCACCCTATGCTATAAAAAATACGTAATTTGTTATATTGTTATTTTTCATGTAAATGAATTCACCACTACTGAACCTATAGCTACTTATAAGTAAATTATAGATTCACATATAATCTGAGCCTATACAGTCGCAATGATTTTGTAAGCATTATTCTAAAGAAATAATGTTTAAAGGAATTAGATTATATTATATTTATATACTTGTTATACTCATTTTATATAAAAACCTCAGTAAGCGTATTATGGGGCACCGGTAGGTACCGGTTTGTTATGTTGTTATCTTTAAATTTTTCTACTTACCAATAGGTCCTCAATTTTAAATACAAAAAACTGGCTAAATACGTGTCGGGTCACGCACAATGTAGAGGTAGGGTTCCGTAGTTGCCCGTTACAATATGTGGGCATTCTTGATAATGAACATAATAAATGAATCATTCATATCATCAGTCTCATTATTACAAAATTTTTCGTGCAATTGTATTAAAAAATTAAATACTTACTAATATTATTTCTAGAATTCCTATCTACAATTAATCGAAGTAGGTTATATTAACAGGATGTTTATTAAAACTAAAACCACATAAATATTTTTTAATAATCGTTAAGAAAGTGATGATAATGTCACCTCCATGTCGTGTTTCTCCTACCGTTTCAACCATACATTCTCTTCCGGTCTTAAGCAGACGATCGCGTTCTGTCTGAGGCCGCATATCGTCATCTTACAGAGACTCATCTCTATCTGAGTTAGAAAATTACTTGCTTAGAATACTTGATTCACCAAGTAATTGTAGTATTACATCATACGAATTAGCTGTGCAAAATGTGATAGAGATATACACGAAATGTCATCGTTGAAGAATCTCTTCCTAGCTCATGACATCCCACATAGAGTGCCAGAAAATACTGTGATAATAACTGAAGAATCTCTTTCTGGCCCTAGTCATGATATCCCACATGGATTACCAGAAAACACTGTGATAGTAACTGAAAAATACAACACATATGACAGATCTGAAATAACAGATGTAACTTCTTAACGGGAATTGATATAAGGCAACCGGGCTGTGATTAAATTTGTCTGCAAAAATACAGAAATATTTTACATTGGTCAAATTGTCACTGTACTGGATCTCAACTGGGATAGGACCACGCTTACACAGAATACCAATGTAAAATAGCAGCTTAATGCTGCTGTGTTTCTTATAGTGAGTGTAGAGAACCGAAGACTCTTTTTACTGGAAACGAGACATTACATCTTAGTCCTCAGGGGTGTTAACGCATCAGCATTTTGATTCTTAATTGAGTATTAATGTAGATGTCTATGTGCCACAGTATCCACTTACCATCGGGGGAATTGTGTGCTCGTTTGACAACCTTCTTCTATAAAAAATACTATTTGATCAAGTTACTTTATCACCACCACATTGCAGTCGAAAAAATGTAAAAAAATATTATACCTTCATTCCCTCATCTTCGCTAAGATTATTCTAATGAATAAGATTCTTTGCTGGGTTTGAATTTTCTAAAGATGATTAAGTTGTTACTACTTTTTATTATTCTTTTATGGTTTCTCATTTATAATAATTTAAAAAGTCTCTTAAAAAGTACTTTATTTCGTGAGAGTTTTGCACAGTTATATGCTAACTAAATAATATTGATTAATAATAATTTAATTACTATTAAAATGTTGCCTGATGTGCCAGTGTCCAGTGCGCAAAGCACTCCTTTCCTTAGATGTCAACAAGTCAAGTGGGCCTGAAGCTTCCTTTGTAATGTAAACGTAAGCTCCCGAGCTGGCACCGGTCCTAACGCGTCTTTTCCAATACTCCTGTTCTCTAGGCGTAGCCCCGAATTCATGGAAGCCAACTTTAGTGCACCCGATCCCAAGGAAACGCGACCGCTCAGACCCATCCAACTACAGGCCTATTGCCACCAGCTGAATAATGCCAGTACGGTTTCTGTCGGGTTCGCTCAGCTGTCAACTGGTGATTTTCTTGTTTACCTAACACACTGATGGGCGCAGAGTACAAGGGGAGGCATTGAGGAGGACATAGCGAAGGCCTTCGGTCGGTTTTGCCACAAAGCGCTTCTTTCGAAGCTTCCTTCTAATGGGCTTCCCAAGAAATGCAATTGGATCACCAGTTTTCTCTTTGATCGGAGCATTAAGGTCGTAATCGTCGGTGTATACTCCGACTCCAAACCTATGAATATTATCATCATCATCATCATTACAGCCCTTCACAAGTCCACTGCTGAACATAGGCCTCCGCCAAGGAATGCCACAAAGCACGGTCCTTAGCCACCTGCATCCATCGACTTCCTGCATATCTTACCAGGTCGTCAATCCATCTAGTGGGGGGACTCCCCCATCGGTTGTCGGTTCTTCGAGCAATATGGCCGGCCCATTGCCACTTTAGCTTGCTAATCCGTTGGGCTATGTGCGTCACTCTGGTTTACAGCGGATATCCTCATTTCTAAGTTTATGACGCAGAGAAACTCCGAGCATAGCCCTCTCCATAGCTCGCTGAGTGATCTTGAGCTTCCTTATCCGGCCAGCAGTGAAGGACCACGTTTCAGTACCATAGGTCATCACTGGCAACACGCACTGGTTTTACACTCTAGACTTCAAGTTTTGAGGTATACCTGACGAAAAGATGTGCCGTAATTTCCCGAACGCTGCCCAACCGACTTGAATCCGTCGATTGACCTCTCGGTCGAAGTTGGACTTACCCAGTCGGACTATTTGTCCTAGGTAAACATACTCGTCAATAACTTCGAGCTTAGTGCTCCCAACAACCACCGGCATAGGCGTGACATGGACATTAAACATGATCTTTGTTTTGTCCATGGTCATCTTAAGAACTATTCGTTGGGAAACACTATTGAGGTCATTGAGCATAGTGCTTAGGTCCTCCAGCGATTCTGCCATAAGAACTATATCATCGGCGAATCGAAAGTGAGTGATGTACTCGCCATTGATGTTAATACCGTATCCTTTCCAGTCCAGAAGCTTGAAAACGTCTTCCAATGCAGCGGTGAAGAGTTTGCCTGTCTTACACCTCTCTGCAATTAGATAGGTCTCGTACTCTGGTACTGTACTCGGATAGCCATCGTAGCCCTACTGTACAAGCACTTCAGCACTTCGATATACCGACAGTTATTTTGGCATCGCTGAAAGGACTGCAGCACCGCCCAAATTTCGACGGAATCAAATAATTTCTCAAAGTCCATATACGCCAGACATAGTAGCAAATTTCACTCCTCGGACTTCTGTACAATTTGCCGAAGGGTACGTATGTGGTCTATGGTGCTAAAGCCTTTTCGGAAACCGGCTTGTTCGGGAGGCTGGAAATCGTCAAGGCTGCACGCGAGACGATTCGTAATGACTCTCCGAAACAGCATGTAGACGCGGCTCAGAAGGGAAATCGGTCTTTAGTTCTTCAAGAGAGCGTTATTGCCTTTCTTGAAGAACAATACCACCGCACTTCTGCTCCACACCTCCGGTGTAATGCCACCATGAAGGACGGAATCAAAAAGCTTCGGAAGGACTTCAAGTACCGGTTTTCCACTCGCTTTCAGAAGCTACGCTGTAATTCCACCCTCGCCTGGGGCCTTGCCATTTTTAAGGTGCTGGAGAGCCATTCTAATCTCGCTCAGACTGACGTCCGGTATATCATCGGAATAGTGTCGGATAAGACTTGCTCTTGGATCGTTACTCATACTTACGTGTGGCTCCAACGATGACGTGTACAGCTGCCCATAGAACCTTTTAATCTCACTCAAAATCTAAGGTGTCCCGGAAATGACGCTGACACACTCGGTCTTCAGCTTCGACAGTTGGCTCTTTCTGAAAGAGATATCTCTAGCAAAGATTTTGGAGCCCTGGTTCCGCTCGATCGCTTCTTTAATAAGAGCAGTATTAAAGTTGCGTAAGTCCCGCCGCATGCATTTGGAGATCTGTCTGTTCAGTTGCCTGTATGCTGTCAAATCTACTGAAGACTGCAGCTTCATATCCCGTTTAATAGCCATGAGATTAAGAGTGTGATCGGAGAGTTTTTGTGTTCTTCTGCAGCGGGTCTTGCAAATCTTAGCTCCGACCGCATGGACAATTTCCACTAGCTTGTCATTCATATCGTCCTCTTCATTGCAGTCTTCTAGGCACTGAAAACGGTTTCGTAGCTTGAGCTGAAAGGTTTCGGGACTTTGTATTACAGCACGAGGGGGACGGAGCGTTGACTTCATTACACGTGACCTCTCCAACTTAATGTTTAGGTTCAGTGTGCCTCTCACCATTCGGTGATCGCTGCCGGTTTTCACCTTCGCGATCACTGAGACATCACTGAACAGTTGTCGTCTGGTCGTCATAATGAAGTCAATCTCATTTATTGTCGAACCGTCGGGGCTCGACCAGGTCCACTTCCTGTGGGGCTGCTTCTGGACGAAAGAGTTCATCATAAACAGTCCCTCTTTCACCATGAAGTCGGCCAGCTGCTAGCCCCTTGGGTTTCGTTGCCCTATTCCGGAAATTCCCTACTTTCAGCTCAGCTCTCTCTTGTGCCTAGTTTTGCGTTGAAGTCTCCCATTAACACCGTATATTGGGTTTTGGAGGAATACATGAATATTAGTCTCAGTTCAATCTCTTCATTTTCAGGGCACTCCCCTTGTTGCCTCAGCCAGCATCGGAATTCGCAGCATCGACATTCCGAATGACGTTCACTTTCGTGGTCACTTGCAAGGGAAGGTCAAATTGGTCTCTAAAAGGCTTGGCATGCTTTGTAGAGCGGCACAGTATTTCATGTCGGAACACTGCTTGCAACTATACAAGGCGCAAGTTCAGCCTCACTTATAATACTGTACTCATCTCTGGGTCTGGACTGCCAGCTCCTTCCACTTGATCGCATTCAGGAAAATCGCTCAGAGGAATTCTCTGGACTAACTCCAGTCGCTCAATTTCACCCGCGCATCACGATACAATTCGCAATACACATAAGTATTCTTCCTCGCACAATTTCCTTGTGGAATCGTCTACCACCAGCGATTTTTCCGGACCGATACGACTTAAGGACCTTTAAGAAAATAGCCTACTCATTTTTAAAAGGCTGGCAATGCATCTGCAATTCCCCTGGTATTGCAGTTGTTCATGGTTCATGGGTGGCGGTAGTCACTTACCAACAGGTGAGCCGCATGCTTGTTTGCCTCCTCTTATATAAAAAAAGTATAAAGTTGAATAAAGGGTAGGTATATAGAGTATATAGTAATTTGCCTACTTTTTCTTCCAATCAACCTTAGCTGGAGATAAGCGGTGCACGCTACTGATTGATGAACTAGGATCGGGCGTCCCAAATTTTAAATATTATCATACTTTAGTTGGTAGGACTACTCTTTTGATAAGTCCGTCTGCCTGAGAAAGTATTACTCCCTAAATTATTTTTGCTGCTAACCAGCATTGCTGCTTTGTGTTCCGATCGGAAGTGCATTGTGTTCCGGTCGGAAGAGTATAGAGAGTTAATATAATATAATTACAGGCGTTGCCGTAATCCATTATGTTCCAAAGATATGACAACGCATCTTTAGCCTTCTATCTTTAAAGCTCCCAGACCGACTTCTTGGAAGAAAAGGAGTTCTCCCAACTTTAAAGGTGGAAGACATCTGGAACTGTGGTAGTTAATCCGTCCGTTTAGTATTGAGATTACGGAAGATTTTCTCCACTTAGTCAAGAAATTATATCAAATAAAATTCTATTGAGCCAAAATGTGCAGAGCCCTGGTAGCTCAGGCGTTAAGCGCTCGCTGTAAATTTCACAGTACGCGAGCAGCCCTGGTTCGATGCCCGCCGGTACTAATGAAATTGTTAATTGCAATTTTAAATTTACAACGTGTTACAAAAATCGCAACAACAAAAAATCGTTAGGAAATCTGTATGTTCAAGTAAGAAAATATATCAAAGTTATAATAAGAAGTCTAAATACTGAAGGTATCTCCTTTATTAGGGTATCTCCCTTATTTTGGTATTTAATTATCGCATGTAGACTGTTGCCAGCAACAGCCCAGGCTGTCAATGATGAAGATATTAATAATTGAGTTATAATTTTGAAAAATTGTTTCTTATTTTTTTTTTATAGAATTAAGGGCAACAAACACAATCTACCTTTTGTTTAAAATATAGGTTTCTATGGGTCACATCATATATTTACCATTGGTTCAAAATGATTGTGCAATAAAATATAATGTCTCGTTATCAATAAAAATTGTCTCCGGTTTTCTTCATTTACGAAACACAGCAGCATTATGCCGGTATTTTGTGCGAGCATGGTCCATTTCCAGTTAAGCAAACCCATCCGTAGTTCCGTTATAAAAGACTGCAGCATGACTCTACAACATAAAACATTAAGTGGATTGTGAAAAAAAAATGCCATCTGTCATCATCATACCATTCGTTCCGTTTAACCGTTTCGTGCGATAGCTTTCTATCGCAAGTACTGGAGGCAATTGCCTAGATTTCCTTTATAGTTTCGGGCGATATCGTTTTCACCCCCTTAATTTTTTACGAAATGAGACAATTTTGGTGTGATAAGATTATGTACACCTTAATCTAGTTCTATACGTTTTTCTTGTTTACTAATTCAGTTTAGTTTAATTTTAAAAAAAATTAAAATGATCGGGGCAGTTTTAAGTAAAAAATATAAAATAAAAATATAAAAATATTTCTTTGAAATAAAAACGTACGGACCTTGTTTTTCATTACATCTATAACATTTCCATAAATTATAAAAAATTTACTATGTTTACGGGGAAAAAACATTACCTATCGCTTTTGTATGAAAATCTCACAATCCTTTTAATTACGGTATTATTAGAAATATCTTTAACTGCTATACTAAAAGTGCAGCAGTAGCAGTACAGTAGTAGCAGCCTGGACCAACTGGTGGACTGCTAGCTCGCTTGTCACTGTCTAATCTCAAAAAAAACACTAATATAAAAAAAAAACACGCCTTGCATCTAAGAATAAATTAAAACTCTATTGCTCTACTCTATTATGAACGAGCGCTACTATAATATTTATTTTTTATTTGTCACTTCTGTTCTCGGCGGCTAGTCTATAATGAAGATCGCATTTGTTATGTTTTGTATTCATTCAACTTTTTTATATCATATAATATAATCTGTGAGATATTTAAATTTGATTAGTAGTTTAGGTGTCCATATTTCTGGGACCAGCTAATGATGGCATTGACGCCGACAAATGGCCTCGTATTCATTCATTCATAGTGATTTCTTATACCCGAACACTACACATTGAATAAAACTAGTTTTTTTTTATGGGATGTTTGAATTCAGTGAACACTTACAAGATCGCCCCTGCCATTCTATCAGATTTGATAGACTACTATTCTTTGAAAAAGAACACCGATTTCAACCAGGCATGGTTCACGAGTCTATGGAAATCAAAAACTAGACATCAGCTTGGAATCCTACAATTTATAAAAATAAATCCTAACTATATGTTCTTTCTCTGTAGATTTGAAAAAAATAATAATATGCTACTATGGCATTGGGATGTTGAACACTTATGTCCTCCTGTGACCATGGGTGCTTCCAATTGAATCGAATTCGAATATAAAACAAGTTAATTAAACGCGATAAAATTAATTAATTAATTCATTCCAGCGTATCAAATGTCCACTGCTGAACATACATACATACATAGGTTTTTTGACTTGAGTTGTTACCAAGGACTGCTACTGCTGCCCATCTTGTTTCATTTCCTACGACACCTACGGGACAATATTGAATAGCGGGTGCTAATGAGGGCTAATAATCTTCCGCTCACCAGATGTCGCTAGTTGACACTAAGTATATTAATTCACAAAACAATGCCTCAGTGGTTTACTCTTATTTTTTTAAGCCTTTTTTAACTCTCTTTTTATTTTCCTACTTTTATGAATATCTGTGCTTTGGTTTACTTATTTTTAATCTAATTAATACAAAATATAACTAATAGAAACATTAATCTTTACATTTTTTGAACAAACTAAATTCCCTGCTATGAAATCTGTCAAATGTTACACCTCATTTTTAAGTGACGCCTCCCTGGTGGCTGAAAAATTCGTGGATGATCTGATTGGTGAAAGCGCTAACAATTCTCACAAATGAGGGAAGCAACAATGTTCTTATATAATATCAGATTATCCAATTTTTGCTCACAAATTTGTCGACTCTGCGCGACTAGTGTGAGCCATAAAAAAGAATAAATTAGATAATAGAATCCTCATTAATATATTACCACATTATAAAATATACATATATTTCCTACTTATAGTAGTGCCTCAAAACTTGGTTTTCTATTTTGAGTTAAATTAGATGATTATCATTTAAAAATATGCAAATAAGATATTCAATTGTTAACAAGAAACTATGTCGTCATTAGGACGTTTTTTTAGAAACATTTAATTTTGACAGGTCATAAAAGTATATGTGCCATTCGATTACAAAAATAGTAAAATAATAAAGAATATAAGGAAGCTCAAGGTTGCTCAGTGAATTAGGGAGAGGGCTATGTTAAAACCAAGAACCAGAGTTATCGATATAGCTCAACGGATTTGTAAGCTGAAGTGGCAATGGGCCGACCATATAGCTCCTGGAACCGACAACCGATGAGAAAGCAAGGTTCTCGAGTGGCAGCCTCGTACCGGTAGGCGAAGTGCGGGGCGGCGCCTCACTAGATGGAGTGACGACCTGGTAAGACATGCAGGAAGTCGATGGAGCAGGTGGCTCAGGATCGTGAATGGCATTCTTTGTGGCATTCATGTCCATGCTCAGAAGTGAACTTGTGACCGGCTGTAATGATGATGATGTTGATGATTACAAAAAGTAGGTTATAATTAGTTTCTGGCTTAAACTAGAATCTGAAAATTTAGAATCGTTTGGCAGGAGGGGGGGGAGCAGGATATGGGGGGCAGACAGGTATGGTGGTGGGGGGAGGGTGGAGTATCCCCTAACCGCCAACACCACTCCCATCAAAAGGTAATACACCGTTCTTGAGAAAAAAAAATCCCATAGTCCATAACATTTATCATCTCCGGCAGGAGAGGGAGGAGGAGGGGCAAGCGGGATTGCCTTCTATTACAACTATAAGGATTGCTGGGTGGTAAAAAAATATGTCATTTTATGGTCCTTGTTGCACTTACACAAAATTCTGTATGATATCCAGCTTTCACGGTAATATTGCATACGTTTTTTCCACGTTTTCCACGTTTTAGGTTATAATAGTTTTTGTTTTATTTTCTCGAACACGTTTTAATGCGAGTGGTATTGTTATAATCGGGGTCCAAACCTCTACCAAAATAAAACACCTTACTCCCTCTAATTCCTGCCAAACGATTCTAAATCCAACCCCGAAAGAAGTCTTTCGGTAATATGTTGACTAAAAAATGTAAATTACCTATGAAATTTGGCAGCATATAGAAGCAAACTATGGCACCGCTACTATGGGACTTCTTTCATGAGAAGAGCTTCTCATAGACAAAAATTAAGCCCAAGACTATAAATACAAAAATATTTGACCGTTTGTATTTAAGATCCTACAATGTTATCTAATCCATGCCTATCTATATGTAGTAATGGATTTAATACTTTTCTGCCGACTTCCAAAAAGAAGACGGTACTCAATTCGACTGTATGTTTTTTTTATGTGTGTTACCTCATAACTTTATACGTGGTAGAGCCATGGTGCAGCTATATTAGTAGTATAGTTGTAGCACGAATGGGTCGGCTCGACCGGGGAAGGACCACGCTCTCACAGAAAACCAGCTTAAAATAGCAGTTTAACGCTACTGTGTTTCGTATGGTGAGTATAGAGAACCGGAGACCCTTTTTACTGGCAAAGAGGCATTCCATCTTAGTCCTCACGGGTGACAACGCATCTGCATCTTGAGTCTTTATTGAGGATAGATGTAGATGTCTATGGGCTACAGCAACCATTTACCATCAGGTGGACTGTGTGCTCGTTTGTCACTCTATCCTATAAAAAATAAACTCTTTACTGGGTGAACCGATTTCGATGAATCTTTTTTTATTTAAAAGCTGGTACTTCTCGTGTGGTCCCATATGAATTTGATCAAGGTCAGACTAATAGTTTTTGAGTTATGCTTAATAACTTATATTCAAGTCGTCAGTACAACATTTCTAATTTTAAATTATTCATATTATATATAAATTGATAAACCTTAAATATTATAATATGAAAAAGTATTAAATCCACCGAAACAAAACTATTTAATAGGGTTGACTGACTTCGAATCCTTAGTACAAGGTGTTTATACTAAAGATTTAATAAATGAATGAATAAAGTTAATAATAATTAATCGAATTTAAAAAAATATTAATAAGTTCAACAATCATTTACCTTTCTGACAATGTGCTTTTTATATCATTTATATGTATAATATGATTGCTAGATACGATTTCATACGACAAAACGGAATCTTAATTTTTAGGCCCTAGCAGAACATATATGCGCGCTTCGCGCACAAAAAATAAATATAATAAAGCATAGCATGTGAATCAAAATTATTACATAATAAAACGATTTATTTGTAGCAAAGTAACAACATAATACATACTATTGGGCGGTTGGGCACAGGCCTCTTTTTTTATGGAGGGAGGACAATTGAAATTTTTTGATAACGTTAATAAACCGGAAAAATTCCAAGGGTCTCGACCCTGACGGACCGGTTAGTATCTTTATTTCACAGAACAGTGTTTTTCTAACCATAAAGTTATAAGATAATTTAAATTTTAAATAGGAACGTTTAATTGGTTAGGTAACATTTAATATTATGTTGAAATGTTTTAAACAAATTTAATATTCGTTTATAAGATACTTTTAGGAATTTTTTGATTTTGGATAACATACCAACTATTCTGTACTTAGGTACATGTATTAATATGAAACGTGACAGTAAATAATTTCTAACCACGATTCGTTTTGCATTTCGATTTTAGAACGTATTGGCAGGGTATAGAATTCGAAGAGCAACAAAAGTTTAATACTATTAAAATCTGTAAAAGATTTCATTTTTTATGTATCAACTTTATATACTACTATTTTAAAGGTTGAATTATTATATTATTCATAAATCTATATATTATAGCTTAGCCGACCTCTACTTGGTGAAAGGAATATTCCTACCAAATAAATACCTAAAAACTAAAAAACTAAAATTCAATTTTCTAGGTCTTATGGTTCCAGAGATATTGTGATGAGTCAATACATAGGTGGAGATCTCTTATATATATATATTTAGTAGGAAAATTCCTTTCACCAAGTAGAGGTCAGCTAAGAACGGATTTTACGAAATTCCACGCGCAAGGGGCGTTAATTTAAAAAAAAACACATTTTCAAACTATAGCTCTTATAGGTTAGAATATTTTTGTGGCACGTTAAAAATTACCAAGAACGGATTTTATGAAATTCCACCCACAAAAGGCAGTGCAGTCTTTAAAAATAAGAAATAAATAAACTTTTAATGTCGCTTCCCACCGTCTGTACGCTTAGATCTTTAAAACTACGTAACAGATTTTGATGGAGTTTCCATCAATAGACAGAATGTTTCAAGGGAAAGGTTTAAATATATAACTATATATTTAATTCTTCTGTTTGTGTGTATGTAACTGTAGTAGTAATTTATAAACGGCATTGAATTTATGCGCCTATTGCGTATAAGGGGTACATTTTTGCGTCTTTCTTGTTGATTCACCTTATGTTTCCCTCTTTATACTGTTAAGAAAAGCAGTAAAAATATGCTCGGTGAAGCAGCTTCTGCGATACAACGGGTCACGAGGATTTCGATTTCCGCATGAGTTAAGTATTTGGTATGACATGCAAACTATTGACCCTAGTGTAGGTGTTGTGTTCGTATACGCGTGATTTTCTTAAAACATAAGCTAAGAACATTCTGGAATAAGACACCTTTTGAACGAAAAAACTTAATCAAAATACACAGACACTAACTATAAACATATAACACCCATGCCCAGATGCCAAGGTTTTCGTCGGGGTTAAAAATTAAAGTAATTTTGTATTACATTGCGTCGTTTGCTAAATAACTTTTATAAACAAGCTACCACAGCTCATAACACATTCAAAAACTTTCATAGATTATTAATGATACCCAATGAAGTTAAAACTAATTTGTGACGCTCATTTGTAAGCCTCGTTAATGTTTTACGCCAGCAGAACCTTTTTATCTGCATTAAATCTTATCGGTTTAGTAATAGATAGCAATCAATAAGGGGATTTTCTACTGGCCAGCATTTTAAATGACGGTCGATATCAAAACTAGGAGGCATACTTGTACGGTTTCTTTACCGTTTCCAAAGAGTCCGTATAAATGCCTGTATTTACTAATTATGGTTTTACAGCTCAACACCATTGGCTCACTTAACAATAAACAAGATCGTTGTTTAATCTGTGACGCTTTTATGAAACCTAGAATCAAATAAAAAAGAAATCATAAAAATAACCCACAGACTATTACATCAAAATTTAATTTAAAAAAATTATTACTTAAATTCAAAAATATTTGAGTTTTTCTTTTTATATATAGATCGAGTAAACTTTTGTGCGTTTTATAAATTATATAAATTGTATATTTTATTATAGTTTTATATTTTGCTGTTTATTTACAATAACAATAATAATGTATACCTACGTGGTAGACTTTATACGTGGTAGAGCCATGCTGCAGCTATATTAGTAGTATAGTTGTAGCACGAATGGGTCGGCTCGACCGGGGAAGGACCACGCTCTCACAGAATACCAGCGTAAAATAGCAGCTTAATGCTGCTGTGTTTCGTATGGTGAGTGTAACTTTTTACTGGAAACGAGGCATTCCATCTTGGTCCTCACGGGTGACAACGCATGTGCATTTTGATTCGTAATCGAGTATAAATATAGATGTCTATGGGCCACAGCAACCACTTACCATCAGGTGGACTGTGTGCTCGTTTGTCACCCTTATCATATAAAAAAAAAACAGGTGATATTAACATCACATTTAATAAAACTATGCCGAAACTTAAAACTTGGTGTTGAAACATGACGAGGTCTAATCTAAATTTTAGTGTTTTTTTAATTAAATGAAAGTGACAGTCTAACTATCAGTCCACCTGATGGTAAGTGGATACTGCAGCATGTACACCTGCAACCAACTTTGAAATAATTTAAAATTAAAAATTTTGTACAACTGACTTCAATATAAATTATTAAGATTAACTCAAAAACTATTGATCAGAACTATATCAAATTTATATGGCACCATATGTGATGCACCAGCTTTCAAAGAATAAAAGAATCATCGAAATCGGTTCACCCATAAAAAAGTTATGAGGTAGCACACATAAAAAAAACATACAGTCGAATTGAGAACCGGTCTCCTTTTTGAAGTCGGTAGAAAAAGGAATCTACAGACGCGTCGTCATCACTGAAGACTAAGATTGAATGCCTTTCAGCTAGTAATTACACAAGTTCTCTATACCCTATACTATATTTTATACGTGGTAGAGCCATGCTGCAGCTATATAGTAGTACCTATAGTTGTAGCACGAATGGGTCGACACGACCGGGGAAGGACCACGCTCTCACTTTAACGCTGCTGTGTTTCGTATGGTGAGTGTAGAGAACCGGAGACCCTTTTTACTGGAAAAGAGCCATTCAAACTTAGTCCTCACGCGTAACAACGCATCTGCATTTTGATTTGCAAACGAGGGCCACAGCAACCACTTACCATCAGGTGGACTGTGTGCTCGTTTGTCACCCTTATCCTATAAGAAAAAACCATTCCAACCAGTCTGGGCACGTGCTGCGCGTGGCGGTAGAAATAGTTACTAGTGCGGCTCCCTTTGAAGAAAAAGAGTCCTACCACCTAGTAAGTACAACGACAACGACAAACGAGGTTTAAATTAAAATTGTGTTAAGAATTTTAATATATGAAGAGGACATAACGTTATACTATCGACAATCTAAATAAACTGTAGTTTGTATACATTTCGCGTGAGTTATGCAGAGGTTGTAGTTTTATATTAGAAAATAATAAATGGAAATAAAAAAAATACACAAATATACGTGGTAGAGCCATGCTACAGCTATATTAGTAGTATAATTATAGCACGAATGGGTCGGCTTGACCGGGGTAGGACCTTGCTCTCACAGAATACCAGCGTAAAATGGCAGCTTGACACTGCTGTGTTTCGTATGCTGAGTGTAGAGAACCGGAGACCCATTTTACTGGAAAAGAGGCATTCCATCTTAGTCGTCACGGGTGCCGACGCATTTGCATTTTGATTCTTTACTGAGGATAAATGTAGATGTCTATGGGCCACAGCAACCACTTACCATCAGGTGGACTGTGTGCTTGTTTGTCACCCTTATTCTATAAAAAAACACAATACTTATCAAACATATAAACTTAATGCGCTCATATATATATATTTCTGTAAATTAATATTAAATAATAATGTTAATTAAGGTTAAATATTCGTCATTGTTCGTTTTTATAAAAGAAATTGTGCACTGAGATTTCCATGCTTTATTTGTTTATTTTAAAACTTAAAGTTGCAACATTGTAGGCTAGTTGAAACTTGATATTTCGAAAACTAAGCTAAATTACTAAAATAGTTATGTACCAATATTGAAAGAATATACAATCCGCCCCGGCTTCGGATGTGTGTTTCGGATCTCGACAACAGCGCCACCTACCCGGTCTAATTGTGAATCTAAACCATCCAGTGACTCAAACACACACAAAAATTTAATTAAAATCATAGCAATTGATTGTTAAATATCTATAGATATATCATTTTAATTTTATATATAATATAATATATTACTTTTCGACATATATATTAGAAAAGATAAACAAAGCAAATTGCCAAGATTACCCGCTTGTTTGACAGCATAATGAAAACGCGAAAATTTTTCGAGAAATTCAGTGGAGGGCTTACTTCACAGAACTTTCTTTTTCTTGAACATTTTCTTGATGTTATCCCCTGCTCTACCAACATGGTCGACTACTAATCGAATTCATAATCGTTCATACCGTTTAAAATAAGTTCTGTGTTCGTAAAATATTGCACATTACTTAAAAAAAATATTCGATGCTATAACATTTGTATTATCATTGTGATAGGGTTTTGAAGGCTGACAAATTTAGGCGCGAATGGGGTTAGGAAAATGTATGTTAATATAATAAATGCGCTTATTAAAGGCGTTACTGTTACCTTTGCTTAGGAATTTTGTTTGTTCAATAACGTAAAGAGTACGATAACTTACACAAAATTTGGTGACACGTATCACTATGACTTCCAGGAGTGTAACGTGTCAAAATTATCCGATTCGCGGAGGATTAACGTAACGATTGCACAGGCTTCATGTTATGCTACGTGTCACGTCTTGTCGAAATTGTATCCAAGGTTCATGCACGGGCGATCAGGAGCAAGGCCGTCACGTGTAGGAACGGGCCGCTAGCGGAGGCTCCGGCAGTCTGTGCGACGCATTTGCCCGGCCGCAGTCGCCGCTTTCCCATATTACTTTAGTCTTTGGTCGCTGCCATGCGGGACATGGAGCCTCCGCTGTCCCCGCCCTCTCCCGCTCCCGCTACCGCGCCCTCTCTCGCGCCCTCCCGCCTCCGCCGCACGCTGCACTCGTTACGCTCACCGTTCCGCTCCGGCTCGCCCTTCCACATTGGCTCGATCAAACGCTCGGGCTCCACTAAAACCTCCGCCTCAGACGGAGATAACGCGCGCGACGAACGCACGATGCGTAAAAAAATAAAAAAACAACGCGCCGACGCGTCTAGTGACGCCTCACGCAGCACCGACAGTTCGCCGAGCGTCGACAAAAAGAAAAAGGAAAGTGCCAGTTTCATTCGTCGGATGGGAACTATCGGTAAGAAACGGGCCGAAGAATCTACGCCCACGCCACCAAAACTAGAGGATTCTTCACCCTCAACGTCACAAACAGAGAAATGTAAACACCCACCACCCCAATTAGAGGACACTACACCCCCGCCACCTCAATCGGATAATACCTCTCCCCCGCCATCGCAGCTAGAGGTTACACCGCCCCCGCCGCCTCAGTTAGAAGAACTAAAATCAGATTCTAACGGGGAAAATAAAAATAACTCTCCGAATGATAAGAAACACACAGTATCAGTTTCAAATCCTCTTACATCATCACCAGAGCCGGTCAGTCCCATTGCGGTGGAACACGCAGTTGCGACGCGTCCGTTCACTAAAGACGCCTGGAAGCGTAAGATAAAGCCACCCGAAATACCTAAGCCAGTAGAAGAGCCGAGTCCCGGGAACGCTTTCAAGCGTCGTATAGAGACTTCAGCTTGTCTTTCTGATGATCACGACGAAGACGACGACGACGACGATGACGATGAGGGCGCGGTGGGGAGCGGGGGCGAAGTGGGGTCACTGGAAGAGGCGGTGGCACTAGCGCGCGTGCGGCTCGGGGCCGGCGCGCACTCGCCCTCGCCACCGCATTCGCGCGACTACAACGAAACAGAAGAGGAGGGGTCCGCGGACACAATGCCGGCCTACGGAGACCTCATCGAGCCGGAGAACAAAGCTGGGAACGGCAGCGGACCGGTGAGTGTGGGTCTATATCGCTCCGCCCGTCAGTGGGCGAAGGTTCCCCGTGCGATGCGCGCGCGCCATGACCTTCGAGGAGACGCCTGACGAGTGCTACTTGACGGTGTGCGAGTGTTGCGGCTTCAGCGCCGAGACGTCGCTGTTGTTTCCTGTACGTTAAATTTCACGGTAGTTTACAGCGGAAGCCGAGCAACGCTATGCCCTTCGTGAGTACACACCGTCAAGCTTGCCTGCTCGTGAGCTTAGCGTTTGATTTCAAACAATATTTTCCTTGCATTGGAATTTCTTATACACGTGCACGTTCACATGTTACATTTTTTTATAAACACACAATAATTTGACTAAATTTCTTAAACCGTGAGATATAAATTAAGTGTCTAGTGTATTCAATTTTATTTGAAATATAATTCATTTTCAAAAATAGTTTATCGTGTTTCGACTGCAGACTTCACTCATAATTTCTGTTAATATTGTTTCTGTATATTGGATTGCGCAATATTTTTAAAACAATTCTAAACCGAAAATAATTATTCGCAACTGCTACTTACAGTTTTTAAAAAGTAAGTGTATTTTGGACTTTCATGAATCGTAAAGTTAATTCGTATATAATAATCTACACTAAAACCTAGAATAAAGGTTATCCATTATTAGTAAATATAAAAATATAATATCTTAATTTTATTTATCAAATAAAATCAACTAGCACGATCTAGTTATCAAATTATCTAGGAATCAAAATATATTGGTTAAAACCACTAGTTAAAGTTACTAAATAGTTGCGTTTAATAATAGGTTTCGGTTACTATTAATTGTGAACAAATTTTAAAAACTTCTTTACTAATTTTAATATACAGTTACTCATAAACTCCTAAAAAGAAAAGAAAAAATGATGTCAGTTCTATCTAAAATTTAATTACATTGATCTTTACTCGAAATTTTTACACATAAAAAATAAATAATTTACAATACATTAATCTTTATTTTATACGCAATTTGGTACAAAATTAGTTTCCACGTTATTGTCGCCAACCTGTTTGATTCAAACTGGTTTCACCAACCTAGTCGTAGTTTTTAACGACATAAAAAAATCTTCCATAGGTGATGTATGTAATATAACACATGATAAGATAACCCGCCTTCATATATATTTATAATTTGAAAGAAAATTGAATATTAGTTCCTATTATGTGACAATAATAAATTAGACCCAGTGACTGTATTCCAGTTGTGAAATCCTGTAATATTAAATAATCTCAATATTTTTAGATCCCATTATTTATATTATATTATTATAATATATATATAAATATGAATCGATAACGGTGAATTTTAAGCTCATATATGCAAAATATATTGAATTACGTATAGTAATCAAAAATGTTTCGGATTACGGTATTTATATTTTTCAATAGCTGTCACCAAAAAAAAATAAGAGGTAATAATAGCGCTTCAATAAATATAAGATTTTCTGAGGTAGGAAAATTATATACTTAAGACTAAATTATAATTACATATAATTTAGTCTTAAGCAAGATTTATTACCTTGACTTGTAGCTTCCTTTCTGTAACGTTCTATTATGTATATAATTATCGTATAATCATATTTCATTCAATAGAAAAACTTAAGTCTATCAGTTTAAGACTGCGTTTAAGAGTCTAGCTATAAACATGTTATTTATCGTAAATTTATTGATTTCAAAGAAGTTTTGATAATTATTGAAGCTGTTTGGCATTTTTAAAGCAAAGTTAATACTGCAGTTGAAACATTTTATTTGACAACTGAATTCTTAAAGTAATTATACGCAGGTATATCTTTATCTATTAAATCACAATGAATATAATCTATAATAGTTTAGTTTAACTCATGCAATAATACACTTTTTATTGAAGTAACTTCTTATTTAATTTATTTCGTATATCTAGAAATGTTTTAAAATCAATAAAACTATTTTATTCATATATTTTATTCAATACAATTCACATTTCATTTCCGTTCATTTCAGCCTATAAAAGTCCACTACTGCGGATAGGACTCTCCCATAGTTTGCATCATATGGTGAATTTTGCGTTAGTTACCACGCTTGGCAGGAACGTTGGCAACCGCAGTTTTTTTATTATTTTAATTTGCTATCAGGAAGATGCTGCTGGCCATCTCGTGTTACAGTTTCCCTCTTTCACCTCTTACAACACTCACGGGATGATATGGGATAATGTAAAAGCACGAAACAAAATGTAGATTATTTGAATTATTAACGTATCTTTAATCAATCACCTAAATAAATGGTATAAACAAACATTTTAAGTCTCACAATTATTGACTTTTGTCTGTTTGCATTAAAGGTAACATTGTTTAATCTGTGGTTAAAGTAAGCCCTACCAAAAATAAATAAATGTGGTAAAATTAACAAAAATAAATTGCAAAATTTTTATCTACAAGTCACCATTAGGTCCTTGATGAAAAGTCTACGTTACATAGTACCGTTCACTACGTAATATTGTCACCCGAGCGAATTTTGAGATTCATATTTCTTTTTCTAAAGTTACGTAAACAATCTTATAAAACAAGTTTTTAGACATTAAAAATTAGTCGAGATTGTTTGGTGCGGCTTCCGTGTCTGCAGCGCAGATTTTTTTATTTATTTACCTCTACATAACAACAAATTAGACGATTAGTTGACCTGAGTCGTAGTAACGAGACATGATTTACAAATTACACATACAAATGTATTTGTAATTTGTAAATTATATTATTTATGTTTTTATGATTATATTACATGTATTTTAACGTCAAGGCAGAAATCTTCTAATTATAAAACTTGTCTACTCGATGGAAACAAATATTAAATTATTCGATTTTAAATACTCACATATGAACAAGGTTTAACGGACAAACGCCAAAACTCATTATAAAAACAATACCAGCAGCATTTACATCCAAAACATGAAATATCAAATCTTGTAGTACAAAATAAGTCCTGCGATAAGATACGCTATCTTGTTCAAAACTGCGTTTACGACACACTAAAATTTCCCATTCATGCTTGATCAATATTTATTTATTATTAATAACAATAATACGGCATTTTAATAAAAAGTCAGACCTTTGTAATTTATTATTACGTTACCTTTAAGCCGACACTAACTCTCTTATAATTTTTTTGTTATGTAGTGTGTATCTGATCTGGGTATCTGCCTGATGAACCAATTTTAATTAAGTTTTTTTCGTTTGTAAGTCTTAATTGAGAGTGTACTTACGTATGTTTCAAGAAAATGTGTTCAGCCATTTCAAGATCATTATCTCTTTTTGTTTCGCGGGCTTTTAAAATTTTTAATTTAAGTTATTAAAATATAGCAGTCTCTATCTCATTTAGCCTACTTCCAAAAATGGAGCAGGTTTAAAATTCGATTGTATGTTTTTTGTGTGTATGTTACGCGATGTCTTCGTCAATCGTGAGCCGATTTCGATGCCTCTTTTTTTATTAAATAGGTCATTTATTATCACTATACTGAGGTGGTGGTCTCATATAAATTTGGAGAAACTCCACCACTAAGAATGGCAAAATAGGGAAAAGTTCTTAATGTATTTAAGAGTAAAAAAGATTAACTTTTAGTGAAAAGCAAAAGTCGACTTCAAAGAACTATAAAGGTAAAAAGAAAAATTAATTTCACATTCTAAAGTCGGGGCTCTAATTATTCTATACAATATGTCTTAACTGAACGGAAACACACACTATTTGTTTTCTTGAAGTCGACCTTTATTTTATTTATTTATTTATTTATTTAATCTTTCATGCACAAAGTTGTACATATGGCGGACTTAATGCCATAGGCCTATGGCATTAAGTCCGCCATATGTACAACTTTGTTGACTGGTTGACGGGGAGGGAATGCCCTATGGCATAGGGCATTCCCTCCCAGTCAACCATTAGGCTAAACAGAAATATACAAGCAAGAGGCGGTGCAGCAGTAATCAAAATAGAAAGCGCTAAAAAAAGTATTGTATATACATATTATATACATATAAATATACATATATACACATACATAGATATATGTACTTAAGTACACACAATATATACATATATAAAACATACATATACATATACATGCATACACTACATATATACATAATACATATAAACCTTTAAGTGTTACTTTTTATCAAAAGTCAATTTTTACTTATTGCATAGCGATCGATAGATCTCTATCTTTTCTCTCTTTACATTGCATTTAAAATTTGTGACCCAAATTTTATTGTCGGCCTTATGTGATCCTGAAGTTTATACTTACAAAATGAATAATATATAATGTAAATAATGTACTATATACACACCTTTCTCATTAATTTTCCGGTTGCCTGGTAGAAAATGCCAATTGGCATTAGTTCCGCCGTTTTTACCTTTAGTACATAGTGTTAAATAAATAAATATATACCTACATAATGTATAAGAACGTTGTGCCTATATATTAATATAGAGGTCATTCTCAAAATTTAGGGTATGCTAGACTCAAAAAAATATTTACGAGAAAAGTAATGATAAAAAATAAACTTTATTTAAGAACAGTGTGAATGAAAAGGTGAACAATTTGAAAAACGTATAGCGGCGGCATAACCGAATTTACCGACCTTTGTCATATAACCGCTCACCAGATGTCGCTAGTTGGGACAGAGGTGAAGTTAGTGTAACACAGTTATGTGGTGTCATAAAAGAAAAGTTGCCTTTTAAATAACAGTTTTTCGGTTTCTAGTATATACACAATTATAATACACAAAACAATGCCTCAGTGGTTGCTCTTTTAGTCTCTTTTTAATCATTTTATTATTAGAAATAGCCATAGTTTAGTTTATCCATTTTAATCTGAATAATTATATCAGGAAGAACTTATTCTTTATATTTTCCTAACAATTTAACTTCCCATCCATGAAATCTGATATTTTACTTCATCCAAAGTGGCGCCGCCCTGGTGGTAGAAAAAGTAGTAGATAGAGTATTATATATTCATTAAATACTTGTCACAGGCCACTTGATAATGATACGCAGGTCGCTTGATAATGATACGCGGACCGCTTGCCACCGCGGGTCGTATGTTTACATGACCGCTATAATAAATGAAAGATTGATGCGTCCTTCAAGCTGGAATCCTCCCCAACGATATCCTAAATTTTATTATGTCAAGATTAGTGTCTTAAGAAAAAAATTGTGACTTAATACTTTAGGACATAGATTAATGATAAGTAATCTATGACTTTGGGAGAATTACCCTTTTTGTGAAGCTTCTTAAAATCTGAATCTAAATGAGGGCTAATAATTTTGTGCTCACCAGATGCCGCTAGTTAACACCGAGGTAAAGTTTTTTTTGTTACACAATGTAATATAATTGAGAAGTTGTTTTTTAATAAAGGTTTATCAGTTTCTAGAGTATTATATTAATACACAAAACAATGCGCCAGTGGTTTGCTCTTTAATTTTTTGCACATTTTTTAAACTTTTTTTTAATTTTTCTACTTATATAAATATCTGTGGTTTAGTCTAGTTATTTTAATGTTATTCATTTAAAATATAGCTAATAGTATAGAAAGAAACAATAACTTTTACATTTTCCTACCTAATTAACTTCCCCACTGTGAAATCTGTCAATATTATACTTCACTTTCTAGTGGCGCCGCCCTGGTGGCACAAAAAATCGTGGATGCCCTCATTGTAAGAGCGCGCTGTTTGTATCTATGGCTTTTAAATTTATAATATGTAGTTGTAAAAAACGTTGTAAAATATAAAATTATTAAAAATATAGTATTTTTTATATTCATTATAAAATTGTTTGAAAATCATTTTAAAAATGAAATTCCAAAATCATACAATTGATAATCCAACGTATGTGAACGCCATGGTGAAGAAACAGAAACAGAAACAGAAACTTTTTTATTCAATATAGATTATAAATAATACTTATTGAAAGTCACTCTTTTGTTTGATTACCACTGGTTCGGAAAAAACCTCTGTCCTGGGAAGAACCAGCAAGAAACCCAGCGGGACTTTTTTTTTTAAATAACAGCTTACAATCATGATGTTACACAAATTAACAACACAACAAATTAGAAATAGCTTGGTAGCGATCACCTCATTTCCAGGGGTTGTTATCATCCACAAATTCCTTAATATTATAATAACCCTTTTATACAAACTTAGTTTAATAAAGTTTTTGAACTTTGAACAGGTCAAACTTTGTATATTTTCTGGAATTTTGTTGTAAAAGCGTATACATCGCCCCAAGAATGAATTACTGACTCGATGGAGTCGAGTAACTGGTACTACTAGCTTGTGTCTGTTCCTAGTATTTACAGAATGAATATCACTTATTTTTGTAAAACTACTTTTATTTTTGTGTACGTACATTACATTTTCATAAATGAATTGAGAGGCCAAAGTTAATATATTAATTTCCTTAAATTTTTGTCGCAGCGTCTCTTTAGGCTTTAAATCATAAATTGCTCTTATGGCCCTCTTTTGCAAAACAAATATAATTTCAGTGTCAGCTGCGTGTCCCCATAGAATAGAATAGAATAGAATAGAATAGAATATATTTTTATTCAATATACATTACATGTGTAATTCTTATTGAAAGTCATTTTTTACTTTACCACTGGTTCGAAAAAAACCTCTGTCCTGGGAAGAACCAGCAAGAAACCCAGCGGGACTTTTTTTTTTTAAATAAATTTTACAATATAAATGATTAGGAACTATTTACAAATTTTATTTTAGAAACTGCTTGGAAGCGATCACCTCATTCCCAGGGGTTATTATCAACCATGTATTCATTTATACTATAATAACCCTTTTTATACAGTTTCAGCTTAATAAAACATTTAAACTTGGTAATAGAGAGAACCTGTACACTTTCCGGGACCTTGTTGTAATAGCGTATACATTGCCCCAAGAATGAATTACTGACTCTGTGGAGACGAGAAACTGGTATCACTAGCTTGTGTTTGTTCCTAGTGTTTACAGAATGTATATCACTTCTTTTACTAAAACTATCTTTGTTTTTGTGAACATACATTAAATTTTCGTAAATATACTGAGAGGCCAAAGTTAATATATTAATTTCTTTAAATTTATCTCTAAGAGACTCTCTCGGTTTTAGATTGTAAATAGCTCTAATGGCCCTCTTCATACATAGCAAACTACATAGCAAAATACCATACGACATTATGCTATGGAAGTAGCTGAAGTAAACTAGTCTAGCTGTTTCAACACTGGTTAAACTTCTAATCTTTTTTACAGCATATGCTGCAGAACTAAGTCTGCTTGCTAGTTTTGATATATGGGGGCTCCATTGAAGCTTCGCGTCTAGTGTGATTCCAAGAAAAATGGTGGTATCTACAAGACTCAGTTTCTCCCCATTTAAAATTACATTAGTATTTAATTGTTTGACATTTGGAGTCACGAAGACTTATTATTTCTCAATAGAATTCTTATAAGATGCGGGTATTATGTACGGGTATTTATCTGATCTTGAGATCTCCAATTTTCTGTTCCTCAAGAACGTTTTACGAGTATTTTATGCAATGCTACAGAATTTGTTTTCATTTTAAGTCGATTAATTAATGATCGATTTATAATGCATACCTTATGTCTCGGATACATTAGATTTACATTACTCTTAGTCATTAATTTAATTTCTGCGAATGACAGACAATAAACAACTAAGGTAAGTACATATTATAATAATATAACTGTTGTTTAATTTACGAATTATTTCTTTTAATGTTTCCGTTTCAATTAATGAATTTTAAATTCGCGAAGTAGAAAACACTTGTTTTTGGCAAAAAATGAAGACTAATTTCGTTCACCTGTTTATTATTTACAATCCTTGTTAAATTACTCGTACAGACATGTTAGTAGCATTACAGATAATTACGTTAGGTATCTACTGTTTAGAACGTATACCGAAATAAAAGCTTTAAAATTACACTATAATGAAAATAACAGTAACTCACGTCGAAGTGTTTTATTTTTATTGTCTTGGGCGAAATTTATTTTACATATATGTAAATAACTAGCGATCCGCCCCGGCTTCGCACGGTTGATTTCTGGATCCATTCTCTTATCAACTTAATCAAATATACACAAAATTTAGTCAAAATCAGTTCAGTCGTTTAGGAGGAGTTCATTCAGAAAGGACTGAAGAATTATATAATATATAATAATATGCATGTATTATACATATAAACTTTCTCTTAAATAATTCTGTCTGTTGATGAAAACATTAATTAATTAATGTTTTCATCAACAGACAGAATTACAACGTAATTTATAAGACTTAAGCGTACAGACGGCGGGAAGCGACTTTATTTTATACTACGAGTATCTATTTAGAGAAAAGTGCAATAGATGAAACACTTCGACGTTGTGTCAATCCTAATATTCCTATATCTATTAAAATATTTTGTTCTGCAAAACTTATTATTGCCCCGAAAATACAAATTTTAAAAAATACTCAAAATCGTCATTTTTAGCTTAAAAATGTTGTAGGATAGATTTGTAAGCGATGTGTCGTATGAAATTTTCGTGATGGAAAAAGTTTCGAGTCGTTATTACGTCATATTAAAAAAAATCATTTCGCCTCACAGATTATTTCATAGCAATGTAGAGAGTAATAGTGTTCTGTGATACTATCTACTTATCTCCATTGATACAGTTGTACTTTTGTTAGTGCTAACGTATAGGATTCATTGTCGAAGAGACAATTGTATCATCGTTCACTAATTATCTTTATATATAAAAATTACGTGTCACGTTGTTTGTCCGCGATGAACTCCTAGACTACTGAACTGATTTCAATGAAATTTTGCGGAATCTGTGCAGTTTGGTCCAACTTGAGAGATAGGATAGTTTTTATCCTGATAAGTGACACTCAATATTTTTTTATTACGAATTTAAGGATTTTTTATATGAAGGGTCGTCGAAAAGGGCAGAACAACGTCTGCCTGGCCAGCTAGTATATTATATAAATTATTACAAAATTTTCGCGAAAAGTAGTGCTTATGCTTGTGTTTCCTTTGGGAGCCGTAACATTCTCTAGACACTTATAAATTAATATATTTTTTTTTGAATTACATTAAATTTTATAAATAAAAATATTTTTCATACCTTGCGACTTGACCTGCTACGCCCGAGAGCAAATTCAAGAATCTGAATTCATGAAAACACGCGAAAAGAAGAAAAAAGAGAATATCGTAGGTTTGATATATATTTTGGCTTCGCCTGGGTAGGATATATTAATGTGGCGTTATTTAAACGTACATTTAAGACAATCAAAGACTGTTATCAATATTTTGTTACAAAAATCTTCAAATTAAAAAATAAAATAAAATGTAGCCTTGATCACTCCTGGCATTGCTCTCTATCTATTTGTGAAGTTTAAATACAATCGGTTCTGCCAATCCGAAGATTAGCCCGGATAAACAGACAGAAGTTTCAAACATGGTTGTTCAAGTCTAAATGGCATCCAAATAGCCCCCTCAGCTCAATTTTTTTCGATTTTACAGACAGCCACTTCAATTTTATTCGTATGTATTTAGATGTATAGCTAACCCGTAGCGTGTGTCAGAAAATTTGTATGTGTAAAGTCTATTAAATTTTTGTTAATGAGGGCTAATAATTTTCTGCTCACTAGATGTCGCTAGTTGACACTGATGTAAAGTTTTTTGTTACACAATGTAATTTAATTGAGAAGTTAGTTTTTAATAAAAGTTTATCAGTTTCAAAAGTTTTATATTAATACATAAAACAATGCCCCAGTGGTTTGCTATTTAAATTTTTGTACATTTTAAAATTTTTCTACTTTTATGAATATCTGTGGTTTGTTATATTTATTTTTAATTTTATGAATATAAAATATAGCTAATACCACAGAAAGAAACATTAACCTTTACATTTTCCGAACATATTAACTTCCCCACTATGAAATCTGTCAAATATTATACCTTACTTTCTAGTGACGCCGACCTGGTGGCAGAAAAAGTCGTGGATGCCCTCATTCAGAAGATTTTAAATAGTCGAATAAATAAAGTACCTAAAGCTATTATTTATTCTGTGCTAAAGTTTCTTGCGTTGCGTGCTTAGTTGAATTTCTTTCCTATTCTTCTTCTCCTTTTTTTGTAGTCCGTAAAAGTCCATGTCTGCGCGGAGGATTTGTCACAATTGTCTTGCATGGCAGGCGGTTTGACGATCGTAGATCTTTGACGCTGCTTCCCGTCGCCGGTTTTTTTTTATAGAAGAGAGGGCAAACGGGCATGTGGCTCACCTTATGGTAAGTGTCGACAGTCGCCCATAAACAACAGCAACACCAGGAGAATTGCATGTGCGTTGCCGACCTTTTCAATAGAAGTAATCTCGTTTCTTGAAGGTCCCTAAGATCGTATCGGTACTGAAAAATCACCGGTGGTGAACGATTTCACAAAAAAATCGGTCTAATTCTCTGGTTTTGGTCATCTCGTTCGCGCCATCATTCGAGAAATTATATTTTTAATAGAGAGATATTATTGTATTCCACCATATATTACCAAAAGCTACAAGGCATTTCTGTCCTTTCTTATATGTAGTTGCCTTTTACGATACCCACGGGACTATGTGGACTTAGGCTTTTCTTAAGACACTATTACACGATACAATGTACCTACTTTATAACAGTTGACCTTACCGGTCTGTGAAAGTTAAACATAATATATCTCATATGAAATTCCTGTGGATTCTACGTCGCTGAGCATTCGCGGTCTTATAACTGGACGGCTAGAGGTCGCCGTTGATGCGTGGACACGGTAACCCTAACCTACTCGTACGTATAGGCTTACCGCAAGTTGGCACGGTTTCGACGGCTGTGTAATGTTCATAGAGTATTGATTAACTGCCCTTCACTATGACGAATTGTTGTACTTTTGTGTGGCTGAACGCTTACTTCGTCGTCTCTAAATGTCTTTATTTTTTATATACTTAGAATAAGAGTGAAAAACGAGCACACAGTTCACCTGAAGGTAAGTGTATGCTTTGGCCCATAAACGATTAAATCTTCTATCCTCATTATCAAAATGCAGAATGGCTCGTTTCCAGTAAAAAGGGTCTCCGGTTCTCTACACTCACCATAGGAAAAACAGCAGTGTTAAGCTGGTACGCTGGTATGCTGTGAAAGCGTGGTCCTTCTCCGTTTGAGCTGAAGATCCATTCAACATAACAACCCTAATATTATAGCTGTACCGTGGCTCTACCATATACATAGTACGTACATAGTATTATGTATTAAAGTGTATAGATATATAAATCGTCATAATCAGTCATAGAAAATTAATAAGAAAAAAAAGTAATTTAGGGTTTTAATTATATTGCTTAGAACCCTAATTCTTTTTATCAAATATAAGTAGCCTAAGTTACTCCTTAGAACATCAGCTATCTGCCAGTGAATGTCCCGTCGAAATCGGTCCAGCCGTTTTGGAGATTAGCCAGACAGAAAATAAAAATTAAAAATTGTGTTTTTGTTATAAGTACCGTATATACATTCATATGCATTAAGTAAAAAGCAGTTATTTTAACATTACAAACAAACACTTACTTAGATAATCTCAGGCCCTAATAATAGCCTGAGGTGCTTCGTAATTTAAGAAAAGAGTGGTTTTATTCTCATAATACATTGTCACTGGTTGACTACTTGGTCCTCAGTAAAGAAAATATTGTGGAAAAGCCTGCATTTCCTTAAGGGCAGTGCTAACCTAATTTACATCCGTAAACTAGCACTGGAATGCGGCGCTGCTAACCGCAGGCTTCTCGTAAAAGGAAAGACTGTCTCTGTTTCTTAAAGTAACCGGTATTGTATTTGTAATTGTATTAATAGACTGAATATCGCTTTACTTAAGAGAAAAAGCGTTTTACCTTAGAGCTATAAATAAATATAGTTTTATTACTCATTCAATTGAAAATAAAATTTACATAAAGAAATAAAAATTATTGATAAATTTTTTTTATAATACAACATAACTTGCACCGAGTACTGTTACTCCTAATATCGAAGTTATAATAAGATTCACTTATTTACTTTGACATTTCTTACGGGACACTGTAACTTAGGCCCTCCTTTTAATTCATCAATTAACAAACATTATTATTATCGTTAGACAATTATATTGAATCTATTTACTTTTAACGTAGATTACTTTATCATTTGGAATGCCTTATATATACTTTAATAGCAATAATTTTAAATACGAATTTATTTATATTTATGAAATAAAAAATGACAAACTATTTTTTAAGCGCGTCGACTACAATATGTATCATGAAGATATCACATTAAGATATAACGTAATTGGGGAAAACGTGACAAATATAGTTTCCTTTTAAATTTTAGCTTTTAATTACTTCATATTACGCTTACTTAAAATGTAGGGCTTCTTTCCTCATTGAAATTCGATTAACAAAGTCGAACCTATGTATAATCTCGGCTATTATTTCAGCTTTACGTCTAATCCCTACATCATCGTATCGTGTGATACAGTTGACGGAAAATCGGTTTAGAAAGTTGTGGTAAAATAAATATAAAGTCATATAAAGATTTATAAATAGAATAGAACTAATTTTAAATTTTATTGAATTTAATTCTCGACGTTACAAGTATATAATATGGTAGTAGTTCCAGAATTAGTCAAATCTGATGGTTTAGGATTCGCCAATAAATATTTAAAAAAAGATATTTGTTTTTGAAATGTGAGTGAAATGTGTGCCCTGGTGGCAGAAAAACTATTAAAAAACTAGATAACCTATTTAAAATCTTCTGAATGAGGGCATCCACGACTTTTTCTGCCACCAGGGCGGCGCCACTTAAAGTAAGTTATAATATTTGACAGAGTTCATAGTGGGGAAGTTAATTTGTTGGAAAAATGTAAAGGTTAATGTTTCTTTCTGTACTATTAGCTATATTTTATATTAATACGATTAAAAATAAATGAACTAAACCACAGATATTCATAAAAGTAGAAAAATTAAAGAAAAAAAGTTAAAAATGTGCAAAAAATTAAAGAGCAAACCACTGAGACATAGTATTAGTATTAATATAATACTCTTGAAACTGGTAAACTTTTATTAAAACCAACTTCTCAATTAAATGACATTGTATAACAAAAAACTGTAACTCACTGTCAACTAGCGACATCTGGTGAGCAGAAAATTATTAGCCCTCATTTGTTAGATTCTTTGTTTATTACTAATAAAGTGTGCAGTGACCATACAACTTGTATTTAACTACCTTGTTGGTCTCGTGGCCGTTCGAATTCCAGGTCAGGCCAAAATGAGTAATTGGGTTTTTCTGTTTTTTTTTTTTTTTATAAGATAGGGTGACAAACGAGCACACAGTCCACCTGATGGTAAGTGGTTGCTGTGGCCCATAGACATCTACATTTATCCTCGTTTGCGAATCAAAATGCAGATGCGTTATCACCCGTGAGGACTAAGATAGAATGCCTCTTTTCCAGTAAAAAGGGTCTCCGGTTCTCTACACTCACCATACGAAACACAGCAGCATGAAGCTGCTACTTGACGCTGGTATTCTGTGAGAGCGTGGTCCTTCCCCGGTCGAGCCGACCCATTTGTGCTACAACTATACTACTAATATAGCTGCAGCATGGCTCTACCACGTATAGATTTCTGTCAATAAATTCTCAGTAGCAGCCTCAAGTCAGGAAGTTGGCGGTGTTTCGACCCTAGGCCTGGTTAAGCACGTGAAGTCGTTGGTCCTGCGCCTGATGTCCGGTCGTGATGGATTACCGTCCTCGTGTATTATAATTCTGTCCTGCGCATGCTACTGCAGGTGGCTAATTTTCATTGGTACTGACCATCGAGACGGAATTTAGATTTAGTGGACTATTATTAGCAATACAAACATACAATATAAAAATAAATATAAAAAACAATTGTGTTAAAATCGCATGTACTAAGAACTTATCCTGAAGTGTGAAGTAGCATGTAATTATACAAAATTTTCACAAAGACATACAGCCAGACCCGGAACAATATATTCCACAGGCCATACAAAATACTTGTTATGGGTACGGGTATCGAACTCGAAACCCGCAGCGTCGCAAAAGAACGGTTAGCTACTGTGTTACCGACCCGTCATACTAATGTAACAGAACAATAATCATTTATAGTAATTTAAAAATCAGTAATCTGTAGAAATTTAATGCCGATTTAAAAAAGAAATCATTTGGATGACATTCTCGATAATAAGAGTCTCTCTATTGATGATTTCAACATTTCTTACTACTACCGGATATTGTTAACTACGCAGGATATATCTTAAAAGATTTATTTTATCAGCACAACATCTGATCTAACATGAGTGCGACAAGCTTGATGACAGGCCAACATGCTTTATGAAAAACAAAATTAGTTATATCTGGGCCGGGTAAACACATCTTTAATTTTTAGAAAAAAAGCTAAACTATTTTCTCTAAATTATTATATTATATATATATATATATATATATATATATATATATATATATATATATTTGTTTCAGGTAAGTCACGGAGGTACTATTTACGTGGGGTGTGTCCCATTCTACTATCAGTAGAATGTGATAACAACCAGAGAATGTCGTAAACATTTGTTCCCTTTTGGTATTAGGGCTGATATTATCCGTAAATTCAGTTTCTTTAATCAGTAAATAGGTAGAGTTCGTGCGTGTTACAAACAATTTTACCATTTTTTGTATTTATCATTTTTAATGTAATACCCTCATTATATAAACAACTGTCTACAATCTAATTTGTTACAGGTTTTGATACTTATCACGCCATCAACCAAATGAACTATAGAATGTATGTACTTGTCAACGTTTGCCGAGGCCTAAGAAAATAATGTAAAGAAACCTTACGAAATGAAAATTAATACCTATATATAAAGAAATGTCATTTCCATTGGTATCCAATTACTAAAGAATGTTTAAATCCTCTAAATGCCTATTCTTTGGTATGAGTATATCTTTGGTATGAAATTGAACGAACAAATTTTGAATAAACAGTGTTCGAGTGGAAAGCAAAAGTACTAATAAATACTTACTTGTTTGTTATCAAATGGCCGATAAGAACTCGTGCACCCACTTGAAATGACTTAATAAATAGGCAGTCTTTGATACATTTACTATAGTTTCACTTAGCATACCCTTGTGACTCCTTCTATAGTTTCTAATCAATTAAAAAATAAATGTTATTAATTGTTTTAAATATAAATATGATTTATTATAAAATAAAGTAATCTGTATTTCTTTAGAGTGTTTAGAGTGTTAACGTCATAATTTAAATAATACAAAAAGGTGTGACAAACAGGCTATCGATTTTGAAAATAAATATATAAGTTGTTTTTTTTTAAATTAATTGTAAGAAATATAATGGAAATGTGCGTAAATCCATAACTGATCTTAGCGATGTGCAAGTTTATAATCGAGAATATTCTATATCGTTCACGTGTCTTGTTCCACTGGAATTTTACAAGAGTTTCTTGACATACCGATATCCCTATCTCGCGATTGTGAATGAAGATGTCGCCGAAGCCAAAACCAAATACGGGTGTAAGTTTTTTTTTTATATTTATTTATTTAAAATTTAATATATGTATTTAACCGTTCTTGTTCCAGACTTGTCGTTTAAAGTATTTTTCAAGTAGTTCCTATATTTTTTAAGTAGTAATACGTGGATTATATTGCCTCGTCGAAATAATCGAAAGTATCTGTTACGTTCTTGTCTGTGACAGATTATGTGTCCGTAACATAAAAAATGAAGGGGAATCGTTCCGTCGGAATTGCTAAACTAGTTTTTAATCATATTAGATTACATTTTTTAAATCAGTTTTTATTCAATACGACACAGTTTAATGTTTCAGTCTTTTTAAGTAGTTGACGTAAGTGTTATAAACTATTTTAATTTAAGTACTTATTAAAATTAGGAACATAGATTTTCAAAAGTTATATAAGTTATAAGCATAATATTATATAAATGCGTACCTATATAGTCTCTGCATTCTATAGGCTAGGTGATAAAATACCCTTAAACATCTTTCCTAGGAATTTCATTGTCAAAATCATAGCGACAGCGTAAATACCTTTTGCTATTTTACATTTCCCCGTGGAACTGAAGGGGTCCAGTCCGTCGCTTGGCGTCAATCCTTCAACTGAAAGGTTCCAACAGACAGGGGTCAATCGGTCAGTGACCTTTTATTCCAATAAACTGATATCGGCGTGTCCCCTGAGAAGGAGTGCCACTCAAGGACCTCTGTCGCCCTTTCTGTAAAGAAAGGTTAGACAACTAAGATTACGGGTCCCTATGGAGTGGTCCCATTCTTGACGTCAGGTGAAGTGGACTGTAATCCTTATAAAGGTGCAGTAGGATATAAAACATCAATTATATCTTCGTAATTTCCCCATAAGAGTGCAACATTGAAATTTTCACTACTTTTCCTGGGAAATTGTGGAAAATTGTTTAGAGTAATAACCAAATGTAAATAACTATTTTTTTAATTATTGTCTAAAAATATTGTTATGTATATTTAAAAAAAAAAACAATATCGTAACCTTTACAGACTGACATCAATCATATATGTGCTAATAATGTATAAGAAAGTTTAAAAATTGAAGTTTGCTATGGACTATTACGTTCCCGAACAGTTGCAGTAATAAAAATAATAATATGTAAAATGTATTTAATGTATCTTAGTAATATTTAAAATTAAAAAGTATGTTTGTTAGTACTGGATGTGTGTCTTTCAACCACGCGTGAACGGTTGAACAGATTCTTATCAAATTCTGCATAACGTCACTTATGTCGTATGTATGTAGAGGTAGGCCTACATATATATTTTCAATAAAAAATATTTGTAAAGTAGAATTTACACTCAGAAAGCGGACGCGTTACAGCTAATATTACAATATAAGGAAAAATGTACCTATTTTCTTCGACATTTAATTACGTCAGGGCTTAGAAATATGTTTGGGTGATGCCTTAAGTGAAGACTTTCTACACACTTCATTGGCGAAGCATTTTTGATGTGTCAAAAACTGACAATAAAATTAAAGAAACTTTTTTATGATACTCGTATATTCTGATGATTCCTCTAGCCGAAACCGGTCGGTAGTTCACAAATAAATATTTATAGCAAATCGAGTATAAGTGTTAACCCTTTAAGAAATAGATTTAATTCGAAAGCAAATTGTCAACTTTCTTATAATAAATTTTTTTGTCAATAAATACTAGAAAAATTACTGTCTCTTTAACTTCAGCAAAGGAAGGCGTTAAGATAAATTGAAAAAAGCAAATGCGTTGAAAAGAGAAAATACACTGAAAACTATAGAATGCTTCTTAATTATTAGGATGGAAACAGCTTTCTTTTTAAGAACACTATTATCTTATACTAATACATAGTCTGTTAAGTACTCCAAGTAAGCTTAAAATGGTTGTGTTGTGAGTGGTTCACAACAGTAATCAAATGGGAGTTGTGAATTCGAACCGACGAATTCGGACTTTTTTAGTTTGCATTCCGCCACCCCTTAACCATTACGCTAAAATGGCTATCAATTATTATAAAATTTAATAATTAAAATTTTATAACAATTAATGGTATGAGACTGATGAATACTTTAATTACCTATATTATACAACTAGCAAAAATCACTGCTGTAAATATGGACCTCTTGTATTTGTAGGAAGGGTTTGATATTGTGTATTAATCTTTTGTTTTTTTTTTCTTACACAGATATAGGCAAACCTACATTATTTATGTAGCGTCTTATTATTCTTATTATACGCGAAATTCTTATTATTCTTATTATTCGTGTCTTATTATACGTAAAACGATAAAAACGTACGTAATTATTGACGTACGTCAAGCCTACATATTGTCGTATTGCGTCGTGGTTGTGAGCGTAGAGCTCGTGCGTCGTGCATGACATTGGCGGGACCTATCCATCCACCCACCATCTATCCTGCCACCCTGACCTGACCATCGGAGGGGCAAGATGGACTGTGAATAAGACGCTTTATATACGTCAAGTAGTAACATTACGGGCTAAACACGTCACACTTTTGACTGGTAATAAGGCATTCCATCTTAGTCCTTCGGGATGCATTTTGATTCTGAATCGAGAATAGGTGTAAATGTGCTACATGCACTACACCAACAACTTCCCATCAGTTGAAATGTGTGTTCGTGTGTCGTCCTTATTCTAAAAACTATATAAATAAACACTGTTGGGCGCAGACCACTCCTCAATTATGGGAGGGTTAGTTCTAATACGTGTCAGCGTACTTCACATACTCTCGAAACATTCGCTATGCATGTGGTAAATTAACAGTTCTTTGCTGGGACCGATAAAATTACAAGAATCGAACCCGGGGTGATCGCGTACTATGAAATTTAGGGTGAGCGTTTCCATTGTTATCTAAGATATTGCGGCAAAAATACATTGAAATTGGGAATCGCCTTCTTTTTTTCCAATAAAAAAAATGTGAGCAGCACGCGGTAGAAGTGAAACCTTCAGAAACCTAAACTTTGCAAGAATGGGATGAATCCAGATTGTAGAGTATAAGCAGTATGATAATTGTAGGGTTTATTTATTAGATTTATACGTGGTAGAACCATGAATAAAATAGAATAGAATCATTTTTATTCAGTATAGAATAGAATATAGAATAGAAAGTATAGAATTATACATAATACTTATTGAAAGTCATTTTTTACTTTTACCACTGGTTCGCAAAAAAACCTCTGTCCTGGGAAGAACCAGCAAGAAACCCAGCGGGACTTTGTTTTAAAAAGCACAATTTGCAATATTTTATACAATATATTTTATACAATTGTTATGAAAACATTTAGAAACAGCATGGTAGCGGTCACCTAATTCCCAGGGGTTATTATCAGTCATGTACTCTTTAGTAGTATAATAATACTTACTAGACAATTTTTGCTTAGTAAATAATTTAAACCTTTTGATAGAAAAGGTATGCATATTTTCTGGGACTTTGTTGTAAAAGCGTATACATTGCACCATGAAAGAATTACTAGCTCTTTGGAGTTGAGTAAGTGGTATAACTAACTTGTGTTTGTTCCTAGTATTTACAGAATGTACACATCATTATTTTTAACAAAAATTATTGTTTTTTTTGTACATACATTAAATTTAAACAAAAATATTGAGAGGTCAATGTTAATATATTTATTTCTTTAAATTTTTCTCTAAAGGATTCCTTCGGACATACGATTGCTTATGCTCTTATGGCTCTCTTCTGCAAAACAAAGATAGTTTCAAAGCCAGTCACATTACCCCATAGCAAGATACCATATGCCATGAAAATAACTAAAATAAATAAAATCTAGCTTTTTCAACACATTTAAGGCCTCTAATCTTCTTTACAGCATATCCTGCAGAACTAAGTTTGCTAGCTAGTTTAGATATGAGGGCCCGATTGAAGTTTCGTGTCAACTGTAATACCGAGAAAAACAATGCATTCAACAAGGCCCAGCACCTCCCCATTTAAAAGCACACTGGTATTCACCTTTTTAACATTAGGTGTAGTGAGTTTTATACATTTCGTTTTATTACCTGAACGGTAAAGCAAATTATTGACGTTAAACCAGTGTACTACTTTTGATATAGCATTGCTCACTTCGTCATATGCAATAATTGCCTTTTTAGTCGGAAAACCAACGAAGTATCATCAGCAAATAATACTATATCATGGTTATTCCCTACCAAGTAAGGTAAGTCATTAATATAAACTAAGAACAGGAAGGGACCAAGAATTAAACCCTGAGGAATACCCATAGATACTACCGATCCGGAAGAACTGCATCCATTAATAACAACTGTGTTGCATTCTATTATTCAGATATGACATAATAAGTTTAAGCACTATGTTTTTTACACCATAATGATGTAGCTTCCTGATTAATGTCTGATGGTGAACACAGTCGAAAGCCTTGGAAAGATCACAAAATATACCCAAAGCATCTTCTGAATTTTCCCATGTACAGAAAATATGTTTGATTAGCTCAACACCGGCATCAGTTGTCGTTCGACCCCTTGTAAATCCAAACTGATTTTTATGGTGTAATTTATTTACATTAAAAAATTTAACATTTGATCAAGAATAATTTTTTCAAAAATTTTTGTGAGCGTTGGCAGTACATAAATAGGTCTAAAATTAGTAGGGTCCAATGTACTGCCAGATTTAAATAAAGGTATAACTTTACTATGTTTCATTAAATCAGGAAACACACCAGATTCGATACTAGCATTGAAAATAATAGTAAGTTGGGGTGCGATCGCATCTATTATAGACGTAATAACTTTAGAAGAAATCCCTCTTATCTTAATATCAATAGTTTTTAAATATTTTACAATATCACCTGATAATATTCTATGAAATGCAAATTCTTTTTTACAGACATTTACACTTTAAGTAATGACAGCAGGGGAGGAATTGAGTGACTTTGTAGTCAAGATCGGAATATCGGTAAAATATTGTTCAAAAGCCGTTGCAACGTCTTGATCTGATTTTGTCAAATTATTGTTAAAATTTAATTGAAACTTTGAGTTGTGTAGTTTCATCTTGCCAGTTTCACTATTGATTTTAAGTTTAGTCAAGTCATTTTAATTTTATTAGAGGCATTCTTAATTTTGTACTTTAAATATAGAGACTTGGCTGCACAACACACATCATCTAAATGAAACACTATGATTATATAATATTTCATTGTAAATGTCATATAACTTTTGTCTACTCCTATGGATAGCTACTGTCGCCTACTTCTTAAACGATTTGCGACTGTTTGGAGAGAGTGTTTTAGAAGTAAATGTTTTATTAAATACAAAACTTATTAGTTGTTTTCTTTGAATAATGATCCATATAAATAGTTAGTATTGTTTTTATACGGAAGAAAAGGCAGCTTTTTCACTATATTACTTCTAAATCTCTTTAAGCGATGTTCATTTATTGGAACAAGCGCAACTTTCTTAACTTTCTGTTTTTTGTGCATGTAAGGTAGCGAGACGATCAGATCAGATTTAAAGGTGGTAGAGCCATCCTGCAGCTATATTTCTGGTATAGTTGTAGCACGAATGGGTCGGTTCGACCGGGGAAGGACCACGCTCTCACCGAATACCAGCGTAAAATAGCAGCCTAATGCTGCTGTGTTTCGTATGGTGAGTGTAGAGAACCGAAGACCCTTTTTACTGGAAACGAGGCATTCCATCTTAGTCCTCACGGGTGAAAACGCATCTGCATTTTGATTCGTAATCGAGGATAGATGCAGATGTCTATGGGTCACAGCAACCACTTACCATCAGGTGGACTGTGTGCTCGTTTGTCACCCTTATCCTATAAAAAAAAAAGATAAAGCGATCAGTAAAATCTATACAAGTTGCACTAGGCCCTGCAATACGTGACGGCTCAAAGAACAAATTAACACGGTTGTATGATTTGACCAATGATCTAAACTTAATACTGATAGAAGAAGTTTCCACATACGATTTATTCCACTCCAGATTTATTCTGTTTATTAAGTTTAAGCAAAACTTCCTCCATTATTTTTTCAAAATAATCATACATAAATGTGGGGGTCCGTAAACGCTGACAACAACACTAGATTATTTGCATTTTATTCGCGAACGGGTATAGATGTAGATGTCTGTGGACCGCAGGAACCACTTACCATCAGGTAGACTGTATGCTCGCTTGTCACCTTTATCCTATAAAAAATATTATTACCAAGTTTAAAAATTATTTTACATTTTATTGTACGTAAATTAAATCATTAAATTACATATTATGAAGACTCCAAGTTTTCAATTTCATCATCGTAAGTACTTAAATTTGTTCTACTCATAGATCACGTGCATAATCTCTATACATAATAGGAAACACTGTATTCTATTTCTTTCGTTCGCAGGCTAAATTCTAAAGATGTACATGTTTGTCTCTATTAAGTGTCCCTTTTTCGTTTCACCAACTTCCAAATTACAACGATTCTAAATTAGTTTTCATTTCAAAAACAGTTATTTAGTGATGAGTGCAAGTTACATCGTCGAATATGATTAACCAACAAAAGAGTACTTAATACGCGCACTCCGACATTTCCACGTTGTTAACTGACACTAATTAGAAAATAGCCTAGTCTAGATCGCTACTAGTTCGCAATTGTACGCATCATTACACAAAATATTTGCTGTTGTCTATATGTGCTTAAAATACACCGGCGATAGCGTTGAGTTGTGAAAGGATTATGTACTTACTTGAGTGCTTTGACCGTCTAGGTTGCGGCTTTTGTTCTAGAACGCAGGATTCCTATATCCTATATTTATTTACGAACAAAAACCAATAGGTAGGCTTAATTTATGTCTAATTGTTTTGATTTTGAAGTTTCGATAAATTGACTCTTTGTTTATTGTTTTGTACATATCGAAATATTTGAAGATTTTCTATTTTCAATATGACAACGTAATCTAAAACTACGATTAATAAAAACAATTATAGAACCAGATAAATTTTATTAAAAAGATCAAATTTAGCGATCATATCGAGATGTACCATTACATCTCGATATGAATACAAATAAACTAAAGAAAAAAGTTAATTTTAATAAAAAATAACTTAACACTATAACTTATTTATTTATTTATGTATTTCATTACGTAAATAAAACTGTAGATATATTGAAAGTAACTTAAATATTTAAAAAAACATACAAGTAAGCAAGTAACCTGTTTGTGTTATTCTTCAAGCAGATAATCGATTGATGCATTCGAGATATTAAAATCCTAATACCAAATTACCACTGCTAACTGCCTACATCCGCCTTCGCTTCAAGCAAATTTACCTCTTAACCTCTTGATGTTTAACAAACCTAAAGTTAATTTTTGTTTGCAGTCACACGCGACACCAAGTGCAGAGCGCCGGGAGCATCTCTACAAGATCCTGGTAATCGGAGAGCTCGGTACCGGGAAGACGTCAATTATCAAGCGATATGTGCATCAATTCTTCAGTCAACACTACCGCGCTACTATAGGCGTGGACTTCGCTTTGAAGGTTCTTAATTGGGACTCGAATACGATAATACGCTTACAGTTATGGGACATCGCAGGTAAGTACATTCATTATACGTATTTTCTTACATTTTTAACAGCCTATCAAAAGTCCACTGCTGAACATGAGACGCCCCCATAGTCTCATAGAAAGTATTATTCTCATAGTTGCCACGCTTGGTATAAGTAGAGGCACGAAAGTCTAGCGGTGACCGTTATTGCGCATAAGTCGCGCTGATTGGCTTGTGCGTATTGTTCGCACGCGCTGATTGGCTCACCAGTCGCGTTCGTGCGCGACCCCTCCACGTTTCGTTCAGCGATAGACTTACGTGCCGCGACTTGTAGATGCGTTCGCAACCGCATTTTTTTATAAATTTGAGTTGTTATTAGGAATATGTTACTGCCCATCTCGTGTTTCACTTGCCTCTATCGCCTCTTACATAACGTAGACCTTGCGTATACCACGCTTCGCAAGCAGGTTAGCAATCGCAGTTTTTTTGACGTGTAAGAATCCACTGACCTATATCGTCCTGTGGGTGTCGTAAGAGGCGACAGAGGGAATCAAACCAGGAGATGGTTAGTAGCGTCTTTCTAATAACAACTAAAGAATAAAGAAAGTGTGTATTATATAATATTTGGATACAATAATTAATAAAAAAACGTTTTTCGTCCACTTTATAAAAAAAAACTGTAGTGTATGGCCTCTGTTAAAAAGTGTGAAATGTGGAGTTAATAGAATTATTACAAGGACATTGAAGTTCATATGGCTTGTTTTACACTAGATTATTTAAATCTATCGTGAGCTATTGCGGTAGTTTAATAATTTTTATAGTGGCTAGTGATCACGCTGTAGATAGTCGCGTAAAACTCAAAAAATTTAACATTACATTGATATAAGATACATAGAAAGTTCAGAGTAAGTAATTATAGGCAAATGGTGATGAATAATTAATTTTAAATAATCTCAAACATTCTGTCCTTTATTTCCTTGTTCTTTTCTTTTGTTTTTTTAATTCAAAATGCGTGGTAATGCAATTATTTTAACTGATTGTTATTCACAAATATCTGACGCCTACATTTTACTACGCACTCACACATTCGTAAGGGTCGATCGGTCGGCAAAAACGCTGTGAATTGAATCGCAACAGTGGAGCGCACATACGCGTAGTTGTTGCACATAAATCACATTAAATTTGGTATAATTTCAAATAAAAGTAGAAGCCTTATTTACTCGTATTTTCAAAAACTTCAATAACGGTATGTCATTATTTATATATTTGAACTTAAGTTTAAAATTTGGCTACTTTTTGAAAAATGACCCTTTCATCAAACATGATATGTATAGGCCGTCTGTCAAGCTTGAAGAAATTCCAACGGATGGGAAAGGAAGACTTGGGGTGCTTTGTGGTTTTATGCCTTGGGTGATGTTAACGTTTTATTTTATAGTAATTATGAGTCAAATAATCACTTTTTCAATTAAGCTTTTCTTTCAAAATATCAGGCTTCTTCTTAGCCTGCAATGTGTAATATCCCTCCTCCAGTTTAATTCTTTAATTAATAAAACTCAAACTCAAACAAGTTTTATTTTAATTTATTATTTATTTATAATTAACAAATATTACCTACCTTCCTGAAAGAGGCTTGAAATGATTTTTAATATTTATTTTTATTCAAAAGAAGTTTTCATTAAAGAAGGTATGTTAAAATTAACTCCATAACGGCTAGTGTCACCTCTGACAATTAAATACTTTGACAAAATGGATGAATATGGTTATTATTTTTCATGGATGTTTCTTATGTTATCCGTTATCTATTTCCTGTTATTTCTTTCATTGGTAATAATGGTTCCGTATTAAGTTTATGAATAACGTAAGTTGAAGTTTGAATACATTTTTGCTACTACTGAAATTTAAGAAGTTGTGAAGAAGAAAGAATATGATGAATATAATAAAGGCTAAGACTACACCTATCAAGGTTATGTTAATCTTTAATCAGTTTTAATATGAATTAATCGAAAACCTTAAAAAAGATCTGATTAGTTAACCTAGCATAAGTGATTTAATCTATACATTTATAAAAATAAATAAGATTGAAGTTTACCGGTTTACCTTCAAGCGCGCTGCAAACTTGACGATAAACTGGATCGTGTGTGGCATCCATTGGCGACAGCATACATTTATTATCTCGTGGAATGTGTGCTCATTTGTCACCATAATTCTATAAAAGATAGACAATTTTTGGAACGTTTCGTTTAAAATACATTGCTTATTTTATGTAAGGATAAGAGAAATGCTGATCTTTTGTGATCATTTCGCATAATGATAACTTCACACCGGTGAATACTCATCAGCGTAAAGCCCATGTGAGTTAGATAAAAACCAATGTAATAAGAAGAACTTTTAAAGGGATACTCGAATAACACAACAGCATTAAACCGCTATTTTACGCTGGTTTTCTATATCATAGCTGCAGCTATATCATAATTGCATTGATTGCTCTCAAGCTCGATTTTTTTTTTTGGAGTTTATGGCCTGGCATCTAGACCTTTAGGCCAATAAAATTTGATTAATATTGAAATTGCTCCAGATTCAAAAACTAATTTGACCTTGGATTAAATTTAAATGAACTATTGTCAAACGCGTTGATAACATCATTTCGATAACTGTACAATTTGGAATCTGCCGATTGCAGTAACTAATTTTGCTGATAATCGAGTGTAAGAATAGTTTTATACTTTTATAGGTCAAGAACGTTTTGGCAACATGACACGAGTGTATTACAAGGAGGCGGTGGGCGCGTTCATAGTGTTCGATGTGTCCCGGGTAGCAACATTCGACGCGGTGGTCAAGTGGAAGAACGACTTGGATACGAAGGTGCAGTTGCCAGACGGGTCACCTATACCCTGTATATTGTTGGCGAATAAGGTTTGTCTTCACTTGTTTTAACACAACAATGGAAACATACACTTAGCTATGTTTTTTTTTATGACTAAGGTCGCTTCACATTGGGTCAGTAGCAGACGTCAGTCAAACAGTAAGTCAGCTATAACTAGTTATTTCTATTGACACAAAAAAGATTGGGCGACCATTTTTGGCGATAATAAGGGAAACTCTATTCTATGCTCTATGTTCTTTATGCTCCCTTGCATGCTCAAACACTTGTGCCAGCGACGCTGACTTGCGCTGACACTGACAAATTAAACATACTACTTAAAACGTTTGAATTTGAATTAAATTTTTAATTAAATAGAATAAAAAACGATTCAAAAATGACCGCCACCGCCATTACAACTAAGCAGAGCAAAATATCAATTATCTTAACAATAAAATATTTGTTTGTAGAGCTGTTACCGTGTAATGGCGGTGTAAGAATATCCACGACCCTATATCATCCCGTGGGTGTCGTAAGAGGTGACGGATCGAAACAAATCAGAGGATGGGCAGCGTCTTCTTAATAACGCCTAAAATGAAAAAAAAAAACTGCGGCTGTTAACCCGCTTGCCTAGGGTGGCGACTATGGCAAATATTAAGGTTTATGGACTTTATTAGGATGTAACGGTAACGGTTACGGTTGTAGCGCTGAATGCCATCTCAATTATGGACTTTGGTTTATGCACTTGGGTAATCTTTTGTCACAGAGGCTTTGTTTTTGTGACTGCGATTAAAAACATGATTATTTAGTATGACGTAGGCACAGCACACAGCCATGAGCGTGATTAAATTGCTTACACACATAAGTAGATGTGGTAGAGCCATGCTGCAGCTATATTTCTGGTATAGCTGTAGCACGAATGGGTCGGCTTGACCGGGGAAGGACCACGCTCTCACAGAATACCAGCGTAAAATAGCAGCTTAATTCTGCTGTGTTTCGTATGGTGAGTGTAGAGAACCGGAGACCCTTTTTACTGGAAATGAGGCATTCCATCTCAGTCCTCACGGGTGACAACGCATCTATATTTTGATTCGTAATCGAGGATAGATGTAGATGTCTATGGGCCGCAGCATCCACTTACCATCAGGTGGACTGTGTGCTCGTTTGTCACCCTTATCTTACCATGGGGAGTGCTCTGAGGAATTGTTCGGATTAATCCCAGCCGCCAAATTTCACGAACGCACATCGCGGCAGAACTCCCGATACCATCCACACCATCTGGATGATTGGCGGTCCACCACTGTGCGATTTAGAAGATGTTTTCTTCCTCGCACGACTTCCTTGTGGAATCGATTATCATCAGCGATTTTTCTGGACCGAAGTATACGACCGTAAGTCGTATACTTAGGGACCTTCAAGAAAAGAGCGTACTCCTTTTTAAAAGGCCGGCAACGCATCTGCAATTCCCTCCCTGGTGTTGCAGTTGTTCATTGGCGGCGGTAGTCACTTACCATCAGGTGAGCCGCATGCTCGTTTGCCCCCTCTCCTATAAAAAAAAGTAAATGTAATACAAACATTTTTGAGGATATCTATGGTACAGTAGCTTTTAAATTATATAATATTCTCCTTTCATAATAAATACTAAAAAACGTCCTACAATTTACGATGTTCAAGTATTGATATACTTATGTATCTTCACGTGCAAAGGTTGTAGGTACCGTGCCTACGCTAGTGCCCTTTTATGTCATGCATATCACGAAATCAAATCACGATATCGACTTCGAGTCAACTTTATTCCTTGCGTATTTGCATAGCAAAACTTCTAAAAAGATTTTTATATCAAAATATGTGTATTTGTAAATAATTACCAAATCGTAACTAAATAGAGTAGACATACTTAATCTGATCTAAACCCACTTTTTTAATTCTATTACCGTTTCAAAATTACGATCTCCCTACTAACAAATAGCGAAGGAAATTCATCTACTAATAAAAGCTAAAGGATCACATCAGAGTATCGGAAACGAATATTACATATTGCAACTGGCGCAGTAACACACTGTAATATACGTACATAAAATATCTGCTTCGCCCTCACCAAAAAATAAAAATCAATGTTTATAGAATATAAGCGATATTTTCCATAAGATGCAAGTCAATATGTTGTAATTATTTAGATTACATAGAATTATATTGCTTGCAGTGTGACCAGCAAAAGGAGGGCATAGTGAACTCACCAGCGAAGATGGACGAATATTGTCGCGAAAAAGGATTTGCGGGCTGGTTCGAAACATCGGCTAAAGAAAACATTAATATCGAAGAGGCAGCGCGCTCCTTAGTAAATAAGGTGAGAAGATTTTAAGATAAGAAAGATATTGTTGTGGTCAAACTGTTATAAACTGTGGGATGTATGTATTCGACTTCACTTTTCATAAGCATTTTCAGATTACAGACAATCTTTGTTATTTTAAGTGAGTAAAAAGCGCAGGTTTTCATTTCAGCGAAGACGACTACGATGTATAATAAATTTAAAAGTTTCAAATTTTCTCAAAGAGTTTTCCTTCATTTTTAACGCACGATAAATCGGCGCTTAAAATTAATTCAAATCAGTTTGTATATGAGTAAAAGCAACCACCTATCGTTTTGAACAAACCAGATTATTTCTATAACCGCTTTTGCTTTGTGGATTAATCAGTTTTTCATCGAAATAACTTTTAATCGAAATAACATACGAAATGGGGAAATAATAATAGTTTGGATGATTTGTAATTGTAATTGCGGAATCTAAAAATAAATACACTTAATATTTTTATGTTCAAGTACAAGCTGTTTTCCTGTAAGTAGTTATGAAACTTAAATACGAGTATTTTATTTTATTAAATTAATATCTTGAATTAAATGATGTTTTAAAAAACAAGACTCGATAAAAAACCTTTATTTTGTTCTTAAACTTTTATAATTCCATTCTATATTAATATAGCATCTTAAGTGCTATTTAAATTATTTTATTCGGGTTATATGCAATTTTTGTTTTTCGTACTTTCTTTAGTAACATATCTTAAGAATATCTCAATTTTTTTATTTATAGATAAAATCTATTGGTATGGTTTTTATCTGTTTTTTCCCGTCGTCAATCGGTTGACACGAGATTTTTCTGGTGGTGCTTTCTCTTGACTTTTGCGATATCCATGTGTTGACAAATGACATTAAATGACAAATTCTCTAAAACCGCTATCAAATGGCACGAGAACACAAAAAAAAAATATTTTCATGATTTTCACATGGTGGCATGTATTAGGTGATAGGGCTCTTTTATAGTTAGAAGTTGGCTTGACACGACTCCTTTAAATAGCAGCGATGCAACCCACTGCTGTGCTCTGATCTGTGTAAGGAAGAGGGGTGACAACGCATATAGCTTTTTGACCTCCTTTGTTGGAAGTTGGCTAAAAGTGTTCATAAACTGCAGTAAATAATTACCATCAGTGGCCAATTCTCGAAACTAAAACCTGTTGCACCGTATTATCCATAGTAATGAGGCAATTAATCTTGTTATTTATGTACTTGGGATCACATAATTTTATGCAGAGCATTAGTAGCATATCAATTCTACTAATGCTCTGCATAAAATTATGTTTCGGTTACCCATTACTAGATAATTTGTGGCCAGTTTCGAAATGCTAAATAACATTTAACAAGGTAATTTAGAGATTTTCCTACGATAAGTTTATCATTTACATTATCAATAGGTTATGTTGACGCCATTTTTATTTTAAAACGCACATTCGTTGTATAACACACTTTTTTTTACTAACTTGGATTACGTTGAAAATAAGAAAATTATCGTATCACAATTGATTTTATTAATTTCTAATATCAAGTTAGGCTTATAAAAAGGGTCAAATAATTTGAATCAATTCCAAATTACAAGATGATAATTTTGAACATATTATTATAATTGTTGGTAATACGGCGGCCTTACGTATAATAGTTTATTATCGCTACTTGAGTTCAATTAGAGTAAAGGAGGAACAACTTGAAGCATTTCTAGAAATGGCGTCGATTTTTATGAATGAGGCCGCAAATTTTAAACAATTTTTGTTTATTTAAGATGTTCTGTCAAGTTAATATAAAAAGTGTTAATGAAAAACACGTCTTTTTAATTTGTATACAATCATTGAGTTATATGTACTACGTACTAGAGAAGCCATTCCGAACATTGACTATGTGCAACTGAACTGTAGTGCAATTCCTACAAACTAAATATTGCGTGAATTGAAGATTTGTGAATTTCATAAAATAATTATTATTACATTTTATTTAGAACTATAACCTGTTTGTTTAGATGAAATTAAGATATTTTATATTAAATTCTTATATTTATTTTATATTAATATCTTATTTTATATCAAAGTCTTCGCGCATGCGCGGGAGTAGTAGTCGCAGACATAGAGTAGAACACAGTTATTGTTTGAAATGGCTTCTCTAGTACGTAGTACATATAACTCAATGTATACAATTTTTTGACGTTTGAGTATGTGCATGACGGCAGAGTAATAAAGTAACAAATAAAGTTAAAATAATCTTTATATTATCTATTCCAGAAAATCGGACATATTTTAAAGTAAATTAGCAAGAGACTAGTAATTTTCTTTCCCCAGTTGAACCAATTATGCTGAAGTCAAACTGCTCTGCAATTTTGCTCCACTGCGAAAAAGTTTAAAGGTTAAAGCTCATAATATAACTTTAGCCAAAATTGCTAAGGAAATAATTAATTCTGAAATTTTACAACTACTAACTTTTGTTAACTATTAAAAGCCAATAATTGACTACTATCCCATCTGATGGTAAATGATTTTGTAGGCGAAAACATTAAACTGCACTCACTGAGGTAATTTAACGATAGCCTTACTCATTATTGCCTTGAAGACACCCATTTTGTAAGCTGATGGAAAGAGAAAAACAGTTGTAAATATTTCGCCCTATTGTTGCACGCATATCGAACGGCAACAAAGGAATGGAGATTGGTAGAGTGTCTGACTGTCCGATGGTGGGAGGGGTGAGAGGGCAGAATTAGTTTTGTTGTATTATTTAGACTAATTCAGTTCAAAACAAGATAAAGTGAAATATGGCTGTCAGTATTTTCAAGTCAACGATTTACGAAGTGCCGTGTTCACTGTTCAGATCTATTATATACTCAATTAATTGAAACTAAGTGACGTTTAAAGGATGTATGGCCTCGAAGTATACATGTAAATTGCTTTGGTGCTATTGAAGTACCTTAATAGCTTAAATAGAAAATCTAATTTATGATTAACTTGCACAATAGGCAGGTACTAATTAATATTAATGATTAAGTATAATTATTATATGGAATAGAATTGAACAGAATGATTTTTATTCTATGTACATTATTACATATTACTTATTGAAAGTCATTTTTCTATTTACCATTATGGCAAGACTAAAGTTTATAAGACTGTCAGACATTCCTAATCGACAATTTGACATGACATTTTTCTATGTTTAGACGTAACTGACACTATTACATTACATCCTATAAAAATGCATTGCTAAACATAAGCCTCCCCCATAGATTGCCTCGTAGAGGCTATTTTTCTATAGTTGCCACACTTGGCAGGCGGGTTGGCAACCGCAAATTTTTTCCCTAGTTGTTAAAGTGGAAAATATGGTAAATATCTCCCTCATGAGGCATTTCATGGAGAGACCTATGTTCTGCAGTGGATTTAAATAAAACTAATTTTACGGATTTTATCGCGTATATTAACTTATTTTATATTCCCGACGTTTCGGGCACTTTTCAGCACCCATGGTCACGGGGGGGACTGAGGTGTATGACGTCCCAATGTCATAGTTAACCACAGCTACCTTCACATTAAAAATTATTAATTTTTGTTCCGATCAACGCAGTATGAACTTACAGTATCATGAAGTCTTGCAGTTGTATGCTTGGGTTGGAATTTAATTTTATTAATTATGGGATGCCAAGCAGATGGTAGTATCCAGCCATCTTCTATATTGAAATTAGGATGTTTTTTAATTTCAATAGCCTCGCGAATCATCCTGGGGAGGAATCGGTGTTCTTTAGCGAGGATTTGTAGTCTATCAAATCTAATGTAGTGACGGGGCGATCCTGTACGTGTTCACAGACTGCAGACTACCCGGAACGTCGATTCTTCACATCAGCTATGTGTTCTTTAACGCGGGTTTTTATGGATCTTTTAGTTTGTCCTATATAAGAGAGACCACATTCACAATCAAGCTTGTACACTCCTGCATCTTGCACAGGAATATTACACTTGACTGATGGTAAAAACTGACTAATCTTTTTCGGCGGCTTGAAGTATGTTTTAATGGAAGCACGCTTCAAGATGTAGCCAATCTTATCAGTGACACCTCTGACATATGGCAGTACAGATGTTTCAGAGAGCACGAGGGATCTGTGACAGTAAACACCTGGCCGCCGAGTTCCAACACGTCAAGCAAGTTTTGCACGGCAATAAGTTTCGGGTCCCGCGCCTACGTCACAGTGAACAAGTGAAACCGGCCACAGTCGAGCGAGTACCTGCTGTACTGCCATATGTCAGAGGTGTCATTGACAAGATTGGCTACATCTTGAAGCATGCTTCCATTAAAACATACTTCAAGCCGCCGAAGAAGACTAGTCAGTTTTTACCATCAGTCAAGTGTAATATTCCTCTGCAAGATGCAGGAGTGTACAAGCTTGATTGTGAATGTGGTCTCTCTTATATAGGACAAACTAAAAGATCCATAAAAACCCGCGTTAAAGAACACATAGCTGATGTGAAGAATCGACGTTCCGGTAAGTCTGCAGTCTGTGAACACGTAGAGGATCGCCCCCGTCACTACATTAGATTTGATAGACTACAAATCCTCGCTAAAGAACACCGATTCCTCCCCAGGATGATTCGCGAGGCTATTGAAATTAAAAAACATCCTAATTTCAATAGAGAAGATGGCTGGATGCTACCATCTGCTTGGGATCCCATAATTAATAAAATTAAATTCCAACCCAAGCATACAACTGCAAGACTTCATGATACTGTAAGTTCATACTGCGTAGATCGGAACAAAAATTAATAATTTTTAATGTGAAAGTAGCTGTGGTTAACTATGACATTGGGACGTCATACACCTCAGTCCCCCCCGTGACCATGGGTGCTGAAAATTGCCCGAAACGTCGGGAATATAAAATAAGTTAATATACGCGATAAAATCCGTAAAATTAGTTTTATTTAAATGTGTAGTGTTCGCGTAAATATAAGAAATCATTCTGCAGTGGACTATGGTAGCAATGAATGAAATGTACGTTCACTAGAAATTCGTCAATTCACTGAAATGTGTTGTCTAATATCACTTTTACTAATTCTGCCTAGCGTTGTGAGTATGAGTAAATCTTTTAATAAATTCGCCAAGCATTCTAGGAATGACTAATGTCTAGCAGTGGACTTGAACAGTCTGGAAATGTATGATGTATACATTGTTGGGGACCTCTTACACGGCGAGTCTATTTCACAATAAACAGCTTTTAATACCTATTACGCAGACTCGACGACTTCCAGCCTCCCGAACAAGCCGGTTACCGAAGAGGCTTTAGTACCATAGACCACATACACACCCTTCGGCAAATTGTACAGCAGACAGAAGAGTACAATCTGCCACTTTGCCTTGCGTATGTGGACTATGAGAAAGCCTTTGATTCCATCGAAATTTGGGCGGTGCTACAGTCCCTTCAGCGGTGCCAAGTTAATCGAAGTGCTGAAGTGTTTGTACAGTAGGGTTACGATGGCAATCCGAGTACAGAATCAGAGTACGAAACCTATCTAATTGCAGAGAGATGTAAGACAGGGTGACGTTATATCCCCAAAACTCTTCACCACTGAATTGGAAAACGTTTTCAAGCTACTAGACGGGAAAGGTATTAACATGAATGGCGTGTACATCACTCACTTTCGATTTACCGACGATATAGTCCTTATGGCAGAATTGCCGGAGGACTTAAGCACTATGCTCAGTGATCTTAATAGTGTCTCCCAACGGATAGGTCTTAATATGAACATGGAAAAACAAAAGTCATGTGTAACGTCAATGTCACACCTATGCCGGTAGTTGTTGGGAGCACTAAGCTAAGAAGTTGTTGACGAGTATGTTTACCTGGGACAAATATTCCGACTAGGTAAGTCCAACTTCGACCGAGAGGTCAATCGACGGATTCAACTCGGCTGGGCAGCGTTCGAAAAATTATAACACATCTTCTCGTCAGGTATACCTCAAAACCTGAAAACGAGTTTTTACAATCAGTGCGTGTTGCCAATGATGACTTATGGATCTGAAACGTGATTCTTCACTTCTGGCCGTATGAAGAAGCTCAAGGTCGTTCAGCGAGCTATGGAGAGGGCTATGCTCGGGGTTTCTCTGCGTGAGAAACTTAGAAATGAGGATATCCGCAGTAGAACCAGAGTAACCAACATAGCCCAACGAATTAGTAAGCTGAAGTGGCAATGGGCCGGCCATGTAGCTCGAAGAACCGAAAACCGATGGCGAAAAAAGTTTCTCGAGTGGCAGCCTCGTACCGGTAGGCGAAGCGTATAGCAACCCCCCACTAGATGGAGTGACGACCTGGTAAGACATGCAGGAAGTCGATGGATGCAGGTGGTTCGGGACCGTGGCTTGTGGCATTCTTTGGGGGAGGCCTATGTTCAGCAGTGGACCTGTGAAGGGCTGTAATGATAATTATGATGATGAAGATGATGAATACATATTAAATATGCGCCGTCTACGGTAGTATCGGTGTAGTTACTGTTATGGTCCATTCTTTGTTAAATTTTAATTATGAAGCGTTTTGATACATTTTACTAAAATTATTGAATTAATTCACTTATTATGGCCTGCCAAAGGTTCACTACTGAACATTGGCCTCTACCTATTGATGCCTCAATTGGGGTTAATTGCCCAACTGAGAAGGCTGGCAACTGCTACATTTTATTATTTCGAATTATTTTTAGAAAGACGCTGCTATCCATCTTCTATTTCATTTCCCTCTGTCGTCACTTACGACACTTATGACTTCTAACGACTCAGAGGGTAGTGGATTATCTTACGCTGACAACTATTCACGTCATAATCTTAAATTTCGTACGAACAATAAAACTTTTTGTGCTTTACATTTTTTGTTCTCTTTACACTTAACTCAATAAAGTCAGATATATTGAGCATCATTTATTATTTTTTGTTATCGATTTTGTTATCATTGAATAGTATAATTATTTTTAAATGTTAATGTAGAATATCTTTTTCGAGTAGAGAGGTTTTGCCCTATTCGCCACGCTTAGCAGGGGAATTGGCGATCAAATGGTGGTAAATAAAAAATTAATTTCAATAAGTATTATGTAATAATCTAAATTGATTAAAAATTATTCTATTCTAGCGTAGAATAGCAGCTTAACACTGCTGTGTTTCGTATGGTGAGTGTAGAGAACCGGAGACCCTTTTTACTGGAAAAGAGGCATTTCATATTAGTCCTCACGGGTGATAACGCATCTGCATCTTGATTCGCAAACGAGAATAAAAATGTAGATGTCTATGGGCCACAGCAACCACTTACCATCAGGTGGACTGTGTGCTCGTTTATCACCCTATTCTATAAAAAAAAATCTATTCTATTCAAAGTACCAGACTCACCTTTGGTGCTATCCACTTCGTCAGTATGGGCATTTTACGTCTGGCGTAAACGAGATATGTACATTCCATCTTTCGGAAGCAATGAGATCTCTTTGTCCTTCCCTGGACCTTACAACTACGTATGACGACGAGGTTTGGTGTTAGCAAATTCCTCCCACGGTCTATTAAAATGTATTAATTATAAAACTTTTGTAATAGCATGTTTATTTTTTATCTAGATCCTCCTCAACGACAAGCTGCTACACAATAACGACAAGGACGGCGAAAAGTTTGCTCTCGACCACAAGATCGCGAACGGCGAGAACAGCAGAAATGGCGGCGGAAGCGGTAAATCCTGCGCTTGCTGACCCAATCGCGTAGCGCCATTTTTATTGGCCGTAACAAACTGATCAATCGACATACCAAGTACATTTCGTTGAACAAAGTGACTGTTATTTAACCAGTCAGCTTTATTAATATATATTTTAGGAACAATTATTGGCACCACATTTGAAGAGAAATCCGACAATCAATAATTATCTACATTGTGTAAAACTCAGAACGTATGAGTTATGCATTCAACGCAGTTCGTATATTTCGTTTTAAATTTTACGGTAATGTATTTTACGAATTTATGTACGTATAATTACGCATAAAGAAATGCAATCCATTCCATCTAAACAAATAAGTATAAATCTTTTTGAAAATTGTTCCTTGTAAAATGTAAGCCTTTAAAATTAATGGGTAGTTTTTGGTTTGATTTATCGGTATGAAATGATAATATTAGTGAAGATAATTAAAGTGCCTGTTCTGATCGAATTTAAGACGTCTACATTAATGTAATTTTGACTCATAATTGTTTTTGTCTATTATTCTTTCGTGATTAAATGCAATTTTACATTGATTGCAATTTATGTGGTATAAATTACTAAACAAATATTAGTTATATTTAAAATATAAATATAATAAGTTTACTGTTTTTATTTATAAATGTTTATTAGAAACCTAATGGACTTAATTAGAAATATAATTGTCTTATTAATATTTTTGCGTTTTAATTAGCAGTGTATTAAATATTAATAAATAAATCTAGCAGCCGCTACTCAGTGCCTTGCACGCTGAATACACCTCTAACGTTGAGTAACTTAGAGGTATAATTATTAATTACTTATGTATAGTGTATACTCTAAGGTTCGAACAGAACCGCCAGTTTTCTAACACTGACCTAACCGCATAAATTCCTTCAATGTATCAAATGTCAAAGCACTAACGTACATTGCATTTATTCATGGAGTTGTTGAGTGCCATTTACGGCTAAAGTCATAATTAGTTATATATTACATAATAAGTATTACCTTATTTTATGAGATCGAGAAAAAGTTATTGTAATATTAATAAAAGTGTTTCACAAGGGATTGGTTTTATTTAAATAATAATAATAATCATAATAAAAATATGGATTTCTGAATTACAGGCAAGAAATTAGAAAATAATGAGAGTAAAACAAATTTTTATCGCGTTTAATTAATAAATAAAAAATTATGGAAAAGTGAAAGTTAAATTAGACGCGATAAATTTCGTAAAATTAACGTTTAATTCAATTTTTAATATTATGTAGTAGTGCCCTCGTGCATTACTTTCGCATTGTCAGGCTCCAGTTTACTTTTTCTTTTTATAGAACAAAGGTGACGAAAAAGCGCACGATTCATGTGATGATGTTTCTTCCCATAACCTTTTAAGATGGAAACGTGTTTACTATGTGAATATGTAGGCGGTATTGGTATATTTTAGGTATTACATCGAAAATTCTCTAATCTTTATTCCTTAGATTAATGGTAAGTGAACGCGCGCTCTGATCATTAATTTATGCTTTATTCGCTGTACGACTTTCTAGCTACGCTGCCGCGCCGTCCCTATCCGGCAGCACGGCGCGGCGACGTGTGCTCATTCTTGCAGCATAAGTCTCTTGTAAAGTCAAAAAACTTTATATGGATAGTACCGTTTAAAAAAAGAAAACAAATCATACTGTACACTAATAGGACCAACTGCTGTCGGAAAATAATAGCTAGGTACCTATTTTTAGTTGATCTTCTGTTTTCATTATATTATGTACTCAGACGTATCTTATGAGATATACTTAACTGAATTTATTTAATAAAAAGTTATTTTATAAGTGTACAAATAACTAATTATGATTGCAAATTCTTTTTGAAAATTATTAAACATAAAATAATTATTCTCAGAGTGAAAACCACACATGGGATTTTCTTTAACTTTTTTCGTCTTGAATAGGCCGTTTAGGAGATAGAAAGATGAAAGATACATTACTAAAAATAGAGACCAATGAAATACTCGTGTGGTGGGTATCGGAGCTGAGGGTCGTGGGGTTCTAAGTATTAGCTGAATCACTTCGAAATAAAAGAATTAATTATGATTTGGATCAAATATACTTTAATTACACACTTATATTATAATTACAATTTTATATTGTAATTACAATTTTATATTGTAATTATAATATAGAGGTCAGTGCAGTATACCGTCTCGTATATGACAGATATAAGTAGTAAATACTCAGATCGGTGACGTGAAGTGGCTTCAATAGTGCATGACATTTAATACTGTGATTTCCAATTCGCCGAGCAAGTAAGGCGATTATAATTAGTTATCTGAACGCTTATGTTTTTTTTTATTAAACTAGTATTGCTATGTGTGCCCTATAAGATATGCTTTGAAAGATATTGTTAAAGACCCATGTCCAACATTTAGGGGTTTATGAAGAGAAAAAAGAAAATATAATTGTACACAATGAACAATTCAATGATGACATGGATCAACATGGAATACTTATAAATATATCACTTTAATATGGAGCCTTATGCGCACTGTTTAAATTAAAACTTAGTTTAAAGTACATATTACTTAAATGGGTTCAAATCTATGTATGAAGTAAAACTTATTATTCGCTGCCTTACTAATTTTAACAATTTTTTTTTATAGGAAAGGGGTGACAAACGAGCGCACAGTCCACCTGATGGTAAGTGGTTGCTGTGGACCATAGACATCTACATCCATCTTCGATTACGAATCAAAATGCAGATGCGTTGTCACCCGTGAGGACTAAGATGGAATGCCTCGTTTCCAGTAAAAAAGGGTCTCCAGTTCTCTACACTCACCATACGAAACACAGCAGTGTTAAGTTGCTATTTTACGTAGGTATTCCGTGATTGCGTGGTCCTTCCCCGGTCGAGCCGACCCATTCGTGCTACAACCATTAACGACGTAATTATTTCGCGATTTTCGTGCACAAGAGTATAAAATTACATTATTCACAGTGGTAGCTACTCGTATTTTCTATATCAATTGATCTTGGCAGTTGAAGTCTCTACTATCGATGAAAGTATCTATCTAGTCTCTACGCAAAGAATGAAGTTTGATGCTAAGGCATAATTATTTCTCCACTAATACGCACATATCTCCATAGTGAACGCGGTGTTAAATTTCTAAGTGATAGTTTCTTTTTTATTAGCATTGGTCGGACTTCATCCATTTAGTTGTGCTATGTGATACTTTTTTTGATAAAGCCACACGTGAAGAAGAGATGTCGACAAAATGTTGCAAGTAAATTTAATAAAACCAACAGAGTACTTAAAGGCTATACCCAACCTATATATTACGTATGAGTCAATACCGAGTAGAGCACAGACCCCTCCTAGACAGGATATGCCCGATATACATGATATCTACCAATATTAAGTAAACTATCTATGGTTCTTCTCTCGCTCAAAGGCTAAGTATAGCCATTCAGCGGGGAAATGCAGCCAGCGTTCTTGGTACGATACCGCGAGGAGTAGGACTATATGATAATTAAGTTTGTAGTTTTAGTTTTTTTTCTTATTATAGTTTTTACTTATCTTTGGAATCCATACACAACCGCTAATTATTAAACCTTTTTCAACCCTTTATTTTCCACTGTACGTAAATAAAGAAAAATATAAATAAAATTTTCGAAAGTTAAAATAGTAACTTTTGATCCCCATCAAAAAATTGCATTAAATTTAAACAAAAATAAAAAAAACAATGGCACAATTTTAGAATCTGTGAAAGAATTTAAATTACTCGGTTTAGATATAGACCGACACTTGAATTGGAAAGCGCACGTCCATAGAGTGAAGTCTAAACATTCGAGCTTCTCATATGCATTACGCGAAATTAAAAAAAAACTACCAATATAGAAACGGCAAAAACAACCTGCTATGCGTATGCGCACGCTTGGCCACAGAGTAAAGAGTAAGTAAGTACTCTTTACTCATGTGGCTTGGCTGAGTTACGACATCATTCTGTGGGTCAACAGCGCGGATGCAGCCTCTATTCTCCCTCCAAGAAAAAATAATCTGGATTATAGCAAATATAGATCAGACTAATAGCTGCAGACCGACCGATATATTGGAGATGAGTAAATTTTTTCGAATATAAATAACATAGAATTATTACCATACATTCTATGATAAATAAGCTATTTTATACAAAAAGTGAAGATTTACCATGAAAATACACGTTACGACATAAAAATAAATTAGTATTGCCAACTTCTCGATTAAAACTAAATATTTCTAGTACATTCCGTTTTTCCATAAAATTATATTATAAACTACCTAATATATTAAAAAATAATTAAAACAGTTCCTAACTAATAAATGTTGCTATAGTACTAATGAATACTTTATAAATAATACATATACAAAATGATCACTCATTTGAATTTTATTTTATTTCAATAAACCACAATTACATTGTTATAAGTAGTTAAACACGCTTCCTCTCTCCTAGCCGCTTAATTGCGTGCCCAACAGGGTCCATAGCACTGGTCTGACATTATTTTATAACATCTTGTGTACATTATGGTGTAGCAATAAATGCTTGAGTTTGAGTTTGGATTCAGTTACGCCACCAATCGAACGTCAAAACTACATTTTTGTACGTCGGCTCGACCAGGGAAGAACCACGCTCTTACAGAATACCAGCGTAAAATAGCAGCTTAATGCTGCTGTGTTTCGTATGGTGAATGTAGAAATACGGAGAACCTTTTTACTGGATACAAAGCATTCTTATCTTAGTCCTCAGGGGTCCTCAGACAGCGTATATGCATATTGATACTTAAACGAGGATTAACGTAGATGTCTATGGGGCACAGTATTCACTTACCATCAGGTGGACTGTGTGCTTATTTGCCAGCCTTATTCTATTTAAGCCGAGTCGTGGTAGCTCAGATGGTTAGCGCTCGCTTTAAGCTACACAGTAGTCGAGCAACCCGGGTTCGATCCCCGCCGGCACCAATGAAATTGTTAATTGCAATTTTAAGTGCTGATTTACCACGTGCTCGGCGGTGAAGGAAAACATCGCGAGGAAACCTGCATGTCTGAGAAATAAGAAAAAAAAAATATTTCGAAGACGTGAAGTTCGCCAACACGCATTGGGGCAGCGCGGCGGACAATTCCTTGCCCTAAAACCCTCTCAGAAATGAGAGGAGGCCTGTGCCCCCAGCAGTGGGACGTAAATAGTCTGCAACCTTACCTATTTCATTTAAAAAAAAATCTATATCCGGCAGTCAGCATGATGCACTGCACGCAGGTGAGGTTTTTTTTTATATGAGAGGGAGCAAACGAGCATGCGACTCACCTGATGGTAAGTGACTACCGCCTCCCATGAACAACTGCAATACTAGAGGAACCAGGGGAATGGCAGTTGCAGAGACCGGCAGCCTTTTAAAAATGAGTAGGCTCTTTTCTTGAAGGTCCCTAAGTCGTATCGGTCCGGAAAAATGGCTGATGGTAATACGATTCCACGAGGAAGATGTGCGAGGAAGAAAATATCTTCTAAATCGCGCAGTGGTGGACCGCCAATCATCCAGATGGCGTGGATGGTATCGGGAGTTCTGCCGCGATGTGTGTTCGTGAAATTTGGCGGCTGGGATTAATCCGAACAATTCCTCAGAGCACTCCCCGTGGTAAATGCGAAAGAAAATGCAAAGGGATGCAACATCTCTTCGCAGCGCCAAAGAATCGAGCCGATATCGGAAAGAATTCTTCCGTTTGGAAGAACTTATTAGCATATTCCTTTTTCATCATTCATTCATTAATTAATTACAAGTCTACTGCTCAACATAGTTTTCCCAAATTTCCCAAACACAGTAGTATTTTTATTATCAGGAAGAGTTGTTATCAGGAAGCTTCCGCTGTCCCTCTCCTGTTTCAGTTTCTCTCTGTCGCCTCTCACGACATCATCGGGATAATAAATAGACAGTGGATTCTTTTAAGCCGCCTCTACATGTTATAAATTATTATCTTTTATTTTACCCTAATTATTAAATTCGCAAGTAAAAAAAAATAAGTAAGCATTTTTGATCTGTTATATGATTGATTCTAACTGACGAGTAGTGCCTTAGCAAGAAATAGTATCTATAATAAACAACATTCCATATTAACTCATTAAATAATTTAACTCATTAAATTATAAAAGTAAATTATAATTAGAATAATTTTACTGGCGTCTTGTGCAGACACCTGTCAGTCTACGTGTTAACATTTTATTTTTTGACGTTCTAATTTTCCGGACCCTCATCCGTCATCCTCATGGCTTGTGTTAAAATTAAAAATATAAGTACTAAAAGTATTTACCTATATCAGTATTAATTTAATCAAGATTTATCAACTTATTTATTAAAATAAACTTTAATAAGATAATATTAATTAAAATATTTTGTGTCAATTTATAGTAAAGTTTTAGAAAGTTATTCTATAATTTGTATCATGTTGAACAGTTTCCGTGGTGTAGCGGTTATCACATCTGCCTAACACGCAGAAGGCCCCCGGTTCGATCCCGGGCGGAAACAAGTTTTTATTTTTATTTTATGATGACCATATTCGAATTGATGTCCATGTTGTATTCGAATTTCATATTAAATTGTATTGCCTACGTTTAAACCCACGGGTATATACTAAAAATTAAAATTTTAATAGTTTTTAATTACGAAGAAAAAAATTTATGTGTATAACGCATAATAGATACTATAATAAAAATAATTTATAGTTTATCTGTTAATTTTACATATCATCAATTTAGCAATTACCATCATCATAAATAATAATTTTATTCGTGTACATAAATTATAGTGACTTTGAAATATGTCTAATCAATTCTCGTTTATTTCTTAATTGAATGTATTAGTAATTATTAACACGGATAAATAATAAAAATTAAAATTCTAATAGTTTTTAATTACGAAGAAAAAAATTTATGTGTATAACGCATAATAGATACTATAATAAAAATATGTTATTATTATTATATGTTCTGGTATTTGAAAGGGACGAAGAGAGAACGAAGTGTGAAATATGGGTAAATCAGGAATGTCTAGAACAGGTAAATTAAATTGTATACTTGGGGAGTGCTTTTAGCCGGGATGGAAGATGCGATTTAGATGTGGACAGGCGTGTCGCTGCCGGGAACAAAGTCAATGGTGCCCTGACTGCGTTAGTCAAAAGGCAAGGCGTAGCGAAGAGTGCACGCCTTGCAATACATAACGCAGTGTCGATACCGACTTTGTTATATGGCAGCGAAACCTGGGTATGCCAGAAGAAGCATAAAAGTAAGTTGAATGCAGTGGAGATGCGATCTCTTCGTAAAATGTGCGGCGTTACCATGGCCGACCGAAAGCAAAACGAAGAGATTCGCAATATGGCAGGTTTGAAAGATGACCTTATCACAAAAATTGATAAGGGCGTGCTTCGGTGGTTTGGGCACGTTGAGCGAATGAGTGAAGACCGAATGGTGAAGAAAATATATAGCGCGAAAGTTAATATTAAAAGGTGTCGAGGTAGACCGAGACTAACTTTCGAAGACCATGTGAGCAAATTGCTCGAGGAGGGTAGGGTCAAAAGTACTCGGATACCTAGACGTGCATGCATGAAGAAGATAATGAATCTGAAAAAAGCGAAAGAGGTTTGTAAGGATCGTGACACTTGGCGATCTGTTCTCTCTGGCTACCCCGTCAGGGATTGTGCGTGAAGATAAGTTAAGTTAAGTTAAGATAAATAATAAAAGACAAGGTATTTCATCTTAACTATAGCGTTTTGATTAAATTTAAAAAAAAAAAACTACCACCTGCTTGGGATTCTGTTATTAATGAAATTAAAACTAAACAACTGCAAGGCTTCAAGACACAGAACTTCATTATGCGTAGATCGGACCAAAACTAATAATTAAAAAGCTGAAAAAGCCGGAATGTCTCCGGGTTAACGTTCATATCGGGAAGTCAATCACCTCAGTCCCCCGTGACCATGGGTGCTGGAAAACACCCGAAATTTCGGGAATTTAAAAAATTAAACGCGATAAAATCCCTAAAAGTAGTTTTATTCAATTTGTATTGTTCGCGTAAATATAAGAAATCATTGTAAACTAATAAATTTGGTATAGGTAATTCGGTAAATATATGGGCTACTCAAATGTCTTTGGTATAGGTAAATCGTATATTATATACCTATAATATATTATAATATGTCATAAATCAAGTATAAATTATCTCGTCCTCTATATCTCCATAATCAATATAGTTAACAGGCATATGAACAACTTTTACGCAAATAAACGCAGTACAAAAAAAGTGAACCATTAACTTATATCGTCAGCTCATCATTGCAATTTCGGTTAAAACAACTGCTTAATATATCCTTTTAATTTTTAGCGGTGTAGTCTTGAGCTCGTCGTTTGATTTAGTTCTTAGGGGCGACAAACGAGCAGACCGTCTACCTAATGGTAAGTGGATGCTGTGGCCTATAGACATCTACACTTATCCTCATTTAAGAATCAAAATGCAGATGCATTGTCACCCCTGAGGACTGATATGGAATGTCTTGTTTCCAGTAAAAGGGTCTCCGATTCTCTATGCACACCAGACGAAACACAGCAGCATTAAGCTGCTATTTTATGCCTTCTACCTTCGGGAAAGAGATAAGGGAGGTGAAGGATAGGGTTGCTCAACATGATATCCGCCTGTCGGAAGCTGAAACCCGAATAGACCAAGTGAACAATCGGCTTGTCAACGTGATGGCTGACGTAAAGAAAACGCTGGACGACCTCAAACTTGGGGATGGAATTACAGCTCCCGTGGTAGCTACACCACCTTCGCTACGTGGATTCAAAGTGCCGCCGTTCGACGGGACTTCTTCCTGGTCGGCCTACAAAATCCAGTTCGAGGCTGTCATGGAGACGAACGGCTGGAATAAAAGTCAGGCCATAACTGCTCTCACCCTAGGCCTGTGCGATCAGGCCTTAACTGTTCTGGAAGCTCTCGGTAAAGAAGTGACTTACGAGCAGCTCATTGAGGCATTCTGCATTCTGTAGCAACGTGGTACCTTCCCGGTCGAGCCGACCCAATTGTGCTACAGCTATAATATAGCTGCATCTTGGCTCTCAAAGTTTCCGCGTCATCCTACACTAACACTATGTGTGCCAGTAAAAGGTCTTTCTGTTTTTATAATATTAAGAGATAAATAAGAATTCTATTTCATGGTAAATGGACACCGGCACCTTACTCCAAAGAACGAAGAATGAAGACAAAATGCCTCGAAATCTGTAAGTTATACTAGCTCTAAACTAAGGCTTAAGACCCACAATAGGTTTTACAGAAGCAGAAAAGTGAATGATTAATACTCACAAGAATTCTTGGCAGAAAATGAATCGAACCACCTAACATGTAGCCTAGGAAAATTAAGGAAATCAGACCAAATAATTCATGTAGTTTTGAAAGTTGGTACATTTATATACCTTTAGGTGTCTACCGAGCGCCCTGTACTCAGTCTGATATTAATAGATATCGATTCATAGTTTTTCTGAAATCTTGTACCAAGCCCAAAGCGGATCTTTCTTCCCTCCCCCCTACCAAAGGGTCAGCGAAATATCATGCTTACAGAGCTTATTTCATCAGGTACAGGAGTAGTTGGGAACCATCTGCTTACTGAAATATGGGGTTGGAAGCGAGGAATCGATGGAAACTTAGAACCAATCACGACCTTGGATCCTCCTGCTCCTGACACGTTAAATTCAATTTTTTGCCAATGTAAAAGTGGAAGTTCTAGAAAATGCAGCAGTCAAAAAGCGGGCATCAGTTGTAGTCTTATCTGTAACGGCTGCCTAGGAGCTTGTACTAATTGAGCCCCATCGATGTTGATGATAAAGATGACGAAGATGAAACACAATTTGATTGATAAGTTGGCATACTCGTGCAAAAAATTTGTATAATTTTTCAGAATTAAAATTTGTACTTATAACGATTTTGTTTATTATTTTTTATAACTTTTATTACTCTGTATCTCCTAAAATGTTGATCGTACAGTAAAAATGTTTAGTCATAATTTATAGGAAATTTAATGTAGATAATTAATGTAGAAGTCACTAAAGAGATATTTTAAATAGTTTTCGAATCACAAGCAAAAAACTTGAAAAAGAGACCTCCCCCACCACCGGCTCGTGTCCCTGCCTCGGGGACTTTTAGTATCTGGACACCTTAAGGAATAACTGTACCAACTTTCAAAACTACAGGAATTATTTGGTCTGATCGACAATTTTGAAGTTAATTTTCTTGTACTAATGTAGAATGTTGTAAGTAACAGATTATGCAAATTGACACATTTTTGATTATTTGGGAACAATTTTGGAACAAAAATGCGCTGAAATCCTACCCATCTTAAAAATACATATTTACACGACATATGGATTCCTAATGTCTTAGATTTTCTTGTTTTTAGCTTACGTAAAAAGGTGAATGATAAATCGATAAAAATCAATTGAAATTATTCGGTAGTCCTTCGTTACGTCCAAAACTACATTTGCTGCAATTTATAACGCTATTGTTCATCCTAGACGTGGTGTTAAATATCTGCAGGTGTAGGAATTGGTGCATATTACATGTTTTTGATACGGTACAATTATCATGACTATTAAAACACTGAACGATGTTAAAAGAAACATGACACTACGAAACCTTGACGTGTAGGCATACTATGAATATCATATTATTTATTTATCTTTAGCCTCTATCTGGATTGCTTCAAGAAATGTTACTCGCGAGTTTGATTAGGTACTTTAATAAGGGAGCAAATTGTTTAAATGCATATTTACTCTCGCGACAAGCACATTCAAGTTATCGTGAGGAATACAAATACAGAAACTGAGTTATCTTCACTTATCTGTTTGAACAAAAACGTTGTTTTGAGATACGACGCCTACCATCTTTCTTTCTTTCCTCAATCTTAACCTGCAGCAGTAAATGTTTGTTCTGTATTTTAAAATATATCTGCAGACTTTATTTAATACGCTACTCAAATGTAATGCGTTTTTGTTGATAGTGGTTCTGTAACTAATTATGGAGTTGATAAAGGTAAGTAAAATTTTAAAGAGTGGTTTTTATTTATCCTGAATTTATTTTTCATAGATACTAAATACCTACCTTATCCTCAATAAAAATGTTTTTAATTAATAAATTGAAGTCAAATATCAAAATCATAAAGAAATGTGTTATTAATCTTCAAAGTACTTATACAAGTAAACATGTGTCTGGTCTTTATAATTATTATTCAAGTATTCAATTTAAATTTACATTTTTTTACATTATTTTACCATTGGCTTGTAAATTTACGCCCATAAAATATATTTCAAGCATTGATTTAATCTTAAGATAGCTAGCTAAAAGTGTTGGAGCTTATTTCCGTATGATGTTTTATTTTTAAGATATTATTTTTACATATTGGTATCATTATATCCGTGAGAAAATAAAACAAGTAAATAATTTTCTTATTGGCTAATTAATTGTTTTTATTTTTATTTTTATTCAAAATATTAAGAACTAGCTGTGCCCGCGGCGTAGCTCGCGTATATAGATTTTACACAAAGAACTTGTCGTTTAGGTAAGAGAATATTAAACGATTTATATCATTACTGTATCAATAAGGGGTAACAATTAAATCATTATCATCAAAGTTCTAAGTAGTTTATGATAGAGCTTCGCTGTAAACGACGTTAGAAGTAGACTTAGACGGGGTGTACACAAAAAGGTTACGGGGGCTACTAACGCGGGAAAAAGCAACATAGAGTTGGCCATGTGCAAAACAGTCAGTACTGAGGTCCACTCTTACAACGCGTAAATTTTGACCTTGCGCTTTATTTACGGTCATCGCATAACACACGCTGACTGTAACTGGGAACTGAACGCGCTTAAAACTGAAAGGAAAGTTACTTCTTAATAGAGGGTTTTTTGGCAGTGCTGCCAGATCAAAAAAACTCATTCAACGCTAGGACAACACAAAAAGCGCTAGATTTCATGAAAACAGCGCTTTAAAAAAGCCCTAGATTTCGCGCTAAATTAACTACAAACAAAGTTTGTGTTTTTTATTATAATTTATAATTCAAGAAAATATAATCATAATAAAGAAAACAACATTAAGTTTTTTTCTGGCAATATTTTTTGATGTATCAATACTTCGCAGGACATCGACTTATAATTATGGCAATTGCTATCAACAGTAGTTAGTACTACTCTAAGTAACTTTTAACTTAGCTGTGCTCTAAACAACTGACTAAAACTGAATAAAGCAAAATAAATGCGTTGCCAAAACCATGAACGAAAACTTTAATGAAGGGGATTTCCCCGCTTATAGTCGTCGATAAAAAAAATCAAGTTGATCATCCTAAAGGGGAAGCCGGGAGATCCATAGCACAGGGTATCCTAGTTTGGACTCGTCTCCCATGCTCTTTGTTTTGTGGAAAAAATATGTTTGAAAAAGATAAACTGCAATGTACTATTTGTGGAAAAAAATAATAAAGGTCACTATTATTACTATCGGTAATGTGGACTAACAGTGCTGCTATAAAAGAGTTGATAACCCGCTAGTCGCTACAATTTTGAAATGTGTGCTAAATACACAAAAGCGCTGGATTAAGTGCTAGGTGCTCAAATTTCGAAATGCGCGCTATACATTCCAAAAAAGCGCTAAATCTAGTTCCCAAAGCGCTAAAATGGGAGTACTGATTTTGCGTATATTATAAATACAATATCACGACATTTCGTTGCAATTTTGTTATTTTTGTTCGGGTTCCGTTGTATGGCTTCGATAGATACAAATTTCTTCAGTAAGTCTCAATACGATTCATCGACGAAAAATCTCAACACAGCAAATCAGAAAAGTTTGTAATTTGTACAACTCCATCTATTACGTCCTTTGTGTGAGAAAACATCCTTTTTTAAAACTCTTTTTATGTTTTAAGTATAAATATATTTAATTATTATGGAACGTTTTTTTTACACACAAATCTTTTTATTACTATTTCTGAGATTTTTATGGCGCCATTGAACAAATTCGAACCTACATTTTAAAATAATAATCATTACTTTCGATAGAATTAACCAATTTTAATAAAACAAAGATTAAATGTAACTTGAAGATACGCTTTATGATTTTCTTAACGATTTCTTTGAAAAAAAAAAAAAGATGTTTACTTTAGACGTGATACATTCATATAAAAACAGACAGACAGACAGACAATTCTAAAAATTATAAAAATGTACAGAAAGAGACACAACATGTTATCATCATTTTTATTATATGTATATATTTAATTAAAGAGAGATGGCGCTGCTAACATCAACTTGATGACTCAAACAAAGCCACCGTTGAGCAAATTCCCTACCCATACTTCAGAATATTTATCATAACTTTTGATGGAATGAACCGATTTTAATGAAATAAAGACTAAATGTAACCCGAAGGTACACTTTAGAATTTCCTTAACAATTCTTATGATATAAATTAGTACTTTAAACGTGATACGTTAACAAACAAACAGACAGACAGACAGAAAATTCTAAAAATGGTAGAAATGTATTTAGTTACTTATTTTTAGTTCCCCTCAATCACTTTTATTACAAAAATATAAAATGTACAGACATTGCTATTTACAGTTTTATTATATGTATAGATAACTATGACGTAATATTAACAAAACAAAATATAATTAACTTTTTCAACAATTTAACTTCTTTTAAAATTTCGGCGACCTTAGATCTACAATCTGAGGGGGCAACCATCGCTCTCCTCAACCTTATGAAAGCTTGGATCCGTCACACGATGTCACCGCAAGCAGTGGAGAGCATGATTGTGACTACTCCATATCGTCCTGTAGGTGTCGTAAGAGGCGACAGAGAGAAAGAAACCAGGAGATGGGCAGCAGCGCCTTCCGAATAACGACTTGAAAATAAGAAACTACGGTTTCAATTCTGCCAATTACACGTGGCCACTGTGGCAAATATCCCCCTTATAAGGCAATCTATGACCTATGTTCAGCAGTGGAATTTGATGGGCTGTAGTAAATGAATGGATGACCTACCTGACAGTCGTCAGACTGACAGATGATATTTATTGTAGTACTCTAATCAGTTTCGATCTGGTTGTACCTAATACTATTACTGCCAAGTCACTGCATTTGTTGTTTCCTTATGTCCAATAAGTGTGATAGCTCAGCGGATAACCGCAATACTTAATGTGATTGTATTTGTATCAATGACATTATAAGCTTACTTTACAATTTCAATAATAAGTACTGGTTTACCACGTCCGAAAATTGAAAGAAAACAATTAAGGGGACATGTGACCACGGACACGTATGAGGGCAGCTTTTCCCTACTTCAAAACTGTCTTAGAAATGAGAGATCGTATAAAAGCGGTTTAGTGAGTTTATGATGTTACATTCTAGCTGCGCTATTATCGCATGTACACAAGTAGGTTAGAACGAAAAACCTATGCGCCACCGTATTTGCGCGTATATTATATTTGACATTATAATATTTCTAATAAAGAAGATCGTGTTGCCTAGAAATCGGCCTGAAGGACATCATTATTACCTGTTATATCTGGTCTCATCTTATAAAGATTTACGTCTTTGTAAAATAGTGAAACAGATGATGGCTGTCATATTTATAATGAAATCATAGTAGCGGAATTAAATAAAACATTACCCCAGAAGGGTACCAGTGATGGAGAATCCTTCGCTGAGCATCCACACCCAAGCTACCCTACTCGTCCTGAACGTGAAAGTGAAAGCGGTAAAGTTCGGCTCGATATAGACACTGCTACGGGCAAGCATAGCAACAGAACAAGGGCGGGGCCGCCTTTTTTCATCTGCTTGCCACACTATCGGTGAATTTAATGATAATTTTGCAAATAAGACTGTTATATCTGAAGAGTGGTAGAAATAGTTGAAGTCAAGATCGAAATTAAATAACTATGATGTTGTTATGATCATAGTTATTTGTTTTTTCTGTTATTTTTTAATTTATGTTTTTATTAAAGTTTAACTTTAGTAAAAAAAATAATTGACGTCTAAATAAACTTAATAACTGTCCGTTAAAATTTATAACAAATGAAACTAACTATGCCCTTTTTTAATGAAGTTAACGTGTCGACGAACTTCACATTGTCTTCGAAATATTTTTTCTTTTTCTCAGACATGCAGGTTTCCTCACGTTATTTTCATTTACCTCCGAGTACGTGGTAAATCAGCAATTGAAATTGCAATTAACAATTTCATTGGTGCCAGCGGGGAACGAACCCGGGTTACTCGTGTACTGTGAAATTTACAGCGAGCGTTTATTCCCTGAGCTACCACGGCTCTACCTACATACTATAATACCTATTTAGTTTTATTTTACTGTTATAAATTTTATGTTGAGACCGCATTTTGTTGATATAATTTAATATATTCTTCAAAGCACTTACATTCGGCGCTTAATTGCATAGTGAATACTTGATTACGTTTTCAAAAAAAATCGATTCCGTAGTTTTTAACCAAAAAGATCTTACTTATTTGTTTTGTTGATATCACCATTAGTAAATAAGAGCATTCAGTGCAGTCTAATAATTATTTGTATCACCTAGAAATAGTCCTGGCTTTTGTCTGTATGCAATTAATAGTTGTTAAAAAAGAAAAAATAATTGCAGGTACACTTATCTGAATAAAAATAAGTAAGAAGTATGGTGATTCCTTTTCTTATCTGCAATATATAACTCAATAAAATAATATAACATCTATTAAATTTCAGACAAATGCGAATTCCCCGCTTTGTGGTGAGATAACTGTGAAGGTAGAGAAGCTTAAAGTGTGGGCTTCAGAAGAAAAAAGTTGGTGGAAGAGGAAGCCTAGTAAACCTAAAACCATTATAATTAACAATGGTATCTTTCTTATTTGGTATATTTATAATTAATGATTTATTATATTTACGCGAACACTACACATTGAATAAAACTGTTTTTTACGGATTTTATCGCATTTAATTTACTATTTTAATTCCCGACGTTTCGGGTGCTTAACAGCAACCCCTGGTCACGGGGGGGGGGGGGGGGGGGCTTAGTAAATTAAACGCTATAAAATCCGTAAAAAATAGTTTTATTCAATATTTATAATTGTTAATAAATTGAGATTAATATTATCGATTCTTATCTTAAACACCCATTAATTAGATGAGGTTTTTCATAAAATCGGTTCCAAGACAAGAATAATATATGTATCTAAATCTTTTTTCCAGTTACAGATTGTATAAAAACAGGAGAATTTTTGGCGATAATTGGACCGAGGTAAAAATAATTGTAATTAAATATTTAGTAAGGTGAAATCCCACAAGCTGGGCCCCCTCTCTATCTGAGAGGCTTTTCGGGCAAGAAAATATCCGCTGCACTGCTTTAATGCGTGTTGGCGAACTTTACATGTGTTCGATTTTTATCTTAGACATGCAGATTTCCTAACAACTCCATGGATTTGGAGTTGTTATGGAACTGCAACCAACTTCAAACAAAGCTAGAAATGTGATAGAATATATCTTTACTTTATATATAGATATTTATACATCTTGAGATATTAGGTCTTTACCTATGAAATTGCCAGTGCCATTGCCAAACAGTGACCATCACTTTTCTAGGGGTCAATTGTCGTTTAGGGCATTGTTTAGGTGCTGAACTAGGATCCAACCATATTGTTGAGCACTTGTGATTTACAAACAGAATTTTTCGTCGTTAAAATTCCTTCGTTTGTTTGATTGTTGAGAAGTGCAAGGCACGCCGCGACGCGTACTTCGCGCTGGCGATAATTGAGTTCGTGGGACACCCATTTGTCAAGCTTTTTTACGTGATGCTAACGTCGAAAGCTGCTGCTAATTCAGCCGTAGATTGATTATAATCAGCTTCCATAATCGCCGTTAATTCGTCATGGTCGATCAAAGTTTTCGGACGACCACGGGGTTCATTTTTCAGGTCAAAATTTCGAGAACGGAAGCGGGCAAACCAATATAACAGGTGGTGCGTTCGTTTGTAATATTCGCTCCGTAAACACATCATCAACGTGTATATGTATGAACGTGCAGTTTGAGGCGCGTTGCTGCCACGACGGTACTCATATTACATAATTACTCGAATTTCATATCCATGATGACGAAAAATATTCAAATGCGATGAAAACATAACGCTAATCAATAAACAAATGACTAATTATAAATAAAGAATTGCATATTTTTTTAAATAAAATTAATTTGAAATTAGAATTCATAGCCAAAAAAAATTATTTTGATTTGAAATGGCCAATACTGCAGAACGGCAATTTGATAGATAAAAACCAAAGAGATTTAAATAATATATATTACTACTACTTAAACGTCTTTGATAAAAAACTATTATTTTAAAGAAAGAATAAAAAGTACTAACTTTTAATATGTATGAACATAAAAATGGTTTTATTTATTTTTCAAATAACTTTTTCTTGATCGAGTGCACGGAGATCGCCCAACGGAAATGTATTTGAGATGTGCTTAAAGTTTTTATTAATATTTGTCCATATATTTGTAGTGGCGCAGGAAAAACCACATTTCTTGTTTCATTGGCTGGAAAATGTACATTACCTTCGGAAGGAGTTATAACTGTGAATGGCCGAAATGTCAACGACCTACCTCAGGGTACGGTGGAGATTCTACCCCAGTTTGACGTCTTTATGGACTGCCTAAGCGTCATGGAGCATTTGATTTTTATGGTAATTTGTTTCGTTATTGTTGTTTTAAATGTTATATTACTATTGGCTATTTTTATAAAAAGGGACAAAGGAATCGTGTGATCATAAATCAACGCAGATTATTGTTGCCTAGAGAATACAAATTATACAGATAACAGTTATAGTAACTATTTCGCGAGATAGTTGCAGACAGACTGTTGCCTTCCATTACATTCCATAAAAGTCTATAAAAGTAACTATAGTTGGCACGCTTGGCTGGCGAGTTGGCAACCGCAATTTTTTCGCGGGATGCAGCATCAAAGGTGCGAGAATTTTGATACTGCTATCATCACTCCATCAGCAAAGCCTCAATTAAGGCAAAAGTTTTCACGTAGTAGAGCCATGCTATGTATTATGACTACCACATAAACCTGTCGGCGTATATCATCGTGGAATAGCAGCATGATGCTGCTATAAGTACTTCGTATATGTGCGTGACAAGAACTTTGTAACACATTTGCTATTAACGGAGCAACTTATATACTCTATATATATGTAGACATCAGGGGTCATTGGTGACAACGCATCTGCATTTTTTATCGGGGATAGATGTAGAATGTCTATGGTCCACGGCGACTTACCACATGTCTATCAGTGGATCCTACTGATAATTAACTTAACAGTGGTAGAGCCACGCGGCAGCTTTTGCTGTCGCACGGATGGGCCGGCTCGAACCGGGGTGGTACCACGACCTCACGGAAAACCAGCGTGAAGTAGAGGTTTACCTCTGCGTTTCGCTTGGTGAGTGCAGGTGGCCGGAGGCCCTTTTTACTGGAAATGAGGCATTCCATTTTAGTCCTCACGGGTGACAACGCATCTACATTTTGATTTGTAATAGAGGATAGATGTAGTAGATATCTATGGGCCACAGCAACCACTTACCATCAGGTGGATTGTGTGCTCGTTTGTCACCCTTATCCTATAAAAAAAAATATTATGAAGATAATTTTAATTATTCCTAATTTATCTTTTTTATTTTTATAGACAGAAATGAGGCTCGGCAGTTTGAAAACATCGGCAAATGAAATGATTTTGAATACAATAATCAGTGATGTAAAATTGAAATCTCTTGAGAGGACATTTATTCGCTCGTTATCAGGTGGAGAGCGTCGGCTGCTGTCATTAGCCTCATCTGTAAGTACTGAACACACACAACTCCCATGGTTAAAACAGTCATTAAAAACTCGACTGCAAAAAAACTTATATGACTTCCACAACTATGTAATACAAATGTAACGGCAACCTATAAGTTAAAATCCATCAAGTCGTGTAAACTACATACATACATACATACATAAATTATACATTCACTCCAAAAGCATTAGAAAGCTTTACGTGATAGAGCCATGCTGCAGCTATATTAGTAGTATAGTTGTAGCACGAATGGGTCGGCTCGACCGGGGTAGGACCACGCTCTCACAGAATACCAGCGTAAATAGCAGCTTAATGCTGCTGTGTTTCGTATGGTGACTGTAGAGAACCGGAGACCCTTTTTACTGAAAAAAAGACATTCCATCTTAGTCCTCACGGGTGACAACGCATCTGCATTTTGATTCGCAAACGAGGATAGATGTAGATGTCTATGGGCCGCAGCAACCACTTACCATGAGGTGGACGGTCTGCTCGTTTGTCACCCGATCCTATAAAAAAAGCCCTCCTCTTTAGGCAGTCGGGTGAAAATGAAAGAAAGAAACTATTTATAACAAAAATACGTAAATTTAATAAATTTGCCTTTGTACGGCGAAGGCATGTCAAAAAGGATTTTCAGTTGTGACCAAAAAAGACTGGAGGTTAAAGCTCCGAGAGTAAATAAAGTAATGAAATTTTTATGATGAAAGAAAAATCATGCATTCTTTACTGGGAGGTGTACCCACCGAGCCAGGAATGCGTAGCCGTCAGGCATGTTCACACATTTCTCCTATTAAATATTAATAGTGCGTATAGTATTGTGTTAAACTAATTATTAAAAACATAAGAACACATGAGTAAAGAAACCGTACAGAGGCAAAGCTTCTACGGAACTGTCAAAATTTTTACCTATTTTCATAGGGTTGGCACGGGAGGATAAAATTAAATGAACAAAACGTTTATCAGCTTTTATTATATACTTACGATAAAACACGATACTTATTATCTTATTCTATTTTTATAATTTCTGTTCTTCAATAATTTGGTGTACCTTTTAATTAAATGGTAAATTATAATCTAATGTACCTATAGTTTTTTTTAAATGATATATATTGGAAAGCAGTCACGTGGCATAACAAATATACAATTTTGCACACGTTTTAATATTTCCCCGACGGAAACCGTACTGGTGGTCACTAATCATCTGGTGATCCTCAAGGTACCTCATAAACCGGCAGTTTATAACGGTTTTCATTATTTTGGAGAACAAGGAAGTAATGGCGACGAGCCATCGGCGATGATTCATTCACTCAGAAAGTCCTCCACCCAGTCAATCAGACTAGAGGATAAGCCGTACGCTGGAAGCTTGCACAAAATGCTAGCGTGCCAAACCCTATCAAAGCAAGTGTTTGCCCACTATTCTCGAGGGCTCACATAGGTATACGCTAGAAGGTCCCCAGTTGATCAATTTCGGCAAAACCCGTGTTGGCGGTCACTGAGGAGATCATTCTGATCTAGGTATGCCATGAGATGGGCCTTCATTATACGCTCCATAATTAGTATGAAGATAATTGAAATTGGCCGACAGTTGGCACGGTTGCCACGGCTGTCATTTTTAGGTAAACGCTGCACATTGACTAGCTTACAAGATTTTGGTACTATGCAGTCTAGCAGTATTTCATAATTAGAGGCGGAACAAGCGCTTCCACACACAACATCATACTATATCGAAGCTATTGCCTGAAAAATATAGTAGATGGTAAGTGGTTTAAAGGATATTCCTTGAGATTTTGTCATCAACAGCCTTACACCATAGCCAGACTTAATGATTTCTTATATAATTTACGCGAATACTACACGTGGAATAAAACTATTGCATGCCTTAAGCGCGAAGCGCGCAGGTATGTTCTGCTAGGGCCTAAAATTTAGATTCCAACGTTTTGTCGCATGAAATCGTATCTAGCAATCATATTATACATACTAGCTGTTCCCCGCGACTTCGCCCGCGCGTAATTTATTACGATTGGATTTCATGGGTTTTAATTATTTGCGCGGAACCCTAATTCTCTTTCAAAAATAAAAGAGATTAGTCGGAACAAACGGACACACCTACAGACAGACAGAAAGACAGAAAGAGAAAAATTTTAAAAATCGTGTTTTTGTTATAAGTACGGTGTATATTTTAATATGCATATAGTAAAAAGCTATTCTTTCGTATAAATAATATAAAAAGCACATTTTCAGAAAGATAAATGATTGTTGAACTTATTAATATTTTTTTAAATTGATTAATTACTACTTTTACATAAAAAAGGAGTCTTATTGGCTTATGGTGTGGATTTGTCAAGTCCGCAAGGCTTGTAAACACGATAACTTGAAAATATCAGTTGTTCAACTTAACCTATTTTTAAAACCCTTCATCTATCATGTGGGAAGTCATGGAATGTAAATGACAGTTTAATTTTGTTTTGTTTGATTATAATTTTTTTTTTCATATAATATAAATATACTTATACGTCTTGGTCTTTATAGACCTGAAGGTGTGTCGGTATCTGCTACTGGAACTCCTGGACGAGGAGAACTAAATGTGCCGAGTTTGGGCTCGTTTCGTTAGTCATGATGACGGACTTAATAGAGTGACTTGAAAGTGTACTTTGACGACTGCTACTGGAAGTCCTCGACGAGAAGAAATATATGTGCCGAGTTTGGCTTCGTTTTGTTAGTTATGATGAGATTTTACCTCCGGACTTGATAGAGTGACTTGAAAGTGTACTTTTATGACTGTTACTGGAGCTCCTCGACGAGGAGAACTGGATGTGCCGAGTTTGGCTTCCTTATAATAGACCTTATCTCCGGACTTGACGGACTGACTTCAAGGTGTACTTCGTAGACTGCTACTGGAACTCATTGACGAATAAAACTACAATTTATAATTTTTTTTAATTTTTTCACTATCATTGGGCATTGTGAGTCGTGCACTTTTGGATTTTCCAAATATTTTTTAATTGAAGTTTGACATAAAGATATCAGAAAATTGGAAGTATAGTTATAAGGTTATTAGTGAAAACTTGTGTGTATTTAAACTACTTAAAAAAATTAAGTATAATCATGTTATACGTAATTTTTTAATACGCTTAAGGCCTGCGCAATTGGATTTGCCAACAGTTTTACATATTTTGTCGCGTTTAAATTTAACAGGGGTAGGGGGGAGGCTCCTTCCCCGTTAAGGTTTTAACACCCTGATGTCATAGTTAATAAAGGCCACTTTCAACTATTAATTATTAATTTTCATATAAAAGAATTGCAGCCCCAACTTTCTAATATTTTCAGTTCTATAAATTTCTTTTACTTTTTATTGAAAGAAATGAACTAAATAATACTATAATCTCAATGTAACAACTAGAATGTTGTCTAATTAAAAACTTTATCTCCTATTTTCCACTCCTCAGGAGTTGAAGTTTTCTTAAAATTATATGGAACTACCATATATAACTTATTTACTTTGACTGTCTGGTTGGTCTAGTGGTTGCAAACGCGGCTGTCCCGGGTACGAATTCCAGATCGGGCCAGTAATCAGTTATTGCGTTTTTCTGTCAATAAATTCTCAGTAGCATATAAAGAAATTAAGTTGGCGGTGTTTTACCCCCACGCCTCGGAAAGCACGAAAAGCCGCTGGTTTTGTGCCTGATCTCTGTCGGATTGCCGTCCCATCGGACGTTGGTAGAGAAGGAATAGATAGTGCATCTGTGCTTGCGAATACACTCGGGCACTATAATTCTGTCTTGCTCGGATGTAATATATTATTATAAACCTTTACCTTTTATAAACTCCTTCTTTTATGAAGCAAAACAAAAGATACATAACGATGGTTATGATCGAAAATCTTTATTAATGGTCATCATCAAAAAATCATGACCAATAAATCATAAACAATAAATCATATGACATTATATCGAGCCAAAACAACTTTGTGAAACTTCTCAAATTGATGTAAAAACATAAAGATAAAATTCGGAAGCTTCCTTCTGAACAACTCGAAATCACGAAATCAAATTATCCGAAAATTTATTATGCCTAAATAATTTATGGAGATATATTTAATGTTATTCATTCTTGTACCAATTTGAGACTTCCATTGTACTATTATCCCACGGACATTAAAGACTCATTGGTGTCTTATTATTACGTCGTTTGTACGGTTCGGAGCTTTTTTGTTCGATCGTTAAGCTGTTTTAAAACTGGATAGCTTAATACCGTAGTTTATGAGCATTTGCTTGTCACTATAATTGGATCAAATCTTACGGCTGTTTCAATGCAAACAAATTCAATTTCCATTTTAAATATTAGCCTTTTATGATATTTTTCTATAGAATTTGAATTGACAAAAATAGAATATGGGTTAGTAACAAACACACAGTCCATACACCCATTACAGCCTATATAAGTCCACTGCTGAACACAGACCTCCCCCATAAAGTGTCTCATAGGGGGAATTTTGCTATAGTTGCCATAGGCGAGTAGGCAACCGCAGATTTTATTATTTTAAGGTGTTATCAGGAAGATTTTGGTAACTATCTTCTGGCTCAGATTTTTTTAAAGGATTAGGTTGACAAACGAGCACACAGTCCACCTGATGGTAAGTGGTAGCTGTGGACCATAGACATCTACATCTATCTTCGTTTGCGAATTAAAATGCAGATGCGTTGTCAGCCGTGAGGACTAAGATAGAATGCCTCTTTTCCAGTAAAATAGGTCTCCGGTTCTCTACACTCACCATACGAAACACAGCAGCATTAAGCTACTATTTTACGCTGGAATTCTGTGAGAGCGTGGTCCTTCCCCGGTCGAGCCACCCCATTTGTGCTAAAACCATATTATAGCTGCAGCATGTCTCTACCATGTATTTCCCTCTGTTGCCTCTTACCTGGGGTGTCCCCAAGGACGATATGGGGTAGTGGGTTTTCTTACACCGCCACTACACGGCCAGCACACAGTCCTCTTGATGGTAATTGGATACTGTGGCACAAGTACATCTACATCTGTCCCCTGTCCGTATATCTACCTCTTAGGACTAAAACGGAATACTTTCCCAGTAAATACGGGTTTTTCTCCAGTGCTCTAAACTCACCACACAAAACAAAGCAACACTAAGCAACTATTTTACGCTGGTATTCTGTGAGGGCGTGATCCTTCCCCCGTCGATCCGACCCATTCGTGCAGAAACCATAATATAGCTGCAGCATGGCTCTACAACTTATAAACATTTTAGATATTTTTGATTTTTCATTTTTAGCTATTATCAAGCCCACAAATTCTTATATGTGATGAACCGACGTCCGGTTTGGATAGCTATAACGCCTCCTTGGTAGTTGGTGTACTGAAAAATATTTCTAAGACTGGCAAGATAGTGATATGCTCCGTACACCAGCCTTCCTCTGATCTCTTCAAGGAATTCAACTCGATATCTCTAATGTCAGAGGGCAAGCTGCTATTTCACGGAACACACGACGACTGTCGGATGTTGTTCGAAAGGTTTGTTTTACTAGTAATTACAAACGTATGATGGCTGAATAAATTGCTCAACATTATTGTCAAGGTTTAAACAATTAAGTGAACGTGGAACAGTGTATAGTTACCGTTACTGTTACAGCCTAATATGGTCCACTGCTGAACATAGGCCTCCCCTATAAATTGCCTCATAGGGGGAAAATTTGCCAAAGTTGCCACACTTGGCAAGCGGATTGGCAACCGCAGCTTTTTTATTTTTAGTCAATATTAGGAAGACGCCGCTGCCCATCTCCTGATCTGTTTCCCTCCGTCGCCTCTTACGACACCCACAGCATGATATGGGTTAGTAGATATTCTTACACTGCCACTACACGGTACAAAAATATTAAATTATAAAGACTGAAAAGCAGACTATAATTAGGATTTTTATGACATAATTATGACATATTTTAGTATACGAAAGATTAATCGCTTTTTTATTGAAATCAAGATTAGACACGATCAGCAAAAACTGTCCACCTGATGTTAAGTGAATATGTGCCGTAGATACGTAATTATTCTTGATTATGATTCAGTCATTATCGAGTATATAATCAAGTGTTGTGTACAACATGTAACAAAAACCCTGTGGCTCATGTTAACTACTTTATCAGAATCAGTATGTATACGTATAGAAATAACTTTATTTTGACAACTCAAAAAAATTAAGACTTTTTTTATAGGATAAGGGTGACAAATGAGCACACAGTCTACCTGATGGTAAGTGGCTTACGGTGGTAAAGTTTCTGTGGCCCATAGACATCTACATCTATCTTCGATTACGAATCAAAATGCAGATGCGTTGTCACCCTTGAGGACTAAGATGGAATGCCTCGTTCCCAGTAAAAAGGGTCTCCGGTTCGCTACACCATACGAAACACAGCAGTGTTAAGCTGCTATTTTACGTTAGTATTCTGTGAGAAAGTGATCCTTCCCCGGTCAAGCCGACCTATTCGTGCTACAACTATACTACTAATGCTGCAGCATGGCTCTACCACGTATAAAATATAATTTAATATAAAATATATTTTTTATACGTGGTAGAGCCATCATAAGGTATTTTTTCATATGCAAATTGTATGGTTATTACCACTAAGTGTCACGCGCATCGGGAAAGCGGGATCTTTGACAATCTCTTTACTCCCCGGCCAATGCAGAGGTACTTATTTGTAAATATAAATTTAATTTAATTTAATTATTTTATGGTCGAGTTGTCTGAAGGAAAATTTCTTTAATTATGAATACTGATTCTGATAACGTACTTAACGCAAACCACAGGGTTTTTGTTACATATTGAATATTTTTTTATAGAAGAAAGAGTGACAAACGAGCACACAATCCATAATATGTTTGTGAGTGAAATGGATCTCTAGTTTTCGTCCCTCACTATACGAAAGACATTAACATTATATTGCTATTTTCCGCATAATGAAAAAGGTATTCACGCTAGTGTTTTGTACGAGCATGGTTTTACCCCGGTCATTCGCGCTGCAGCCATAATACTGCAGCGTGATCACATATTTGCAGTAAAGTGGCAAATATTATATATTATGCAATTAAGTGATCATAATAATTAATAAACGGTAACAAATAGTTTATATGTCCCACAGGCCGAATTTCGGTCACGGCGGCTGGGCTCCACGGAGACTAGCCATCTGCGTGGGACAGGGTTATGATACCCGAGTGCTTGCACAAGCACAGGTGCAGTCTCTATTTCCTCACTCTCATATTCCGATGGCACGGTAAACCGATACGACCGGAGAGAGATCAGGTGCAGGATACGTGTTTTCCGAGGCACCGGTGGAACACCTTCAACTTCCTGACTCCAGGCTGCTGATTTTGACTCGACCCGGGATTTGAATCCGGAAACTCAACATCATCAATCTCGTTTACGACCACTAGACATCAAGTAGCGTATTAGAAATATCAATTAAATTCGTTAAAGTTACGCTCTTTCTGTAATAGTTTACCTTTAATGATTTTAATGCTATAGTAGCCAAATGGATAAGGGTCGTGCATTCGAATTAGATATTAGACTACTGTTGTGAACCAAACTAAAACCTAACACAAGAATTTTTAGATTACTTGAATTGTAGAATAGGAACATCAGCAAGTGTTGATATATTTTTATAGAGAAAAATAGTTTTATTCATAATCCCTTTTCCATAACTATCCAATATTTTTAACTTTTTAAAATATAACACTAATAAACTAATTAATTATATAATGAAACTTCTAAAAAAATTAAATTAACTTCAAAAAAAAAAATAATTTTCCACATAATAGCTTTTGAAGTCGGCGCTAAGATATTGTGGTGTATCGAGGAATTAAAACCCCGACTTCAGAAGCTATAATTGTTTTTGATAGTCGGTTTTACTTTTTAAAAAAATATTTTATCCTCCTGAGTGGTCTAAGGAATATTACAAATTCAAGTAACATCTGACATTTTTAAATAGGTAAATTAAAATTTTCATCACCAATTTTTCTACCCTTAAGGATGAATTTTTTTCTTTAAATTCATACGGGACAATACCTGAAATATAACCTTATTATTAAAAAATAATCACTTTAATCAGTTCAGCCATTTTCTAGAAATCGGTAAACATACATAAAAAATACGCGTTGTTTAAAAAACCTTCTCTTATTTTGAACTTTGTAAAGATATAGAATGTATTGTAATTAAAATAATTTACTTAATTTTTTATTTAATAGTTATTAATATCATACGTCTTTTGTGTTAATACCTATATTTCAAAGTATTTTATTAACACAGAAAATTATTTTCAGTGTAGGCATTTTGAATTCGTTGCGTAGAACACTGTAACCGCAATAGGTTAACTGAGTGCAAAGCTCAAGAAACTGGTTAAACTTCTTTCTAACATTGATTCTGTTTTATAACTGTCACTGGTGTAAATTACATGTAAATTATACGATCCAACTTCGTTTAACTTAGTTAATTTTGAGCTTATGATTCACAAGGAATAAGTAAATGGTTTAAATGGCTAATTGTCTCAGTTATTCCTAGATGTCATTATTGCTATTATGTGGAACTATATTAACAATATGTACATGACGACTTTAATGGCGTAAGACGTACGTAGATACATAATTTTTCTGATGTAAATAGGTCACCGCAGAAGAACATAGCTGAATTACAACAGAACAGTTGTATAAGAATCATAATTAAGAAATTCTGAAATTATTATATGATAAATAAAACGAAATTCTTTATTTTCGATGATAAATCAAAACCCATAAATGCTTCCAAAACAAAAAAAGCAGTTATTAGCAAAAAAGGTTTTCCTGTCAGGAAATTTTTAGTAGCGGTCAGAAAGATGGCCGTGTTTTACCCCGGTGCTCTGAAAAGCACTTAAAGCCGTTGATCCTGCGCCTGGTCTTTCTCCGGTCGTGTCGGATTGCCGCCCTTTTTGACTGGACTGAACTGGACATTGGCTACCGTGACCGAATTTCGGTCTGGAGGACATTATTGCCACAAGTTTAGGTTTTTTCTGTTAAAGTCACCCTTCGATTTCGTTTACTTTAATTTGTACATTTTACCATTTTTGTTGGTTGAACGTGTAGGGGCGGTGCAAAAATATATATCAACTTGTGGGTGAAAGATTAGAAAGGGAAACTAACCAGGAGATGGACAGCAGCGTCTTTCTAATAATAACAACAACTAAGAAATTAAAAACTGCGGTTCCCAACGCGCCTGCCAACAGTGGCAACTTTTTTTAATAGGATAAGGGTGTCAAACGAGCACACAGTCCACCTGATGGTAAATGGTTGCTGTGGCCCATAGACATCTACATCTATCCTCGATTACGGATCAAAATGCAGATGCGTTGTCACCCGTGAGGACTAAGATGATAAGAATGATAAGAATGCCTCGTTTCCAGTAAAAAGGGTCTCCGGTTCTCTACACTCACCGTACGAAACACAGCAGTATTAAGCAGCTATTTTACGCTGGTATTCTGTGAGAGCGTGGTCCTTTCCTGGTCGAGCCGACCCACTCGTGTTACAACTATCCCAGAAATATAGCTGCAGCATGGCTCTACCACGTATCAAACTATGGCAAATATCCTCCTATGAGGCAATCTATGGGGGAGATCTACGTTGAGCAGTGTTTTTTGATAGACATGAACGGTATTTATTTTTGTAGTAAATAATATTAAAATAACTACCTACATGCATTTTCAGCGTCAACCTACGTTGCCCCAAGAACTACAACACGGCCGAGTTCTACATCAAGGCCGTATCCTCTAACCCGACTGTGAACGAAAACTATGTTGATAGAATCTTGGAAAATTACCGAAACCGCCTCCATGCGAGCGACGAAACATGTTGCGAGACTTCTTCGGCGGCGACGTCACAGTTCCAAGTGTAAGTAGTTTTATCAGTTGAACTTCGAACTTTAACATACACGCCCACTGTGTTTTGACCCACATCTTTTAGTTCGTAATGGCCTATAAAATTTTACCGCAGCGGGACCGGATTTTGATAAAACAACATTTCTGTTAATCCATTGATAGGAATGTACCCAGCTCTTCTGTTCGGGTTTGTTGTAAAATAATTTCATTATCTATTAATTAATAAAAATATTATATTGTTTGTAGAGGGAATGTTTGCCATAGTTGCCAACTAAACTCTGGCAAATACAACACAACTTCACTTTTTGTTAATATTATTGTTATTAGGAAGATAGAAAAATGCTGCTGCCCATTTCCTTCTATCTAATTAAGAAGTGACTGATGTTAATCCATATGTAAATTTTGCTGTTTCAATGCAATCTCATAAATTACGAAAATATATAAGTTGTAATTAACCACTTACACAGGGTTTATGGTAAACTCTTGTTTGGGTTTGGTTTCCTAACTACGATATCCTTTTTGTTTTTCTATCTCATCAGCCCTTAAAAGTACAATGGGCATGGGCCTCTTCCTTTGTGGAGAGTATATGATTTAATTTACACGCTTTGCAGGCGTTTGTTATCGTAGTACCAGACGTCTCTGCTTCTGATCGCCGATCTGGGTATTTTACGCCTGGTGTAGAGATGGTTATACCTGCCATACTGCATAGTTGGTAGTCACGTTTACAACCACTATGGTTGTAAACGTGACTACTGATCCCATAAGGACCTGGATTCGATTCTCGGTTCAGGACAAAAAATCAGTTATACAGATTTTCCGGCAAGAAATTCTCAGTACCTGCCTGAGTCAGGAAATTGGCGGTGTTTCAAACCCGTGCCTCGGAAAGCACGTAAAGCCGTTGGTCTTGAATGGAGAGTGCATCTGTGCTTGCGCATACACTTGGGCACTATAATCCTGTCCTGCGCCCATGGTTAGTCTCCGTTGAGGCTTTCCGCCGTGACTGAAATTCGGTTTGGAGGACATTATTAATCATCTATCAAAGAATATTTTGGCATTTTAGGCGCATAGTCGCCTCTTACGAAATCCACGAGATGAAAAGGGGTGATGAATTCTCTTATCTCGCCACCACATGGTACAATACCTACTTAGCTATTAAATAATTGCTAATAGCATAATAACCTAATCGATGCAGTCTGAATGTAATATAAGTTTCCTCATGGTACATCACTATACTATAATTGGCCGCATCGTTTAAAAATTATAAATTCGCATTAAAGGCGTCATGTTTTATCGCGATGCGGCCCATAAATTAATGTTGCGCAACATTTCGAAAACACTTAATAAAAAAAGTTTTTAGGTTATTAATACAAAGTTAAGGGCTTTGCTTTATATACTTAGTTATACATATTTATTGTATATGTACCTAATATAAGTTCTTTATTTTAGTTAAATACTCAATGTTGCACAATTATTATCTATAGGTTTGTAAACTTAGCGCCAGGTCATCGAGTATTTATTTACGTTTTTTTTTTATAGTGGCTAGTGTGGGCTGTTAACTATCTGAATAATCTAAATGGACATGCTTAGCGACATGAAATATCGAAGTTTTTAAGACCATCTCACAATGAGACATACCCGCGTGCGATAAGGCGATAGTTCGATTATGTAATTTTTTTTAATATTTTGTTCGCAAAGGTGCTCGGATTGAGCCTTCTCTGTGACTTACTAGAAATCTATGTGTCCGATAGCTGTTTATTTTTATATTATTCTTGTGAAAGATAAATAATAATTCTCAATCCAAAAGCTTGTACCAGAAATGTTAAATGTAATGGAATGGTACTATAATAATTGTTACCAACTTTTTGTACCATATTTTAAAAAATAAACAATTTTTTTTAGGAAGAAAAGGAGTAAGAATAACTGGACACAATTTCATTATGTAGAGTTAAAAAAAAACCGATAAGGTGAAAGCGCCAGGGTGGCCCGCGCAATTCAAATTTTCTTACGTTTTTTTGGAATTTGCAGGTCAGGGTCAGGTTGTATGTTTAGCAAAATATGATTCGCGACCGTAACTAGATGTGTTTACAGAATTATTATCATTATAATCATCAATACAACCCTCTAAATTCGTATAATCCCATTGTCTGACTATTTCCATCTGTCTGCCTGTCTGTTACGGGCTGTTGCTCATGATCCGTAATAGGTAGACATTTGAAATTTTCACAGAATTCTTAATTCAAAAATTTCTGTTGCCGCTATAACAAAACATAAAAAATAAATAAAAAGTTACATAGTATAAAATCTTGTACGATGGTACGGAACCCTTCATACGCAATTTCGTCTCACACTTGGCCAGTTTTTGTACCGTTGTGAGTAGACTAAGAAATATCACAATCTCAATGAGGCCTTAATAGTTACATTAAAAACTTCATCACTTGTTTGTAACCGCGTGTAATTTTTTCTTCAAGTTTTAAGTGGAATCTGTCCTGAATACGTATAATGTATTTAATTAAAAATAATCAAAATCAGTTCCCAATTGGCGAAAATATCACTTGACGTACATACAAAAGACTAAAAATAAAATAAAACATACACTCAAATAGTAAGGCTCCTGCTTTTTTGAAGCCGACTAAAAAAATGGGAATTATGAAACTAAATACCAATTTTTAATTTCGTTCGTCGAAATATAACATTAGCCTACGATTAAATTAAACTTCAGATCTTAAGTTTACCTTTTACTGTAACATAAGCCGTAACATATATTATTGTTACGACAGCCAATTGCATGTTGCTTCATAGTATGCTTGCCGCGTGTGTGGATAATACATCCATTTCCCATCTTTACTCACCCTGCACGTAACAATAAATCCAACGGTTAAGATTAGGGAGGACTTCCTAAATAATCTTATTAGAGAATTTCAGCATTTATGCAATGTCGCATGACATTCGTTATGTAGAAAATTATACAGTAATAACATCCCATCTTCCCATCTTCGCCTTCTTATCTTAAAAGTAAATTTCACTATCTCTCCTCATCTCATAATAGGGTCCTATGTTCTCCTTTTAATAACAAAATCAGTATTCCTGTTCACTTTAAGGAGTTCTATGGTAACTCCTTCACAGTTCAGGTAACACGCCTTTCTAACTCCTTGCCCGATGACATCAGAAAAGCACCCAATAAGTACGCTTTTAAAAAGTTGATCCGTAATCGTCTATTGAAGACAACGCATTTTACATGATTCATCCATTTAATATGTATTGCTAAACAGACGCAAATATTCATAATCATTTGTATGTACTAATTATATATATATATATATATATATATATATATGTATATATATATATATATATTTAAATATGTATATGTCATATATGTATATTTCATTTATTAGTAAAATGTATATATTATTTAGTTAATTATCATTTTTGTTTTGAGTTCTTTTATTCTATATTGCCACACCTACGTCAAATTGTCACCACTCCATGGGTTGACCGGTAGAGAATGCCTCAAGGCATTAAGTCCGCCCTTTTGTTTTAAGAAATGCAATAAATAATAAATAAATAAATATGTTTTTTGTAGATGCAAAAGAAGCTGGGCGAGACAAGTTCAAATACTACTGTGGAGGTTTTCGATACGGCTGAGAAGAAACATAACATTTCTTGTAATGTCACTACTTCTTTCAACGGTGCGTTAATTAACTGTCCCTCGTACGCCTAGTTTCCGTATTTAAAAAACGTTCCGTTTTCACATACGACCTGTTCCTCAATAGACTCAATAGAAAGTGCACGAAAAATTATTTGGAAAATAGGTGATAACCCATGTACTACTGGCATTGCTCTCTGTCTGTTCGTAAAGTTACATTACAAAAGCTTCAGCCGTTCGGGAGATGAGACCGGATAGACAGACAGACAAAAATTTAAGAATGGGTAATTATGTCTTAATAGCATGCAAATAACCCTTCAGCGCAATAAAACTCAGTTATTTTATCAAAATATGTCAATATATATATATATATATATATATATATATATATATATATATATATATATATATATATATATATATATATATGTCTGTAAATTGATGTCTGTAAAATCTTACAGACATCAATTTACAGACAGTCATTGCAGACAGCATTGTTGTACAATGCATTGTTGTACAAGGGCTCAGCCCCGACAGCCTTGTCCAATGATGTGATTTCATCCCTCATGAAAGGATTTAAGCCCAAAAAGGGTCCAGGCGCGGATGGCATCTCCAACTAAGCCCTTAAGCACTTTCCTGAGCAGGTGTTAACCCTTTTAGCTATTATTTTCAACGCATGCGTCAATCTTGGTTACTTTCCCATTACGTGGAAAGAGGCAACTGTCATTGGTATTCCCAAGTCAGGAAAGCCTCTCAACCTCCCTTCCAGTTATCGTCCCATCAGCCTTCTCAAGGCCATGGGCAAACTCTTCGAAAGAGTCATCCTCACTCGCATGAGGCTCCATCTGTTTCCCACAGACGGTGTCCCTCTTGTCATCCCCCACCAATTTGGTTTCCGAGCGAAACACTCTTGTCCCCAACAAGTTCACCGTATTGTGGAATATATCCTAAAGCTTATAAAGACCCAGTATAATTATGGTCTGTGAGGCATTCCGTTTTAGTTCTCAGTGACAAAGTATGTAGTAACCACGGGCTGTAAGTTCGTCACATAGATAAGATGATAAGAGAACCTCTTTCTTGTGTTCTGTGGTTTGTCAATTCAGTTTTTTTTTAAACGTAAACGTTTTTTTAACCTCTTTTCAGGTAATTGGAGCGGCAGTGATAGGAATTTGCTTTGCTGGCAGTACCGGAACATCTCAGCGAGGAGTACAGAACTTAAGAGGTTTCTTGTGGCTGCTTTGCAGCGAGGTGTCGTTCAGTATGTCTTATTCTGCGTTGTTTGCGTTTGAAAATGAACTGTCCTTGTTTAAAAGAGAAGCCGGAATGTACGCCGTGTTTTCTTATTTCATCGCAAAGTTTCTAAGTGAGGTTAGTTTCATGAATTTTAGCAAGCTTAACTAAAAGCATAAAATTAAAAGGGTAAATGAAATATAAATACTTACTGAAGACATTAAAATTAAATATACCTTCCCGGTATCGATGAAAGACATTGCATAAATTTAAATAATTAGAGTCGTCATGAAATACAAATCACCAACACCATCATAATCACCATCATCGTTTATAGATTATGCCTTAATGTTACGTAAATTCTATTTTAAACTTATTCTTAATTATTTTTTCCTATTTCAAACTTATTGTTAATTAATTGGTAGAGCAAGTATTTTTTTTATAGGAGAGGGGGCAAACGAGCATGCGGCTCACCTGATGGTAAGTGACTATCGTCGCCCATGAACAACCGCAACACCAGGGGAATTGCAGATGCGTTGCCGGCTTTTAAAAAAGGAGTAGGCTCTTTTCTTGAGGGTCCATAAGTCGTATTGGTCCGGAAAAATCGCTGATGGTAATCGATTCCACAAGGAAGTCGTGCGAGGAAGAAAACATCTTCTAAATCGCACAGTGGTGGACCGCCAATCATCCAAATGGTGTGGATGGTATCGGGAGTTCTGCCGCGATGTGCGTTCGTGAAATTTGGCGGCTGGGATTAATCCGAACAATTCCTCAGAGCACTTCCCGTGGTAGATGCGAAAGAACATGCAAAGGGATGCAACATCTCTTCGCAGTGCCAATGAATCGAGCCGATCGGAAAGGACTCCGTCGTCGACGATTCGAGCCGCTCTGCGCTGGATGCGGTCAAGTGGAAGGAGCTGGCACTGGGGAACCCTTGCCCAGAGATGGGAAGAGTATTCCATGTGAGGACGAACCTGCACCTTGTAAAGTTGCAGGCGGTGTGCCGGCATGAAATACTGTCCCGCTCTGCTGATCACGCCAAGCTTTTTAGAGGCCAATTTGGCCTTCTCTTCCAAGTGACCATGAAACTGCACGTCACTCGATATGTCGACTCCGAAGATTCCGATACTGGCTGAGGCAAGAAGGAGAGTGCCTTGAAACTGAGGACATACGACAAAGTTCTTTTTAGCGGTAAACGCGCAAACTTGTGTCTTCTGAGGATTAAACTGGACTAAATTTAGTCGCCCCCAATCCGAGACTTTGTTCAGCAAAGACTCGACTTCAGACACAAGTTTACTCAGCGACGTTTTCCCGAGAAATATTGGCACGGCCGGTGTATAAAGCATCACCAGTGCTGTCATCCGCATAGCAATGAATGTTACCAGATAGCATCATATCATTGATATGCAGAAGAAACAGCGTTGGTGATAGCACACAGCCTTGTGGAACACCAGCTTTAATAGGCTTGTAGTCGGAGCATGCACCGTCTACAACGACCTTGATGCTCCGATCTGTAAGGAAGCTGGTGATCCAATTGCACAATTTCTCGGGAAGCCCATAGGAAGGGAGCTTCGAAAGAAGCGCTTTGTGCCAAACCCGATCGAAGGCTTTCGCAATGTCCAAACTAACGGCCAATGCTTCCCGCTTGGACTCTACTGCCTCCGCCCATCTTCAGGTAGACCAGAAGATCACCAGCTGATCGACCCCGACGAAAACCGTATTGGCGGTCACTAATCAGCTGGTGATCCTCAAGGTACCGCATGAGCTGGCAGTTAATAATGGATTCCATTATTTTGGAGGTGATGGCGATAGGCCTATAGTTGGACGGGTCTGAGCGGTTGCCTTTTTTAGGGATCGGGTGGACAAAAGCTGTCTTCCATGAATTCGGGATTACGCCTTGGGAGTAGGAGTACCGGAAAAGACGCGTTAGGACCGGTGCCAACTCCGGAGCACACGTCCTCAGCACAATTGGGGATCCCCCCGTCAGGCCCACTTGACTTCTGGATGTCCAGGGAGAGGAGTGCTTTGCGAACCAAGTACTGTGAGAACAGCACATTCGGCATGAAGCACTCAAACCGCGGGATGGTCGGCGGTGTTTTCCCCCCTTCATCAAGAGTCGAGTTGGATGCAAAAAGGGAGCGTAAAAGGTCGGCTTTGTCTTTTGCGGCTTGGGCCAGTTAGTCGTCCTCCCTGTGCAGAGATGGTAGTGATGGCTTATAGAAATTCCCTTGGACAGCCCTGGCGAGAGACCAGAATGCACGGGTTCCCGAAGGAAGGTGAACTAGTTTCTCGCCAATTCTGCCTATGTGCTCTGACTTTGCCTTGGCAATAACTCTTTTGAAGGACCTGGAGGCGAAGTTATACTTCTTTTTAAGTGTGCTGGTGTTTACATCCCGAGTCGCCGAAGCCGCAGCCCAGGCTTCATAACACTCCTGCTTACTGCGTAATGCACTCTTACAGGAGTGAGCAAACCAAGGCTGAGATCTGCCTCCGATGGGTACCACAGATGATGGATTAAATAGTTCCATTCCCTTAAGCACAAGTTAATGCTTAAGCATCAGTGAAAGAGTCAGCAACAGCGCTGGGATCATCCGGCGAGAAGCAAACCCGCCCGCATGGGTAGGATGCAAAGAAAGACCGCATTCCGTCCCAATCCGCCGACCTGTAATGCCATACACGGCGGCAACCTGCAGAACGCAACCGCGAGGGGAGCGTGAGTGGCACCACACTCAGGATCAGTCAATGGTCCGAAGAGCCGAGAGGGACATCGACGGAAACCTGATATCCGTCCGGACGAAAGGTCAGCAGAAGGTCCAACAGGGAAGGTGTACGGTCCTCCACATCTGGAATCCGCGTAGGCGAAGTAACCAGTTGTGTCAGACCATATTCCAAGGCAAAGTCATAAACAGATCTCCCCGCATGATCGATTAAACGTGAACCGAGCCATTCGGCGTGGTGGGCGTTATAATCGCCAAGGATCACGATCTCTGCGGATGGGACCTGTTGTAGCAAGGAATCTGTACCCATTTGGACGTCGTCGATGAGTCGGTCTGTTTCGGTATTACCGCTATGGGACCTATAGAGGCACCCGTAGACGCGCGGATGGTCGTCGCTGTCTACGCGTAGTCAAAGAATGGACAGGTCCGAACCTCCAAGACTGCCGAGGCATCGAGAACAGATGTCCTCTCTGACATACACGCAAACTCCAGCCCGAGGCACAAAGGAGTGCTCCAATTTGTACCCCGGGTAGGAGAGATACGAAGTATCAGCCGGAGAGGACACCTGCGTCTCGGTCAGAAAGAGCAAGGCCGGCTTCGCCGTCTCGAGATGGTAGTGGACGGCGTTTAGGTTCGAGTGAAGTCCCCTGATGTTGCAGAAATTCACGGATAGCGCGGCAGGAGTCGCCTTGTTATTGTTTGCTCAGTTTGCCCCGAGCAGTTATGTTTTTGAGCGGAATTTCGTCTCCCCCCCTCAGAATACGCAGGGCAGCCTGAGCACCCACGCTCAAGAGTCACATGGTCGTGGATGCTCAGCGAGGGATTCGCCAGGTGTGCTGGTACCCTCCTGGGGTAGTCTTTCGTGTAATTCCGCTACCATGTTGATGGGGGGGGGGGGGGGGGAAATTGGGCCTCCGGCCACCTGCACTCACCAGACGAAACGCAGAAGCAGAGCTTCTACTTCACGCCGGTATTCTGTGAGGTCGTGGTACCAACTCGGCTCGAGCCGGCCCATACGAGCAAATACTGCCGCGTGGCTCTCGAGTTTTTGTATTTGAGATGTGTATTTAGCAGTGATGGTAGATGTGATAAGGATATAGAACGACGACTGAACTCTGGGCTCTACACTCTATTGTGGGAGAATAAATGTGAAAAAAATGTGTCAAAATGTGTTTAAAAAGGCACCTACGGCAATTCACAATGCTGTGTCAGTCCCTACTTTAATGTATGGTAGTGAAAGTTGGGTGTGGCAGAAGAAGCATGAGAGTAGAATAAATGCTGTAGAAATGCGGTCATTAAGGAGTATGTTAGGGATGAATCTGAATGACAATGTGAGAAATTGTTTGATAAGAGAAGAGTGTGGTTTACAAGATGATGTTGAGACCAGGATTAAGAAAGGAATGCTTCGGTGGTTTGGTCATGTAGAGAGAATGAACGAGGAAAAAGTGACAACAAAGCAAATTTATGTTGCAGAGGTGAAGGGCAGAGTCGGGAAGGGACGCCCTAGGTGAAAGTTTATTGACCAAATTGGTAATATATTGAAAATGGGCCAAATCAAGGGTAGAATACCTTTAACCGACGAGCGTGTATGCATAGGTATATGGATGTAGACGAAGCGAGAGAGGTGTGTCAGGATCGTGCGAAATGGAAGTCCTTAGTCTCTGCCTATCCCTCTGGGTGACAGGCGTGAGTGTTTATGTATTATGTTATGTATGTTAATTATTATTAACACTTGAGGAGGGATTTGTAATTAAACGTAGCGGTCACACTATATTGCGTTACGTTAACTATAAGTATATACCGTTATCGTTACAGCTTGTCGAAAATCCACTTCTGAACATAGGCCTGCCCCATAGATGACTCATTGGATATTTGTCATATTTGCCACGCCTATAAAGTGGGTTGGCAATCCCACTTGTTTTCCTATGTCACTTACGACTTATTACATTCTTACACTGCTATACACTGACGCCATTCGTGTTTATTGTTCAACCATTATTTATTGCTCAACTTTGACTATCAAAAAGTGACCGACCGACCCATAGACAACAATTTGTTTTGCAGGTAAATACAAAAAAGTCAACATTTGTCTATAATAATCGATTAGTTTCGCAACAGCTGGATATGGACAATGTTGTGAATTGATGGGTAGCAATAAATATAATTAAAATGAGGCTTTCCTCTAGCACAGCTTAAGTCTTCTTAAGCTGTACAGTCAGGTATCATACAGTCAGGCATCGCGTTTGATGTTGTCGGAAAAGCCGGCATAAACAATAAATTGCTAGGGATGTCCATTGTGAACCATTTTAATTTATTTGCGTGACCGGACAACCCTAGCGGACAGCTCCCGAGCGACTTACGGCCGCTCGGGAGCGCTTCACCCGCGTCTCGTCCCACACCGAACCGCACGATTGCCTTCGATGACGGACTGTTAGTAGTAGTTAGACTGTGCCTATTAATCGCATCTCAATATCTGCACAGGTTTAATACTATTAATACTAGATATGACACATAGTAAACCATCTGAAATGACACATAGTGAACCGCTATTGGAAATAGTAATTATTAAAAAAATGTCGCAAAACAACCAGTTAAAATAGAAATCACTTAATTTGAGAAATAATCCGTCCAATACAAATTAAAAGAAAAATTTGTATACGGCCAATGTCTATAAAAATTTATGACGGTCACTTCCACTAAAATAAAAATAATTAATGGTATAAAAATAACATGGTAAAAGGACAGTCAAAAGAAAACTGATGACTGGTTTCTGTAATTCGGGTAAGCGATTCAACGGCCTACCTGATTAAAAGGGATCGCCGAAAAATAAATCTATGTAGATAAAAGGCATCGTGTGTCTTAACAAAAAAGTTAAAGTGGGATTATTTTTTAATTTATAAAGTATATTTAATTTTTTATGGAGAAATAAATAAATAAAACAAAAACTATGCCTGCCCTAAAGTATTTTAGTTGTAACATATCGTATCTGACGGTAATTAAATTATATAAATTAAAAATTAAAAAAAAATTGCCTTATAAATCAAAAGTTAAAAATTCATCAAAATTCAATGTCTTTTATTTATAGAATAGGGGCAAACGAGCATGCGGCTCACCTGATGGTAAGTGACTACCGCCGCTCATGAACAGTCTCAACACCAAGGGAATTGCAGGCGCGTTGCCGGTCTTTTAGAAAGGTGTAAGCTCTGAAGGTCCCTAAGTCGTAACGGTCCGGAAAAATCGCTGGTGGTAAACAATTCCACAGAGAAGTGGAATGTAATATATTATTAAGTTTATTTGCAAGTTTAATAACAATTAGAATGAATTTTTTTTTATGAATTTGAAGTGACATATAAACTTACAGTTCACCAAATTGTAAGTGGCTACTGCAGTATGGACACCTGCAGCCAGCTACAAACAAAATACTTTACAGGAGCGTTGTCACCTCTGCGGACTAAGATAGATTTCTTCACAGCCTGTAATTCTACTGGCTCTCTCCTTTAGTGAATCTCTACCCTTTGGATCGGAACACGGCAGTTGAAGCACTGTTATTTGGCAGCAGAAATAGGAAGAGGGTGGTAACTTACCCAGATGAACTCCTTGGGTTAATTGGAATTCTACCACCAGAAATTATATTTAGATTATGTTTAACTTTTATTTATTCATTTTATTTTATTCTTTATTGCACCAAATATTTGTACAAAAGGCGAGCTTAATGTTCTAATATGGCTTCCCTACCAGCTAACCTTGGGTAGAACAGAGTGAGTTTGGACAGTTAACTTGTTACAATTCAAATATATACATGCAAAACATACAAAAAATATACACATATAAATAATATATATATATATATATATATTATATATATATATATATATATACATATATCTCATTATACATATATATCTCAATAAGTGTATATATAAATAACTATAAACATATAAAGTAATTAGACTCGACTACTAGCTTTTAAAGTTTATTTAGATAAGTATTAAATATAGTTTTCTCAGAGAGGACCCCTGAGAGAAAAATTGATCTTCTCAGGGATGAATCAAAAAAGTATTTTTTTCTAACGCCGAGCAAAGCTTGGTTGCCCAGGTACTATCTAAAATAATATCATTGCTTAAAATTTCTTTAGTAGTTGGTAAATTCTTTGACTTAGCTGTGTGGTGGCGTAGTAAAAAAATCGGCCACCCTATTTCCTTCCTTTATTGCAAATGACTATATTAACATTTGGTATATGCCGTAAAATAACCATACTTTTGACGACAAGCGGCTTGCGAGTCATTTGGTACTCTGATTGCCAACACGCCTGCATTGCATAATTTCGGCAAACCTTTCCTACAACGAGAGAAACCCATTACCGGCAGTGGACTGATGTATGAGTAGAGAAAAAATCCTTATCCGCAAGTCAGTCGTCCATTAATAATTTATAACAAGGACAAAAGTGATTCAGTTCAGCGTCAATAAATTTTTATTGATATCTTCGTCAATTGTAGCTAAAATTAGGCAATTCGACACGCAAATGTTCAAAACCTCGGCACAAGCCGGTACGGTTAATATGGTTTATTGAACTTATGCTGCTTTATGTACGGTAATAAAATATTTTATATATGTTAACATGAAAAAAATATTTAAAGTTAGTATCAGCTACTTACTACAGCTTGTAAATGAGACGAAAGTTAAACTAAATTAAGCAAATAAAGGCTGTTCCTTACTTGCTTTTTAATTTATATTATAATTCATCCTTTATTTATAACTCAACTTTTTTATTTAATATGCTAAAAATAATAATTGTTTGTTTGTTTATCTTCTATGGTTCTTATGCCATCCAACCAATTACGATAAAACTTTAGTGAGCTGTAGCGTACGCGCCCGAGTAGGTTACTGACAAAAAAAGAATACTGTCTTTTTTCGTCTTTTTATGCCAATGACTCATAATTGCATCGATGTATATGTACTACGCACTAGATTTCACATTCGAAACATTGACAATATTCAACTGAACCGTACTAAACTGTACTGTAATTGTATTGCGTAAATTGAAGATTTGTGAAATCCATAAGATTATTATTATTACATTTTATTTAGAAATATGTTTGTTTAGATTAAAATAAGAGTATTTGATATTAAATTCTTATATTTATTTTATATTAATATCTTATTTTGTATTAAATTAAAGTATTGGCGCATACGCAACTCTACTATCTACATAGTGATAGATATAGTGTAGCGCACAATTTTTGTTTGGAATAGCTTCTCTAGTACGTAGTATGAATGAATGAATGAACAATATACTTTATTGTACACCACAAACAAATAAACAAATTACATAACAATAGACATAGCGATCTCTTCCAGGCAACCAAGGGTGTAAAGGAATAAACAATGAATACTAGGTATGTGGTGCAATATAATTATACAAAATATAATATCAATATATGCGATATATAGACAATAAATGCAATAAAATAACATATAAATAACTAACACATGAAATGATATAAATTACTAATACATAATAAAAGATACATACATACATACATACATACATAAACACTCACGCCTGTCACCCAGAGGGGTAGGCAGAGACTACGGACTTCCATTTGGCGCGATCCTGACACACCTCTCTCGCCTCTTTTACATCCATATATCTACGCATACACGCTCGTCGGTTAAGGGTACTCCTAATCTGGCCCATTTTTAATGTATCGCCGATTTGGTCGATAAACCTTCGTCTAGGGCGTCCCTTCCCGACCCTGCCGTTCACTTCTGCAACATAAATTTGCTTTGTCACTCTTTCCTCGTTCATTCTTTCTACATGACCAGATAAAGTAAAGCATATAATATATACATAAACATACATATATAAACAAACTTACATATCTACCCAAAATACATAAATAAATTACAAATTTCCTCAAACAATAATATAAAGCTAATAAATACAATAAATACATAATCACATAATTATCCTAACGGTCTCCGGACGATTGAGACAAGTAATGTTCTTTAAGTAGTCGCGTAAAGATTACAACAGATTGTGCTTCACGTATATGCAAAGGTAGGGCATTCCAGAGCTTAATAGACTCGACAGTGAACGATTTATTAAAAAACGATGTTTTGTGAGTTGGTACTTGGTACCCTTATAACTAATTTTCTAGAAGAGCGTAGAGGTTCCCCCGGAAGCCCCACAAAATTAAACTTCTCTTTTAGATAGGGAGGAGTGGAAGGATGAAATAATACACAGTACAGAATAGAAAGAATATGCATGTTCCGGCGAAGTCGGATAGGTAACCACTTAAGACGTGAGCGAAATTGGGAAATATGGTCATATTTGCGCAATCCAAATATGAACCAAATAGTAGTATTTTGAAGTCTCTCAAGCTTATTTAGCTGGTCCTTAATTATGTCTACATAGCTTGCGTCAGCATAGTCGAGCCTGAGCCGACAGCCTGAGATTTAAATAAAACTAATTTTACGGATTTTATCGCGTATATTAACTTATTTTACATTCCCGACGTTTCAAGCACTTTACAGCACCCATGGTCACGGGGGGGACTGAGGTGTATGACGTCCCAATGTCATAGTTAACCAAGGCTACCTCCAGATTAAAAATTATTAATTTTTGTTCCGATCTACGCAGTATGAACTTACAGTATCATGAAGTCTTGCAGTTGTATGCTTGGGTTGGGATTTAATTTTATTAATTATGGGATCCCAAGCAGATGGTAGCACCCAGCCATCTTCTCTATTGAAATTAGGATGTTTTTTGATTTCAATAGCCTCGCGAATCATCCTTGGAAGGAATCGGTGTTCTTTACCGAGGATTTGTGGTCTATCAAATCTAATGTAGTGACGGGGGCGATCCTGTACATGTTCACAGACTGCAGACTTCCCGGAGCGTCTATTCTTCACATCAGCTGTGTGTTCTTTAACGCGGGTTTTTATGGATCTTTTAGTTTGTCCTATATAAGAGAGATCACATTCACAATTCAGCTTGTACAATCCTGCATCTTGCAGAGGAATATTACACTTGACTGATGGTAAAAACTGACTAATCTTCTTCGGCGGCTTGAAATATGTTTTAATGGAAGCACGCTTGAAACCAACCAACAGCATTTGAGGAGATGGATAATATGATCTTCTTAACATCACATACAGTAAACTGACTAAAAACGAACGGAGGATTATTAGGAGTCAGAGTTACAGAAAGAGAACGAAGTGTTTGCAATTTATATACACTATCAAAAGAGTTAGAAGGATTAGAAAAATGTTAATTTAATAGGAGGTGAAGCATGTAGGGATGTTCTACCAACTCCAACTGTTTTAAGAAACTTCCACACCCTAGATGAGTCGCCGTTCTCGACTGATGTATGAATATGGCGTCGTTGTGCATCTCTACATAATGTGTTGCAGCGATTCCTGATTTTGGTGTATTTCCTTAAGTTTTCATCTGTTTTATTCCTCTTAAGCTTTGACAATGCCGCATTTTTCTTTAAAATAAGCCATAAAATATAACTCGATGCATAATTGTAATAATAATAAATGTTTAGGCCCAAACATGGGCATTTGATACGCCATCCAATCGCGTAGGACTGGGCGCATCGCCCGATGGTGTGAGGTGACGTGCGCGACGCCTAGGGGGGGGGGGGGCAGCGGTATGCCACTTCCCGGCGTTTGGCCTCGTGAGTGCGAAGTCAGTAGCTTGATAGCAGCGGCCCGGTCGATTAACGTATTTTGTGGTGACCGCTGCAGCGGTTTCGCGCGACCAGTTTTGGGTTTGTGGTCTATATTTTAAGTATTTGTGCGCGTTAATTCGCTATTGAATTTGGGGTTTCGTGGAGACCGCCTCGATTAGTTTGCGTGTCAGCTAGGCTAATTTTGAATTCTTAATGCGGCGTAGTATTTAATATCGTACGAAGGAATTTAATTTTGTTGTAACGCGGAACTTTGTGACCCTAGAGAAGTTCGCGTTCGGTTCTAGAAATAATTTGTTGCTGGGTGAAAACAGAAGTGAACTTTGATCCACCGTTCATTAGTCGTGCCGTGTGTTACGTTTTTCATTACGATGAACGTTGAATTTAGTTGAGTTTGAAGTTAGTTGGATGTACAATAGAGTTAATAGACTGAATAGTGAAATGAAGAAGGAAGTTGTCAATTGGTGACGTCCGCTGGAGTGATACAACATGGGGGGGCAGCCTCGGACCAGGCCGCTGCCCGAATACCTCAGCTGGGTCAGGTCACATAGATAAACACTACTACACACCACTTACATGCACCTACACCTACCTACTGCCTAACCGAGCCTTAGGGCGGTCTTAGCTTCGGAACCAGGTACGTACTATTTATTTACCTAGCCTTATATCTATTGCGTAGAATGATAAGTCTCCATAGGCCGTTGGGCCCTGTCCCTTGTTGCTTGTCGATGGGCCCTAGTCCCGTCAACCTTTGTTGGGGCAGCTAGGGGCGTGTACAATACATGTTATTTAAAAGATTCAAGTATTTGTGATGATATAGATTGGCAATTGTTTCCTCTTTTAAATAACATGAGATGTTCCACCTTCGTCGCATGCGCAAACGAACATGCGGCTCACCTGATGGTAAGTGACTACCGCCGCCCATGAACAACTGCAACACCAGGGAGGGAATTGCAGATGCGTTGCTGGCCTTTTAAAAAGGAGTACGCTCTTTTCTTGAAAGTCCCTAAGTCGTATCGGTCCGGTAAAATCGCTGGTGGTAAACTATTCCACAAGGAAGTTGTGCGAGGAAGAAAACATCTTCTCTAATCAATCTAATCTTCAATAATAAAATCATCTAATCATCGCAAAGTGGTGGACCGCCAATCATCCAGATGGTGTGGATGGTATCAGGAGTTCTGCCGCGATGTGCGTTCGTGAAATTTGGCGGCTGGGATTAATCCAAACAATTCCTCAAAGCACTCCCCGTGGTAATGCGAAAGGAAATGCAAAGAGATGCAACATCTCTTCGCAGCGCCAATGAGTCGAGCCGATCTGAAAGGACTCGGTCGTCGACGATTCGAGCCGCTCTGCGTTGGATGCGGTCAAGTGGAAGGAGCTGGCACTGGGGAGCCCCAGCCCAGAGATGGGAACAGTATTCCATGTGAGGTCGAACCTGCGCCTTGTAAAGTTGCAGGCGTTGAGCCGGCATGAAATACTGTCCCGCTCTGCTGAGCACGCCAAGCTTTTTAGAGGCCAGTTTGGCCTTTTCTTCCAAGTGACCACGAAACTTCACATCACTTGATATATTGACGCTGGGGATTCCGATACTGGCTGAGGCAACAAGAGGAGTACCTTGAAACTGAGGATATACGACAAAGGGGTTCTTTTTAGTGGTAAACGCGCAAACTTGTGTCTTCTGAGGATTAAACTGGACTAGATTTAGTCGCCCCCAATCCGAGACTTTGTCCAGCAAAGACTCGACTTCAGACACAAGTTTGTTCCGGTACTCGGTGACGTTTTCCCGAGAAATATTGGCACGGCTGGTGTATAGAGCATCACCAGTGCTGTCATCCGCATAGCAATGAATGCTACCGGCTTGCAACATATCATTGATATACAGAAGAAACAGCGTTGGTGATAGCACGCAGCCTTGTGGAACACCAGCGTTAATAGGCTTGTAGTCGTAGCATGCACCGTCTACAATGACCTTGATGCTCCGATCTGCAAGAAAGCTGGTTATCCAATTGCATAATTTCTCGGGAAGGCTTTGTGCCAAACCCGATCGAAGGCCTTCGCAATGTCCAAACTAACGGCCAATGCCTCCCCCTTGGACTCTACTGCCTCCGCCCATCTATGGGTCAGGTAGACCAGAAGATCACCAGCTGATCGACCCCGATGAAAACCGTACTGGCGGTCACTAATCAGCTGGTGATCCTCAAGGTACCGCATGAGGTGGCAGTTTATAACGGATTCCATTATTTTGGAGGACAAGGGGGTGATGGCGATAGGCCTGTAATTGGACGGGTCTGAGCGGTCGCCTTTTTTAGAGATCGGGTGGACAAAAGCTGTCTTCCATGATTTCGGGACTACGCCTAGGGAGTAGGAGTACCGGAAAAGACGCGTTAGGACCGGTGCCAACTCCGGAGCACACGTCCTCAGCACCGTCATCAACAGTCGAGTTGGACGCAAAAAGGGAGCCTAAAAGGTCGGCTTTCTCTTTTGCGTCGTGGGCCAGTGAGTCGTCCTCCCTGTGCAGAGATGATAGTGATGGCTTACAGAAATTCCCTTGAACAGCCTTGGAGAGAGAAATTCGAGAATCGAGAGAAAATCGTAATTTATTACATGTTGAAATAAAATAAAAATATGTTCAAATATGTAAAATATGTAAATATGCATCAACCGCGATGTACATGTATGGGAGACTGTTTTTACAATCCAAAGTAAAAAATTTCCTACCTTTTTGTTCCAGTACTGTTCGGTGCATATGTATACCTTACTTATAATTTATGTATACCTTACTTATAAGTAAAATAACCACTTACCAAACTTTATACGGAATGCTCAGGCTGCGATTCCTTATTTATTATTTATATTCCTTATTACTTGCTCTTTTTCTACCGACTTCAAAAAGGAGGAGGTACTCAATTCGACTGTATGGTTTTTTTATGTGTGTTACCTCATAACTACTATAAATTGATTAAGGTCTGACCAATAGTTTTTGAGTTATTGTCGATTGTACAAAATGTTTAATTTTAAATTATTTAAGGAAATAACACTCTTATTGCATCTTGACCGTCAAAATATACAAAAATAATGATATTCTTTCCATCTCATGCCAGTTCATTTCATATTAGAAGTACAAATTACAATATTTATATTGTTTTTATTGTTACAGATACCACGCTGTATAATTTTGCCGATACCATATATTACTATAGCAACATCTACTGTATATATGCCTAATTATACTTTAACTGCTCTAGAGTTATACATCGCGCTTTTATTAACTGGTTTGGCTTCCACTGCTTATGGTAGGTAATGTAATATGTGTTAAGGACCCTATTACCAGTAGTACTTTATCGTTGACGAAGTTTTCGTTGACGAAGTTTCTTATTCTTTGTCAGCCTGTAAATGTTTACAGCTGGAGTGACAGGTCTCTCTTGTTAAGGAAAGGCTTTGATTTTAATTCGCCTTAATCAGACGCCTCGAAAGTAGCGTAAACAAAATGGTTATACAGCTACTTATCAGAGGCCTCTAGGCAGAATGCAATGGATGGTTGAAGTTTACTATACAGCTATTGTAACTTTCTTTTGTATTAGCCTTTATATATACTCTGTACATAAGAGTGCTCCATAGATAGCTTCATAGTGGGATATTTGGCACGCTTGCCAGTGTCGGCGAACGGGTTGGCAGCCGCAGTTTTTTTATTGTGTTATTTTGTTTTTTATGAGTTGTTATTAGAAAGATGCTGCTGCACATCACTTGTTTCATTTCCCTCTGTAGCCTCTTATGAAACCCACGGGGGATATGAGGTAGTCGATTCCACCATTACGTGGCGTAAAATAATCCACTATTTATGTATACCGTAAAAGATTTGTTAATACTCACCATAATGGGTTGATGGCTTCTCAAAATGGCAACGATAAGTGGTGCATTCTTCTTAAACAAGGCCATCTTGCAACAAACAATCGACAGTGCATTTGTTCAAAAATGCCGAAGCAAAACTCTATTGATTGACGAGCGCCATCATCACTTCGTGAATATAACTTAGCTTAGCTTAGGCTTAGCGCTTAATTTTTTTTATTTGGAACCAATATGCGTCAAATTAAGTGACTTACTTTATCTAACTGAAACTACAATGTAAAAATTATACAATCTCCAGATTATTTATATGCAAAAAATATACTTATAAATTATGTATTATAATAAACAATAATTTATAGATTTCGATTTTTTAGGTCTCGGTATGGGAGCCATGTTTATTTCTTTAGGGCTAATGGGTGACGTCATGCCTTGTGCTGATTTACCTCTGTTCCTGATGTCCGGCGCATTCCTGCGTATATCATCCCTGCCAATATGGTTGTATCCAGTCAAATACGGCTCTCATTTCTATTATGCGATGGACGCTTTAAGCAATATTTATTGGAGACAGATCGGAGAAATCGGTAAGTTTTATTGTTTACTCCACTTTTAATAACATCAACAAAATAATAACCTAACAAAATAATACCTAACCTGTATAGTCAAGGAAATTTAACTGAGAATCACTGTGAAGATAATGAAACAAAAATATTTTAGATTCTCTCTTGACTGTAGGTCTGATGACCCTCTATCACGAAGTTACGAGGTGTCCGCTTGTTTAATAGACAAAACCGGTTGCCTTTCGAGGAACCATGAACAAAAAAATTTTAAGAAAAAGTTGGGTTTACAAAGATTAATGTCCGTTGTGTTTGAAGGTAGTAAAAATAAGGAAAAATAAATGGCACCGTAGATGCGGGCACGGCATCCACGACTTTTTCCGCCACCAGATCAGTGCTATTTAGGAATGAGGTGAAATATTTGACATATTTCATAGCGGTAAGGTTATTTATGCCGTGTAGTGGCGGTCAAGAATATCCACTACCCCATATCCTCCCGTGGGTGTCGTAAAAGGCGACAAAGGGAAACAGGCAGGAGATAGGCAGCAGCATCTTCCTGATAATAACCTAAATTACAATAAAAAAACTGCGGTTGCCAACACGCTCGCCAAGCGTGGCAACTATGGCAAATACCCCCCAATGATTAAAGCAACAAACAGACGGCTCCCAGTCCCCGGCGGCCCCGCTATTCCTGGCTACGGTGGCAACCATGGTAACGGCGGGGCAGGGGGTGCTAAGAATCTCCGGTGGAGGTTCGGTTGCCACCTTAGATGACACGACCTGGCAACGTACAACGCACGCACCCTGAGGACTGACGAGAAGATCGTGGAGCTGGAAGAAGAGATAGACGAGTTGGGCTGGCATATTATAGGATTATCCGAAGTCCGAAGAGAGGGGGAGGACACGGTAATCCTCGAATCCGGCAACTTGCTCTATCACCGGTAGGGCGACCATCTGTCCCAAGGAGGTGTCGAATTTATCGTCCACAAGTCTCTCGTTAACAACGTTGTAAAGATCGGGAGTGTGTCGACGAGGGTTGCGTACCTTATACTCAGAATCACCAAACGGTATTCGCTGAAGGTCATACAGGTTTACGCACCAACCTCGGCACACCCCGATGAGGAGGTGGAGGAAATGTATGAGGATATCTCTAGAGCCATGCATTCCTCCAAAACCCAATATACGGTGTTAATGGGAGACTTCAATGCAAAACTAGGCACAAGAGAGAACGGTGAGCTGAAAGTGGGGAAATTTGGAATAGGGCAACGGAACCCAAGGGGCCAGCAGCTGGCCGACTTCATGGAGAAAGAGGGACTCTTTATGATGAACTCTTTCTTCCAGAAGCGGGCCCACAGGAAGTGGACCTGGTCGAGCCCCGACGGTTCGACAAAAAATGAGATTGACTTCATTATGACGGTCAGACGACAACTGTTCAGTGATGTCTCCGTGATCGCGAGGGTGAAAACTGGTAGCGTTTACCGAATGGTTAGAGGCACACTGAAACTAAACGTTAAGTTGGAGAGGTCTAGTCTAATGAAGTCAACGCTCCGTCCCCCTCGTGCTCTGTTCCAAAGTACTGAAACCTTTCAGCTCGAGTTACAAAACCGTTTTCAGTGCCTAGAAAACTGCAATGAAATGGACGATATGAATGACAAGCTCATGGAAACTGTCCATGCGGTCGGAGCTAAGTTCTGCAAGACCCGCCACAGAAGAACACTAAAACTCTCCGATCACACTCTTAATCTCATGGCTGTTAGACGGGAGATGAAGCTACATTCTTCAATAGACTTGACAGCATACAGGCATCTGAACAGACAGATCTCCAAATGCATGCGGCGGGACTTACGTAACTTCAATACAGCTCGTATTGAAGAAGCGATCGAGCGGAACCAAGGCTCCAAAGTCTTTGCCAGAGCTCTGTCTGCCAGAAAGAGCCAACTGTCAACGCTGAAGACAGAATGTGGCAGCATCGTTTCCGGAACACCTGAGATTTTGAGTGAGATTGAGGGGTTCTATGGGCAGCTATAAACGTCATCGTTGGAGCCACACGCAAGTGTGAGTAACGATCCAAGAGCGAGTCTCATCCGACACTATTCCGAAGATATCCCGGACGTCAGTCTGAGCGAGATTAGAATGGCTCTCCAGCACCTTAAAAACGGTAAGGCCCCAGGCGAGGATGGAATTACAGCGGAGCTTCTAAAAGCGGGCGGAAGACCAGTACTTGAAGTCCTTCAGAAGCTCTTTAATTCCGTCCTCCATGGTTGCATTACACCGGAGGCGTGGAGCAGAAGTGCGGTGGTCTTGTTCTTCAAGAAAGGTGACAATGCTCTCTTGAAGAACTACAGATCGATTTCCCTTTTGAGCCGCGTCTCAGCACGTAGAGCATAGAGCGTTGAGCAGCACGTTTTTGAGAATAATTACGAATCGTCTCGCGCGCAGACTTGACGACTTCCAGCCTCCCGAACAAGCCGGTTTCCGAAAGGGCTTTAGCATCATAGACCACATACATACCCTTCGGCAAATTGTACAGAAGTCCGAAGAGTACAATTTGCCACTATGTCTGGCGTATGTGGACTATGAGAAAGCCTTTGATTCCGTCGAAATTTGGGCGGTGCTGGAGTCCCTTCAGCGGTGCCAAGTTGACTGTCGGTATATCGAAGTGTTGAAGTGTTTGTACAGTAGACCTATGATGGCTATCCGAGTACAGAACCAGAGTACGGAACCTATCCAATTGCAGAGAGGTGTAAGACAGGGTGACGTCATATCCCCGAAACTCTTCACCGCTGCATTGGAAGACGTTTTCAAGCTTCTGGACTGGAAATGATACGGTATCAACATCAATGGCGAGTACATTACTCACCTTCGATTTGCCGACGATATAGTCCTTATGGCAGAATCGCTGGAGGACCTAAGCACTATGCTCAATGACCTCAATAGTGTCTCCCAACGGATAGGTCTTAAGATGAACATGGACAAAACAAAGATTATGTTTAATGTCCATGTCACACCTATGCCGGTAATTGTTGGGAGCACTAAGCTCGAAGTTGTTGACGAGTATCTTTACCTGGGACAAATAGTCCGACTAGGTAAGTCCAACTTCGACCGAGAGGTCAATCGACGGATTCAACTCGGCTGGGCAGCGTTCGGGAAGCTACGACACATCTTCTCGTCAGACATACCTCAAAACCTTAAAACGAAATTGTACAACCAGTGCGTGTTGCCAGTGATGACTTACGGAACTTCGCAGCTGGTCGTATGAGGAAGCTCAAGGTCGCTTAGCGAGCTATGGAGAGGGCTATGTTCGGAGTTTCTCTGCGTGATAAACTTAGAAATGAGGATATCCGCAGTAGAACTAGAGTAACTGACATAGCCCAACGGATTAGTAAGCTGAAGTGGCAGTGGGCCGGCCATATAGCTCGAAGAACCGACAACCGATGGGGAAGAAAGGTTCTCGAGTGGCAGCCTCGTACCGGTAGGCGAAGTGTAGGTCCCCCCACGAGATGGAGTGACGACCTGGTAAGACATGCAGGAAGTCGATGGATGCAGGTGGCTCAGGACCGTGCTTTGTGGCATTCCTTGGGGAAGGCCTATGTTCAACAGTGGACTTATGAAAGGCTGTAATGATGATGATGATGAAGTTTGTGGGAATCAAAAGGCGTTTTAAGATGGCCAAAAAAGCGGTAGATGCTATGTAGATATTATTAGCTAGATACTAGATATATATATATATATAACTAATAATATCTACAATTTACAATTGTAGCTAAATCATTTAAAGCTACTTAAGATATATTTCTTTTTGTGGCCCAATTCTTTAATTTGCTGGCAAAATAAATAGATTTTTTGAAAATTCGCTGTTATTATCATTTGAATTACTTGTGCTGCTGCATGATTAATCATCATAATCAGATGCCGAAAACTAAGTTACATTTAACATAACTGTGATCATGATTAACACCGTTTAATGTTTTTGTTACGGAACCCTCTTTGTTAGCCGTCGATGATATTGCCATTTGACTGTAGCTTGTCTGATTTATTAAAGTATTTCTATATTCTTCAGTATCACTATTATTTCGTTGATAATTTGTAATATTTATATATTCCCTTTTAATCCTTCTTCTAACTGCACAAAATCTTTTTCTTTTTTTACACATATTGATAACAAATTAATTTGTTCACTATAGCACAATATATTAAACACGCAACAGACTTAATCTGTACTATAGCTGTTATTATTTTTTTAGTTTTATATCACTCTCATAGACAGAAGTTATAAAACTACTGTATTTACAAGAGTGTACAATTACAAAGGGAGTTCACATACACCATTGTACAGAAATAATATTTGAATGATACTATTATAACACTTAAAGCTGTAATAAGCAAATGACAGTATGCAAAAAACAGCTTCTATACAGCTTTAATGATAAAATCAGATTGAAGTGTAATAAAATACTTAAAGCTGTATAGTAGAGTTTTCATATTCTGATTAAGAACCCTAAGCTTACTTAGATCCCATAATGCAGACTTTATACAGCTTGAGCTGTATAATAACTCATAAGCCACTCTTATAAGCATATAACCTCTTTTCGACACTCTTATACACTTCTAATAGAACTCTAAGTTCTATATGGGCTGGTATATTGATGTTCATAACGCTTGTGTGCTGCTTGGGTCGTAATCATTTATATTGTAAAATTTATTTTTAAAAAAAAGTCCCGCTGGGTTTCTTGCCGGTTCTTCCCAGGTCAGAGGGTATTTTTTCGAACCAGTGGTAAAGTAAAAAATGACTTTCAAAAAGAATTACACATGTAATGTACATCACTCACTTTCGATTTGCCGACGATATAGTATAGTCCTAATGGCAGAATCGCTGGAGGGCCTAAGCATTATGCTCAATGACCTCAATAGTGTCTCCCAACGGATAGGTCTTAAGATGAACATGGACAAAACAAAGATCGAAGTTGGACTTACCTAGTCGGACAAATAGTCCGACTAGGTAAGTCCAACTTCGACCGAGAGGTCAATCGACGGATTCAACTCGGCTGGGCAGCGTTCGGGAAGCTACGACACATCTTCTCGTCAGACATACCTCAAAACCTTAAAACGAAATTGTACAACCAGTGCGTGTTGCCAGTGATGACTTACGGAACTGAGACGTGGTCCTTCACTGCTGGCCGTATGAGGAAGCTCAAGGTCGCTCAGCGAGCTATGGAGAGCGCTATGCTCGGAGTTTCTCTGCGTGATAAACTTAGGAATGAGGATATCCGCAGAAGAACCAGAATAACCGACATAGCCCAACGGATTAGTAAGCTGAAGTGGCAGTGGGCCGGCCATATAGCTCGAAGAACCGACAACCGATGGGGAAGAAAGGTTCTCGAGTGGCAGCCTCGTACCGGTAGGCGAAGTGTAGGGCGTCCCTCCACGAGATGGAGTGACGACCTGGTAAGACATGCAGGAAGTCGATGGATGCAGGTGGCTCGGGACCGTGCTTTGTGGCATTCTTTGGGGGAGGCCATGTTCAGCAGTGGACTTGTGAAGGGCTGTAATGATGATGATGATGATGATGTAAGGTATATTGAATAAAAATTATTCTATTCTATTCATCTTCATGGTCCTTATGACTTTTTAAATTTAGAGATGCAATATTCATTTTACCATGATTTTTGCTAGTTTTAGTTCTAAACCACTAATAGAGCTTAAATGACTCTCAATAAGTAAGTATTCTTGTAATCTATATTGAATAAAAGTTTTAAATTCTAATCTACTCCATTCCATTCTTCAAAATCAAATTATTCATTGTCTTCAACTGATTCCATTGTTTCAAATACGATGAGAAAATAGTTTAGAAACAATATAAAAATATAGTAAGTAGGCGTCTTCGCATTGGCTGAGATAAGCATCCGATTTTATTAGTCATAGTTCTATTAGACAGAAACACGACAGTGTAATCATTGATATATTAAAAGGGCCCCACTTTTAATAATATATCAATGAGTGTAATGGTATTCTGTGCGACTGTCATATATTTAAAGTTCTTATAAATTATAGTTGTGATTAAAAACTGATAAAAACCAATAAGAAGCAGCTGAATATATTAAATAGGCTTGTTACAAATTAATGTCGGTCTGTCAAAATCGCTCGTTAGTTAGCGCATAAATTAAAATTAAATCAATAAATCCACGTGTTTAGCATATGCACACGCTTGAATAACTTTTAGTTAAGACATATAAAGTTCAGCGACCTGCCGTGAGGCAGTGTGGTAAACTAATTTGATTTAATTGTAAGCTAATGTACATAATGTATACGAGTATAATAACTTATCCGAGTAATTTATGTAGTAATTTCGTTAAATTTCAAGCAGCTTATTGTATTAACTACAAATGTTATAATTAGGATTTCCTATGTCAATTTTCTCTTGATCTACTGGATAATGTTTGTGCTGGATCTTTAAAAATCTGTAAAGAATACTGCCAGCGGAGGTTTTCATACGGCCAGTTAGAGATGATTCCGATACAGCATCCTTTTTTTTTCAGCTCCATCCGATTCTGAATCCCCTCATTCGATAAAAGCTTCGACACGACAGTTGTTTTCCTTCAGTGAGCTCATAGGGTGGTGTACCCGCTTAACTTAAAATAAATTAATATCAGTTTTTCCTAAAGCTGCTGCTAACTCTGACGTGGTTTGAGATGATTAACTTAAATTGTAGACCCTAGCCCATTCACGTTATTATATTGCGTGCCACAAAGAACTCTTATTCGACAATAACGCAAAATTGTTTATTTATCGCAGTAACACGCAAGCAGAATGTCATATTAAACAAAAAAAAACAAGCATCGAAAAAACAAATAACTCTATATTTGACAATTCCAAATTAAAGTCAAATCCAAAATATTTTACTAAACCAGATATGAGAAAACAACAATTTTATAGTAAAGGATTCGATAAAAAAATGTTTTTAATGATTTGTTCAGCCCTGGAAACAAAAGCTTTAGCCGACAACTTTATGTAATAATCTATACAAATAAATAAAATTGAAGTGTCTGTTTGTAATGTTAAAATAACAGCTTTTTACTAAATGCATTTGAAAGTATATACGGTACTAATAACAAAAAAAACAATTTTTTAAATGTTTTCTGTCTGCCTGCAATTTGTAAAATGTTTGTTTGTTCCGGCTACACTCCGAAACGGCTGAACCGATTTTGACAGGACATTCACTGGCAGATAGTTGGTGTTATAAAGAGTAACTTAGGATACTTTTATTTGAGAAAAAGAAGTAGGATTCCGCGCAAAAAATATTTAAAACCCATGAAATCGTAGTAAATTCCACGCGGATGACGTCGCGGGGCACAGGTAGTATATAAGACAGATGGTATATTAATCAAAATACACATCCCCCACACCTAACCAATCAATGCTACTAACATTTTAATTACTTCTATTTTATTTTATACTAACATTAGGCTAAGGTTTGTTTTACTAACAATCTACGAGTATGGCTATTGTTGGTCGAAATAAAGGATTTAATTTATTACTATTATGTAAATCATGGTAGGTATTTGATGAAAGTCACGTCAACTTTTCCATTTTAAGGTTAATCGTCGGATTGGTCCTATTTGGACATCGTGGTGAATACAGTAAAAGTTTTTGACACGTGGTATTTAAATAAATTAAATAAAAATCGTTTATTTCGACCACAAGGGTCATAGATGTTAGTGATAATACAAATCTTAAAACTAATGTTAGTAAACTTAAAACTATTTACCTAATTCTAAAACTATATCTAAGACAGGCCCGATTAGTCAGCATGTGCACCAAATGATAATGGTTCAGGTACTGACAATCAAAACCTGTCAGAAAATGCTCTCAGGATGCCATCGGAACTTAAGACATTTAATCTAAAAAATATACAAAACATAATTTTTACAGTTTCTTTTATTTTGTTTCATCCTTAATCATCAAATATCCTTCATTTTCACCAACTAGAAACAAATCGCTGCTAAACAAGTAAGTAACTTACCGTAATTGCAAAATAAGGCTCTATATATGTATTTATTATTTGGTTCATTTATTTCCTCGTAGTGCTATTTTATATATACTCCTGATGTTTAGGGATTTTTCACGTTTAGCCTTTTGTGTAACATTATTTTTACTAATTGTAGCAATTTTGTTATTACTTTAAGTAATTGTTATGTTATATAGCAACTAATAATTATTAATAATGCATTCTCTTATCTAAGCGTCGTTATATATCTATTTGGAGTAACCCATGCCCGCTCCTTTTAAGCCATGCTTATATATTATACGAGTATTATAGTATTTTTGGTGGTATAGTGCCACATTTCATAAGGGGGTAGTATAATAGGTAATACTTATGAAACGAAGTACTTGTTGCTGGATTTCCTTACGATAATACACGACTAGCTCGAAGACCCGACAACCGATGGGAAAAACGTTTCTCGAGTGACAGCCTCGTACCGGTAGGCGAAGTGTAGGGCGACCCCTCACTAGATGGAGTTCTCGACCTGGTAAGATATGCAGGAAGTCGATGGATGCAGGTGGCTCAAGACCGAACTTTGTGGCATTCCTTGGGGGAGGCCTATGTTCAGCAGTGACCTTGTGAAGGGCTGTAATGATGATGATGATGAATAAATGATTGCATTACTATTTATAACGAATAGATTTATTTGAAACATTTCCTGTGATGAAATCCTATAACGCCAATATAAATAAATAAAAAACAATATAATATGTATAGTTACTCCCAAAAAAATAATTTACAAAACATTAAGTACATATTATAGTGAACGGATCGAAGTTTATATTCGCACACAGGTTTCTATTGCAAGAAACGCATTAGATGATGCAAACTATGAAATCCGATGTTTACTCAGTCTTATCTTATTATATTGTCGACACTTAATAAATTATTATTAACGTATACATCGTCACAAATATGCATTCAAAGGTGTGGTTGAGAAGATGTGCGTGCAATCGAAGTAATTATGTATTTATTCTGTATTATATCCGTAAGATGATTCCAAAATGATATAATGTTGTGCAATAAATATTTTCAATTTAATGTAATATAAATCTTAATTACAAATTGTTAACAAACAAGTTTTTTTTTACTTTAAATTTGGTTCACTTCTCATTCACGAATTTATCATCATCATTGTTTCACTACAGCCATCAAAGTCCTAAAGTCGGTCCCGAGTCACTGCTGAACATTGGTCTCCCCATAGATTGCCTATAATTATATTTGCCATCGTTATCTTTTCCACACTTGGCAGCTGCCAAGTGTGGAAACGATGTGCTGCGCTTAGGTGTTATTCAGAAGGCGCAGCAGCCATCGCCTGGGTTGTTTCCCTTTTACGCCTCGTACGACAACCACGAGACGACACGTGGTAGTGGATATTTTTACATCGCTACTACACGGTTCGCTCACGGTACATGAATTTATATCGTTTCATTATTGAATATTAGACTTTTCCTACGTTAATAGGATTTTAGGCGAGCAACAGTTTTAGAGTTCAATTTCCGCAAGCAAATATTTTAGCAAATAATATAATTAATAAATAATTTAAGTGCTGATTGATCACATACAAGAACACCACACCGATCCACTTCTTAAGAGATTAAAATGTTTCGAAGATATATGTGAAATCTGCCAATCCGCACTGGAAAAGCTTATTAACTCTATTTATTTAATTTATAACCTGCCCGGTTTCTTCTTTTAGGTAAGGGATTCCCAAAGTGTGCGGCGCAGAGAGTAAAGAGAGCCTAAAGAAAGCCTGTACCTGTATTATTACAGGCTGTGAGGCTTTCTATCTTTGTCCTAAGAAGTGACGACGTATCAGTGGACTTCTTTCTTTGAAGTTGTCTGCGGGTGTCCATGACTGCTCCACTTACCGTAAGATGGACTGTAGGGTCGTTTGTCACTTTGGATTTTATAAAAAAGAATTAAAGGCTTCTTTACCGACTTCAAAAAGTAGACAGTACTCAATTCGACTGTATGTTTTTTATGTGTGTTACCTCATAACTTTTTACTGGGCGAACCCATTTCGATGATTCTTTCTTTATTTGAAAGCTGATGCTTCACATGTAGTCCCATATAAATTGATCAAGGTCTGACCAATAGTTTTTGAGTTATTCTTAATAATTTATAATAAAGTCGGCTGTACAAAATTTTTAATTTTAAATTATTTGTTGTTTAGTTTGCTTAGAATTTTGCCTGTTCATTGACGGAAATGGATTCGCTTATGTTGACAAAAAAACTGCAAATTCTATTACGTGTATAGTATAATATTATATAGTTAAGGTCTGTCTTTTCTTCAGATTGTCCAACAAACGTAACAACAAACTGTTTGAAAGATGGCGCAGCTGTGTTAATGGAGAATGGATACTCAAGTAACTTTATTGTTCAAGATTCGTTAGGACTGTTATTAGTGGCGACTATGTGGTGCCTTCTGGGTTACTATGGATTGAAGAGAGAAGAAAGGAAAGGATACGCTTATTGAACGTTTTCATAATTATCAATTAATCACATTTAACTATATGTTTATTTTTTATGTATTTCTTGTTATTGATGTCGCTAAAGTAAATGGAACTTAGAAAATAGGAGATTTCTTTGTGATCAAGCAATCAATGTAGATAAAGTGTTTAAAAGTGAAAAGTCTTTGAATATGTTAAAATAAGAGATAGGTATCTAATTTCAGCCAAATATTTTGGCTAGGATATTTCCTAACTGAGAGGTAGAAGCACACTAGAGCACAGAAGTAGGAGTACACTATTATGAGCTCCTACCTCTCAGTTAGATTTTAATTAGATACTATTTTTTATTACAAATTTAAACTAAAATGGATGATCACGTAACTTTATTTATCTTAACACTTTAAACGACCATTCTTGTATATCTTGACCATTCTTGTTTATACGTGGTAGAGCCATGCTGCAGCTATATTAGTAGTATAGTTGTAGCACGAATGGGTCGGCTCGACTGGGGAAGGACCACGCCTCACAGAATACCAGCGTCAAATAGCAAATTCATGCTGCTGTGTTTCGTATGGTGAGTGTAGAGAACCGGAGACCCTTTTTACTGGAAAAGAGGCATTCTATCTTAGTCCTCACGGGTGACAACGCATCTGCATTTTGATTCGCAAACGAGGATAAATGTAGATGTCTATGGGCCACAGCAACCACTTACCATCAGGTGGACTGTGTGCTCGTTTGTCACCCTATCCTATATAAAAAAATATATCTATTCATCCATACATATCCTTATTGAAGTCCACTGCTGAACATGGGTCTCCCCATAGATTCCCTCACAGAGAGGATATTGCCATAGTTGCCACGCTTGGCAGGCGCTACATGCTACATTCTGGTGTTTATCTCCTACTTCAGTTTCCCTCTGTCGTCGCTTACGAAACCCACGGGTCGAAATGGGACAGTGGATTTTCTTACAGAGCCCCCACACGGTGAAATGTAATTCTCGTATATATTAGTATATTATATATCATTAGTTTCTCGGAATTCGATCTAACGATTTGGATGATTTTTTTGTTTAATTAGATAATTTATGGGCGCCTTCCCTGAATTTTTTTTTTGCTAACTTCAAATGAAACTTGTTTGCCCACTTACTCAAGAATAATACTTGTATTGAATAACCTTAGTAGCTCAGGGGCAAAGCGCTCAACTATAAATCACTACAGGGTTTCGAGATTTATCACGTGCTCGGCGGTAAAGGAAATCATTTCCGCCTCCGTTAGGAACTCCTGTATCGCACACCTGACAACAACACGTCTAGTACCAATGCCCACAATAAAGAACGATGGCCATCGGTAGGACATGTGTGGAAACTTATATGTCTAAGAAATAAAATATTTTCAGTGCAAGTAAATTCGTTGACATATTGTAGCAGCGAGATGGAATAATAATTGCTGTATAACCCTCATAGAAATGAGAGGCCTGAGCTTGTGCCCAGCAGTGGGAGGCATAGAGGCTGTTAAACTTTACTTTTAATATGTACTTTTTATAGTTACCGTTGTATTTTGATTGACTCATAGAGGGAATATTTGCCATAGTTACCGTGCTTGGCAAGAAGTTAAGCAACCGCAGTTTTTATTTTTAGTACTTATTAGGGAGACGCTGCTAGACATCTCCTAATTTGTTTCTTTCTGTCGCCTCTTACGATAACTACTAGATGATGTGGGCTTCAATACACTTCTTACACGTAATTAATTGATGTTCATATATACCTACTAGCGGTCCGCCCCGGCTTCACACGATTGATTTCTGGATCTCGACAAAAACACCACCTACCGGGTCTAATTATGGATCTACACCATTATCTAATCAACTTCATCATATATAAATAGTGTGTGTACACACAATTTCATTAATATTGGTCCAGCCGTTTAGGAAGAGTTCAGTCACATATACACGGACAGAAGAATTATATAATATATAATATACATGTATTATACATATAAACCTTCCTCTTGAATTATTCTGTCTAATGATGAAAACAAAATCCGCATAAAAATCTGTTGCGTAGTTTAAAAGATCTAAGCGTACAGACGGCGGGAAGCGACTTTGTTTTATACTATGTAGTAGATAGAGATGAGTAGACTGTAGAGTGAAACTTTTTTATAATAGAATTAGCGTAGACATCTACATCTATCTTTGATTACGAATCAAAATGCAGATGCATTGTCACCCGTGAGGACTAAGATGGAATGCATCGTTCCCAGTAAAAAGGGTCTCCGGTTCTCTACACTCACCATACGAAACACAGCAGCATTAAGCTGCTATTTACGCTGGTATTCTGTGAGAGCGTGGTCCTTCCCCGGTCGAGCCGACCCATTCGTGCTACAACTATACTATTAATATAGCTGCAGCATGGCTCTACCACGTAAAAATTTTTTTATAATAGAATTAGCGTGACAAACGAGCATACATAGACATCTACTTCTATCTTTGATTACGAATCAAAATGCAGATGCATTGTCACCCGTGAGGACTAAGATGGAATGCATCGTTCCCAGTAAAAAGGGTCTCCGGTTCTCTACACTCACCATACGAAACACAGCAGCATTAAGCTACTATTTACGCTGGTATTCTGTGAGAGCGTGGCCCTTCCCCGGTCGAACCGACCCATTCGTGCTACAACTATACTATTAATATAGCTAAGAATCAAGTTTTTTTAAATTCTTTATTAGTCTGTAACAATAAAACTGCCGCCAACCACATTCTAGGAAGAATGTGCCATAATTGTCACGCTTGGTGAACGTGTGGCGCTATTTCCCGCCGGTCTGTACAGTCATTCCATTTACAAAAAAAGTATGCCATCATTTATTGGAGGCCACGAGGTCTTTCTGGTAATTTAAATGTGTCACATAATCACAATCCATGTGAAAGGAAATCAGGTAATAATTTTTTTTACGTTTATTCTTATACAACGTGGCGATGGGTGGTTTATTGTTAAGATTCAAACCATTTATTCCAGTACTTGAAGTACTACGGTTCTAGAATCTGGTGATGACGCGGACACACACTATACATCTTGACATAATACTGCTAAATGTGATGTGTCCCTGGTTACTTTCGATTAAGGCTATCACTCTTTCTCATTTAAAAAGCTTATTTGATTTTATTTATAAGGCGATTACATTACATTGGACTTTACCAACCGCGAAAAGCAACATTTTTCCCTTTGGCAGTAATGCTGTTTCCTTTTGGGGTTCGAACTCAGAACTCGCAAGCGGGAACCTTAACCACGCAGTCGTATGTTTTAATAAATTTGACCACAATCGATAAGTGCACTATAAAACAAGATTACTTTCAGTCCAGTCCATTTTACATACAATAGGTGTGGTATTGAAATAACTATTAGTAAAGTTGTTTATTTATTAAAAATTACAAAATTCGAGTGCATCATTTAAATTTTATAACTTTAACTTAAATAAAAATGTCTTGTGTAACATCTTAAACATAACATATTTTACACAAAAACATCATACAAAACGTAAGTAAATTTTACAACAAAACTTATAACATACATAAAAATGTTATTTATGCATTAAATTTTTCATGTAACTGATTTCGTGGTAGTTATAGGCTTGTCAAAATAATACCTCGTATGGTATGTGAGAGTATTATTGTCCTCCGGTTAATATGGTCACTTTCTTATATATCAAAAACTACAGCCTTGTTTGCATGGATGGCTCTGTGATACGATAGCTCTTCATCAGTCAATCAAAAATATATGATCAAAAGGGCGCTGCTTTGTCGATGCCATTTTGACAGGTGACCTTATAGTAAATATTTTAGTTGATTTTAGTATTGTGTAGTGTAGTTAGTATTTTTTTAAGTTGATTTTTCGATTCCTAATTATTGCCAAAGATTGTGTGTTATTTTTTCTTAATATATTAGGTATAGTATTATAGTATACTTTGTGTTTTTGTCTCTGTCCTCCTCCTAGCTTTGGTTTTATAGAAGCTTAATGTGACCGTATTACCCTCACACCTTATATAATAACATGTGACCATTCTATAAAAATCATTCACAAAAATCTTTTCTGACAAGATTAATATTTATTCTAATACATTTTAAACAACAAGTTGATATATCAAATATTAACAGTTTGACCTTTATTTAGCTGTTTACATTAAATGTTAACGTTTATAAAATGAGCTATTATTTATGCTATAAATCTTTATAAAAGTCATGTTGCCAAATATCATAAGGAAATGGCAATGTTGAATTTGTTAATAATCGCACACTTAATAATCTTAATGAATTTTACTTAACAGTTGCATTTTAATACACCGGCGTTCCTCTACTCCGTTTTACGACCATTATAAACGCTATAAAGTGAGCAACAAAATACATGAGAACCAAGCAAACGCAATTCCTCCAGAAGTTCTCTTCACCGAAACCATATTTTCTCAACACCTCCGGCCCGGTCTTAATACACGGAACACCGGGAGTCTTACACTCGATAGTCTCGATGGAATCCCACTGAAGGATAGAGATGCTTTCGACACCATAGTAAAATCCGGAGACGAAGCGGAGCCATGAGACGTAAGGCAACGCGCTGGCCAGGTTGAGGTAGACGCCCGAAAACATGGTGCCTATGAGTTCGAATGGAACGGAAACCAAAGCAGCTGTCTCCATTTTGTCAAAAACGGAGGATAAAAATGAACCTGTGAATTAGAAATTTTAATTCTTAAATACATATTTTCTAACAAAACAAAGAAATTAAGCAAAATCAAAACTATTTCAATGTCATATATTTATTCATAAAAGTATGTCATCGTTGCTAGAATATTGTATTCTTCTTGGCACTAAGCGCATTAAATTTGGAATTATATGTAAATAATGAAAAATTAAAAGCTAACTATAATGTGAAACTAACAACCTATAACTTTGAAAATAATATTATGCATTAATGTTTACGTTGACGTTTTAAATTTTAACTGAAATGAAAATTGACGTAAATTTAATCTTAGAAAATTATATTATACATCATCATTACAGCCCTTCACAAGTCCACTGCTGAACATAGGCCTTCCCCAAGGAATGCCACAAAACACGGTTCTGAGCCACCTGCATCCATCGACTTGCTGCATGTCTTACCAGGTCGTCACTCCATCTAGTGGGGGGTCGCCCTACAAGTCGTCCGCCGGTACCAGGCCTCCACTCGAGAACCTTTTTTACCCATCGGTTGTCGGTTCTTCGAGCTATATGGCCGGCCCATTGTCACTTCAGCTTACTAATCCATTGGGCTATGTCGGTCGCTCAAGTTCTACTGCGGATATCCTCATTTCTAAGTTTATCACGCAGAGAAACTCCGAGCATAGCCCTCGCCATAGCTCCTTGGGCAACCTTGAGCTTCCTCATCCGGCCAGCAGTATATTATACACATACTCTTTTATAGCCTTTTCAAACTGAATTAGGTACGTATTTATCGAAGCAAAATAAGTTCAGTGTTGTTTTTCTTCGTTATTTATAGCAAACGGTCTTTTGATCACTGCGTCAATTTCAAGTTAAAATATAGTCAGTTTTACAACGTATTTTTTAATATTTCGTTCCAAAACAAATGTAAAAATTATCAAGAATTGATCTGAAATTTAACATAATATAATAATGCAAATAATCTACTTTTGCTAAATAAAATTTAAAAAAAGATTCATGTCTCAATTTCTTTTTATATTTAATAATAATTTAATGTATGGATTATGGATATATCAGCAGCAGCAGCCGCGACTGAGATTGCGCCCACCTTTACATCCACAAAAAAATTTGAATTTGCATATAGTAAAAATTTGCAAGTCCATATCATCATTATACATATTAATGTTACAATAATCTTAAAACAAACTTGCTAAAAGCTCTAATAGACCACTTAAGCGAGTTCAGCAGACAGATAGTTTTTAATACCTCTATTAAGGAAATAAGAAGATACATAAAACTTATCAGAAAAAAAAACCACTTCAAATGCAAAGTTTCGAAAATTCTGGAAATAGTTGGGCTTTACTGTCGACTTGTCAAGATATGTAACGCTATTTTTGTGCATAACATTTGTACCTAATAGTATTGATAAATAACGCTAAAATATTAAAATATATTATCTATTCATTAAAAATATATTATATACATAGTTTCTTTAACCCTTGTATAATCGTGTACTACAAAAGCGAACTTTAAGGTTATACATAGTACATACATAGTACATACATACATACTCATATCGAAGTCATTTTCATACGAGCAGTGTTCTTGTTGGCCTAAGAATTTGTGCAGTCATTTAATGACCAATCATGCCAGTATACTAATTATTTTTTTATAATAATATATAGAGTAGTTATGTATTCTAACTAACCTACACGGCGCGGCGTCCATGTCAGCAAAATTATCCTAGCATTTTGTTTTGTTGATTACTTAATATGATGTATCTTTGATATTTACCGTAAGCATTAGCGTAGTTTGAGCACAGAACGCACACAAAACAGAAACCCAGCCAGTTCACGAAACCTCCTTGAAGTCCCGCTACATAAAAAACTAACGAAGCGAAAAGTATCGGCTCAATAACCGCCCGCGGTATCTGCAAAAGATTACTCACCATTAATTAAACGTATAGTAACAATGTATAGTGTCCCACAGTTGTACACAGTACCCTTAACATTCCTGATAGGGTTTATGGACCAAGAAAACTCCGCTGGCTGCTCCACTGCGTGCTGCCAAACTTCAGAATCATCGAATATAATAACAATTTCAACATATTGGATACCTATGGGGTGTGAGGATCGAACTGCGACTAGGACTGGGACTAGGACTGGAACTGAACTAAAAACTACCACGGTTTACTATTAAATTTACCTAATTAATAACTCAAATGCGGAGCATCGGTTCATTACTCAGCGGAACCGACTTTTAACGGGCTGCGAAAGCGACGTGTAACACAGTGATTATTATGTTATATTTAATTTATGCGCTTTTTTGAATATGGATATTGCCCGAAATGTCTACGACAAAAAAATTATTATTTGTAAAAAAACCGGCCAAGTGCGAATCGGACTCGCGCTCCAAGGGTTCCGCACAAATCCGTAGTTTAAAATTATTAAAAATATTTTTATTATATGATGTAACTAAAATTTTAGCTTTTCGCAATTTTTCCTTTATCTGTGCTACAATACGTTGCTTCGCACCAAAATATAAGATTCTGAGTTCACGGGAAATACCCTGTAAGTTTTGATTCCCTGATTCCCTTGCGAATGTCGAAAATTTGCGGCATAAACAATATGTATCTTTTGATTGCGTTGGCTTAGAAGTTTGATTTTTTCACAGCTCCAAGAGACAGTAGACTTGAGTATTAATATGAATTTCAGCTTGATACCTCCCCGCGTTCCTGAGAAAAAGGGTCTTGACAGACAGACAGACAGACAGATAGACGGACAACAAAGTGATCCTATAAGGGTTCCGTTTTTTCCTTTTGAGGTACGGAACCCTAAAAATAATAAATTATTAGTAAGTACATATTTTCTTCAGTGTTTGTTTAACGTCGGCGAATTATTTTTTTATCGACTTCAAAAAGCAGGAAGTAATCAATTCGACTGTATGTTTTTTTATGTGTGTTACCTCATAACTTTTTCTGGGTGAACCTATTTGAAAGCTAGTGCTTCTCATGTGGTCCTTTATAAATTTGATCAAGGTCTGACCAATAGTTTTTTAGTTATTCTTAATAATTTATATTGAAGTACGTTGTACAAAATTTTAAATTATATGATATCTTTTCTGCCGGCTTCAAAAAGGAGACGGTACTCAATTCGACTGTATGTTTTTTTTATGTTGTTACCTCACAACTTTTTATTGTGTGAACCTATTTCGATGATTCTTTCTTTACTTGAAAGCTGGTGCTTCTCATGTGGTCCCATATAAATTTGATCAAGGTCTGACCTGAGTTATTCTTAATAATTTATATTGAAGTCGGATGTACAAAATTTTAAAATTTTTAATTATGTCGGTCAGTTCAACAGATTCAACAAGATGCATTTGTTTTTAATACTTGAGATATAAAAAAGAATTATATCTGCAGTTTTAAAAAATGCCTCGGAGTCCGTCTGGGTAAGTACACTGTCTGCGTGCACTGTCTTAGTCTATTCCAAAGGGTATGGAGAACCAGTATAATAACAGGCTGTAAGGCTTTCCATAAAACAAAAATTTTTTTATTCAATATAGATTGTAAATAATACTTATTGAAAGTCACTCTTTTGTTTGATTACCACTGGTTCGAAAAAAAACCTCTATCCTGGGAAGAACCAGCACGAAACCTGGTGGGACATTTTTTAAAAATAACAGCTTACAATCATGTATGTTACACAATAAACCACTCAAAACAAATTAGTAATAGATTGGTAGCAATCACCTCACTCCCAGGGGTTATTATCATCCATAAATTCCTTAATATTATAATACCTTTTTATATAGACTTTTAATAAAGTTTTTGAACTTTGAGCAGGTCAAATTTTGTATATTTTCCGGGATTTTATTGTCAAAGCGTGACGACCGATGATCGATGATTTTGTTGATACATCGCGCCAAGAATGAATTACTGACTCGGAAGAGTCTAATAACTGGTACTACTAGCTTGTGTCTGTTCCTAGTATTTACAGAATGAATATCACTTATTTTTGTAAAACTACTTTTATTTTTGTGTACGTACATTACATTTTCATAAATGTATTGAGAGGCCAAAGTTAATATATTAATTTCCTTAAATTTTTCTCGGAGCGACTCTTTAGGTTTTAAATCGTAGATTGCTCTTATGGCCCTGTTCTGTAAAACAAATATAATTTCACTTTCAGTCGCGTGTCCCCATAGCAAAATACTATACGACATTATGCTATAGAAATAGCTAAAGTAAACAAGTCTAGCTGTTTCAACACTGTTAAGATTTCTAATCTTTTTTACAGCATATGCTGCAGAACTAAGTCTGCTTGCTAGTTTTGATATATGGAGGCTCCAATGAGGCTTCGGGTCTTTTGTTATTCCAAGAAAAATGGTGGTATTGATATGCAGTAGCCACTTACCATTCTGTGGGTTGTAAGTTCGTTTGTCACTTTTTTAGAAAAATGAAAAAGAAAACAGACTTCTTGGCAGGCAGACTGGCCAGCCAAGCGTTGCTATTAAGGCGAATCAACACAGGGAAGATTTGCTTTAACTGCCAGAGGATCATGTCTAACAGGTAACTATTACGAACTACTGAAGAAATAAAGGAGAATAGTTATATTGTAAAAACAAACCAGATGAGCAGGAGCGTCTTCCTCATAACACCTATAGAATATAAAAAAAATAAACTGTGGCTGCCAAGCCGCGTGGCAACTATGTCAAATATAGTTTTTTTTTAAATTAAATTATAGTTTAAAAAATTCTAAATTTTACTTAAATACAACAGCCTGGACTCAAGCAACTTTACCTATAAAATTTAGTGGTATTGGTGTGAGAAATCTTTCTAGCGTTGTATTGCCTGCTTTCGTTTCTTCCGTGCATAGTGTCAATGACTTATGTAACGTAATTTTAAATAATAAAGTGGTCCTGTGCTTTCCTACGGAGGCAAGACAGACATGGTGAACGCTCTGTCCCGGCGAAAATGTCCTACTAGAAGTGGGATATTCCGTTGGTACAGAGCGTGCAGAAAAATTTGTTTTTAATTTCCACAATGACCAAGATCGGGCACGCCTTCTAGCAGTTTCGACTAAGGAATCTAGTCACTGGTTAGACGCTTTACCATCAAGTAATCTCGGGACTTTACTTGATGGGGAAAGCTTGCGTACTGCTGTAGGAATCCGACTAGGAGCGGCGATTTCTTAACCCCATCGATGCCCCTATGTTTGGACTCTACGGACTTTCATGTAAAAAAAACGCTGGTAGGTTTTTACGGCACGGTTCTTTGAACGATGTCATCCGAAGGGCTCTTGTCTCTATAAATGTTCCCTCGGTTATGACTCGACGTTATGACATTGGTCCCTTAGGAGAGAGGTAAAGCCCTAGTGTAGGATGCTACTATCAGAGGCAGCTAAACTGAGTAAGTGGCGCAAATATAAGTCTCTGAGAGATGACTACATATTTGTGCCATTTGCTGTAGAGACTATCGGTCCGTGGGGTCCACATGCGGTGAAGTTCCTAAAGGAACTCCATCCGCGACTGGTCGTTGCTGCTGGTAATAAGAGGGCTGGTTCTTTTCTCGCTCAAAGGCTAAGTATAGCCATTCAGCGGGGAAACGCGTCCAGCGTTCTTGGCACGATACCGCAGCTAATAGGACTGTATGATAATTAAGTTGCTAGTTTTAGTTTTTCTTTTTTTTATTATAATTTTTAATATTGTATATTATCTTATGTAAATAAAAAAGTTGAAAATCTAATCAATATAGGTATTTTTAATTTGTATAAGTTTGTTTATTTTTTTATAAGATTAAAAAGGTTAACGAGAGTACTCTATCCACAATGCTAAAGAGTAATAACTTCGCGATTTGAATGTTTAAAGATTATAGATATTTGACCACTGTTTTAAAGGTTTGATTTCCGTACGGAATTATTTATATGATTTAAAAAATATATGACCTACACATTTGTTCTGTATTTTGATGGTATGTTAACACTTTCACTGTCCGGTTTTTAGACACAATAGTAAGACAATAGCAATGACTCTCTGACTAGTATATAGTTATCTGTGGCAATGACATATTATATGCAGTGCACGGGACAGCGAAAGGGTTAAAACCAAATAACATAGAACATGGAAGTGTGAGGGTGATATTTGATTAAAAAATCTACATTGCCCACATCTTTTATGTAATTACTATAACAATATAATATTAAATATTATGATCTAGCGAAGTCTAATATATTATAGAAATTAATATTTGTTTGTTCGTATTTTATGCGCGGCCACACCGTTCATCAAATTGCGGTAAAACTTCGTCAACATATTGCTTGCACTTCCGCTAAGGTTATAGGCATAGTTGGACCCTGTGGGTGGCGCAGTTGTAGAATCCAGAAATCACCCGTGCGAAGCCGGGCCGTATCGCTAGTATAAAATAAAATGCCACGTGTGTAAATATTTAATATTTCATGTTTCATCACTAGTCATTAATCAAAGTGATAACATTTATTAAGAAATTGTGTAAATACGTCAGTACATTAACAAATTGTATTCATTAATCACTTATGAGCATAGTTTTTATGTTAATTAACAGAAATTTATACAATCACACGCAATATATTTACTAATACATATTGTTATAATAAATATAGGTACATATACAATGTATATATTATGTTAAACCCTTAAAAATTAATTAAGTACTTAATACATGACGATTTTAGCTCAGTCAGACAGTCTAGACTCTAGACCAAGGCAATAAATTCGCTAGGTTTTTGGGCAACTTCGAAGGATTGTGGTAGGTAAAAAACTATCTTATTTCCGTTAAAGTTTTTTTTTTTAATGAAACTGAAATACAAAAGAACTTACAGTCCGATTAATCGTAAGTGGTTATTGCAGCCCATTGATACCTAGTGGTAAGATTAAAAATTTTGTACAACCGACTTCAATATAATTAAAATGAGAAAATCATCAATGTAGTCGAAGTCAATTAAGTACGCATTATTAAGGACAACTCAAAAACTACTGATGAGATCTTGATTTAATGTATATATGAGACAACAAGAGAAGCACCAGCTTTCAAATAAAAAAAAATCATTAAAGTCGGTTCACCTAGAAAAAGTTCTGAGGTAACACACATAGAAAAATACAGTCAAATTGAGAACCTCCTCCTTTTTTGAAGTCGGTTGGTAAATAAAGTTTCAGATGCATTGTCACTAGGGTTAAGAGACGTCCTTTATTTTAAAGGCCGTCCTCTATTTCACACCCAAAATGACATCTTGTCCCCTAATTTGAAATATTTAATCAAGGCAATATCGCGCGTATTGTACGTTCCCTCTGCCAGACGAGGTCAAAAAAACAGTTTAAAAATCACTTTGAGGTAACGCGCGATGTTAGAGAGACAAATTGTTACATTGCGTATTAACATTGGTTTTTTATTAATTAATGTCGCTTCTAATACTATGGTATATGTTAACAGCTACTGATATATATCATTGAAAACAATATGATATTCCCTATTTTTTTTAAACATTATCTCCACTATAATTTTCTCCTGGAACGTGAGGGCAGTTTAATTAGATAAATTTCACAAGGAAAAACATCCAGACCCCGAACAATTATTAATAGGCCATATTACTTGTGCGGGATTCGAACCCGTGGCCCATAGCGCTGCAGCTCATTGCTAAGACCAGTGTCGCCACGACCACGGAGCTGTCAAATGTTCTTTATTTAATCTTATCAAATCCTCTAGAACATAAAAATGGAGTTGGCAACTCTAGTTGTCAACTAGTTTGCGATAAGCTCGGATAGTTTCGATGTTGTACGACGTGGTAGGGTTTCTTTTCTCCTAAGAATCTGTATGGGTCGGTACCACACTGTAACCTATTTTTACTGCTAAGAGGCAGCGCACACACACACATTTAAAGATAAGAGACATCGTATAGTTACAGATATGAGGAATTCTATTTTAGTCCTCAAGTCTGACAATGCATCTATAGCCCCTGATTTGTTTGAAGGTCTCTGGTATCTTTGGTCTGCCTGGTTGTTTGGTTTGACTGCAGTAGCCTCTAACTTCGCTGGATTCGTTAGTCCACTCAAACGTTCTTAAAAAGATGCTGTCTCAGATATGAGGTACGAGAACTTGCATTTCAAGATCTATCAATTGTTTTTTTACGTGTTATGTTGGCTCGAACTTACTATTCTATACAGGGTTATCTTGCAATAACCGGCCAAATTTGCATATTGCAAATTTGTATTATAGGCAAGTGAAGATGGAAGAAAAATTAACTAAATAAATCTCAAACATTCTCTAATTTTTATCTGTTAAATTGAAAATGCGTGGTAATGGATTATTTTAACTGATTTTACTGCGCACGAACACATTCGTAAGTGTCGATAGGTAGACAAAAACGGTGTTGCCTATAAATTACATTCAATTTAGGATCATTTCAAATAAAAGTAGAAGCCTTATTTACTCGTATTTGAAAAAACTGCAATAACGGTATATTTTATTATTATATATTTGAACTTAAGGTTAAAATTTGGCTACTCTTTGAAAAATAATCCTGTATATTATTAAACCTAAGCAATATCAAATACTGACAATCTAGATAATTTGTACTTGTCACTAAGAACTTGTGGTAATCAAAGTCAACAAAGGTCCATCATATCCATTGTTTATAAATTATTTATTTATTATATATAAAAATTACGTGTCACGTTGTTTGTCCGCGATGGACTCCTAAACTACTGAACTGATTTCAATAAAATTTTTCACACTGTGTGAATTTTGGTCCAACTTGAGAGATAGGATAGTTTTATCCCGCTAAATGACCCTCAAATTTTTTTATTGCGAATTTAAGGAATTTTATAGGAAGGGTCGTCGGAAAGGGCAGAACAACGTCTGCCTGACGAGCTAGTTTATTATAAAACCATCGAAAAACCTTGTAATTAATTCCGTAACTCCTAATTAATTTTTTTTATCACGCATACATTTACGTTAACTATACTAATATGAAAGTCAGATCACCTCTACTAAGTGATAGGGCTCCTTTTCCATCTCTTATCTCTCTCCCTCTTATCTATTTATGGAGCTCAATAGCAGCGCTTGCACTCTTGTGGAGATCCAGTGTAATTATAGACTGTGAAGCATTTCACCTTAGTCCTCTGAGGTGACAACTGACAACGCACCTGTAGCCTTCTTTGTTTGAAGTTGGCTGCAGGTGTCCATGGACCGCAGTAGCCAGTTACCAACAGGTGGACAGTAAGTTCGTTTGTCACTTTAGTTTTATTATAAAAAAATATTTGAATTCATAATACAAATTACAAGGCAAATGCATATCACAAATTTGGTAAGAATAACCTCCAAGATGAACTACGTATATATACATAAAATATATTACTGCGGGGCAAAGAGTTCGCTTTAAATTTGATATTGGTAAACAAACTGCATGCGAACCTGCTACGCCAGGAGATGAAATAAGAAATTTTTCATGCAAGAACTAAATCCTACGTAATTTAACAATTTTTTATTTATATCAATTACTACTTGTCTCTATTTTTGCAATTCATTGATTAAAATCTGCTGCAAACATTAGCGTCAAGTCCAGATACAACTGACTACAAAAATGATCTGTATTTATTGACTACCAATGATTTTTTTATATTAATAAAAGTTCACTATGTACTTATTTAAAAAGAAAACTAGCAACGTTATCCACTCAACAGTTATCCAACCAAGTTTCAAATGCTAGAAGTGCACAATAGCCGTATCCATTGGCTACTGTCGCATGTAGGACTTATACTTGCTTTTTTATTATATTTTTATTATTTACTAGCTGACCAGGCAGACGTTGTTCTGCCCTTTCCGAGAACCATGTGTCTTAAAAAAATTCACAATAAAAAAAATTGAGGGTCACTTATCGGGATAAAAACTATCCTATCTCTCAAGTTGGACCAAACTGCACACATTGTGAAACATTTCATTGAAATCAGTTCAGTAGTTTAAGAGTTCATCGCGGACAAACAATGAAACACGTAATTTTTATATATAAAGAAGATTATTTCATTTTCTACCGACTTCAAAAAGGAGGAGGTACTCAATTCGACTGTTTGTTTTTTATGTGTGTTACCTCATAACTTTTTTCTGGGTGAACCGATTTTGATGATTCTTTTTTTATTTGAAAGCAGGTGCTTCTCATGTGGGCCCATATAAATTTTATCAAGGTCTGACCAATAGTTTTTGAATTATTCTTAATAATTTAAATCGAAGTCGTTTGTACAAAATTTTAAATTTTTAATTATTATCATGTATATTTATATTATAAGCGAGAAACGATCTTACAATCCCAATGAAATGTGGAATATGACGTCACAGTCCGTAATTATGCTCTCTCGGTCAAACAAATTTTTCGGCTACTTGTCTCTTGTTGCTTGGAGTAGTGACATAGGCAGAAATAGAAACGTATGTTTGTCACCCTTATTCTATATATAAAACCTTGGCGCAGGTCTCCTCTCATTTCTGACAGAAGTCTTTTACATTTAAAGGTCATGAAATGAAATTCAAAAACACGTAGTGGTATAGCGCGGTGGATGCTTTCCAAGTCCAAATACCTTCTCAGAAAAAAAGTAAATATACCAATAGATTAAAATAAGGCGGTACTATTATTTACATACCCAGAATACCATCTTTGATAAGTAGTATGGCAACGGAGAATACAGTCCACTTGCGGTTTCCCGAAGTAGTATTGGCACTTCGCTGGGGAACGTGATGAACACTGCGTATATGGAAAGGAAGATGGTCTCCGTAATTGTGAGGTAAAGAAGACCTTCGGCATTCTGGATATCCCGCTGGTCCAAACTTTCGAAGAGACCAGCATAAGGCACCGATATAATAACACCTACGAACTAAATGGAGAAAAAAAATACGTTAAAGGTTTAGTTTAGGTTAGAATTAGTCGCTAATTTAAAAAAATAAGCTTTTATTAAAAACTAGCTGTCCCTCGCCCGCGTGGAATTTACTACGATCTCATGGGTTTTAATTTTTTTTGCGCGGAACCCCAATTTTGTTTTTAAAATAAAAGTATCCTAAGTTACTCTTTACATTATCAGCTATCTGCCAGTGAAAGTTCCGTCAAACTCGGTCTAACCGTTTCGGAGATTAGCCGGAACAGACAGACAGACAGACAAAATTTTAAAAATATATTTTTTGTTATTAGATCGTATATACTTTCATATGCATTTAATAAAAAGCTGTGTTATTTTAACATTACAAACAGACAATTGAATTTGATTTATTTGTATAGACTGACACTTAACATCTTCAGAAGTCGGTGCTAAGACATAGTGCATCGAAATATTAAAGCTCCGAATTCAGAAGCTATTGTGTGTGCAAATTGTTTTATTATTTTTAGTTTTTAATTAAAGTGGTTTTTACTAATAGTTTCATTTTTACCCTTTTTAGTGGACTAAAGCAATATCACAAGCTCAAGGTAACAAATAGATTGTCATCTTAAAATTATAATAAAAAATCATCGCCTTAATATTTGAAAGAAAGAAAGAAAAATTATTTATCACATCAAACACCAACACACATGTTACAAAAGATATTATGCACTAAAAAACTTATAATTACAGATCAAAACAAAATTAAAACATAAATAAAATCATTACAATCAAAATTTTATTATGTGTGTGGGTTTGGTATAAAAGGGCTACACTCAGCATTATTTCGTGGTATTATCCACGAAGCTGGTTTTCAGTGCGCCCTCTATTTCACCCCGAAGGTGTATTTCTTCAAGTTTAACTGGGACGCCTAAGGCCTATTTAATAAAAAAATATTTATATCAGTTTAGCCTATTTCGAGAAATCGGGGAACGTACAAAACCTCCTTTATTTTTGAACTCAGTTAAAAATAATTTAATTTACATTATGTTTTGTCTATAAAGTACCTAACAGGTTTACCATGAGAATCTCCCATGAGGGAAGGTCGTTTTTATTGAGGCCATATAACGCCCATAACGATTACGCCTGATTGACGTGAACCGTATAGTATTCGTAATCAAGCTATGGGTTATATATACTCAAAGAAGTAAATTGATTAGACTCGAGTAAATTAATTTTGTGTTTTTGTGTGTTTATAACAACTAATATTCTCTTATACACAAGATGAAGTGTATATAAGTGCAGGTTAAATGCAGTTGAACATAAATATAAAATAATTAAAAAAACGATTAACTATCTTTTTAAGGAATATTACGTAATTTAAATAAAAAAATATTTTTTTTATTAAAAATAAAAGATTAAAGATAAAATATTCTATGATCTTAAAATGATTCTTAAAGATCCTATGATACATACATTGTTTACAATGCGAAAATTAACGGGGTATAAGAAGTAGTAGGATAAGAAGTACGTAAGAACGTAGTACCTATCTACATCTATAATCAATTAGAAATCAAAATGCAGTTGCATTGTCACCCATGAAGACAAAGACATAATCCCACCTCGTTACTAGTAAAAGGGGTCTCCGTTTCTCTACATTCACCATATTTATTCTTCTCCAGCATTATTCAGCTGTTTGCTGCTGGTATTCTGTGAGAGCGTAGTCGTAATCCGGTCGGGCCAACCCATTCGTGCTGCAGCTAATATTTTACGGTTGTATATATTTTACTGACTACTTTTTTTACGGTTGAGGAAAAATAATCTACAATAGGCGAATGCAGGAAAAGCTATGGCTTAGATGTTTTTTAAAGCAAACTTTTTAATTTTGAAAAAATAAAACAATTAAACAGTATCGAAATTCTAATCATATACACCATACTTTGTATATGATTAGAATTTGGCAATTATTATTATCACTGAATCTGTTAGACCTTGAAGCTGGCCGCTAGGTAAAATTGAAAGATAAATTTCATATTATGCCATAGGGCTGTACTTCGTTTATCTATATTTTGCGACGAAAACATAATCAGTCTGTAGGTATTTATAAGATATGAATCTTTAAGAAAAATTGTCTTACCATTAGGAGAAAAAATTCAGCTATCCATGTGGAACTGTTGTGTTTAACCGCAAGTATATTTCTCCACAGCAACCAATAGAACTGAACGAAATAGTTCACTTTGACTCTGAAAAAAGACATTTAATTTAAACATTCCGAAGTGAAACATGTCATACTTTCTTTTTATAAGATAAGGGTGACAAACAAGCACACAGTCCACCTGATGATATGTGGTTGTTGCGGCTCATAGACATCTACATTTTTTTTTCGAATCAAAATGCAGATGCGTTGTCACCCGTGAGGACTAAGATGGAATGCCTCTTTGCCAGTAAAATGGGTCTCCGATTCTCTACACTCACCATACGAAACACAGCAGCATTAAGCTGCTATTTTACGCTGGTATTCTGTGAGAGCGTGGTCCTTCCCCGGTCGAGTCGACCCATTCGTGCTATAACTATACCTAAGACTAAGAATATAGCTGCAGCATAGATGCAGCTCTACCACGTAAAATTATATATTTTATATTAGAAAATACATTAGAAAACACTAAACGGTTATTTATTTTATGTACAGTTGTTTAAAAGAATATAAAAATAAATCTACTTACAGTGTTAAATATCGCTCGAAGTATGCATTCTACAACAAAAAAAGTACAAATTAAAATTTCAACTTGACCAAAGTTGTCGAAGCAGAAATATATACTTGTTTTATTTTAATTAATTCAAAGCATAAAAAGTATAGAGTGCCACTTAAAGAGGTTATCCGATCGTATTACAATTTCATAATTTATAATCCATTGGACTAGATAAAAAATTTTAAGAATATTAATATTCAATGCTGGTAATATGTAGGAAATTATTTTAAAAAAACATGTTTTAACGCATTTATAATAATTTTCAAGTGGAAAAATAATTAATATCCTTCCGCTGGACATTGGTCTTTTTTTATTATTAAGATGGTAAAGCGGGATAAAGCCGTTAATGGGACGGCGGTTAGATGAAGAAAAATCTGTACCATAGATCAGACGAACAGTCACGTACTGCTTTTCACCATCACTATCATTAGTCATTATTTTTATACTCGTATTATAGACCTTAAGCAAGAGTGTGACGAAAATGCCGCCAACATAGTATCAACACACTACACTTTTCGGCTAACTTTCCGTTCATCGAAATATGTTTTTGGTAGTGCAAGTCTTAACTGAATTATCGTTCATAAAATTTTAAGCGGTAACTGCATTGGAATTCAAGCTCAGGTTACCAGCATACATAAAGTACCTACATATGAAGTTTCTTTTGTAGACAGTTATTATCAAAGAAAACTTTTTTTTTTAAACAGATGTTAAATAAACACATACAGATAAATTTTATTCGACATAAAATCTCAATCTGACTGACAAACGATGTCATTAAAGCGAGAACTCTCCGTAGCTTTAGATATTTTTACTTTTACATAAATTATCTTTATGTAACCCACATCGCCGTTTGTTGAATCTGAGAATCTGTTAATTGGACCTTTGTTGTCCACAACAAGAACAAGTCCGTTCGTGGCGTTACTTTCTTTATGTATTTATTATGATGATAAATATGCTAGAAAATAATATGTACATATTATGTATTATTGAATTTAATTTTAACCACAACATGTTTGTGTAAAAGCTGTTAGAAATTTGTTATTCAGCCAAGTTCCCATAACTTTGTGAAAAACACATTCGCATTTACAATTATTACAGTCTAATAAGGTGGAGACCGAATGAAATGTAGAATTTTCTTTTTTGTCTTAACAATAATTTTTATAATATCCACACACACTTGACTGTACCACATATTAAATAATGTTACACTGTACTTTGGAGCAATTTAGTTCTTACGTCCACTAGTATCAACATTGTAAGAAAAGAGCTATATACGTAGTACTATTATTTATTCTGTGGCTATACATATACATTGTATATATATATATATATATATATATATATATATATATATATATATGCCTGTTTAAATTCCATTTCATTTTATAAGTTACGTATAATCTGCATTAGTGTCCTAGATCCTCCGAAAGACATTAAAATAAACACCAATCTATATATATTCGGACTGGCGATGGTAAGATGCTCTTTGTATTATGATTATTTACTGCTTGGTCTGGGAGTCGTAAGTGCGACTGCCGATAATGTGGTCCCAGGTTCGAAACCCGGGTACGGCCAAAATCAGTTATTGTCAGTTAATCTGACAAGAAATTCTAAGTAGCAACTGGGAGTCAGATATTTGGCGGTGTTTCAGCCCGTGCCCCAAAAAGCAAGTAAAAGTGTTGCGCTCTCTCTCCGGTCATGAAGAACTTCCCCATTGGATTATAAAGAGTAAAGGAATAGAGAGCGCACCTGTGTCTGCGAACACATGCAGTATAATTCTGTTTGACGCAGAGGGCTACTCTCTTGGCCACCGTGACCGAAATTCTAGGTCTAGAGGACGCTATTGTATTATAACCATAACCTAAAATTATAAATAGATTTTTTCAAATAACCCAAATATTACTACAGTTTAAACCTTTATAATTTTCAATACATATTTAAATTAAATGTCTGTCAATATCTTGCAATAAGCTACTAGTATTTCACAATAGTAATGTGATATTGTATGAAATTGGCAAAAAAAAATACTTAAACGAATTTCATTACCTTTTCATCCACGGTACCATTGAAGTATTCGTGTTCATCCTTGATGTCTCCTATCTGGTTCTCAATGGCAGTCGCGAACTGTGACCGCTGGTATTCGTTGCAGATGCGACGGATCCTTTCGCGACTCTCTACCTCCTTGTCTGTTTCTATTCCTAACAGAGAGACGTAATACTCCGCCGCATTAAATCCAAGTGGACATTTGTAGTTGAGCCTGTTATAATAGATTTTTATTTAATTAGATTAACTTGCTTTGCTTGGTAAATATTGTTTAAGTGTGGGAGTGTAGCAAAATCTGTTTTCTTTTATAGGATAGGGTGACAAACGAGCACACAGTCCACCTGATGGTAAGTGGTTGCTGTAGCCCATAGACATCTACATAGTTTGTGAATCAAAATGCAGATGCGTTGTCATCCGTGAGGACTAAGATGGAATGCCTCGTTTCTAGCAAAAAGGGTCTCCGGTTCTCTACACTCACCATACGAAACACAGCAGTGTTAAGCTGCTATTTTACGCTGGTATACTGTGAGAGCGTGGTCCTTCCCCGGTCGAGCCGACCCATTCGTGCTACAACTATACTACTAATATACCTGCAGCATGGCTCTACCACGTAAGAAAGTGTTGTTGTATCTGTTACAGAATTAAGTTAAAGTTAAGAAACAACAGTTTCAGTCTTCTTCCGTTCGGAAAATCTCGTGATTTATCCGAACGATGACGAGATAATGGATAAAATTTTAGCATCATAGATATTAGAGGAAACTTGTTCAAATCGGAAGAAACTATATAAAACTAGTATATTCTCATTTTACCAACGATACAAAAAGAGTTACGTTTGATAATTTAAGCAAAGATAATTTCAGATCTTTTAAATTATCATTAAATATTGCGTGATTGCGTGCCTGCTATTGTAACAACAATTTTGTAAATTTGTAGCCAAGAGTCTAATTTAGCAAATTATTTAATATGATAATCAACATAATGGAAAACTATAGATTGTAAATAAAATTTTACACTAAAATTCTTGCTATTAGACCGATCGAGATAAATGCATTCGTAGTGTACGAGTCTATAAATATCAATAAATATATAGCAATTTGAGATATTTTCCAAATAAAAGTAGAAGCCTTAATTAACTTAAGTTTAAAATTTGGTTACTCTCATATATATATATATAAGTGTATAAGTTTCGTCCACGATCTGTAATTTTTTTTTGTATTCATGTGCACTACAAAGTAATTTATTTACCTAGTATGACCATAAGTTCTCATCATCATCATCATCATTACAGTCTTTCACAAGTCCATTGCTGAACATAGGCCTCCCTCAAGTTATGCCACAAAGCACAGTCCTGAGCCGTAGATATTCATTAAAATCTAAGCTATTATTGAAAACACTTCACATTCAAAGGCGGCCGACGAATCTATGGATTTACACACTGTCTCCATGGGAAGTTTAGTGTAGCTGTAAAGATTTCTTCGGCGACACGATATCGTTGCGAGCTGCGTTCAAAGCAGGTCATGTCCTCTATTACTGACCACAATATGTGGTAAAACGGGTTCAGAACTGGACGAGGGCATCCTTTTAATGTTAGAAAAATTCTTCGGATATAATGCAGTATTACCGCATTGTCTAGTTATCTACATAATTATAGCTTTATCCAAAAATAACTAGCTATTAAATCCTGGTCGTGACAGCACGCAACATGTTAAAGTTGTGATTATTCTGTCAAATTTGACGTGCACGAATAGAGCGGTTAATTTTTTACTCGACATGTAGTAATGCCGTATAAACAATAAACACACAAAGATTTCAAAAGCTATATAAAAGTAATCTTGAAGATTTTTAAAGTCTATTTACAGATACAAATATAAATACCCGTTTAAATATACATGTTTAAAAATGAAAGGACACATTTACGAATTAATTAGGAAACTGAAATGCATTATAGAAAAATTAAGGTATTCTATATAATTACATTTTTAAATTTAATTTAAAAAAGAGCAGGGTTTCTTGCTGACTTTTCCCATGACAGAGATATTTTCCAAACCGATGGTGAATAAAACAATTACTTTCAATAAGTATTTTTTCATATTCAATCTTTCTAATATAAAAAATAAATATTGTTTTAGAGATCCGCAGCCGATATTAAAAATACATTTATATCAAACAATAGGTTTACGATTAAAGATTTACGATAATAGACCAAGAGAATGATTCCGAATCCTCACTTCTAAAACCATTGAGTTATACAAGACAAGTGTAACATATAAATCAATGTCTAAAACTCAATCTTTTTTTAAGACAAAAGTAAAGCAGGTAATAAGTATAAATTGTTGCCCGCCGTATGGAATAAATAGAATAATATGTCAATCTAGTTTAGGCATGAAGGTTCTGTATTATTGCCACGACATCGGTACAGTGTCGTTAAATGAGGTTTTTTTCTTATAGAATAAAGGAGCACACAGGTCACTTGATGACAAGTGGATGCTGTGACTCATAAACATCTACATCTATCCTTGATTAAGAAGCAAAATGCAGATGCGTTGTCACCCCTGAGGACTACGATGGAATGCCTCATTTTCAGTAAAAAGAATCTCCAATTAACTACACTCGCCATACGAAACACAGAAGCATTAAGCTGCTATTTTACGCTGGTATTCTGTGAGAGCGTAGTCCTACCCAGGTCTAGCCGTTCTATTTGTGCTACAACCATAATATCACTGCATCATGGCTCTACCACGTAAGTCGGCGACGATATATCGTTAACGGTATTGGCCAATGAAAAATCTCTCTTAAGAATGCACTTTGGCGTTACTTTGTAATTTTTTCCCAAATCTACAATTGTTTCGAAATGAGGTGCAACCAGACAAAGTACGGCGAAATAAACTCAGTAAGTATACTTTCTTTAAGTCTTTTTACAGTCAATATTTCATTAACATAGTTTTTAAGAACGAAAAAGTAGTTTACGCAGTACTTAAGTGTCAGCCCGTATATGTGTGACACCATATCTCGTGCGCAGTCGCAAACTAGGTGTTTTTAATATTCGTAATATTTCACCGTGCTCGATATCGCTTATAAAAACATCATTTGGCGAGTGGTGACTGATTTCAACAACAGCCATAACTCACAATGACATACCAGAAGATTTTAACTAGGTAGCAGATACTACAATGCCGTAATTATATGATTTACTCTTTCTATGAACTATATCTTTTTGTATATGATATCACGTTTAATTAAATCATAGGAAAGCTCTGATGCAATAAAATGACATCTTTATTTTTTCTACGTAATAAATTAAAATTTCATTTCTCAAACGTCGTTATAAAATTTGGTATCTCAGAAAAAAAAACTACGATAGCCGTCGGTATCAATGTTGGAAACAACGGGATGTACTCAGTAATCGTTTTTTTTTTTTTATTATTATAAGCCAGTGCTTGATTACAATGCCATCTGGTGTTATGTGGTGATGAAGCCCTAGATGGTATTTATTTTGAGCGTAACAGAAGCCTATTCACTCTCTCGCCTACTCCTTGAAGACGCCTAGATTGTAAACAGACGGAAAGATAGACGCCGTATTTTGTTGATATTCTACAAATAACGAACCACAGTAAGGCACAAATATAATTTAAAAATAGGGAAAAAGATATCATCACGTTTTATAAAAAAAAAATCTTACATCTTACTTATAAACCACTGATAAAAAAAAAAAAAATTTTGATATGCCCATCTGTGGGGAGTCGCCCAACACTGTAAATTAATCATTTAGATAGCGATGGAATGTTTTGAGCACGCGATTAACGTGGTCATTAAAGAACAACGGTGGCTTTAAATAAGAATTTTGATAATAGTTAGATAAAAATGTTTCTATATTATCGCATTGTTCCCATGGTTAATGGGGAGCTCGGCAACTTTCGAATACCATTTTTTATAGAACAAGCGTAGCGAGAATGCACATAGTCCACCCGATAGTAAGTTGATGCTGACACATAAATATATCTTAGAAAATGTAAATACATTGTCACTCTTTAGATCTAAGACCACAGAATCTATACATATAATAAAAATGTAAATTGCAGATGTCTGTACATTTCATATTTTTGTAACAGAAGTTATTAAGAGGGACTAAAAATCTATACATATCTATACATATAACAAAAATGTAAATGGCAGATGTCTGTACATTTCATATTTATGTAACAGAGACTAAAAATAAATAATTAAATACATTTCTAATTTTTACTATTGTGTCTGTCTGTCCTTCGGTTTGTTTATTTGTTAACGTATCACGTATAAAATACTGATTTATATTAACAGAATTATTAAGAAAATCATAAAGTGTATCTTTGTGTTAAATTTAGTCTTTGTTTTATTAAAATCTGTTAATTCTATCAAAAATTATGATCAATATTCTGAAGTGTGGGTACGAAGTAAAAGTACCAATTTGTTCAATGGTAGCGTTGAGTGAAGTCATCAAGTGCATTTTAATCTTATATCATAAATCGTAATCAAATTATGTATAATAATGCTCTATAGTATATATAAAAATAATACGGAATAACCTAATAAATATTTATAAAAAATATATAAACCCTAATGGCTCCAGTACACGTTGGCCGAGCGCGCTTGGCGAGCGCACTCGGCAGATTTTCGTGGTACCGTTCACACGTTGGCGTGTTTCATTCTGCGTTGGTAGCTAGATGATGATGGACGTTAGGGCAATCGCGGCCGCTGTCATATACTTATACAGCGCTTCACTGTTCTCAGAGTGAACGAAAAAAAACTACACATACAACAATAATCCCAGTTTGTCCTTTTTAGGGTTCCGACCTCAAAAGGAAAAAAGAAACCTTTATAGGATCTACTAGCTGACCCGTGCCCGCTTCGCTGGGGGTTTTTTCAAAATAGAAGATAGCCCAAAAGAAGCCCCTAAGCTACATTATCCCTGAGCAACATAAACGCAGGGATAATTTATAATAATATTTATCATTAGGTCTACTACTCTGATATCGCAACTAAACATGTATTATTTAATGCAGTTAGGCAAGTTATTTACTCTGGTTTTATTTTTATGTTGCTCATGTTTGGGGTTCCATATAACTGATTCATTGTGAGAATCAATCAATGAACAATGAATCAATATTTCACTCCATAATTATTAAATCATAATGTGTTGGTATGCATATAAGTAACATTAAAAATATATTATATTGAATTATATATTTTTTCATAATATATATTTATTTATATACATATATACATGCGTATACATATATATATATATATATATATATGTGTGTGTGTGTGTGTGTGTGTGTGTATGTTTATGTATATATTTGTATAGTATATGTATATTTATGTTTTTACCATTTTTCTATCGAATTATGTGTGTACATAAACTGTTAAATAAATAAATAAATATTTCCTCATTAGTCCATGTCGCCACGTTGAAACAATTTTATTAAGCCGACACTACAGTCTACTTCGACGCGTAACTATGAACTGAACACTCAGCCAACGTGTGATCGCTGTTTGCGGCTTGCGCCAAATTCCTTTGATTTGTGCACGGAAAACCGACACTATACGGCTCGTCGGCGAGCGTTGGCCGCAAACGCCAAATATATAAAAAACGGCCCAGTACACGTTGGCCGAGTGCACTCGGCGAGCGCGCTCGGCCAACGTGTACTGGAGCCATAACATCTTAGTTAAAAAAGCACAATAGCTAACCAATGTCATCGATAGACTGTGTTGTGCAAATGTAATACAAAAAGGCAGGTTGTTGTGGTGTGTGTTTTTCTTTCTTGTAGGTGTCTTCATAATTGTTGCCAAGTGCCAATCTTTATATAACTCATAGGTGGAATAACTTATATACAGATGTAAACTTTATCATGTATTTTCTAAAATATATTAACCATAAAAACTTATACGAAACGTAAATATATAACCCCTTGTAGTCGAAACGTAAGATATTCTTCTTCAATTAAAAGTAACCTAACAGCTTTTATTCGTCTCACAGCTGGGCACAGGCATTTTCATATTTCTAAGAGGGTATTTTTTTGTATTTTTTTTTTGGAATTGTTAAAAATTCATCGCGCTGCCCTACTGTTTCATTTATTTATTAAATCTATACAAATAAATAAAATTTAAGCGTCTGTATGCTAAATGCATATGAAAGAATATTATAGTACTTATAACAAAAAAAAAAACAAAACAAGGCATACAGACAAAACAAATTATTTTGTCTGTATGCCTACGTGCCGGTCGGGCTGTCTATCTGTTTCTTCCATCTGATCTCCGAAATGGCTGGACCGATTTTGACGGCACATTTACTGGCAGATAGCTAATGTTATAAGGAGTAACTTAAGCTACTTTTATTTTATAAAATCAATTACGGTTTCGCGCAAAGAAATGAAAACCCATGAAATCCAAAGGTAATAAATTACACGCGGACGGAGTCGCGGCAACAGCTAGTAAATGATATTACTGCGCTAAGACAAAATGCCTTATTTCCAGTAAAAGGGTATCCGGTTCTATACACTGATCTGAAACACGTGTTGCAATGCAGGAGACATTAGCGTTGATAGTCTTAATTAGACTCTCCTGAAAAATACATAACCAAAATAAAATGAGTATCTGTTTGAGATTTCCCGATTTCGTTTATTTAACTTCCGGTATGGAAGATGTTGAAATGGTATAAAAAAAATATATTTCAACCATATTTCGCACTTTGAGTTTTTTTAGGAGGTGTCATTTATCCTTTATAATATTTTATTTAAAAAAAATCACAATAATGCGTCACATTGCGAAGTTTTTGGAAATTTCGTCGACAGCTTCACCCAGCGAACAATCAATGACGATAATATCTTAATTATGTTCTTGTGAAACACCTAAGTGGTCAAAGTAAACTGAGATTTATATTAACATCGGAGCACATGCATTTAATACACAAAATCGCATCACTTAGGGCCGATTTTTCAATCCTTAGTTAAAATGTAGTCTTAGAATTTTAATTTTGTTTATGTTGTAACAACATTAAACAAAATTAAAATTACAGTTGTGCGAATAAAATAGCTTCATTGCTTCACATTTATATTCAGACAGGTTATAATTTATTCAATGGATAACTGTTATATAACCACTGAAATATCGTCTCTTATAGGTACTATCAAAATCTATTTGAAACGATAAAACACAGGTAAGAATCCGCCGGCGGCCAAGCTCCCGTCAAAGTCTGTATGTTGTGCATATTATGTTCGTTCGTTAGTGAAATTTTCTTTATTATAAAATGAATACCCGATAATTTTTTTTATTAATATTGATTGCGTAATTTTTGATCGAACCAAAACCATCGAACGTACCAAATTTTAAGGTAAGGTAATTAGTTCACAAATGGTAGGTTGATAGTGGAGACATAATCGCGCCCACACGCGTTTATAAATTGTTTTTTAAAACATTACCATCTTTAACTTTCCATGATGATCATGTATTTCCTGCCGATATCGAAACTAGCACGGCATTTACAGAGTTACAAGATTAACCACAGATCATTATTACCCTCATCCGGTTTAATGGTAAGACGCACACCGACTTAAACAACTTTGGGATGAAGCCCCTTTAAACTGTTCGCAATAAATGGCTTTTTTTATAAAATTTAAATGTATAAACGAAATTACAGTTAACCTTATGGTAGTTGACTACCGAACATATGCACATCTGCAAGTACAAACAAAGAAAACAATAGATGCTTTGTCACCTCTGAGGACCAAGATGGAATGCTTCACAGTCTGTATTCTCTATATGCTTCAGACATGAACATAGCAGTGCAGGCATTGCTGTTAACTGCAGATATAGGCTTTATTTTATATTGTACTGTAACGGAAATTGTTTTTTATTTTTTTTTAATATAATGGGTTAATTGTAACATACCAAAAAACTCTTAGACCGTTCTCCTAACTTTAAAACCAAAGGCAAGGCATCCACAAGTTTTGAAACTTCGCTTATAAAATTTTCCATACAAAATAAAATTAACAAATAAGCACATTGTCTACCTGATGATGATATGATGATGATAAGTGAATGAGGCCCATAAAAACGGACTGACTTATTCACGTGTCGTATAGTTGGTTTCTAAGACGTGCAGGTTTTCTTGCAATTCTTTGATACGTCTCCAGGCATGTGTTTAAATAGCGGGATTTGAACATGGGTTACTAACACACTATCAAAATGTCCAGCCTCTGTGGTACCGCGTTAATTCATTAATAGCTTTTATTAATTAACTTTTAACACTTTTACTAATGAAATAATGTTTCAAAATGAGGCACTAAATTATTAATGAAATGGCTAATAAAAACAAAAATCTACATCAACGATGTCATATAACATATTTAAATTTTTGACATTATTGTTTTATTAGTCTTGTCTTGTCTTTGATTATTTAAATTTGTCGAATGTTGGCGACTTTTACTAGCTGCGAACTTGCAGTGTTGATAATGTATCAATTGACACATTCAAATTCAAATTCAAATTGATATTTATTTGTGAATACGGGTAATGTGACAGAATAGATCTTTGGAATAATTTATAATGTGTTCCAAACCAAATTTCGGTCACGGCAACCAGTATCAACGGAGACTAGCCAACTGCGCAGGACAGGATTTTATACTCACTCTCATAGTTCTATGGAACGGTAAGCCGACACGATCAGAGAAAAATCAGGTGCAGAACAGACTATACATGCTTTCCGAGGCACGGAGGTGGAACACCGCCAACTCCCTGACTCCGGGCTGCTTCCGAGGATTTCTCGACAGAAAAACTCAATAGCTGATTTTGGCCCAACTCGGGACTTCATGATCAGTAAATGCGTGAACGATTATTAGAGACTAATTAAGAAGTTATATAAAATTATAAAAGGAGGAAGCTCAGACCATTAAGGCATGCGTGGCAGCATAGTCATTTATTTATTTATTTAATATCATAATGGTAAAAACACTATTATGTACAAAAGCACTGCTTATTCCATGATGAAATTTCTTCCAGCAGGCCTATTGAAGACTAGTTAAAGGAGTAGAGGCAGTCAAAGTGTGCACTTACATAAAATATACATATACAGTATATATATATATATATATATAAAAAATATTATCCAATACATATTTTTAATGTTATTTATATCCTACCTACACATTACGATTTAATAATTAAGGAGTGAATGATCGTGCTCTTTAACAAGTCTTTTAAACATAGACACCGATTTAACATCACGGATCCTAAAGGGAAGTGAATTCCACAATCGTACTGCATTAACAGAAAAAGAATGAGAATAGAGCATGGTATTGAAAGACAAAGATCTTAACAATGTTCTAGTATTTGATCTACATGGTACATCTGGAGAATGAACAAAAGTAAAACGATTTTTTAGATATAGCGGAATAGTAGGATTATGTAGAATATTGAAAAGAAGACAGAGGATATGAGTGTTCCTGCGAAGGTGGATTGGGAGCCATTTAAGCTGCTTGCGATAAACAGAAACGTGATCGAACTTCTTTAAGCCAAAAATGTATCGAATATATAATTTTGCAAGCACTCAAGTTTATTCATTTGCTCCTCGGTAGCATCCAAATAACAGACATGAACTTAATCTAAAATTGGCAAGATAAGAGTCTGGACTATAGATATCTTAGTAGACAAGGGTAGAAAACTTTGAAGAGGTTTTAGAGAATAAAAGGAGTGAAATATTTTCCTACTTACATCTGTAATATGTGCGTCCCAAGTCCAAAATAATGCCTAGGTTTTTGGCAGTATCTAAGTAAGGAATAGTGATGCCATCGATTTGTAGAGTTTGGAGAGAGGAGAAATCAAGCAAGCCACGCGCATATCTTTTGACTATTATCAAGGCTTGAGATTTATTTCGGTTTCTTGTGGGTTATTTAAGTCATCATTCATAGCTTCAATCGCCAAGATAGGATGGATGCCACAAAATTACGATATAACTGCAGATCGTCAGCATAGAGGTGGTAATTAGATGACATGGCCTTGATGAAACAATTAATAAAAAACGGCAAAAAGCATAGGAAACAGGACTCCACCTTGAGGTACACCCGCAGTTACATTATACCACTGGGAGTATATTTTTCCTGAACGAACACATTGAGAACGATCACGAAGATAGGAATCAAACCATTGAATAACAGATCTAGACACATTAATCGACTAAAGGATACTTATAAGGATATCAAAATCGACAGAATTAAATGCACTGCTGAAAACCAGTAAAGCAAGAACTGTTAAATATCCATCGTCCATTTTCCAACTAATATCGTCAGTAACTTTAAGAAGGGCAGTTGTTGTACTATGACCGGGTCGGAAACCAGATTGATATGAACATAAAATATTATTTCTGTTGAGAAAGGCTGAAAATTGCTTGTGGATAATGTCTTCAAGAACATTAGAAAGAAATGGCAAGATTGAAATAAGACGAAAGTGAGAGGGAGATGAAAGATTGGATATCTTAGGGATAGGGATAATGTGAGCTAATTTCCATGACGACGGAAAACAAGAAGAAGATAAAGAGAAATTAAAAATGTGTGTAGGAACAGGTAGAAGAAAAGAGAGGATAGGTATTGTCATATTAGAGCATAGTCATTTCGAGCAGTCGTAGATGATATAGCTAAAATTAATCAGTTAGTATCGTCTTCAGTGACTAAAGCAAAACCAAATGTGGCACACTGTAGAACTGGGTGCTTAGCCAATTCTCACATTGACCTAGCTTTATCACGCGTAGAGATAGAAATAGGAGGGTAAGAAAAACGTTGGTTGAGAATATTTAAGTTTATGTATCCACTTAAAAGTGTTCGTGACTTTCCAACGCCAACGGTTTTAAGAAATCTCCATGCTTTTGCGAGATCATATTTAGTTAGAGAGTCATAAAAATAACTCCTTTTTGCATATCTGCACAAACGATTTTATAGGATGCACTGATTATGTAGGACCGATTATGTAGGATCTTATAATTTGTTAAATTACTCTCCAGTGGAAATCGCTTGTATCTTCTTTTAGCTTTATCCCTACGTGCCATGAGCGCCTTCAAAGCTGAAGTTATCCAAGAGGCAGGATTACGTTTTATTGTAACAAGTTTAACCGATGCATGAATATCATATAAGTAAAGAATGATATTGTTGAAGCTGTTCACTTTGTCATCTACTGTTTGGCTTGCAAATACCGGCGTCCAATCTATGAAACTGGCGTCACATCTTAAATAATCACTTAAAAATTTCTAATCTTTCTTATGAACTTATTTAAAAATGTATGTTTCTGTCGTTTTTTATGACAACCGTTCACTCGTGTTTTGTTTTACAACTTGGCGTAAGTTGGCCCCCAGCGTGATTGAATCTACCGCCCCATTTCGTCCTCCAGGTTTCGTAAGAGGTGACTATAAAATGACCTAACAGGAATAGCCTCATTGTTTCCGATAAATGACGGCTTAGACATCCCGTATGTATGTTATATGTAAAAACAAGTTTATAGGCTTTCACAAATTAATATAATTACCATAATAAATTTAACTAGAAGCTTGAAAATGTTTTTTATTATTATTATCAGATATTAATGGCATTTAAAACAAACTCAGTAGATAAGCTCTGACATAATTATTTATTGTTTTTTGAAATCACTATCCAACGTAATTTATGAAAGAATTTTTCCATATTTGGTGCTTCTTAAATTAGTTAGTAATTACATTTTTTTTTTATTTATATTTTCCCTGTCCAAAAAATTTTGTTATTACTAGAGCGATCTTTTCAGCCCAGTCGTGGGACATAATAGGTTGTGATTTTGCTTTTATGCTTTTATAATTATTTATTTATTTCAGACCAATTATCCACATTTGTTAAAAAATATATAATCCAAAAGCCTATAACATTAAATCAAATTAAAATGAATAAATATAAACATTAAATAAAATTGAAATTAAATTAAAATACGACACTATTCATGGCGTGTCTAATTTGCAGTATGCAGATTTATCCAACGCTATTTCACTGAGGATGATGTTGGTGCTAGTTAACGTGCGATTCAGCATTGAGGCATATCATTCAAACCCATGAACAATGAGCCTCTGCAAACATACCATAGAATAGAATAGAATATGTTTTTATTCAATATTGATTATTACATAATACTTATTGAAAATCATTTTTTATTTACCACTGGTTCGGAAAATACCTCTCATAGGTGCTACAATACCGAGGCAACATCATTATAATTCGCAACGTATTATTGTATTGGACGCGCAGATCATTGTAGCCCTCCGTGTATAGTTCACCCCCAGGCTGCATGTATAGAAGGACTAACAATATGCTTTGAAAAGCGTAACCTTAACCCGTTTTGTGCAGCGTGCAAAGTTGAAAGTGCTTTTAACATCATCATCATCACCACACTGTACAAGCTTTATGGCCGGCCCTTTGTTAAGTCAGCTTACTTTTATATCAATGCGTAATCGCGGGAAGTACCTAATAATCATTATAATATTAAATTAAATTTTTTATGAATTGACTTCTACGGTGCCCACGGAAAAATGTTATCTACCTAATGTGCAAATGTTTGTAACAGATTTTATGAATGTTGGTATTAATTATAAATTAATATTTAATACGAATTAAAACCTTAAAGAATCCAACTACAACCGCAATTATTCGTATACATATGACAACGGAGATAAAACACAATTTCGTCGGAAAAAGTAATGACGGAGAAATCGGTCAAAGATAAGAATATAGCCTATAAATTATCAATAACAATATGCAATTATATCTAATAGTAATACTTACGAGGCGAAGAACTGATCAGCCTGCTCGATAGTCCCATGAAATGCTATTCTTCCATTAGCGAGGAGTACAACTTGATGGAACAGCTCAAACACACCAGATGCAGGTTGGTGTACGGAGCATATTACAAGTTTTCCACCAATAGCAAGTCTTCTGAGCCTGCCGACTACGGCACTGGCCGCAAAACTGTCCAGACCAGTTGTCGGTTCATCACAGAAGAGTATGGGTGGGTCGTTCAATAGCTAAAAGAAAGAAAATTATCGAAATTAAAAAAGATGGTTTTTTCAAGTATCACTAATCTATACATTCAGTTTAGCTTTTTAGGTTACTAAAATGACGGAGTCGTGAGGGTACAGCGTTGGAAAATTTATCCCTCTAATTATTCAGTAAAAAGTATTACGAAGAATTTACTGCTACTGAAAAGCAGTGGTAAGATCACGAATCGTGGAAGGACATGGAAGAATTCATTTCGGTTTTTGTTTTGGCATTTCTACGTACAAGCGTCGTACGATCAAGCGTTGAACCGTAATTTGTTTATTAATTAAATATTTTAAAATATTATGGTACACTGTTTGTTAAAATGTTATTGAAAATTTAAATTTAAGTATTGACGGATCATGCGTAAACACCAAAGATCCAGTTTTAGACAAAAATATACTGGCAGGAATTTGCTTTTGCATTGCATTAATAGCAATAAACTAAGTATCTAATAAACTGTGAAGAAAAAAAATGTAAAAAATTGTTCGTTTGACCGTATTTCATTTTAGAGCTGAACCTATTTTTTTTATAGGATAGAGTGACAAAGGAGCACACTGTCCACCTAATGGTAAGTGGTAGCTGCGGCCCATAGACATCTACATTTATCCTCGTCATTCGTGAGGACTAAGATGGAATGCCTCTTTTCAAGTAAAATGGGTCTCCGGTTCTCTACACTCACCATACGAAACACAGCAGCGTCAAGCTGCTATTTTACGCTGGTATTCTGTGAGACCGTGGTCCGTCCCCGGTCGAGCCGACCAATTCGTGCTACAACTATACTACAAATATAGCTGCAGCATGGCTCTACCACGTATACCTTATGAAATATAGTGCGAATCTTAAATTTTAAGTACAGAAAATTTAACTAAATTTCTGCTTTAAAGGCTTCTCGTACTAATAAACAGGCACAACACTTAATAATAAATAATTATAACCAAATATAAACCAGAAATAATTTAACACCTGCTAGTCGTTAATAGTTGATACACCCTAATGTTAATTTTGATTAGAAGTAATTTAATCTTCTCATATCGATTTCATTCAAGGGACCTGTTTTTATTCAGTTATATACTTAAAACTTTAAATATCTTCAATTATATTATTCAAAAGTTATAAAATAGCGAAATATGTATACATATCTATTAATTGTAATACTTTCTAGACCTTTCCGTAACAGGAGGATAAGTTAGTGTCTAAAATAGTTGAAGGGAGACAATCGTTACCTTGTGTATTAGATAAATATTTAAACGTTCTCCAAATGTTGCAGAAAGTCAACTTGGCTAAGCCCTAAGCCTTAACGGTGCTTAGTAACTCCATTTTCTTGTTTTGAAATCATAATGCAAACATATATTCTAGTAGCAACAAAATCGTGAACATGTTTAAAAATGCCCGGGACGTTCCCGGAAGCCATTCATGTGAGGATTAGTGCCTCTAGATCGAATCGGATCGATAGGTAGAATCTATCAAGCCTGATTCGTGGTAAGCTATACGTTCTGTTTTCTCTATTTTTTATTTTTATTCTTTTTATAAAATAAAGCCACCTGATGGATGCAGAGGAGCATAGACAAGTTCATCTATCCTCGATTAAAAGTTATAGATGCGTCGTCAACTCTGAGGACTAAGAATGTCTCATTACCGGTAAAAAGGGTGTCTAGTTCTTTAGCAACACTCACAATACGAAACAATACAGCATTACGTGGTTATTTTACGCTGTTCTACTGAAATAGTGACATATGTGAGAGCGTCGCCCTTCCCCAATCGATACGACCAATTTCTGCTGCAGACATAATATTAGTTGCAGCATGACTCTACTATGAAAAAAGTCTCCCCCTTAACCACGCATCCACCCACCTTTCCAAAGTATTGTTTTTTCATTGTTAAAAATATACTAAATGTAATAAATTAAATTAATTTTATAATTGATTCCATGTATGTTATCTTTATTCTGTCTATGATTCCATAGAACGTTTTTCTCTTGATTATCAGTTTCTACCAGATTGGTGTTATATCCTGCTTGTTGCCATTATAAAATATTAATAATTCGAACTTTATCCACTAATGAATTATCTATATTCACACTCCTAATATATTTGCAGATAAAATCGTGCTTAAAATACCAATAAAAGGTCAAGTTACGAAAAACAAGGAATATATTCGACCAACTATCTTAATAAAATCACATAAATTCGGTAAAGAGAATCACACGTGTATAATGATATGTAAATCCTTGTGGTTGGTTTCTTTTTCTACTTTTAAATCCTGCAACTTTATCATATCTATAGATCATATTTATAGATTTGTTTTCTTCGGACGATTTATACGTTACGGGTAATTTCCGAACATGTAGTAAACCTAACCTAGGTTTACCCATTAGTGGTAACCAGTAGTTCGTTGGGTAAAGACCGAATAATAATTAAAATTACTGTGACTTCTTGTAATTTTGTCAAAAATATTAAAGCATTAGTTTAGGGTGCGGCTGGGGTGATCCTTGGGCATCGTCAATACCGAGGGCGTTTATATTATTTATAAATTATTCTGAAATTACCCAACCTACTTGGTAAACTAAAAATTATCTCTAAAAGATAAATAAAACTACTTTTTCGGGCACTACACGTAACATAAATATGAGAATCTGAGAAACGATTGCAAGTATATTTGTGTCATTTGCATTAGAGAATACCGTGGGATACACGATCTATAGCGATATAGCCATCTCGTAGATAATAGGTGTAAAATAACCAAATCGATGATAGGAAGCAACGTTAAAGGTATTTCTTATAGAATAGGGATAACAACATAAATTGTCCACCTAATGCTAAGTTGATACTACGGTCCAAAGACATCTGGATCTATGATTGATAAAGAATCAAAATGCAGATGTGTTGTCACCCTTTAGAACTAAAATGAAGTGCCTCGTTGCTAGTAAAAAGGATCTCCGGTTCTCTACACTCCCTATAAGAACTGCAGAAGCATTATTCTAATGTTTCACGCTAGTATTATGTGAGAGGATGGTTCTACCTCGGTCGAGTTAACCTATTCGTGCTGCAGCTATGTATACCTGCAGCGTAGCTCTACCATTAAAAATAAGCAATCAATTATCGTACAAAGAAGTCAATTCGCCTGTTCAATCGAAACACTAATGGCAAACTATTGATCCCTACAGTGAGAAGGGCTCAAGTTCAGCAGGTGACTGTTACGGGCTAATAAATATAAAAAGATAAACAGGAATAATGGATATGTAGAACCCTAATACATAGTATAGTATATACACGATTATGTTACAACGAATCCGATTAAATGTACAAATGTCTGCATGTGTATGTGTGCGCGTGCTCGCACGTATCTGTGCTTGTGTGTATATGCGTGAGTCCGTGAATGTGTAAGTGTGTTTGTGTTGAACATGTTGCATATCTCACCTGTACAGCCAAAGCTACTCTTTTCCGTTCGCCACCCGACAGTGCCTTCAGTTTGGTGCGAGTGCAGTTTGTTACGCCGAGCTCCCCCAGCAACTGCTGAATGCGTCGTGTTCTCACGGCTGCACTCGACCGCTTGTCCATCATCAAACGTGCCTGGTAGTATTTTTACTGTCAGATTAATTATTTCAATGTGCTGAATGAAATTAATAATTAAGTTATGCCAAGAATACATTATAGTCCGCCGGTACGACGCCGCCAATCGAGAACTTTTCCCCCATCGGTTGTCGGTTCTTCGAGCTATATGGCCGGCCCATTGCCACTTCAGATTACTAATCCGTTGGGCTATGTCGGTCACTCTGGTTCCACTGTGGATATCCTCATTTTTAAGTTTTTAACGTGGTAGAGCCATGCTACAGCTATATTAGTAGTATAGTTGTAACACGAATGGGCCGGCTCGACCGGGGAAGGACCACGCTCTCACAGAATACCAGCGTAAAATAGCAGCTTAATGCTGCTGTGTTTCGTATGGTGAGCGCAGAGAACCGGAGACCCTTTTTACTGGAAAAGAGGCATTCCATCTTAGTCCTCATGGGCGACAACGCATCTGCATTTTGATTTGTAATCGATGATAGATGTAAACGTCTATGGGTCACAACAATCACTTACCATCAGGTGGACTGTGTGCTCGTTTGTCACCCTATCCTATAAAAAAAAATCACGCAGAGAAACTCCGAGCATAGCCCTCTCCATAGCTCGCTGAGCGACCTTGAGCTTCCTCATCCGGCCAGCAGTGAAGGACCAAGTCTCAATTCCATAGGTCATCACTGGCAACACACACTGGTTGTATAGTCTCGTTTTCAAGTTTTGAGGTAGGAGAGGAGAAGATGTGCGGTAATTCCCAAATGCTGCCCAGCCGAGTTGAATCCGTCGATCGACGGATTATAATTTTACTTCATTTAAATTCAAACCAATTTTTTTAAATATATAATTAAAAATATTTATAAAAATTTGCCAGTACAGCTCTCATCAGATTCAAACTGCTTCTCAATAATTACGAGTAGATAAAGTTGCGAGATATCTGAGATCGGTAAGACGCAGTTACGAAACATCTTGCACATTGCATCTTGCACATTGCATCTTACACCTTCGACACCGTGTATTACATTTTTTTTTATTTTTACCACATTTTTTATCATATTTTTCCATTGTCATCCGAATTTGAGTTATATTCAAAATTTCAAGTTTCCAGCTCATCGGGAAGTTAGTTTAAAATCAAATACTAAATTTCACCTGGTACGACAGACAAACAAGACAGTGACTTAATAAAATCGTGGTAAAAATGCAATGGTTATACCATTATCTAATTGAGACCCCAAAACTTTGTGGGCATTTTCCTAAAGTGACACCCATAGGAAGAAATTCTATTATGCTGTTAAACTAGCAATATGAATCATTGCATTTCCTAAAAAACTTCGCTACATTTCTCTTAATAATTCAAGAATCTTATATAGTAATTTAGTGTATAGTTTACTGATATTTAAATAAGCTAGGATTTTCTAGAAAAGCGGTGTCGTCAACTAGCGGCTGCAATCGCAATATGAAGCTTGGGACCACAGCCGGCCATCCTATTCCTAGAACGGGAATTCAGCTATAAAAAAAAAACTCATACTACCGTAAACTAATTTGATATTTATTAAAATCTATTCCATAGAGCAACATAGGCCACCGGTGGATCAAAGGGGAGCTCTGTTTAAGAATGAGTCCACACGGTCCTATGTGAACAATAAAACTAATTGCTGCCGCACTACTCACTGACTAAATCTAGTTACGCGGCTGAATCGACGTCCTACAAAAAAGCCGAATTGTACAATTTTTTGCTGCATAAAGAGGTCTGTCACGACAAATTTACAGTAAGATATGGTTACCTTTTATATATAAGTAATATATAAGTATATATAAGTAGTTATTAATCACATTATTGTTGTTTACTTATTCTTAAACTTAAAAATTACAATAATAACAGTAGTGTTGTTTCGAATTTGTTTATCAACACAGGCCGCTCGCGCTCATCCAATATGTAGATCGGTCAAGCAACTTATCCAAGTCTGTATGTTTACCACCACAGGCCGCTCGCCCTAATCCCATATGTAGCAACTTATCCGAGTCTGTAATAATGTATGTGTACTGTACTGTCATAATGTACGTGTGTATGTGTATGAAATTGTTACTTAATTGTTTTAATTGTTATGTGTGAGTTTAGTAGTGATAGACGATTGTTTTTGTGTGCGCAGACTTCCCCCCGCAAAAAATAACAGACAGTTCCGTATCGGGGAAAAACGCTATGACTACTCCCCTCAGGTACGCCGGTGGCCTGTGTTGCTCTATGATCTATTAAAAATATGCAACCTAGCGGTTCAAGCTGTAATTTATTGCACGCCTCCCAACGTGAGGGAGTATGCTCTACTCTCGATATGTGGCAATACCTCCATTTCGCTACAGAAAACCGTTTTTATATTTTTAGCTAAACATCCAATCCATATTATTATTAACGTCACAATAACTACAGATATTGAATATTAAGATTAGTTTATTTTCTAATTGTTTCACTTTAGATTACATAACAAAAAATGTAATTGAAAAATATATGGACTGCCGTCCGTTGGTCTGTGCGTCGGTGAGTCTTCCCGCTTTATAGAAATGTAAGTAATAGATTGAGATATATAGTATTAAACAAGATTCCATAAATTCTAAGGAAGATCCTTATTGATTGTTGTTATTGAATAACACCGTTTAAAAGTTTTTAATGAAAGTCGATCAGATTCTCTGTTTTTTTTTTCTTGTAAAAATTATCGTCACTTTTTTGTCGTCAAAATTAAATGAAACGCTCATGAGGCGTACACTTTTGGGTTTTCCAAACTATTTTTTTATGACATAATTGTTCACCGCTGCCAAACCGCTGCTTAAAACTGCATTCTAAACATTGCCGTCATGAAAATGGCGGCAACGATGTGCTTCATTACTGTGGTGTCAATAACACTCTCTAGGAAACCATGCCATCTTGTTTATACAAATTTGTATAGAATAGGTTATACCTTATACCACGGCGGCTATTTCACAGGAAAGTCTATCTTTAGAATTAACTGTCATTTATATTTAATATAGTTTGCTATTAACATAATATAGAAATATATTATAGACAAAATATACATACTTAATCCAATTTGAGATAAATGGTTATTTAAATATATTTACGCTTTATATAAAATTTTAACGCGTGGGAAATCATTTTAAAGTTATCATAAATTTGCATGATTATGTCTTGTTCATAGGGCTGTCTTGAATATTTATTATGAGATTTATATGTGAATACAGGCAGAAACTGTTCGAAAATATGGTTGGAATTGGTTTTATTAGATTGTCCTACATTTGACCGTACACCGAACTTGTATCAATATAAACCTGTCAATACCTCAATGTATTTTCAATCTTCCCGATCCCTCATTCTTCTCTCTAGAGGTTGGAAATCGTCTTTGTGCCGTTCGTTTTTTTTTTTATAGAATAAGGATGACAAACGAGCACACAATCCACCTGATGTCAAGTGGATGCTGTCGTTTATAGGCACCTACATTTATCCTCAGTTAAGAATCAAAATGCAGATGCGTTGTCACCCCTGAGGACTGAAATGAAATGCGTTCTTCTTTTTGAGGTTCTTTACACTCACCATACGAAACGCAGCAGTATTAAGCTGCTATTTTACAGCGGTATTTTGTAAGAGCGTTGTCGTTCCCCGGTCGAGCCGCCCTTGGTTCTACAACCATAATATAGCTGCACCATGGCTTTACTTCGTATAAACGTTCGTAGATTATTCAGAAGTGGGTTATAAATAGATTTGAAAAAATTCTATTACAGATACATACAGGTCTGGCTAATAAAGAGCGTGTAAAAAGTAACAACCGATTTTAAAAATAAACAAGCGAAATTTAAAAAAAAGTAATATTTTTTTAATATACCACGTTTTTAAAATCAATTACTAAATTCCACCCGGAACGACAGACGAAAAGAAAATAACTTAAAAAAAGTGTTAATTAAAAGAAAAATAATTTAATAGCTACTGAAGGATTTAATTATTTGATACGCTGTGTTGTTGTTCTCGAATGTTTTAAAAAATATTTTATTATTTTTAGTTTTTTTCATGACGATATTTACTTTTGTTAAGTTTTGTTATTAATTTCTTACGTTGCTTTTTTATATAAAATTATGGTGTTTGAAAATTATTCAAACTATGCTTTTCAGCCATGTCCAAGATGAAGAAAGATATGAAGAATGATAACCTTATAAACTTAATATTAATTAATGTCGTATGTGTAGTGTAAAAAATGGCTTAAAAAAATATCTTCACCTACTGCATAATTTATAAGCTTCGATTAACTAATTTATTAAAAATATATTAGACTAATTTATTAGATATGAATACAACTTCATAAATTTTTATATATAATATATTATCCTACTGTATCGTAGGTACTTCTGTCTCGTTATAAAAATATTCCACAAGATGGACTTGCTTAATATAACTTCTCATAACATATCTTGCAAGCCGTGGTAGGTCAGGAGGCCGTTGTAGCTGAAGGGCCAGGCACTCGCTGTAAATTTCATAGCACGCGAGCAATTTCTGAATTTTCCGATCCCTGCCGGCACCTATAAAGTGGTAAATCAGCACTTAAATCGTGAATTGCAATTTTAAGTGCTGATTTACCACGTGCTCGGCGGTACAGGGAAACATCGTGAGGAAACCTGCATGTCTAAGAACTTAGAAAAAAATTCGAAGAAATGTGAAATTCGCCAACACACATTTGGTTATCGCGACGGACATTTCCTTGCCCTAATACTCTCACTGAAATGAAAGGCCTGTGCCCAACACTGGGACGTATTTAGGCTGTAACTAACTAAATAGCTACATCTTGCAAACCTATTTATAGTCTAAGTTTGTTTTGTAGTCGCGGGCTAAGACAATTCACTAACCCATTTCATCGCGTGGGTGTCGTAAGAGGCACCAGAGGGAAATAGAACAGGAGATGGCAGCAACATCTTCCAAGCAATCTATAGAGGAGGCTTATATTCAGCAAAGGACTTTTGTTAGGCTGCAATGAATAAGTGAATGAATTTATATTCACTGTAAACAAGGATCCAGATAGCTTATTTAACGTACTTATATATACGTATAAAATATATATACGTATTAAAAACAGAAAAATATCAACATATATTTTATTCCACTTAAACAACAATAGCAACTAATAAATTAACTTTATTTCCACTAGGAATTAATTAAGTCCTGGATTAAGGACTGGTTTACCAATAAAATCCGATAGTCTTATCTTCAGACATAATAAAGTACCTAATTAATATACAACTAATTTTAAAGTTAAATAAAAATAATTAACGTTATAACGCTTCCGGTTGCGATTGAATTTTATATTTTAATACTAGGTGTTCCCCGCGACTTCGCCCGTGTGTATTTTGTTACGATTGGATTTTATGGGTTTTAATTTTTTTTTACGCGGAATTCTAATTCTTTATCTAAAAGAAAAGTAGCCTAAGTTACTCTTTATAACATCAGCTATCAGCCAGTAAAAATCCCGTTTAAATCGATTTAACCATTTCGGAGATTAGCCGGAACACAGACAGACAAAAATTTTAAAAATTGTGTTTTTGTCTTGTCGTTATTTATATGCGTTTAGTAAAAATCTGTTATTTTGTTATTACAAACAGACACTTCAATTTTATTTATTTGTATAGATTAGTTTACAAATCCCAGAGACAAGGAACAAAATGTTTGAGAAAATAACAAAACAACGTGTGATAAAACGTATTTCAAAATGTCAAAGGCTTTTAGAGCCGTGGTAGCTCTGGGGCTAAGAGCTCGCTGTAAATTTCACAGTACGCGAGCAACCCGGGTTCGAGCAACCCGGGTTCGAGCAACTCGGGTTCGAACCCCACCGTCACCAATGAAATTGTTAATTGCTATTTTAAGTGCTGATTTACCACGTGCTCGGCGGTGAAGGATAACATCGTGAGATAACCTGTGTGCCTGAGAAATAAGAAAAAAATAGACTGTAACTTTATGCGGTATTACCACCAGGGCCAAGATGGAATTGTTCGTTACCGTTATAAAGAAAACAGCATTAATCTATGCAAATAAATAAAATTTAAGTGTCTGTTTGTAATATCAGAATAACAGCTTTTTACTAAATACATATGAAAGTGTATACGATACTTAAAACAAAAACACTATTTTTAAAATTTTTGTCTGTCTGCCTGTGCGTCTGTCTGTCTGTCTGTCTGTTTGTTCCAGCTAATCTCCGAAGTGGCTGGACCGATTTTGACGGGACTTTCACTGCCTGATAGCTGATGTTATAAGTAGTAACTTAGGCTACTTTTATTTTAGAAAACGAATTAGGGTTTCGAGCAAAAATATTAAAACTCTAAATTGAACGCGGGCGAGGTCGCGGGGAACAACTAATATGCAGATATTTACGCTTGTATTCTATGCGGGAGTAGCCCTTTGACGGTCGAGCTGACTTACTCATTCTGCACAGCCTACAACTGCTGTATGGCTCTACAAATTTAAAAAAAAATCATTCGGTCGGCAAAACTCCCGGCAACAAACTATAGTACTTCTAAAATCTTCGTACAGGGACATCCTGATTTAGGTGAATTTTATAAAATGATACTTAAATTAACCTTAAACTCCATATGTTCAGTGACCGTCAAGTCGCCAATGGAAAGGTCTTCCTGTGGCACGAAGCCCGAGATACGGGCAATGAGGTCTGCGCCGGCCAATCTCCCATTAAGCATGAGATAACCAGTCGTCGCGCTTTTATCTCTGCGACTGATTGCTGCCAGCAATGTCGTCTTGCCGGCTCCACTGTATCAACAAAATATTCATTAAACAAAGGATCCTTCAGCTGGTTAATTTCGATTAAATAAAAATATATTGTATAATAACGAAAACAAATTTTTGAGTGTTTATTGAAAAATAGAAACAAATTTAAATAAAAATATTCATCTATTACATTGATGTGTGATGATTGACTAATGACCAGCGACATAAATGTGCTCCTTTGATCACAACTACTAACATAGCGCATATTTTTTGAATAAATAAAAAATTGTCTACAAAAATGCTAAACTTAACTGTTTATTTTTAATAGCTTTTTTTTAATATTTTTTTATAGGATAGGGTGACAAACGAGCACACAGTCCACTTGATGGTAAGTGGTTGCTGTGGCCCATAGACATCTACATCTATCCTCGATTGCGAATCAAAATGCAGATGCGTTGTCACCCGTGAGGACTAAGACAGAATGCCTCTTTTCCAGTAAAAAGGGTGTCCGGTTCTCTACACTCACCATACGAAACACAGCAGCGTTGAGCCGCCATTTAACGCTGGTATTCTGTGAGACTTTCGAAACTGCATGACATGTTTACCGATATCCACACAATAACGTGGCGTTATAGTTAAAATATTTACTGATTCGCAGGTGCTGCTTCGAATGCTAAACTTAACGTAACATCGGACACAGGTTGGTTAGAATTAATTATTAATTATTTGTTTGTGTTCTGACTTTTGAAATTGTGATATCAAGTCCTTTATGGGCCTTAGACAATATCACATCATTTTTTGGCATGCATAACTTGAAAAATAAATCCCCTGAGGACTACGATGGAATGCCTCGTTTTCAGTAAAAACGGTCTCCATTTCTCTACACTCACCGTACGAAACACAGCAGCATTAAGTTGCTATTTTACGATGGTATTCTGTGAGAGCGTGGTCCTAACCTGGTCGAGCCGATCCATTCATGCTACAGCCATAGTATAGCTGCATGTCTCTACCATGACTTGAGCATGACTCTACCACGTATAAAATGCCGATACTTACACCAGCAGAAAAGGCTTTAGCACCATAGACCACATACATACCCTTTGGAAAATTGTACAGAAGTCCGAGGAGTACAATTTGCCACTATGTCTGGCGTCTGTGGACTATGAGAAAGCCTTTGATTCCGTCAAAATTTGGGCGGTGCTGCAGTCCCTTCAGCGGTGCCAAGTTGACTGTCGGTATATCGAAGTGTTGAAGTGCTTGTACAGTAGGGCTACGATGGCTATCCGAGTACAGAACCAGAGTACGAAACCTATCCAATTGCAGAGAGGTAAGTAAGACAGGGTGACGTAATATCCCCAAAACTCTTCACCGCTGCATTGGAAGACGTTTTCAAGCTTCTGGACTGGAAAGGATACGGTATCAACATCAATGGCGAGTACATCACTCACCTTCGATTTGCCGACGATATAGTCCTTATGGCAGAATCGCTGGAGGACCTAAGCACTATGCTCAATGACCTCAATAGTGTTTCCCAACGGATAGGTCTTAAGATGAACATGGACAAAACAAAGATCATGTTTAATGTCCAATGCCGGTAGTTGTTGGGAACACTAAGCTCGAAGTTGTTGACGAGTATGTTTACCTGGGACAAATAGTCCGACTAGGTAAGTCCAACTTCGAACGAGAGGGCAATCGACGGATTCAACTCGGTTGGGCAGCGTTCGGGAAATTACGGCACATCTTCTCGTCAGGTATACCTCAAACCTTGAAAACGAGACTGTACACCCAGTGCGTGTTGCCAGTGATGACATACGGAACTGAGACGTGGTCCTTCACTGCTGGCCGAATAAGGAAGCTCAAGGTCGCTCAGCGAGCTATGGAGCTATGGATAAACTCAGAAATGAGGATATCCGCAGTAGAACCAGAATGACCGACATAGCCCAACGGATTAGTAAGCTGAAGTGGCAATGGGCCGACCATATAGCTCGAAGAACCGACAACCGATGGGGAAGAAAGGTTCTCGAGTGGCAGCCTCGTACCGGCAGGCGAAGTGTAGGGCGTCCCCCCACTAGATGAAGTGACGACCTGGTAAGATATGCAGGAAGTCGATGGATACAGGTGACTCAGGACCGTGTTTTGTGGCATTCTTTGGCGGAGGCCTATGTTCAGCAGTGGACTTGTGAAGGGCTGTAATGATAATAATGATGATACACCAGCCTGTTAGATTTGGGTTGGGCATTTTCAATTGAATATAGCGATTTGAGGGTCGTCAGAGTTTTAGCGCAGAAAAGGTAGCCGTTTAAAGAAAAAAATTTTACGTGGTAGAGCCATGCCAGTTGTAGCACGATTGGGTCGGCTCGACCGCGTTCTCACAAAATACCAGCGTAAAATAGCAACTTAACGCTGGTGTGTTTCGTATGGTGTATTTAGAGAGCCGGAGACACTTTTTACTGGAAACGAGACATTCCATCTTAGCCCTTACGGGTGACAATGCATTAGTAAAATATTAACACCGAATAAATAACACAAATCATTCCTTTTATACCACGTTTTTATTAACATTCGTTCGTGTATGATCCAGAACACCATAGCGCAGTATCGACTGACAATGTAATAATATGAAAAACAAATAGTGGTGTATTAAAATTTCTCTGCAATGTGAATCTCTCCCGGTCCATGTCATCTCGACGACAGAGACGAGGCGAAAGAGGGAAATGACACGGGAGATGGGCAGCAGCATATTCCTAATAGCTCAAAATTAATAAATAAACTGCGGTTTCCAGGGTGGATGCCTGATACATCCTTTTCGGGAGGTTTTGATAGGTCGTAATGAATGTATACTCTTATTAATAATTTATTACTGAGTGAACCAATTTCGATGATTCTTTTTTTGTTTGAAAGCTAGTACTTCTCGTGAGGTGCCATATGAAAAATTTGATTAAGATCAGACTAATCGTTTTTGAGTTATTCTTAATAACTTATATTGAAGTCGGCTGTACAAAATTTTTAATTTAACATTATTTATCTTAATTCCAATTTCAAACAACTTTTTTTATAAAATATAACTACAGGTGCGTTAAGTCTTTCATAATTATATATTTTTTATGATTTAACATTGAATATTATGTAATAAAGATCTAATTTTTTATGCGTATATTTATCAAAGATTACGCTAAAAATAATAGGTTGTTATCACTTTTTAAACTAACTTAATAAAATGAAAATAAGGTTTAAGTAAGTGATAAAGTTATTTTATATTTAGTATATCTCACCTTGAACCCATTAACGCTACCAAGTTACCGGATGATACAACACCGCTCACTGGAAAAAAAAAATATAATTAGCATTTACGTTCCCAGGGTCTGCTTATAATATTATGTTGAAATACCTTATTTTGTTTTTCACACATCCTGCCATCATTACGCACTTAAGGTCCATTTAACATATTTCGCGAGACAATTCTTACAATAATGTAATATTGGTATACATATATTTACCTAAAATGAACAAGGTACTGTGATCGTACTCGCCCATCTCATTGTAACCTCATATGCGATACGTTGTGCAACACCACGTTTTATTCAAACCTTGTAAAGTACCGAATCAGATATTGAATATTCACGATTTTTATGTGGATATTGAGAAACTCGTTTTTATAACACATAGAATGTTTTCTTTTTCCCTGAGTTCTATTTGGGTGGGGCTCAAAAAATTTGTACCTTTTGAAAAAAAAAATCGCGGCCATCTGTTTACTCCTAAATTTTAGTATTTTTTAAGAGTTTTTTTATCGAATTTTAGTTGCTTCCAGAGGTTGTTAGTTGCTGCTAGAGGAATCCATAAATCTTCAATTTAGGCAATATTATAGTTTATAAAACTTTCAATCATTTTTTTGCTCCATACAAAACTTAAATGTCCCAGGACTGTCCGCCGACAATGTTTTAATTTTATTTTTATCAATTACGCCTTTATTGTTATTTCTTTTAACCTTCATAGTTAGAGTAGGAATTAATTTATAGTATTTTGGCTGAAATTCTCGCAAAATCTTACAATTTCTTGCGAAATCAAAAATTTAAACAAGTGTCCCTAATAATTTTCGAGTGCGTTACGAGTAATGTGTATCACGATAACTTTCGTAGTTTAATGCTAATCACATTAAAATTTGTTTTCTAGGGTGGGAACACCTTATAACAACACCGTCCGTCTAACGACGACAGGCCGTGTCGACGGCGCGTTTTGTTCCACGCGCGCCTCAAAGAGCTGTCAGCAGCGTGAAGGGGCCCGCAAGGGCCGACGCCTGCCGGGGCTGCGGGCTGTTCGAAAGAGATACCGCGGCTCCGGAACGTAAGGGCACTGAAGGAACACGGATGGTTTTTAGTCAGTAAAAGTCTGACACTCCCTTCCGCTCCACCCACAGCGAAAGGCGTCATTAGATGATTTTCCATCCGCAAAAAAAAAAAAAAAAAAAAAAAAAAAGGGTGGGAACACCTTATAACAACATCTTTCAAGTGTAGAGTTTTGGCGGGAAATTGACCGGCGGCGGTTTGCTGCTCCTGTATTATTGTTTAAATAATGGTTTGAAGTGGACTTTGATATGTAAAAGTGTTGCGATTTTGTGTATTAAGTGTCTACGCATGTGAACTATTAGTGGAAACAGTGAAACAAGTGCTCTGATGGTGATGGATTCTCAAGATAAGCTGTTTGTTTGCATAGGCACCTTTAGATACCATCGCCAACTATCAGCTGTCTGCTGGATCAAGTTGCCGCCAAAATCTCCCAAGAACTGCACAATGTGACGCATCAACATATTGTGAAGCAGTATACTATGAAGGAGTGGGGAAATTACAATAAACCGAATAAAAATACTTAAGACTTGGCCTAAAGGTCTAGATACCAGGCCATAAACTCCAAAAAAAAAATCTTTCAAGTGTCAATTTAATGTCAGCCATTTTAGTCTAGCTACAAAAGTGAGGGTGTTTGCAGTGTCCCTTTTGTTCGTCGCAAATATTGGATATTAAACACAGAATTTTCAATTTATGTGTTTATCCTTCATTATATGAATCATAGATACTAAATAAATACCTGAAATGACGTCTTATTTTATGGATTTCTTTCTAAAATTTCTTTAAATTTGCGGCTACTTTAATCGTATAAACACAAGAATCTTCTCGCGTGTTCGGTCACACCAGTGTTATGTTGTATTACATAGTGTGTTACATAACACACTGAATAGCATTAAGCTTAGTTTACATTGCCTTTAACCGACTCCGGTAGTGCGAAAAGCGGGTATAAAATTTTTGCTTGAATGTGAATAAACCTGTACATTATGTATTTATAATCGTGTCTTCTCTTCTGTTGCCATAGAAGCACCCCAAATGAATCTTTACATACTTACTCTACTTGATTTAATACGACAATTTAAAAAAAAATTAATGCCAATATTTATAATAATATTATTTGTACTCGTAAATATGGTAAGATTTTTAATAAGTTCTGGAACAATATAGTCCTGTCTTTACCGAGTTCTAGCGTGTTGCATAACTTCCAGTGTGCTGCTTACGATTTTGTGTTACTCTTTCTAGAGCGTTATGGTACAAATTTTTTGAGCCCCACACATTTAAATTTCACAGGTTTGGATTGAAAATAAGCTCGTAGGATAACAACACGTGCAACATTCATTAATTTAGGAAATTTAAAGGGTTCATTTAATATTTTGTTTTATGTCACTAGTAATCAACACAATATAAGCAAAAAAAATAACAATACCTTACCTACATAATATGTACATTTGTTTAATAAATTATTATTGGGTATGGGATAAATAAATAAAAACTTAAAATCGCAATATAATAAATTTAAAAAAAATTAGGAAAATGCTTTTCATTTTATTATATAATAGCTGGAATCTCCGTGTAGTGGCGATATAAGAATATGTGGGTATCCTAAGAGGCGAGAAAAAGAAACAAATCAGATGGGCAGCTACGTATCCCTAATAACGATTTAAAATAGAAAACTGCGGTTGTCAACCCGTTTGCCAACCGAGGCAACTATCCTATATGTATACTTAACTTATGTAAAAAAGTAAATTGGCCTCCATTTCATCAAAATTTAATTCAAGTAATTAATTTAAAACATTTCAAAAAAATTTATTAATAACAAACTCTAACCATAAACGGAGAAGCTTCAACTATAAAAAATTAAAATATTCAAGTCTAGCAGCAAGCGACCGAGGGGACTATAATGGCACTATACTTATTAAAATTACCTGTAATGAGCATTATAATTGCTTAATTTGCGGTTGTTTACTCGTTTAAATATAGAATTCCAGGACGCCGATTTGCGTTGCATAGGTTTACATTTTAAAGTAGCTAACGATAAACTGTTCTTGTTAAAGACTAATAAACACTGTCAACAGCATCGCTATATGCGCTTTAATCGTATCGTATTTTTAACAACGCTGTGGTAATTCGTTCATACAGTAAATTTTTTCTATATACTTGACTGCGACACATTCCACATAAAAGTAAGTGGATGATGTAGCTCATAGACACCTACATCTATCATGGGTTAAATGGACTGGGCTACCTTGTTGCCAGTTAAAAGTAAGACCGTGGTGGTTCCCCGATTGAGTTATTCGAACTATAGTCATAATACTCATATATTATATTCAATCAGTGGTAGAGCCACGTGGCAGCTTTTGCTGACGCTCGGATGGGCCGGCTCGAACCGGGGTAGTACCACGACCTCACAGAAAACCAGCGTGAAGTAGAGGTTTACCTCTGCGTTTCGCTTGGTGAGTGCAGGTGGCCGGAGGCCCTTTTTACTGGAAATGAGGCATTCCATCTTGGTCCTCACGGGTGACAACGCATCTACATTTTGATTTGTAATGGAGGATAGATGTAGAAGTCTATGGGCCGCAGCAACCACTTACCATCAGGTGAACTGTGTGCTCCTTTGTCACCCTTAACCTATAAAAAAAAAAAATACAGCAACAATGAGACGTAAACATTGCCAAAATATATTAAGATACTTTTCGATAAAACCTACATAAATCCTTACTAGATCAAGTATGATTAGTCTCAGGTTAAAACTAGAGTGTGTTACAATAAAGACGAACTAAAAAACTAAATATGGAATTTGACAGCAGATGTCAAATTTTGCGAAGCCTGTGGCGCCGCAGCTAAGCGACTTTTTAGCGAACAAGACTCTAATGACGTGTCGTCTTTAAAATCACACCGAAACATACGGGTACCAGATCTGAGCAGTAAACCGTAACGAAAAGGTTTATATCGTCTTGCTTTAATGATTACAAAAACGTTAGTCTTAGAGACCTAAGTGAAGTATCATTATTTATTTTATATAGTCAGCTCGCTATTACGACCTTGAGTTTACATCAGGGCCGGGCGGGTTGGTGGGGAAGTGATTTTTTTTTTATAGAAGAGGGGGCAAACGAGCATGCGGCTCACCGGTAATAGTGACTACCGCCGCCCATGAACAACCGCAACACCAGGGAATTGCAGATGCGTTGCCGGTCTTTTAAAAAGGAGTAGGCTCTTTTCTTGAAGGTCCCTAAGTCGTATCGGTCCGGAAAAATCGCTGGTGGTAAACTATTCCACAAGGAAGTTGTACGAGGAAGAAAACATCTTCTAAATCGCACAGTGGTGGACCGCCAATCATCCAGATGGTGTGGATGGTATCGGGAGTTCTGCCGCGATATGCGCTCGTGAAATTTGGCGGCTGGGATTAATCTGAACAATTCCTCAGAGCACTCCCCATGGTAAATGCGAAAGAAAATGCAAAGAGATGCAATATCTCTTCGCAGTGCCAATGAGTCGAGCTGATCGGAAAGGACTCGGTCGTCGACGATTCGAGCCGCTCTGCGCTGGATGCGGTCAAGTGGAAGGAGCTGGCACTGGGGAGCCCCAGCCCAAAGATGGGAACAGTATTCCATGTGAGGCCGAACCTGCGCCTTGTAAAGTTGCAGGCGTTGAGCTGGCATGAAATACTGTCCTGCTCTACTGAGCACGCCAAGCTTTTTAAAGGCCAATTTGGCCTTCTCTTCCAAGTGATCACGAAACTGCACGTCACTCGATATGTCGACGCCGAGGATTCCGATACTGGCTGAGGCAACAAGGGGAGTACCTTGAAACTGAGGAGACACGACAAAGGGGTTCTTTTTAGCGGTAAACGCGCAAACTTGTGTCTTCTGAGGATTAAACTGGACTAGGTTTAGTCGCCCCCAATCCGAGACTTTGTCCAGCAAAGACTCGACTTCAGAGACAAGTTTGTTCCGGTACTCGGTGACGTTTTTCCGAGAAATATTGGCACGGCTGGTGTATAGAGCATCACCAGTGCTGTCATCCGCATAGCAATGAATGCTACCGGCTTGCAACATATCATTGATATGCAGAAGAAACAGCGTTGGTGATAGCACGCAGCCTTGGGGAACACCAGCGTTAATAGGCTTGTAGTCGGAGCATGCACCGTCTTGGACCCTACTGCCTCCGCCCATCTATGAGTTAAGTAGACCAGAGGATCACCAGCTGCTCGACCCCGACAAAAACCGTACTGGCGGTCACTAATCAGCTGGTGATCTTCAAGGTACCGCATGAGGTGGCAGTTTATACGGATTCCATTATTTTGGAGAACAAGGGGGTGATGGCGATAGGCCTGTAGTTGGACTGGTCTGAGCGGTCGGCTTTTTAAGGATCGGGTGGACAAAAGCTGTCTTCCATGATTTAGGAACCGTACCGGAAAAGACGCGTTAGAACCGGTGCCAACTTCGGAGCACACGTCCTCAGCACAATTGGGGGGATTCCGTCAGGCCCACTCGACTTGTGTATGTCAAGGGAGAGGAGTGCTCTGCGAACCGAGCGCTGTGAGAACCGCACATCCGGCATGGAGCACTCACACCGCGGGATGGTCGGCGGTGTGTTCCCCCTGTCATAAACAGTCGAGTTGGACGCAAAAAGGGAGCCTAAAAGATCGGCATTCTCTTTTGCGTCGTGGGCCAGTGAGTCGTCCTCCCTGTGCAGAGATGGTAGTGATGGCTTACAGAAATTCCCTTGGACAGCCTTGGCGAGAGACCAGAATGCACGGGTTCCCGAAGGAAGGCGAACTAGTTTCTCGCCAATTCTGCCTGTGCTCTGACTTTGCCTTGTCAATAACTCTTTTGAAGGACCTGGAGGCGAAGTTATACTTCTTTTTAAGTATGCTGGTGTTTACATCCCGATTCACCGAAGCCGCATCCCAGGCTTGATAACACTCCAGCTTACTGCGTAAAGCAGTCTTACAGGAGCGACCAAACCAAGGCTGAGATCTGCCTCCGATGGGTACCACAGATGATGGAATAAATAGTTCCATTCCCTGTAGCACCACATCAGTGACAGAGTCAGCAACAGCGCTGAGATCATCCGGCGAGAAGCAAACCCGCCCCCATGGGTAGGAAGCAAAGAAAGACCGCATTCCGTCCCAATCCGCCGACCTGTAATGCCAAACACGGCGGCAACCTGCAGAACGCAACCGCAAGGGAAGCGTGAGTGGCACCATACTCCGGATCATACAATGGTCCGAAGAGCCAAGAGGGGCATCGACGGAAACCTGATATCCGTCCGGATGAGAAGTCAGCAGAAGGTCCAACAGGGAAGGTGTATGATCCTCAACATCTGGAATCCGCGTAGGCGATGTAACCAGTTGTGTCAGACCATATGATCGGTTAAACGTGAACCGAGCCATTCGGCGTGGTGGGCGTTAAAATCGCCAAGGATCACGATCTCTGCGGATGGGAGCTATTGTAGCAAGGAATGTGTAGCCATTTGGACGTGGTCGATGAGTCGGTCTGTTTCAGCATTACCGCTATGGGACCTATAGAGACACACGTAGACGCGCGGATGATCGTCGCTGTCTACGCGTAGCCAAAGGATGGACAGGTCCGAACCTTCAACACTGCCGAGGCGTCGAGAACAGATGTCCTCTCTGACATACACGCAAACTCCAGCCCAAGGCACAAAGGAGTGCTCCAATTTGTACCCCGGGTAGGAGAGATACGAAGTATCAGCCGGAGAGGACACCTGCGTCTCGGTCAGAAAGAGCAAGGTTGGCTTTGCCGTCTCGAGATGGTAGTGGACGGCGTTTAGGTTCGAGTGAAGTCCCCTGATGTTGCAGAAATTCACGGATAGCATAGCAGGGGTCGCCTTGGTCTTGTTGCTCAGTTTTCCCGAGCAGTTATTGTGTTGAGCGGAATTTTGTATTGTATTATATTTCGTAGTGTAAACCCAAAACTATCAATAAGTCTGGGTTTTGTAATAAAGCCGTGTAATAAACTGTCTCGAGATTTCTGTGGTAATTGGATGTTGTTTTTTTTTAAAGAAATTAAAGGCTTGGATGAATTAATAATTCAAGACTTATTTGATGGAAATTACCTCCATGGAGTACTTTGACTTCTTCGTATGTCGCTGATTTCCATATACTCGGTTGATGTTTCTTTTTTCTGTAAACTGATAAGTCCTTCCAGGCCAATGTAAGGTTCTCTGGATTGTCCCCGAGACCAGCCATTTCGTCGTCGTCCCAGTTGACAACGGCACCCGTAAGAACATTCCTCGTTGGTAAAGTAAGTCCCGATTTCTTCATTTCGGCGTTACGTCATTTGATACTGCACAAAAAGGAACTAAATTATTAAGCTAATAATGTGAAATTTATAAAATGAATAGGTAGGTATCCACGTTTTTACATAGACTGCCAAAATAATGATGTATCTATATTAGAAATGTTTATAAAAATGCATTATTATTTAAGTGCAATAAACAGCTGTAATCATTTGGATGACATTTTAGATAATGTTTTACGTTCAAAATAATCTTTCACGTGGTAGAACCGCGCTCCCACAGAATACGAGCTTAAAACAGCAGCTTAATGCTGTTTTACGCTCGTATTCTCTATTTATTATGGTGACCCTTTTTACTGGAAACGAGGCATTCCATCTCAGTCCGCAGGGATGACAACGCATCTGCATTTTGATTCTTAACTGAGGAAATTTTGCTCGTTTGTCACCCTCATTCTATAAAAAAAAATTAGATAGGTGACATTTTTGATAAAACTCATTTATTTTTTCTGACGCCGATCATGACTCGATCGCCGAAGTAGATACTGTTTATCTTTATTACAGAGAATATACTTTTTGTACTAGCCCTAGATTGATTTCACCCATAAATAACTTAAAATGACTATCATCATCATTACAGCCCTTCACAAGTCCATTGCTTAGCATAGGCCTCCCCCAAGGAATGCCACAAAGCACGGTCCTGAGCCACCTGCATCCATCGACCTCCTGCATGTCTTACCAGGTCGTCACTCCATCTAGTGGGGGGACGTCCTACACTTCGCCTACCGGTACGGGGCTGCCACTCGAGAACCTTTCTTCCCCATCGATTGTCGGTTCTTCGAGCTATATGGCCGGCCCATTGTCACTTCAGCTTACTAATCCGTTGGGCTATGTCGGTCACTCTAGTTCTACTGCGGATATCCTCATTTTTAAGTTTATCACGCAGAGCAACTAGGAGCATAGCCCTCTCCATAGCTCGCTGAGCGACCTTGAGCTTCCTCATCCGGCTAGCAGTGAAGGACCACGTGTCAGTTCCAAAGGTCATCACTGGCAACACGCACTGGTTGTACAGTCTCAAAAAAAGAACCTCCGTTAACACCTTCCTATCAGTTATTGTCCACTCAAAAAAAAGGTTTGGAACCCAGTAACGTGCGAACAGAACGCATTACCTACTTAGCCTCAAGGCTCAACACAGCTTATGTGTTGTGTTATAGAAGCATATTTAACTCGTACATACTATTTGTCTGTCTAAAAGCTTCTTTAGCACAACCACGTACAACTGTTGGCATGAAGAAGCATTTGATAACAGTTTCGTCTATATTTTATATCAGCCTCCTGACATTGAATAAAACTATTTTTACGGATTTTATCGCGTTTAATTAAGTTATTTTATATTCGCGACTTTTCGGTTGCTTTCCAGCAACCGTGGTCACGGGGGACTGAGGTGATTGACGTCCCGATGTCACAGTTAACCCGGAGTACCTTCAGCTTTTTAATTATTAATTTTGGTCCGATCTACGCAGAATGAACTAACTGTGTCTTGAAGCCTCCTGACAATAAATATGAAATAATAATAAAATATTCTCATTTACGTCAGTCAGAGTCGCTGTTTATATTTGTAAATACAATATTATTCGAAGACATTGTTTTGATTGTTACGACACCCAAGGGGCAAAATGCGTTACATACGTATATGTAATATTAATTTAAACAAATGGTAAGATTAAAAATTTTATAGAACCGACTTCAATATAAATTATTAAAGATAACTCAAAATCCACTAGTCAGACCTTGATCAAACTTATATGGGGCTACATGAGAAGTACCAGCTTTCAAATATAAAAAGAATCATCGAAATCGGTTCACCGAGAAAAAAGTTATGAGGTAACACACATAAAAAAACATACAGTCGAATTGAGTACCTCCTCCTTTTTGAAGTCGGTTAAAATGACCAAGTGCGTACTGGAACACGCGAGAGGTCCCGCTGTGCTCAATATCTTCGATAACATTTTATAAACAAAATGCTGTACTGTTATTTATTGATTTTAATTATAAGTAATAATTATATTTCTCTAATTTTTTAGTTGCGTAAGGCGGCACATCGCAAACAACGTAGTATTTATATAAGCTTTAACAGCTTGTTATTTCAAAAATTAAGCTTAATTAATACATAATTATAAAAGTGATTAATACAACATACCTAATATACCTCGTATTTAAGATCTTTATATTTATTCAACAATTAGAAGAGAAAGTCGAGAAAAACATTTGCATTGTCTTATTAAACATAAGCGAAGTACATCAAAGCTAGATAATATTTAAAAAGATTTTCTTTTCTAATTTCAAATAAATAATTGCACCTACCATTAATTCACACCACACCCAGGGTACTGGTAGAGAATGCCAATAGGTAATTTTAGTAATTATTAGAAATTTTATAGTTGATAAAGTTGCAATAGAGAATAAATAAATAAATAAGATTATAAAAATATATAAAAAAGATTAAAACTTTTGGTCTACTTCAGCCCTTTCGGAAACCCCATCGGAAAATGTGAAAAAGCTAAAAACAATTTTTTTCCCAATTGTGGAAAACCAAACAAATAAATATATGTATTATTAGAAATCGACTAATTTTATCTTTACTCCAAAGAAGAACAGGCAAGGTCCTTATAAAAGTTTAACTATAACAATTTGTAGATACATATCAAAGTTAAATCGTGTCGATTCTCAAGTGAAAAATTAGTTCAACCAGAAAAATTATCTCAATCTATGATGTTTTCATGACATGAGTGCGCTAATAAAAGGACAGTGGGCCCAAATTGATTGATGAATTGACAGATATCGATGTCGTAAGAGGCGACAGAGAGATACAAACCAGTAGAAGCCTTATTACTGAGTTTAAAAATCCCCTAATTTTTCTAAATGCAAATTCCTGACTTTGCGTTGCTGGCGATACACGACTAAAATCACTACGCTTGCATTCTGAATCACCTGAATTGGTGAACGCAGTAACACACGCCTCGTACCTCGCACCATGATGCTGCTCTGTCGCCGGCCTGATAGATATTTTACGTCTGGCGTAAACAAGATGGTAACACCGTTATCGTTAAGAATCCATAAGACGTTTTTGGAATTTTTCATAGTCCTTTTACAAGTAATGAATGCGTCTCCTGAGATTCTATCCGTATGCCGTAAGGCGGGTCTATCGGGTCGTGGATTCTTCTAAATCTACGTAACGTAAGTGAAGTTATCTAAGTAATTTTTAAATTAATAAAACAAAAACTTCTTTGTTCTCTGAAAACTGGGATATTCACTAGTCTTTTATCAAGTTCACAATATATATATATATATAACATTTATAAAGTAAATAGTACTGGTTTAATACTATTTCAAACTACATTTGCGGTGAGACAAGGCTGGCGGCCATTTTCCCCTGGCGGTATACTAATCACGCATCAGTGTCGGCTTACAACCAGGAACAACACGAATTTATACAAAGCGCTGTCTAGACATTAGACAATAATAGAAAAACTAAACTCTATATTTGCTTCGGTAATACTTTTACGATTTTTAAATATTCTAAAAAAAATGTTGAAAAGAAAAGTCGGGAATCAAAATAACAAAATTAAAGGCAATAAAATTTATAAAAATTGGTTTCATTTAACACATATGGTAAGCAAATCCACTACCCCATACCATCCTATGAGTATGAGTCGTATGAGGGGAAAGAGGGAAATGAAACTGGACGTGGGCAGCAGCATCTTTCTGACTATAACTCAAGATACGTTAACTCAAGATATGATAAACTATGGCACATAATATATCCCAATGAGGTAATCTCTGAGGGAGCCTATGTTCATTCTTCAACTTCCAGTGGACTTTTGATAGGATGTAATGGTGATGACTTTCATTTAACTGTATATATGTGTTTTCAATTTATATTTCATATTGAGTAGTTAAATGAATCCAATTTTATAAAGTTTGTGTCGTGAATTCAAATAATTTTAATTAATTTCGGTCGGGAAGAGACGCCCTAGACGAAGGTTTATCGACCAAATCGACGATACATTAAAAATGGGCCAGATTAGGAGTACCCTTAACCGACGAGCGTGTATGCGTAGATATAAGGATATAAAGGAGGCGAGAGAGGTGTGTCAGGATCGCGCCAAATGGAAGTCCGTAGTCTCTGCCTACGCCTCTGGGTGACAGGCGTGAGTGTTTATGTATGTTATATATGTATGTTTAATTAATTTTACGTCATACAATAATAATTAAAAATTAAGTTTTTTACGACATAAATATGCACCTCCTAAGTCCGTGGCGCAACATGTATTTCAAACATGTTTCAAAACATAAAGCTATAGTCCACCATCTCCCTCTTCTGTCTCAGCGATATAAAACGAGGCATTATCAAAGTTTATACATTTGATAAAACCTAATTCCTCGTCTTGGAGTAGCGACATGTCATCGACTTTGTGGAGTTTTTCCTTTTTGCAAGGGCTGTACTGAGCCCTGGTTGTAGGAATCTAGACCACACAGAAAATCACAGACCAAAAAAGAAAGACAGACGGAGCGCTGCGTACATTTCAAGTTAAGCTGAAACCATGTTCAACCTCCTGACACGCTCTCAAGCACTCATCTTTCTTCTTTCTTTTTTTTTTAACAGCCCGTAAAAGTGCACTGTTGAATGCATATGAACCGATATGATATAATTAATACCAGGTTATTGGTTGCAAATTATTTTAAATGCATCTTTAACATTTCCTATAGGTTCAAAATGAGTGCCTGGACTTTTAAAAATGTGCATGAGTGCGTGTTCTTACAATAAGTTGAACATGGTTATTTTTTATAGGTATTAATTATTTTACTTTTATTTTTTTATTTTTGTCCATCTACCTTTCGTTGTTGAACTGAAATGGCAGTATATATGGTAGTTTCCGATATGTGGCTACTAAATGCTGGAACAACTTGCCGCCACCTATCCGTCAACTGAATAGCATCAGTAATTTTAAAGTAAAAGTAAAAGAATACTTTTTCGGTTTAACTTTTAGGGGAAGTAAATTATAAATATCTTTATTATATATGTTCTATTGTATATGCATACTTATTATATTATTTATATTATACACTTATATATGCAACATATCTAAAGTTAATATTATTTGCATTTCATTATTTAATTATTTTGATAACATCTTTCCCGAAAATAGAAATTAAGCACATTAATTATTGTAGGAGAGTCCAACCTCAATGAGCACTGCTGAATAGCAATGATACCGCAGCCATGCGATAGCATTACTCGTACGTTGTAGGAGGCTGCAGTCAGTGCCCTTTTCAGCATCACGTTACTCAAGCTATCAGATTATTTTATGTCTGTATTCTCTTATTTATTTTTATCTTTGGTGTTTATGTAGTCTATAGTATATAGTATATTGTCTATAGTTAGTTAATAACTTTTACAGTAATGATACTCCCTACTCTTAATGAAACTAAGAATTATAGTTACACCATTCAAAATTTTTGTATTTATAATATGTCAGGAAATTGTTTACCTAACATTGCTTTAATGTTTCTTTTATATAAAAACTTCCACGCCGCTTTTTCACGTTTAAATACAAAATATACGTAACACTCTTGGATGATACAATCGTATTTTTACTACATAAATATGTACATCACTATATCTTGGTAATACCGGTTTTCAAGCAATACTTCTGAGCTAGGTATTAGTACAATACGTTTTAAAGCTCATGTCTCCCATATTTTACATCTACATAACGCAGTTCCTACATTATGCCATCATTTTGTCTGAATATCAACTGGCCTTTATGGAGGGCAATTTATTTGGTTCCAATTTCTTTTACTTGTTTCTAGTTTAAATTATTAATTTTCTATTTATCCTGTTACTTTGTCCTGTAGATTAAACGTAAAAGAAGAATAGAGAGATTTGACGAGTAGGAAAAATGTTTGAAGCAATCATAGAGTAAACAAAATAATGGCTGAAAGAAATGACAAATAATCACATTTGATGAGGTTGTAATAATTTGACTATCGGGCTCATCAATTTCGCTCTCAAAAATTCCGAAGTAATAAGAATATAAATATTAAAGCAATTAGTTAATAATATTATTACGGAATACTGACTTTAAAATCAAATTATCAATTTCTCAAAATCAATTAAGTAAATGTTACAGTCTATAGATTTTGATTCGCTTATTTAAAAAAAATTCTAATGAGTTCCATTCAGTTCTTCATTGGTCCAGATATAATTTATTTTTACCTTTTTTGTTATTCTTAATATATATGCATATATACGTGGTAGATCCAGGCTGCAACTATATTATGGATGTAGCACGAACGGGTCATCTCGACCTATGAAGGATCACACTCTTTCAGAATAGTGAACTGGATTACCAATTTGGATAAATATCTGTTTTTAATATGATGTATGGTCTTAAATTATCAGCAGTGACAATTAAAGTTTTTCTGTAATTGAGAGTTGAAAAATAGTTTTCTACAAATAATGAACATAAAAAGTTTGCTTAAGTACTTTAAGTTTGCTTAAGTATTTTACTGAATATCAGATGGAATTACCATACAATTTCAAGATATCCTTATTTTCACGAAAAGAATAAAACTTCTTTTCGTGAAAATAAGGATATCTCTAATGCACCATTCATAGCAAATCAATGTTTGGTTTTTTTTATATCAGAGGGAGCATGCGGCTCGCATGCAATGCAGTGGAAGATATAAATGACAAACTCATGGAAACTGTCCATATGGCCGGAGCTAAGTTCTGCAAAACCCGCCGCTAAAGAACACAAAAACTCTCCGATCACACTCTCAATCTCATGGCTGTTAGAGGGGAAATGAAGCTGCAGTCTTCAACAGATTTGACAGCATACAGGCAACTGAACAGAAAGATCTCCAAATGCATGTGGCGGGACTTACGCAACTACAATACAGCACGTGTTGAAGAAGCGATCGAGTGGAACCAGGGCTCCAAAGTCTTTCCCAGAGATCTGTCTGCCAGAAAGAGCCAACTGTCGAAGCTGAAGACCGAGTGTGGCAGCGTCGTTTCCGGGGCACTGGAGATTTTGAGTGATATTGAGAGGTTCTATGAACAGCTATACACGTCATCGTTGGAGCCACACGCTAGTGTGAGTAACGACCCAAGAGCAAGTCTTATCCTACACTATTCCGATGATATCCCGGACGTCAGTCTGAGCGAGATTAGAATGGCTCTCCAGCACCTTAAAAACGGCCACGGCCCCAGCCGAGGATGGAATTACAGCGGAGCTTCTGAAAGCGGGTGGAAAACCGGTACTTGAAATCCTTCAGAAGCTCTTTAATTCCGTCCTCCATAGTGGCACTATACCGGAGGCGTAGTGCGGTGGTCTCGTTCTTCAAGAAAGGCTCTCTTGAAGAACAGCGCTCTCTTGATGAACTACAGACCGACTTCCCTTCTGAGCCGCGTCTACGTGCTGTTTTCTAGAGTTATTACGAGTCGTCTCGCATGCAGACTCGACGACTTCCAGCCTCCCGAACAATCCGGTTTCCGAAAAGGCTTTAGCACCATAGACCACATACGTACCCTTCGGCAAATTGTACAGAAGTCTGAGGAGTACATTTTGCCACTATGTCTGGCGTATGTGGACTGTGAGAAAGCCTTTGATTCCGTCGAAATTTGGGCGGTGCTGTAGTCACTTCAGCGGTGTCAAATTAACTGTCGATATATCGAAGTGCTGAAGTGTTTCTACAGTAGGGCCACGATGGCTATCCGAGTACAGAACCAGAGTACGAAACCTATTCATCTGCGGAAAGATGTAAGACAAGGTGACGTTATATCCCCGAAACTCTTCACCGCTGTATTGAAAGACGTTTTCAAGCTTCTGGACTGGAAAGGATATGGTATTAACATCAACGGCGAGTATATAACTCACTTTCGATTTGCCGACGATATAGTCCTTACGGCGGAATCGCCGGAGGACCTCAGCCCTATGCTCAATAGGGCCTCCCAACGGATAGGTCTTAAGATTAACATGGACTGACTATACCATAAACAATTGCAACACCACATGAATTGCAGATGAGTTGCCGATCGTTTAAAAAAGAGTAGGCACTTTTTTGAAGGTACTTAATTCATTCATATGTACTGTTCATTACTTAACATGGGAAAATGGATTTCGAAAGATCTCAGCTTGCCAGAAGCGTTCGTAAACGCAGCAAATCAGTTGTCGGACACGGTCCGTAATTGAACTAAAATGGATATCAGAATTAAGGCCGGCTTCTTGGACTAATTTCTTATAATTCAAGAATCACAAGATATTCGTCATTTTAATGTGATACAGTTAGTATAATAAACAGTAAATAATGCAGAGAACCATGTAGTGACGGTGTAAGAATATCCACTACCACATATCGTTCTGTGAGTGTCTTAAATGGCGACAGGAGATGGACATCAACGTTTTCCTAATAACAACTGAAAAAAACTACGGTTGTTAACTCGACTCTAAAGCGTCGCAGCTATGGTAAATCTATGGGAGGCCTATGTTTAGCAGTGGACTTTGAGAGGCTGTAACGGTAACGTTAAAGAGAAATTGAAATTAAAATTAAATATAATTAAGTTTGGTTGCATTGTAATGCAGTTAATTAATTGAATACTATCTAAATTAATTCATAATTCAAATATAAATCGTATTTATCGCGCTTCACAGCCTGTATTTATACTGGCTCTCACGCTGCTGTTTGTCGACAGGAATAGGTAAGAGAGTGGTTGATGCCCAGACTGACAACAAAGCAAATGTTAATGCAAAAACGGTCCTAGTCCTACTACTCAACTTAGTTCTACCTACTACCAGGTCTGATAGAAATTTTAAAACAGCCGTACAAGCTTCATAGGTATGTAACGTAATAATAATATCCCCAATGCCGAATTTCTCAAGACAGGATTATAGTGTATTTATGTGTCTTCACTCTCTATTCCCCCACTCTTATAGCCCGATGGCATGGCAATCCGATACGACCAGAGAGAGATCTGGCGTAGGCACGGAGGTAAAACACCGCCAACTTCCGGACCCAATAATTAATGTTTTGGCCTGACTCGGGGTTCAAAACCCGAGACTCGGGATTCAAAATGAACACTGGAATTGATAGAATAGTTGTTTATAAATATTAAACTTTACTCTACTAGATGTCAAAATAGGTAATTAACAATGATCGAATTAAAATGACATTTAAGTTTATATGTAGGTATAATAATGTTATTGTCATTTTGAAATTCAGATTCAGTTCCTATAGTTTTAAGTAAAAATATTATGTTTGTTTGGATCACTGACGCTGGCTGGACGTGGATTCCAATGAAATCAATATGTCGTGGAATACTTTAGTAACAATTATTATTACTAATGTTTAATATTCGCCTAGCAACATTTAATAGTTTCAAATACAATCCAAATGAAAAATCATCATAAATGTAAATTTTTTTTCACTGAACTGACCTGTAATACAGAACTACTGCTACTGTAGAAACTGCTGTATGCTGCATAATAATTTTAAAGAAATTGTTACATCAATTTAAAGATTTTTAGCCCTAATCATCTACCTATAAATTAATGATTGAAATATTTTGCAGTTATGCAAAGATAAAATAAAAAAAGTAATTTAATTAATTAATAAACTGTCATTATTTGACTTACTTATTAAAAAAAAACACATTTATGTAAATTAATATGCTTACCAAATACCTACGAAAAAGTATTGTTTATTTTCACAGTAAATGTAAAATAAATAAATTCTAATTTATTTTTTCGATTTAAAAACAACAAAATTAACACACAAAACAACACCTCTAATCTATTTCAATATCACAATATGTTTTGAAAATTAATTCCGTAGCATTATTTATGCTATATTATAATAGTAATTAATATTACAGTAACGCTTACATCCGAGTTCCGAATGGAAAGCTTAACAAAATTAGTGACGCGCGGCACGAGCGAGTTACTACTGTCACTACATCCAACTGATGATTAACGACTCCCTAACTTAATTTGGGTTGGATATAAGAATCAAGGGAAATAAAAATTATATAATTTCTTCCATTAAAAATGTCACATGATGTGATTTCAAATGATTTTGAACATATAAAAATGACATTTAATAGAAATATGAACTCTATCCTTACAAAACCCTACGAGAACCTTTATTATTAATGCGATTAGCTTTTGCTACTGTACCTATTATTTTTGATTCTGAATATCGACAAAGATTGAGTATAGCCTAAATTAGAATCATTATCTTACACTACAAAATATTGAAAATCTTTGATATCTTAAATTAACCCATACTGTAAACTTAAAATTAATTTTATTCAATTATCATAATACATGGGTAGGATTCAGTTTTTGTCCCCTTAATTTAACTTATAACGTATATTAACGCATAAGTACATAATAGTATTAATTAATAAATAAGGCGTTGTCATAAAAAAATATAATTTATGTAAACTTCTCCTTCAGTGACGACATCTGTTATAATATTCAAGAACTACCAAGTGTAGGACCACGATCCTATTCATATTCAACATGTAGAGGTACTTTGTATTTCCTTTATTATTGCTATAACTTCGTCGTTTTTTATGTATTAAATATATAATATATTTACATGAATTCAGATGATCATGTATATTTTCTATTGCGTGTGTAATAAAAGAAACGACTATGAGAAATGTCAGAAAGACGCTGGCTGCCAATAGATGGCGGTAGTATACCTAGGCTAGACTAGATAAAAATACTAAAACCGCCAATCGAAAGCAGTATCGTACTGCGGCTGCTAATCCCATTAATGTACCCAACTTTATTTATTCTGGGTATGGTTGGTTATAACGATTTGAGGGTAAAACGAGACCTAGCATTTGTCTTATATATTTTTAAAATGCTTAGAGGAAATATATATAATAATGACATATTGGGGCGGATTGGGCTGTGTTCCAGATGGGTACGTAAGGAAACGGCAGTGGCCGCGGCTGCTGTCTGTGCTGCGAGGCCGTACCAATTTACTCGACAAGGCGCCTCTAACGCGAATGTTACACATTCTTAATAGAATGGCTGGCCTATTCTATTGCAGTTGTGTCTCGCCAGCAACGCAGTCGAAAATTTGCATTTAGAAAAATCCAAAATTAGGGGCTTTTTATATTAGTAGTATAGTTGTAGCACGAATGGGTCGGCTAAACCGGGGAAGGACCACGCTCTCACAGAATCGTATGGTGAGTGTAGAGAACCGGAGACCCTTTTTATTGGAAAAGAGGCATTCCATCTTAGGCCTCACGGGTGGCAACGCATCTGCACGCACGCAAACGAGGATAGATGTATAGATGTCTATGGGCCACAGCAACCACTTACCATCAGGTGGACTGTGTGCTCGTTTGTCATCCTCATTCAAAAAAAAACATTTAAAAAAAAAGTCATCTCAGTGTACTAGTGTATCTACAGTTCTTCAGAATGTATGCTCTCTGTGCATCTGTTTTATTCCTCTGTCTTTCTTTGTCTCTCATCGTATTAGACTTGGTTCTTTGTGGGTGTTATCTCTTCTTTCTGATTTAGTTTCATCGCTCTTCTGACTCCCAAATTCGTCGAGGAGGAAGGTCGACCGTCAGGCGGGTGGGTGTGCATCAGCGTAGTCATACATTATTCTTGCTAGGCGTCTTATAAAATTGTCAGCGGATTCGATTATCAGTTTTGCTACGATGACGTCACTTATTCCCACAATAATTCGAAGCGCTGAGTTCTGTTGAGGTTGAATAATTTTCCTTTGCGTTAATGATATAAGCGCGTATAACGCCAGCGCCGCGTACGTATCTCAGACGTAAACGGATACAGGTCTTGTACTATATTAAAGTTAGTTTTTCAAGGTAGGGATGATGCCCCTGTGGTACTCATGCTTCAATGATTCTATTAGTAGACTAGACTCTATTTGTAGAGTTAGAGTTGAGAGTCCCTACAGAATTGACGCTACTGGCCGTACGAGCGGCGTTGTTGCGTGGTTTATCATCTTGTATAGGAGGCCTGTGTGCCACACAGGGCCGGATTAACCATGTCGGGGCTCTTAGGCAGTGACCCCTTTTCAGCCGATTGACGATCATTAGCTCTTTTCAAGTTGGGGAAGGGATATAATAGCATCAGCAGCATCACCGAGCTGATGATTAACTCCACAGGAACTTTTACAGATTAAGATTAAAGATTTGTATTTGGGCTCATTGAAATGGTTTTAATGAATAAGTTAAAGATAAGTGATTATCTAAGTCCCATTAGGAATAGTGTATGAGATAAGACCATCTCAAGGTCACATGATGGAGCAGGAAAGCAAAATAAGATGCGGGTGCTTTAAATTCAATCGGTGTCATTTAAGTACAAGAAGTTTTCTTCTTCACACAACTTCCTTCTGGAATCGATTACCACCAACGATTTTTCCGGAGAGATACGACTTAGGGACCTTCAAGAAAAGACCCTACTCTTTTTTATAAGGCTAGCATCACATCTGCAATTCCTTATGGTGTTGCAGTTGTTCATGGGCGGCGGTAGTCTCTTGCCATCGGGTGAACCGCATGTTCTGCATGAACTGTAGAAATGGCATGTGTTGAGTTTGAGCACCTCATTGTTGTGAGCGTCTACAGACCCCCATGTTGTACATATGATACTTTTGAAAACATTATGGAGGAAGTTTTTGCTAAGCTTAATAAACAGAATAAATCTGTTGTAATATGTGGAGACTTTAATATTAATCTCCTAGAAGCTTCCTCCATCAATATTAAATTTAGATCATTGTTTAAATCATATGGTCTTTTTAATTTATTTATAGAGCCAACGCGTATTTCTCAATCTAGTGCAACATGTATAGATAACATTTTTACAAATGTGAAGCCGTTGCATAAATGTATAATTCAAAAATTAAGTTCTGATCACTGTGGACAAGTAGTTTCGTTACCTTATGTTCACAAAAAGCGAGTAGATGAGAAAGTTGTGTCTGTTCCAGTAAATGCACGTCGCTTGGAGAAATTTAGAAGTAACATAGTGAAAAAACTTCCATCACTTTCATACCAAAATGATCCTAATTTTTTGTATGGAACATTATTTAAGCTTATTTGCAATGAATTTAATAATACTTTTACTTCTAAAACATTCTCCTTGAACAGTCGGAAGTCATTCAATGAATGGGCGACAGTAGGAGTCCATAAGAGCAGGCATAGGTTATATGATCTTTACCATGAAAGGTCATATAATCATAGCGTCGAATTTAGGGAATATGTAAAAAGATATTCAAAAATATTTAAAAGAGTGTGCTCCATAGCCAAGTCTTTACATTTGAGCAACAAAATTAGGACGGCTTCCAATAAAATTAAAATGACATGGAGTATAATTAATAGCGAAACTGGTAAGATCAACTCTCGCAATTCAAATTACCAGTTAAGTGTTAACAACAAATTAACTGTATCAGATCAGGACGTAGCAATGGTTTTTGAGAAATATTTTACTGATATTCCGATCTTGACCACTAAGTCACTGAATTCTTCTCCTGCCGTCGCCGAATCATTACTTAAACAAAATGTAAATGTGTGTACAAAGAATTTTACATTTCATAAAGTGTCATCAATAGATATTGTAAAATATTTTAAAACTATTGATGTTAAGAAAACTGCGGATCTGTGGGGGATTTCCGTTAAAGTTATTGCGTCTATAATAGATACAATCGCGCCTCATTTAGCTATTATTTTTAATACTAGTATCGAATCTGGTGTGTTTCCTGATTTAATGAAGCATAGAAAAGTAATACCTTTATTTAAATCTGGTAGTACATTAGACCCCGCCAATTTTAGACCTATTTCTGTACTACCAACACTTAGTAAGATTTTTGAAAAAATTGTTCTTGATCAAATGTTAAATTTTTTTAATATAAATAATTTACTTCATAAAAATCAATTTGGTTTCACAAGGGGTCGCTCGACAACTGATGCCGGTGTTGAGCTGATTAAATATATCTTTAATGCATGGGAGAATTCACAGGATGCTTTGGGTATATTTTGTGACCTATCCAAGGCCTTCGATTGTGTTCACCATGAAACATTAATCAGGAAACTTCAACACTACGGTGTAAGAAGTGATGCCCTTAAATTAATTATTTCATATTTAAGTAAGAGAACGCAAAAAGTTGTCATTAACAATATGAGCTCTTCCGGATCGATGGTACAAATGGGCGTGCCTCAAGGCTCAATTCTCGGCCCCTTTCTGTTTCTTGTATACATTAATGACTTACCTTACATAGTAGGGGATAACCATGATATAGTATTATTTGCAGATGACACTTCTTTAATTTTCAAATTAAGTCGACAGTTACTAAAATATGACGAAGTAAATAATGCTATATCTAAATTAGTAAATTGGTTCGATGTTAATAATTTGCATTTAAATGGCACAAAAACAAAATGTATGAAATTCGTGACTCCAAATGTCAAACAATTAAATACTAATGTAATTTTAAATGGGGAGAAACTGAGTCTTGTAGATACCACCATTTTTCTTGGAATCACACTAGACGCGAAGCTTCAATGGAGCCCCCATATATCAAAACTAGCAAGCAGACTTAGTTCTGCAGCATATGCTGTAAAAAAGATTAGAAGTCTAACCAGTGTTGAAACAGCTAGACTAGTTTACTTCAGCTACTTCCATAGCATAATGTCGTATGGTATTTTGCTATGGGGACACGCAGCTGACACTGAAATTATATTTGTTTTGCAAAAGAGGGCCATAAGAGCAATTTATGATTTAAAGCCTAAAGAGTCGCTGCGACAAAAATTTAAGGAAATTAATATATTAACTTTGGCCTCTCAATACATTTATGAAAATGTAATGTACGTACACAAAAATAAAAGTAGTTTTACAAAAATAAGTGATATTCATTCTGTAAATACTAGGAACAGACACAAGCTAGTAGTACCAGTTACTCGACTCCATCGAGTCAGTAATTCATTCTTGGGGCGATGTATACGCTTTTACAACAAAATTCCAGAAAATATACAAAGTTTGACCTGTTCAAAGTTCAAAAACTTTATTAAACTAAGTTTGTATAAAAAGGGTTATTATAATATTAAGGAATTTATGGATGATAATAACCCCTGGAAATGAGGTGATCGCTACCAAGCTATTTCTAATTTGTTGTGTTGTTAATTTGTGTAACATCATGATTGTAAGCTGTTATTTAAAAAAAATAGTCCCGCTGGGTTTCTTGCTGGTTCTTCCCAGGACAGAGGTTTTTTCCGAACCAGTGGTAATCAAACAAAAGAGTGACTTTCAATAAGTATTATTTATAATCTATATTGAATAAAAAAGTTTCTGTTTCTGTTTCTGTTTCTGTTTCTGTTCGTTTGTTCCCTCTTATATAAAAAAAAATAAACTAGTTTTGTCAAGTACATTTAGTTTAAATATTACTTTCCTGACTGTTTTGGATACAAAAGCGTTCATAACATCTTGAAACCTTTTCCAATATATCATATGCAATTGCCATTATCAAAAATTAATTTGAAGGCTTACATTCACCCGTTGCATTTGATATCATTAACATCCAGTGGTAGAGCCACGCGGCAGCTTTTGCTGTCGCACGGATGGGCCGGCTCGAACCGGGGTGGTACCACGACCTCACAGAATACCAGCGTGAAGTAGAGGTTTACCTCTGCGTTGCTCTTGGTGAGTGCAGGTGGCCGGAGGTCCAATTGCCGCCGTGTTTGGCACCATATATCGGCCGATTGGGACGGGATGCGGTCTTTTTTTTTATCCTGCCCTTGGGCGCGGGTTTGCTTCTCGCCAGAAGATCCCAGCGTTGTTGCCGATTCTGTTGCTGATGTGGTACTTCAGGGTATGGAACTTTTTATTCCATCCTCTGTGGTGCCCATCGGAGGCAGATTCAAGCCATGATTTGGTCGCTCCTGTAAAATAGCATCACGCTATAAGCAGTAGTACTACCGGGCCTGGGCTGACGCATCAACGTCTCGGGATGTAAACACCAGTGCACTTAAAAATAAGTATAATTCCGCCTCCAGGTCCTTCAAAAGCGTCATTGCCAAGGCAAGGTCTGAGCACATCGGCATAATTGGCGAGAAGCTAGTTCGCCTTCCTTCGAGAACCCGTGCATTCTGGTCTCTCGCCAAGGCTGCCCAAGGGAACTTCTGTCATCCATCTCTTCCATCTCTGCACAGAGAGGGCGACTCACTGGCCCATGCCGCAAAGGAGAAAGCCGATCTTTTAAGCTCTCTCTTTGCGTCCAACTCGACTCTAGATGACGGGGGGAACACACCGCCGACCATCCCGCGATGTGAGTGCTCCATGCCAGATGTGCGATTTACGTAGCGCTCGGTTCGTAAAGCACTCTTCTCCCTGGACGTCAGCGAGTCGAGTGGGCCAGATGCAGTCCCTCCCATTGTGCTGATGACGTGTGCTTCGGAGTTGGTACCGGTTTTAATGGATCTTTTCCGGTACTCCTACTCACAAGGCGTACTCCCGAATTCATGGAAGACAGCTTTGGTCCACCCGATCCCTAAAAAAGGCGACCGCTCAGACCCGTCCAACTATAGGCCTATCGCCATAACCTCCTTGTTCCCCAAAATAATGGAATCCATTATAAACTACCAGCTCATGAGGTACCTTGAGGATCACCAGCTGATTAGTGACCGCCAGTACGGTTTTCGTCGGGGTCGATCAGCTGGTGATCTTCTGGTCTACCTGACTTATAGATGGGCGGAGGCAGTAGAGTCCAAGGGGGAGGTATTGGCCGTTACTTTGGACATAGCGAAGGCCTTCGATCAGGTCTGGCACAAAGCGCTTCTTTCGAAGCTTCCTTCCTATGGGCTTCCCGAGAAATTGTGCAAATGGATCACCAGTTTCCTTGCTGATCGGAGCATCAAGGTCGTAGTAGACGATGCATGCTCTGATTTCAAGCCTATCAACGCTCGTGTTCCACAAGGCTGCGGGTTATCACCAACGCTGTTTCTCCTGCATGTCAATGATATGTTGCAAACTAGTAGCATTCATTGCTATGCGGATGACAGCACTGGTGATGCCTTATATGCCGGCCGTGCCAATATTTCTCGGGAAAACGTCGCCGAATACCGGGACAAACTTGTGTCGGAAGTCGAGTCTTTGCTAAACAAGGTCTTGGATTGGGGGCGGCTAAATCTAGTCCAGTTCAATCCTCACAAGAGACACAAGTTTGCGCGTTTACCGCTAAAAAAGCCCCTTTGTCGTATCTCCTCAGTTTCAAGGCACTCCCCTTGCTGCCTCAGCTAGCATTGGAATCCTCGGCGTCGACATATCGAATAGTGTGTAGTTTCGTGGTCACTTGGGAGGGAAGGCCAAACTGGCCTCTAAAAAGCTTGGCGTGCTCAGCAGAGCGAGACAGTATTTCATGCCGACATATCGCTTGCAACTTTACAAAGCGCAAATTGGGCCTCACATGGAATACTGTTCTCATCTCTGGGCCGGGACACCCCAGTGCCAGCTCCTTCCACTTGACCGCATCCAGCGCAGAGCGATTCGAATCGTCGACGACTGAGTTCTTTCTGATCGGCTTGATACACTGGCACTGCGTAAAGATGTTGCATCTCTTTGCGTATTTTATCGCATTTACCACGGGGAGTGCTCTGAGGAATTGTTCGGACTATTTCCAGCCGCTCAATTTTAAACTCGCGTTACCATCCATACCACCTGGATGATTAGCGGTCCACCACTGTGCGATTTAGAAGATGTTTTCTTCCTCGCACAACTTCCTTGTGGAATCCGTTACCACCAGCATTTTTTTCGGATCGATACGACTTAGGGACATTTAAGAAAAGAGCCTACTCCTTTTTAAAAGGTCGGCAACGCATCTGCAATTCTCCTGGTGTTGCGATTGTTCATGGGCGGCGGTAGTCACTTACCATCAGGTGAGCCACATTCTGTTTGAGGGGGTAAACGAGAATGTGGCTCCTATAAAAAAAAATCATCAAATTTCTGTATATTTGCAATGCTATCATTACATTTGGTAAAGTTATTGTACGATATTATCAAAAATTAATTTAAGCGATTTCTCGGCAGGTATAATTTTATCTTTCCCTACAATCCCCTCCCCTAATCCTCTAATTGTAAGATGAAGTACTTGAACATACATAATTGTTATAGCCTATATTATAAGTCCACTCCTGAAAAAACGTGTCACACATAAATTGCCTCATGATGCTACTTGTCATAGTTTTCACGCTCGTCAAGGGAGTGGGCAACCGCAGGTTTTTAACCGACTTCTAAAACGAAGAGATTCTCAATTCGTGTGTATGTTTTTTTGTATGAATGTTACGAGATATCTTCGTTAATTGTGAACCAACTTTGATGATTCTGTTTCTAATAAATAGATTATACTTCAAGGGTGGCTACATATAAATTTAGTGTAAAAATTGCACCTTTACGGGTATTGCTAAATACATTAAAATACATTACTTTTTTTTTAGCTATTTGAAATCGGTTTTTACTTTTTGTGCAAAGTTATAATTATTTAGATGTTATAAGGAAGACGCTGCTGCCCATCCCCTGGTTTACTTCCCTCTGTCGCATTTAAAGACACCTACTTAACGGTATAGTGGATATTCTTACACCACCACTACACGGTAATCACAGATTTACGTCAGGCGGAAAATACCAGACCTGAGACAGCAGCAGCGTTAAAGCTGCTACAGAAAGTTGTGTTTGTGGATTAACTCTATTTTTTTTTAGCTCGTTTATAAACTCGGGCTCAATATTCTCCGAATAATGTTCACAAAATTTTGTACAAGCCCCTTTATATTCCATCGTTAGTCTTTTTCATGAAATAAGCTATATGATGATTTTTTGATGATAAGCTTCTTGTCGCCCCGACGATTCTGCATACAGCATGTCTAGTACAGGCAAATATGTTTCAATCTTTAAATTTTAAACCTCTGATCACAACTTCATCAGCAGATCCATCATCGAGATGCCTTTTTCTTTCTCGCACACGGTGATTTTTATTTTCATCACTGTATTCGGTATCAGTTTTCTTATTTGCCTTCATGTCATAATCGTTAAAGAATTCTCCCTGTGATAGCAAAAAATGTAAAAGTGATTTTAAAAGATCGGTAGTTGGTTTTGTAAAGATGTACTGACACTATAGATTCGATCCAGATTGGCAGCCCAAAATATTGCCATTTTTATTTTTTCCGGGCAGTTCTTTCCATGTAGAGAGTAATTGTGTTCTGTGGGCCAGTATTTCTAGAGTAAAACAACTGATGATTTTAAGATATAAGAAAGATAGAAACGCCCCGAATTAATAAATTTAAAGGATCGTTAGTAATGTGATAACGCCAGACGAAACATACAAGTATCAAGGGCGAAAATTGAGAAAGCCCCAGCTTTGTACCCTCACATCTCTATCAGCCCCTTCAAAAATCTTGAATAGATTGATTGATGAAAAGCGTATTAAGATATAATTTTTTTCGCAAATATTACAATATGAGGCAACTTATCAAACACAACAGTTACTTATTATAATTTAATTAAATTAAAAAGTTGTTTAGAATTTATATCGGATACTGTGATGACTAACGCCGGTGTTCCTCAGGGGTTCGTTCTCTCCGCAACTCTCTTCCTGCTGCATATAAATGATCTGCTCATTCCCGGTATCTATGGAAATTCAGACGTCAGCACAGTTGTGGAGAGATACCAACCAAGTGCCCAGGCCAGTCGGGATCAAATCCAGTCAGAAAGAGAGGCTATAGTTGAGCGTGTGAATGTCACACTACAGGCAATCTCTGAATGGGGCGATGCCAATCTCGTGAGATTTAAATCTCGCTCCAAAACACAAGCGTGTCTTTTTAGCGCTAAAAGGAGCCCGCTCACCTTGGCTCCTACCTTCTGGAATGTATCCTTGGAGTACACTGACCGCTTTCAGTTGTTAGGGGTTGAATTTTCTCCTCAACTATGATTCATTGAGTCCAGAGCTAAAGCAGCCGCAAGGAAACTTGATGTCCTGCAAGGGTGCCGCGGTACTTCACGCCGGGGCCGCTTCTTACTTTATATAAAGCGCAAATCCGGTCGTGCATGGAGTACTACTGTCATATATGGGCTGGTGCTGCAAAATGCCACCTGGTAGCATTGAACTTAGTGGAGAGACATGCTAGACTCTCTACGCTAAGATTGGTGATCTTGATTTGGTTAAAACCAATCTTGTCATCCTCGAGCACAGGCGCAGAGTAGCAATTCTCTCGGTATTCTATAGGATGCATTTCGGTAAGTGTACGCAGGAATTACACGCTTTAATTTCTTCCTCTCCTTTCCACCATCGCTCAACCAGGCGGTCGGCGGGACTTCACCCCTTTGTTGTCGATATTCCACGCATTAGAACGAAAAGATTGGCTTCATCTTTTGTAATGCGTACAGCAAAGGAGTGGAATGATTTGCCGGCGTCTTCAGGTGGGATTGTGGTCAAGCACTGACTTATAATAAATATATATATCTATAAAAATACTACGTAACTTTTCCCCGTACTTATAACGTAAATTAATGTGTGTAGGAACTTTGAAAATTTGGCCGGTGCTGCAGTCACTTCAGCGATGCCAAGTTGACTGTCGGTATATCGAAGTGCTGAAGTGTTTGTACAGTAGAGCTACGATGGCTATCCGAGTACAGAACCAGAGTACGAAACCTATAAAATTGCAGAGAGATGTAAGACAGGGTGATGTTATATCCCCGAAACTCTTCACCGCTGCATTGGAAGACGTTTTCAAGCTTCTGGACTGGAAAGGATACGGTATTAACATCAATGGCGAGTACATCACTCACCTTCGATTTGCCGACGATATAGTCCTTATGGCAGAATCGCTGGAGGACCTAAGCACCATGCTCAATGACCTCAATAGTGTCTCCTTAAAACGAAATTGTACAACCAATGCGTGTTGCCAGTGATGACTTACGGGTCTGAGACGTGGTCCTTCATTGCTGGCCGTATGAGGAAGCTCAAGGTCGCTCAGCGAGCTATGGAGAGGGCTATGCTCGGGGTTTCTCTGCGTGATAAAAAATGTGTCTACGTGATAAGAAATGAGTATATCCGCAGTAGAACCAGAGTAACCGACTTAGCCCAACGGATTAGTAAGCTGAAGTGGCAGTGGGCTGGCCATATAGCTCGAAGAACCGACAACCGATGGGGAAGAAAGGTTCTTGAGTGGCAGCCTCGTACCGATAGGCGAAGTGTATTGCGACCCCCCACGAGATGGAGTGACGACCTAGTAAGACATGCAGGAAGTCGATGAATGCAGGTGGCTCAGGGCCGTGCTTTGTGGAATTCCTTGGGGGAGGCCTATGTTCAGCAGTGGACTTATGAAAGGCTGTAATGATGAATGATGATGATGACTTGAACATTGATATCTTCTTGATTGATAGCATCTTACCTGTTTCTCCCGTCAAACGTTACTGCATACGCTGCTGTGTTCCAATTTCAAGAGTAAGAAAGCCAGGACTAAAATGTAATGGATCACAACGGCGATTTGCGAGTTCAGAATAAGTTTTTATATTTCTTGCCAATTTTCATTATTCTAGGTCAACGGGGCATACCATAGAGGTTGTAATGACTGAGTTGCGAGTATCAAAATAAGGGATATCAAGGGCCTTATTTTTTGATTGTCTTATAGAAATAGAAATGTTCTGACATACGGACAGTTCCGTTATTCCCTTTCAAGGTGAAGCGGACAGAGAGCAATGCAACTACGGAACCGAAAATAAGGCAAAACGAATCCTTCGCCTCATTTCGTCCCGTGAATGACGTAAGAGGGAACTATTGGATACTAGGTGGTAAGACGCTTGTTCTTTCTTCGGGTCCGTCTGGGTAGGTTCCAACCTCTTACCTATTTCTGCCGTCAAATCGCAGTGCTTGAACTGCTGTATTCTGGTCAGAAAGGTAAAGAGACCCAGTATAATTACGAGTACAGGCTGATAGGCATTCCATCTTAGTCCTCAGAGATGATGACAGTGCATCTCTAGCCTTTTTTAGTTTGAAGTTGACTGCAAGTGTCCATAGATTGCAGTAGCCACTTACCATCAACTGGACTGTTAGATATTTTATCACTTCATTTTTATGGTAAAAATTAAATTGCCAGAAAGATCACAGGACTTTCATCCGATGGCGGTAATGGCCGACACACACGTTCAGTCAAACTGATCAGTTGAGCTGACATACATCCAAAAATTGACCGTGAGTGTGAAATCTTAAGTTGAAATTTTTAACTAACGGCAACCCATGGATTTTTCCAGGCGCATCATAATTCGCTGGCTGCAGTTCGTTTATATATCACGGTGTAAAGTATCAGTGGGTTGTTGCAAACTATAGATGGGTAATTTAATTTAATTATCATTAAAATAAACAGTAAAATAGAAATAATACATTTATAAATAAATAAAATTAATCATAATGAATAAAGTTAGCATAATATCTGTTCCAGTTATTAAAATTGTCTTAATACTTATCATGATTGAAAATATATTTTGAATTGTTAATATTATTTTTATTTAAATAGATTAAAAACTATTATATTAAAATTATAATTATATAATAAAAAATAATAAATATATTTATAAGGGACAGAAGTGGACTGTATGAATTTACTATTGCAAGTGGACTGTATGACTGACTGATTGACTGACGTATACTACACTAGGGACTGCTTAAAGAAAATATGGTACTGTAGACTATAATGTATTAAACTATTTACAAATGCGGCTTTCACTAATTAACTATATACACAGAGCGGAGTCTTCAATGGAGTATAAATTCTTCTCTCTTGATTTCTCTTGAGGTTTCTTCTCTTGCTGTTGTCTTCGAGTGCCGCTTCCGAAATGAACGGCTCACAGACCAAAACGCCGTCCTTATATCCCGCAAGAGAGCGTCTCAGTATGTGAGTAGCGTCGTGAGGTGATGCCGCGCGCTGATTGGTCGGCGACATCTCGTGATCTGCTGGTGGTGTGCGGGATGCGCGGGGCGCAACGGGGTATGAAGGGGCGACGGGGCGGCGGCTCCCTTCGCCGTCCGTAACATCCTCCCCCCGGCGTAGCATGCGAGCCTAAGCTTCCCTCGGGAGGACGGCTATGTTCCTGACTGGTCGCCGCAGCACTCTGCCCCTGGTCCTGACCTCGACGTTACGCACCACTCCGTCCGGTCCAGGAAATGTCTTCGTGACGACCCCCTCCGCGGCCACACGTTCTTTGGTAGGTTGCCGTCCGCAACCAAGGGTTCTTGAATTTGGCGCTGCTGAGCGTCTCGGGAGTCCCCGCGCGCAACCAGCGTCGGCAGGTACTCTTTCACCCAGCGCCTCCAGTACTCGTCGGTGAGCCCCTGCGCCGTTTTCCATGCCCCACGATCGATGGGTGTGCACGGCGCGATGACTGATAGGCCCGATGGTCCCAACAGAATGAAGTGGTTGGGTGTCAACGCCTCCTCGTCGTTGATGTCGACCGGTACGTGCGTCAACGGTCGAGAGTTAACTGTATTCTCGGCTTCTGTCAGGAGCGTTGCTAACGTCTCCTCCCGCGGGCTCTTCTGATGTAGAGTGGCTTCGAGTGCGGTCTTCACTGAGTGCACGAGACGCACCCACGCGCCTCCCTAGTTAGGCGCGCCCCGTGCGATGAATTTCCATTCTGTTCGCCGAGTCAGCGCGTAGTCCTTCAGCTGCGGTGCCTACTCTTCCATCGCCCGTTGCAGTTCTGTATTTGCTCCATGAAAATTTGTGCCATTGTCGGAGTATATGACCCGTGGCCACCCACGCCTAGCCGCCATGCCGATATCGCCGAGTCCGTTGTCAGGGAGTAAACTAGTTCTAAATGAACCACGCGCGTCATTAAGCACGTGAATAGTGCTACCCACCGCTTTTCGTTTCGTCCTCCTATCGTAACTATCAGAGGCCCGAAATAGTCGACTCCGGTGTACGTAAACGGTCGCGCAAACGCCCCTAACCGTTCGGGTGGTAGGTCTCCTGTAACCGCTGGCCGTGGTGTCGCCTTGCGTACCCTGCATCGCAGACATTTCCGCTCCGATTATCGTACGGTCGGTCGTAATCGGAGGATATGAAATCTGGTGTGTAAGTCGTTGACCACCCTCTCTCTGTTGGCGTGGCTTGCTTCCTGATGCGCCTTCTCTACAAGCAGCTTCACGAATTGGTGGCGTCCATTCAGTATGATGGGTCTCTTCATCTGGCCGTCCACGTCGGCTGCGTCGATTCTTCCCCTGGCTCGTAGTATTCCATCTTCCAGTATGGGGTCGAGCTTCCTCAGTGCGCTGCCGATGGCCAGGTTCTTCCCCCGCTGAAGGCGGCTGATGTCTTCAGCGAAGCTATCGAGTTGACTGCGTTCTATTCACATCCGCTCTGCCCTCTGGATGTGCTGCAATGTCAGTCCTTGTGCCCTCCCTCGTATGGCTTCGACGAACTGCAGTACTCGTGCTGTGGCCCTGATCAGTCTCTCGTAAGAAGAGAATCGTTCTATGTCTGGCAGGTGTGGAGCGTTCTTGGTGTCGCTCTGGTGCGCCACGATTCCCTCCAACTGTTCATCATCCCCTGCCTTCTCTTCCTTCCGGTGAGGCCATCTGTCTTCGTCCTCGTAAAGAAATGACGGTCCTGTGAACCATTGGTCGCTTTCTTCTTTGGTCACGAAGTTCATGCGCGTTGCCTGATCTGCTATGTTCTCCGCAGTCGGTATCCACCTCCATTGCTCGGGTGATGTCTTTTCAGCTATCTCGTCTAACCGATGAGCCACGTATGGAGTGTAACGCGCCGTATCCTTCTGTATACAGTGGAGCGCCGTAGTAGAGTCCGTCCAATATACGACCCTATCCGCTACCACTCTGTGTTCGCCTTGTACGAATTCCACGAGTCGCGCGCCTATCAAATTCGCCTGCAACTGTAGTCGCGGTATACTTTGCGCCTTAATCGGAGCGACTTTCGCCTTAGCCGCCACTAATCGTACCCTAACCGTTCCGTCGCTGTATCGTATTCGCCAATATGCCGCGGATGCGTACGCACGTTCGCTTGGGTCGTTAAATACGTGAAGTTGACGCTCTACCACTCCCCCCGTAGGAGCATAGCACCTTGGCAGTCGCAGTCGTGACACCTCCTCGACGACTCGCAGCCACCTCTGGAACTCATCCGCTGCCTCCTCGGGTAGTTCGTCATCCCACCCGACCTTCTTCATACGCCATAGGTCTTGTAACAGGATCTTGGCGGTGATGATGAGGTAGCTAAGCAGTCCGAGCGGGTCAAACACAGACATGACTGCGCTTAATACTTCCCTCTTGGTCGGTGGTCGCTGTAGCACCTTTACTTCCTGCGGCACCCTATTCATCGATGTGTTGAAGGTTAGGGCGTCTTCGTCGGCCATCCATAACAACCCTAGGATTCTGCCTGGGCTGTCTTGTCTTAAGCCTACTTCCTTAGGCTTGCGGGCCAGTAGTTCCTCTGGCTTGTCTTCCAATAGGTCTGCATGATTAGAATTCTAGCCTGCCAACGTGAAACAGGCCTTCTGGTGTACTTCCGTAACCTGCCTCGCCGTGTTTACCGCTTCCTCTACCGTTACATAGCTGTCTAAATAGTCGTCCATATAATGACTACGTACGATAGCGTTAAGTGTCAACGGGTGTGTCTCTGCGTGTGCGCGCGCGTTATAATCTCTGACACTATGTGCGAGAAACTCATTCAAAGAAAATCATTGAGGTCATAACGTACTCCCGCGGTGGGCTGCGTCGCTCGTTTCCTCACCAGAGAAACAATTGCGAGGGTTGGTCGCGACGGTCGATCTTCACACGTAAGAACATTTCCCTAATATCCGCGGACACGGCTATCTCGTTCTCTCTAAACCTAAACAGTATGCCCGGTAAGTTCCGTAATAAGTCGGGGCCGTCGAGTAATTGTCATTAAACATCTACCGGATGCGCGCGCTGCCGCGTCGAACACTACTCTCATCTTCCACGGCTTGTTCTGATTCCGCACTGCGAAGTGTGGCAGGTACCAGCTCTTGGGATCCTCTCTCTCCGTCCCCTCGGCTTCCCTTGCGTATCCTTTCGCCAGGAGGTTGTCTATCTGGGTTGTGTAGGCGTCCCGAAACTCCGGCGACTGGTCCATCTGTCTTTTAATCGTCTGTAGTCTTCGAGCTGCCATTTCATAGCTGGGTGGCATCCGCACGTAGTCGTTCTTCCATGGCAGTCCAACTTGGTATTGCTCGCCGACCTTCTAGACGGTGCGCTGAAATATGTCGAAAGCGCGCTCCTCTTCCCGTCGCGGCCTACTCTTTAGCGAGATACCTATAGAATCTATCTCATACTGCCGTTTGAGGAGTTCCGTTAGTTCCTCATCCTGACTGGCGAACGTTCGGATGTCCCTATCTGACCGTCCGCTAGTGCTTGCTACGTGTAATACGGTCTCGCCGTCTTCTCTACACGTTAACCGCGGCACGGTTCCCTGAATTACCCACCCTAGTAACTTACGTGCAGCTATAGGCTGCCTTCGTCGTCCTATTCTAAGATTACGGGTGATTATTAAGTGTCAGTTGTCGGCGCCTAATAATATTCTCGGCTTCACGTCGTCGTAACATACCGCACTCTGTAAGTCGCGTAAGTGCTTCAACCGTAAGCACTCCCTACTCACAGACTGCGAGCCTATCTTTAAATCCGCTATCGTTCGCGCGCTTACATTATAAATCTCACTGCGCGTCTTGCCACGTATCCCTATATTTACTAACCTACTATTGGCCTCGCGTTGACTATTTTTTACGCCTCTAATATTGAGCTTTATCGGTCCTTCCGCTCCTAACTCGCGAGCTAAGTCGTCGTCGATTAACGATATGGTAAATCAGCCCATTAAAGTTCACAGCTTAACAGGACCTTCTCCACTTTTAGGAATTATATTACTTTCTCCGTCACGCTTGGCATTGGCAGGCTTAGGCGGATGCTTCCCCTCGTCTGTATGGGTAGGTGTTTACTATTTATCGCCTGGTGTAAACAAGATTTTTCTTACAAACGAACCTAAACTATGTCGCCTTTAGCCTCTTAAACTCATGGAACGAAGTATAGGGTGATTGATTATCTTATACCACCTCCATGGTTTGCTTTATGTAATTATAAATTTCATTGACATGCCTCAGACTCAGACGAATAAATCAGTATTATTAGTCTAAGGATAATGTGTATCTTTTTTAATTAAATGTTACTTAAATCGTACAAGCCTACTTAATTTTCGCGTTGTGTGTATAGCCAGTCAATTAAACAATTTGATTTACTATAATCACTTTTTCTCACGAAGTAAGTCGTTGCCTCATTGAAAATATTTTTATTCATTTTTTTCCAGTCCGTAAAATAAAAATAGTTTTAATGAAAACTTCATTCGGAAATAGTTTTTTATTAGCATTCTTGCAGTTAGTCGCAGCTTGTCAAATCAAATATCTTCGTTTATTTTTCGTAGTTCAATTGTTTATTAAATGTGGAAATCGATAATTTTGGACGTTGAGTGCATCGTTTGCAACAAATCGTTGCAAAAGATAAATCACGTTCCAACTAAAGTGCCGCTGAAAATGAGAAAATTTACTAATCGTCGATCGAGAACCCCTAACTGGTCACTTGATGAGAAACAATTTCTTCTAGAGTTAATTAAGGAACGCAAAGAGGTAATCGTTACGAAAAATAGCAACGGGCCTAAACATTCTGAAGAAAAAGACGTAGTTTGGTATGAAATTTTAAGAGAACTAGCTGCAAAGTTTGGTAATAAGTTTTCGGAGAGCTCAATAAAAAAGGTAAAAACACAGTGGCAAAATATGAAACGTATTGCACGCGAAGAAATATCGCAAAGCGGATTGGATGTACAAAAGTATACACGACAATCGTTAGAGGTATGCAATATTTTAGAATTAGTGAAAGATGAAGAAATAAAAAATGATAATGAGAAGATCAATGAAACAATACTTAGTACTAATGTTGAAATTAAGGCAGAAACTGTAGATGAGTAAGTTATTATATGGTATTTTTCTGAAAGTTATTTCTACCAATTTTTAACTATTTAGACATTAGTGTTTAGTTATTAATGTATTACTGTTATACGCTATACGCATAGATATACTTTTAAAACTTTCTAAGCTAAAATAATAATTTGTTAATAAAAATATAGTAATTAAAATACCAAATAAAATTAAAATTTGAACTAGTACATACTATATTTTTATCCAACATAATAGTGATATAATTTTAAAACAATATCACTATTCAGTGATAATCAGTTCTTGGCCACAATTGTGATCCAATATACTTCTTACAGGGAAATGATTCAGCCTGGTTGTAGTGGCCTTAATGGCTTTGATTCGTTTGACCAAGATAGACAAAATATTGTAAATGACACTAATATTCTTAAATCATCATCTGTTTCTCAACAAATATCTGAAACAATTGACCAACAAAATACTGAAATAAACCAAGAAAACAAGGACAACACCAAGAAAAATGCTTGTGTTATGACTGATATGGTTATTGGGGATGGATTTAATATCAATCCATTTCATAAAGAACTTCAAGAATTTTTCAAGTAAGTAATTAGACAAGTCTATAGCAGTATTGAAAAAAAAGTTGAGGCTGTTGAATTAAGTTTAATGCCATCAAAAACATAACTTGTAAAAAACCAAGTCTCGCAACTCAGTTCTTCTACCGTAAAAAGTTGTGAGATGCATGTAATACCAAGTCGGTTAATTTATTCAGTCCCTACTTAAGGGTCTATCTGCCTCAAGTTATTACGTAATTAGCTAACTTAACAACATCTTATAGTGACCATATCAATATTAAAAATCTTTTATATATTAAATAAATAGACTTGGCCATCGCATAAAAACACAATGTATCTCACAAGTAATAGATATTATATTAAATTAGATTGTTTAATGCGATTGCCAAGTCAATCTATGTATTTAAAACATAAAAGATTTGTTTTGATAGCATGTAATTTCTTTTTGTAGATAGTCCTACTTTTTTCCTTTCCGGTACCATCTACTTCTTGAATACCAACTACGGATTTTCGGGCAATTTAGTGTACTTAATACTTTGCGGGATTTTGGTACAACAGTTGGCGTATCTAGAAAATTGGACAATAATTACAAAATATTTTAGTTCCCCCTTGATTTATACACTAAACATTAATTGTATTCTAAATTTGAAGCTTCTACATCTGCTAGAAGTGCATTAGAGTGTTGATGATCGGTCAGTCAGTGAGTGACAAAATTAAGAAACTTTGACTAGTTATAATTCTTAAACTACTAGTTCAAATTAAATGAAATTTGAAATATACCGTGTTCATACAATGCATGCTTGGTTACTGAAAATTCAGGCTTCTAGATTTATCCACAACGAAGTTATAGGGGGTCAAAAATGGCCTGAACTGCTTCGAGAAAAGGATTGTACGGCCGTGCCGCTTTTTGCTTGACTTGGCGGGGGCACTACCGTGCCCCCAGATAAACAGTTATATTAACTGAAAATTCTAATATAAAATTCATATCATGCCCAGTAATTTAACAGATGATGAAATGGTGTGTACATCCCATAAACTTATTATACTACAGGTCTGCCGATTATGTGTTATATTAAATAAAATTACATTTTACATGTACCTACTTTATTACATTCATAGATATTCTAATACTGAAAAGCTGCTGAAACTGGAGACTTTGAAAGAGGAACGTCAAGTTGTAAAGGCAATGAGGGAAGCAGCAGAATTAAATAAAATCACAGCAGAGCAAAAGCTTAAGCATGTTTTATGGGTAAAAAAATGTGAAATGTCGTAAGTGTTTTAGTTATTACAGTATTTTTAGCATTATTAAGTTTGAATAATTTGTCCTATTGTATCTTTAACAGAACCAAATTTATAAAAGTAAATCTAACTTTTATACTGGATAAATTTGAATTAGTGAGACCATTGATATGCACATATTATCTATATAAGGTTGTGGTTTGAGGTTACCTAGAACAAATTCATTCTCTATTTGAAAGTATAATACCTACTTTTAATGAGTAATGAGATCCTGATTTTGCTTAGATACATATATAAACATTTTTTAGAGTTAGAATTATGCCATTTGCTACATGGTAACAAAATCTATGCAAGCAATTGCTCAATTAATGCATTGACCGGGATCTGGGTCGCAAATCTTAAATTTTACTATTATCAATTCATAAAAAATTACTTAAGTAATTGTTTATTCAAAAAATGTTAATTGTTATAATAGCCAGGAATGTTGCCATCATAGCCTGACCTGATTGAAAGTTACGTTGGTAATTTGATATACTTGAAAATTCACATTTTATAGAAAAACAAAAAATTACAGTGATAATTCTTTATTTGATTTATCATAAATTATTAAATATCAATCTGTTATTTCAAAAATTACTAAAACAGAATTATCGTTTGTTGATTATTTAGGCGTTTTAAATAAGCTTACTTAAGTTTTAAATTACTTAATGTAAGTAATATTTTTTAGATGTAAGTCCTACATCTAAAAAAAGTCTAATAACTATATTTTAAAACTTTGAGTTACCATATAAAAATTGCAAACTACCGTGTCAGCAGACTAAAATTACCGTGTCTTAAGTATAATTACCTTAGATTTATTTTGAAATTATAGTGTATATTGCCGTGTCAATGTAAAACAAAATACAACGTTTTTATGATATTTTTTACATTTTTATTAGAAATATTTTTTTACAAAAGTTCCATTTCTTTGTCATAAATTGACGAAGTAATTTTTGTAATCATGTCTTTTGAATCTTGAACTTTTGTTTGTGATGTTCACCTTTTGTTATTTTGGAGGATGCTGGTCCAATTTCAGTTTCAGTCTCGTAGCTATCAGTGTCACGTTCATTGCTGCTGATTATGATCTCGTATTGTACGATTTTGTAAAGAAAAAATAATATTTTATGCACAGGTGAACAACAAAAAATGTAATTATATTCATTCATTAATATATTACTCATTTTAATCTATGTTATACAAAAGAAAATTTTCATTTTCATTTTGCTGGAATTTTTTGGCTAAAAAGCAATTATTTTTTAATTTTGATAAGTAAAAGTGGTGCGATTTTGTGTATTGTCTGCGCATGTAAACTATTAGTGGAAACGCTGAAACAAGTGCTGATGGTGATGTGATTCTCAAGATAAGGTGTCTGTTTACTTAGGGCCTAGAGATACCATCGCCAACTGTCAGCTGTCTGCTGGCTTAAGTTGCCGTCAAAATCTCCCAAGGGCTGCACGCATCAACATATTGTGAAGCAGTGTACTACGAAGGATAATTATATATTGTAACCAGAAGGGCTTGAACCCAGAGCCGGAAAGCCAATTATAAAAAAATTGATGAATGTCATAATAGGGATGAGCAAAGGGAAAAAATATATCGTATATCTCATCGTATCTCGAATATCATCGTATATCATATATCGAATCGATATTTTTGAACAGTATCGATACATATCGCGAGATAAATATCGGTATAACGTCATCATTTGCATGATGTAAATAATAATAATAATATAATAATTCTTTATTTCAGTTCTATTTTCATAAGTTGTTAGTATAACTTATATTAGGTTAGTAATTGAGAACATTAAATAAATTTAATTAATATAATCAAAACTAAAATCAAATCTATACCCAAAATTAAATTACAATAAAATCAAAAATAAAAAAATAAAAATAATAGTAATGTCAAAATAAAATAAAATTAAATACAATCAAACAAAAAAATCAAATAAAAATCAATCGAAATCAAATAATGTCTTAATTAAATTAGATTAAATACAATCATAATAAAATAAAATATCAAAATAAAATCAGATGAGGTCAATTTGGATTTAATCTAAATAACTGTGTTTTAAAATAACCCTCCTCACAAAGCAGGCCCAAAGCGGAGAAGTATACCTATCTATCTGTAAAGAAAAGGTCCAAAATTTTATATTATCATTTTGTTGTTACATGTTTTGTCATTAATACAACATTTTAAAATATATCGAATTTGATACGAATTAAATACTCAAATAATCAAACTAAAGTGATTTTTAATATCGACGATATATATCGATATTTATATTAAAAATATTGATATTTCGATATATCGATATTTTTTGCCCAGGCCTATGTCATAATCACGTCACTTAATCGAAATTACGAAAGAAAAAGAAAAGAGAAGAAATTCTTCTAATCTAATAATTTTCAAAAGTATATAAATTTAAAATCATGAGCTTTATTGCTAGAACAAGAACTTCATTAATTCCTGCAATTGCCAATTTAAGGTACTTTATTTGATTACCGGCATAGTAGATTACGCAATCGAATTTTAGCGAATCTCTTTTACGTATGTGTGAGCCAAAATTAATTTATTTTATAATCCTATCATTATAGTAATTATGTACCTACGTATAAAATATTTAAAAACGAATCATTATGGTCGAGTGTTAAAACTTTTAACCTATTGCGTATTTCCGAAATTTTGTTAGCAAATCCATCTCCAGTTTTGTGACGCATTAACATCCTACTTCAAATACATTTCCTTTATATTATCGAAAATTTATTGTAATTTCAAATTATACGTCATTTCAGGTATGAAAGCTTGAGATAGAATTTTTTTACCTTATCTTGTATGTTTGTATTTAAAGATATTATTCACAGATTTACAGATACATTAAGTATATATTTAGTATATAATAAATTCATATTCAAATACATAATAAGTATGTAAATACTGAATTTACGAAGTACAGATATATCTAGACCAGCCGGGCTATTAACAATCGTCTCGGAAAGCGAAATCGACTCGGATTTGATAACTTCTCGCACCGAAACCAATAAACACTATTCACATTTAACATTCGGATAAAGGTCACTTAGATACATCCTATAACTATTGTGTCGTCATTTAGTTACATGCATTTACGAATTTTGTAGATAAATAGGCTTTTGTATTTTTTTAGAGTAACGCCTGAACAAAAACATAATGCAATATTTTGGAGTTAGCCATTGATATCAAATATAAAAAATATATAATTTAACTATATAATAAATAACAAACAAACTGAGATATGTCTCTGAAAGGCATAAATAATCTTCCCTTGAAATGGCAAAAATGTGTAGAAAAGGAGGATAAATATGTACTTTGATTAAATAAGTATATTCTGCTTTTTTATAATAAAATATGGTGACAAACGGGCACACAGTCCACTTGATGGTAAGTAGTTGCTGTGGCCCATAGACATCTACATCTATCCTCGATTTCGACTCAAAATGCAGATACGTTGTCACCCGTGAGAACTAAGATGGAATGCCTCGTTTCCAGTAAAAAAGGGTCTCCGGTTCTCTACACTCACCATACGAAACACAGCAGCATTAAGCTGCTATTTGACGCTGGTATTCTGTGAGAGCGTGGTCCTTCCCCGGTCGAGCCGACCCATTCGTGCTACAACTATACTATTAATATAGCTGCAGCATGGCTCTACTATGTACAAATTCTAAAGTCACATCTCTAGTCTTTTGGTTTTCTACAAAATATATTTCGAAGAATGTGTGCAGGAATTACATAACTTAATTTCTCCTTCTCCCTTCCACCTGGCACAACCAAAAGTTCGGCCAGTCTCCACCCTTTCGTTGTTGACTTATCACACATTTGAATCAAATGTCTTGCTACATTGTTTGTCATGAGTACAGCAATGGAGTGGAATAAGTTGCCAACATCTGTTTTTACGTCCAATTACAATGTGGGTGTCTTCAAGGCTTGAGAGCTTTTGTTAAGTTAGTGCGCTTCTCTATTTTCGACTACAACACTTACCATCAGTTGGGATTATAGTTAAGTGCTGGCTTAGAATAGTAAAAAAGTATTTGAATTTTTCAATATAAAATGGCAAGGGCAAAAAGGCTGTCTTTTATATTGTAACTCTTCTGACATGACGTGTGTTATTTAAGAGTTGTCTTGGGACAAATTCTTACGAAGCAAACAAAAGTTAGGGTAACACAGGGGATGACGCGACACATATGCGGCTTCAGGCGGCACGGGATACCTTGACCTGCCTCTGATTTTTTTTTATAGAATAAGGTTGACATTCGAGCACAAAATCCACCTGATGGTAAGTGATTGCTGTGGCCCATAGACACTTACATACATTTATATTTAATTGAAAATCAAAATACAGATGCATTGTCACTCCTGAGGACTAAGATGAAATGCTTTGTTTCCAGTAAAAAGGGTCTCCGGTTCTCTGTGCTCACCATACAAAATACAATAAAGCTGCTATTTCACACTGGTATTATGTGATAGCATGGTCCCACTCCGGTCGAGCCGACCCATTCAGGGTTGGCTGATTTAAATCAGACTGATTTAAATCACGATTTAAATCGCTTGATTTTGATTAAAAAAATCATTGATTTAAATCAACATGTATAAATTAATGTAATAAGCAGAAATCGAAATAATACTGGCTTAACATAAGGTAAAATCTTTTATTGTCTTATGTTATTCTTATTATTCTACTACAATAGTCTCATAAACTTTGGAAAATCAACCAAAATTTTTTTTTTGAAATTCACCCTTAAGATATGAACTGTAATTAATACAGTATTAATTATTTTATTCATACATATGTATTCATAAACTTTTAATCCTACTATGTCAAAAAGTGTTACCAACTCGTGAATTTCAAAATATACAATAAAAATCAAAAAGTCAAAAAATTCAAAAAAATCATGATTTTTTTTAAAAATCAGCATGATTTGATTAAAATTAAAAAAATCATGATTTTTTCCATCCCTGGACCCATTGCTACAACTATAAAATAGCTCCAGCATGGCTATACCAAGTATAAAAATTTCTTGATTTATCTGTTTCTTTTGCCTTAACTAGTTGTGTGCCATTAATTAATTTCTAGTAATTTGATTGATCAAGTATTGTATATTTCAGGAAATATTTGAAAATATATCCAATTTATTATATATTTAATAGGAAATATATCAAAGTCTGTGCTTCCGAACCCTGTTTGGGTAATTAACCAGAAAAAGGAGATAAAATTAGAGAATATTATTATATTACAATATTAAAGAATAGAATATAAAATAAGGATGATAAGGAATATAATATTATAGAATATAAAAATAATGATACTTTCAAACTATCATCTCATTTTAAATAATAGGTGTTAACCTATTTGCAGAATGTATTCTGGTGAACCTGGATCCGGAGCTGGTAGAGGTGGTGGTGGTGGTGGTTCTATCCGTGAAGCCGGTGGCAGTTTTGGAAAAATGGAGGCTGTAAGAGAAGATGAATACTTTTATAAAAAGGTTTGTTAACACTGTTCACCATAATATATATTTATAGAAGAAATATTTCTCCATAATATCAGACTACAGTTTTTTTTTATAGAAATGAGAATGCAGTCCACATAATGGTAAATGGATAACTTAGCCCATAGACATCTACATTTATCCTCAATTAAGAATCAAAATACAGATGTGTTGTTAATGCCTCGTATCCAGTAAAAAGGGTTTCTGGTTCTGTACATGTATCATACATAATATGAAACACAGCAGCTAAAGTTAGTGGATTATAACTAATATGTCATAGGGTACAAGGGTGTCCAGTAGGTTGACGTAAGAGATTGACTGTTGGAAATCCCAGGAAGCTCTTATATCTTTTAAAAGATGGTGGAAAATTCATCTTGTTTACGCCATATGTAAAACGCCTCGATCGGCGACGTTCAGCAGGGTATGAGATGCGAGAGGTACTTACAATTCTTAAACACTGTTTACTGTTATACCTATATTATATCTATACATATAAATAAAATTGAAGTCTGTATCCAATATCAAAATTACTGGCTTCTATAAAGATCAGGGAGTTATTTGCATGCTATTAAAACATGTTAAAAATTGCACTTAAAAAAAAGATATATTTTAAAAAGTCCTTGCACTTTGTATCTCCTCTTTCTTAGTTTTGATACAAAATCGACCTTCAACCTTTTTATAATTCAACACCATTTTTCAATAAAACTAGGGTATAATAATAATAATAAAATAATAAAATATTTATTTGCATAAAACATCGTACATTTTTAGGTCTTATAATATAGTGTGAACATGCATGTTTTACCGATTTATCAGTGTGCAAATATTAAGTCGACATGCAATAATTGAATAATTAAAATTACAAAATTACAGTAACGTTTCATATCAAAATTTAATAAAGTAATATAATGTCAATGAATTTATTATGTAAAAAGAGAAAAAAATAATAAAAAATATACAGGCATGGTCATGTCATAATGCATAATGTCAAACTAGTATAATGTCAATCTTACAAATTCTAATTAATTTGTCAATTTAAAATTTCAAATAACAACAATTCGCTTGAGGTGACCGTCACGGCAGAATTTAATAAATTCATTTACGTCATAAAAACAGTTTTCAATGAGAGTCCCGAAAATAACTTTTTTAAACTGATTAAATGTCAAGTTTTGAATGTGGTTCGGAAGTAAATTAAATAATCGAACGCACATGCTATAACTATTTCTAGTAAAACAAGTTGTGGCTGCCTGTGGTACAGATAACTTCCACGGGTACCTTCTCATACCACCACAATTATTATGTTGTTTTGTGAAGTGGTTAGCATTTTTTTGGTCAATATTAAAATTTCATATATATATAGGGAAGGTAATGGAAGAATTTTTAACTTCTTAAAGAAAGGTCTACATGATTCCATTTAATAGGTATTAGGGTGCAACAACCTATGTATGTGAAATTATAGTTATTCAGTTTTTATTTTAAACATTTTCCGATGTAGCACAAAGCGCCACGCATGTAATATAGTAGACAGAGTTCAAAGATTCACACATAGTTTTTGAGAACATAGCAACAAATTCGAGCTTTAAGAGCTATTTCGTATGTGAAATACTTGCCTAAAGACTACTATTAAAGGTCTGATTTTTTTTTGTGTAAGTTGTACATGGAAAAAGTCACGGTTAAAAGAAATTTTTTTTCATAATGTTGAAGTTAGTTTTCATAAAGTTTCTGTTGACACAGGTATACCATCTGAACTCTTCCATAGTTATTACATTTTCATTGATTCGTCATTTGAAATCGAAATTAATTTTGACTGGAGCACAACAGTTCTGCCCTGTTGCTTGATGGCTAAAATAGGTTAGAGGATTGTAGTGTGGTTCCTCTACACAGGACTTTTAGGCAGAAAAGGACTTCTACCACCTTATATTTCTTACTTTCATCTTGCAAACAGAGTTTTACGTACTATGTAAGATTTTACATGAGCACCCTGCTGAGCGACAACAACTCTTGTTATGTTAGTTGAGTTTTACTTAAATTTCTTTATCAATTTTAGGAAGTACATTAGATATTTTACATTTTAATATTACTTTTTTAATAATTTTGTGTTTCCAGCAAAGGGAGCAACTTGCTGATTTAAAAAAAGTCTTAAATCAAGAAATTGCTTTCCATGAAGACCAAATCAAGCGCCACGAAGATGCTATCAGACGCCACAAAGAAAAGATGGCGAAAATGGAGGACAAATAAATTTGTTATCTGATTATATGACACAAATAAATACATCGCTATTGAAGATACTTTATAATATTAAACTGTAGCTAACAAATTAAGGCTTCTTCATTCATAATATTATGTAACATTTAATTTTTTCGCGTTTATTTTCTTTAGGTACTTACGTTGAGATTATAACAACAAATATAATATGTTTCTAGTTAAATATATTATTTTTATTTTTAAAAATAATTAAAATCGTAAAATAATTAAATAAGAAAAACCAGTATTTGTTTTTGAAACAAATGTGAAGGACATTAGATATTACAGATTAATAACAACCCGGGAACAAGGATAGAGGAAGGTAACATACCTAATATTAATATGTTGCCTAGAATTCTAAGGTATATTGTAAACCTAATCATTTCAGTCCAGGTACTACTTATATAGGTACAAGAGATCTCAAATTAAAAAACAAAACCACCAAACCAAACCTAAGAAATGCAACAGTTCTTTCACTTTTTAAACTGTGCTGTATTAAACCTAATAATTTTGGTCCGGATATTACATTACATGAGATCACAAATTTTCCAAATGAGATCCAATCACCAAACCTAAGAAATGCAACAGTTTCATCTTAAACCTGTATGGTATATTTGAAACTATGATCTCATAGTTTAATTAAGTTTCATATAACTATGATCTCATATTGGGCTCGTTAGTTTCCCAGTCAATACCGATATCTGATACGTTCTTTTGAGGGAAAAAATAATAGATCATTACAATCTAAGCTGTGGTAGCTCGGGGCCTAAGTACTCGCTGTAAATTTCACAGTACGCGAGAAACCCGGGTTCGGTCCTCGTCGGCACTATTGAAATTGTTAATTGCAATTTTCAGTGGCTGATTTACCGTGTGTTCGGCGGTGAAGGAAAACATCGTAAGAAAACCTGCATGTCTGAGAAATAAGAAAAAAAAATATTTCGAAGACATGTGATGTTCGCCAACACGCATTGGGGCAATGCGGCGGTCATTTCCTTGCCCGAGAACCCTCTAAAAATATATAGGTATTATAAATAACATTATGTTAAAATCCGATCAGTAGTATTCCATATTAGGCAATGGATTTAATCCCATCATAATTAAAATACCAGTCAGACCAGTTCTTATGGTTAAAGAGCCAGTGAGCGGCAGACTTACCTATACCTGAGGTACATGAAATGGGGACTCTTTAGTTAGACCGGTGGTCGATATAGAGACGCTCAGGTGTTAAAGGTATAAAAAAAATTACCAAAAAAAAAACGTGATAGTAATAAGTCTGCCGCTTTGACATCTTGAAATATTCAATAAAAGTTACCGAAAAATAACATTGGCATACACCTATGGCGGTCGCAAGGTCATGGCAGACAGGTTGACAAGTACAATTTTTTCTTTATAATTTACGTTATTACAATAAAGCTGCAATTTATAAATTTTGTTGATAATATTATTAGAAATATGTATTTTGCATGGCAGACATAAAGGGTGTCTCAGCGCTGATTTTAAACTTTAAACACGAATTTCTGGGCAACCCGCGGGGTTAGCGGGAGGGGAGAGGTAGCGTTCGGTAGGTGATGAGTGCGGTCTTTTTAGTCGCTATGTCCTAGTGGTCTGGCGCGCACCGCGTGTACGCAGTAGAGGCGTACTTTTGCAACGAGTTTTCGGCGAGGAAAGCACAGCGCAAGTTTTGTAATCGCTATGAAATCCGCCGTTTAAATGATGCCCCGAGTATTCAGTTAATTAAGTCGTGGGTAAAAAGTTCAGAGCGACAGGACGTTTAATGAAACATTCAGTTGGCCCTCGAATTAGACCTGTTCGATCGATTGAAAACATCGACCGCGTCACCGCTGCGGTCGCGGATCATCCACGACGATCAGTTAAAAAACATGCTGCCTCTTTGAACCTCCATCGTTCAAGTATTCAACGAATTATGGCCTTAAATGGACTTAAAATTACATCCCTATAAAATCCAAATAGTTCAAAAATCAAACCAGAAGACTACAATAAGTTTGAGATTAATTCAGAGAAAAATGGGTGTCCAATGTTTATTTTAGCGATGAGTCACACGTTTACCTCGAAGGGTATGTCAATCGCCAAAATTGCAGTTACTGGTCATCCAGTAATCCAAAACAAAAACATCAGAAGGCATTATACAGCCCCAAAGTTACTGTATGGTACGCAATATCGGCGAAGAAAATCATCGGGACATTTTTCTTCGAGAATGATCGAGGTGCAACGGTTAGTGACGAGCGAGCGGTATATCGACATAATTAATAACTTTTTTGTACCGCAGCTGCAAGAAGAGTTGAGAAGAGAGCTGTTGACAAGTCCGGTGTATGATTTCAGCAAGAAGAAGGGCCACAGCTAGGGTCTCCATGGACACACTAAAAGCGTTGTTTCGGGGAAAAATCATAAGCCGCTTTGGAGACATATTGTGGCCACCCAGATCTCCCGACTTAACCTCAGCTGACTTTTTTTTAATGGAGTTATCTCAAAGCAAGAGTTTTTGATACCCCTCTTACGAATTTAGAGCAACTGAAGACTAAAATAACGGACAGAAATGAGGGCCATATCAATTGACGTTCTTCGGCATGTTTCTGCAAATTCGTTAAGGCGGCTACTGACATGCCTGCCGCAGGGGCAATCTAGGGAGCACAGCGATCGGCGCAATATCGGAGCTGTCTCTATACACATGCCTGCCGTTCAGTATGAGGAGAGTGTACGTCTCGCTGGACGCACGCGTTGAGAATGGCGCCAGTTTTATCGAAATATCAATAAATCGGTATCTATAGCGGTATATATATATCAATAAATTACCACCATAATATAGTGCTTATAAGCTGCAGCATAGCTCTGCCACGCTATTTTTAGGCTATCAAAGACAATTAAATATGACTAACTTCACTCGTCATAATTTAATATAACCAATTTATTCTGTGATAGTAACTATAATTTAACTAGTCTTACAAATAGCCAGGATAGTTTTCTAAATTACTAAACTTTGTATTTTTGTTTAATTATTTAGTTAATGACATTTTATTTATATTCCAGCAATTTTAATACTCTTGGAATATTTTCTTTCCCATACTAGCCCTTATAAGTTAGGTAACAAATCCAAGTAACGCTACTTGTAAGTTTCAACGTTCAAATAACATTCTTTCTGCGGTTCTGACTAGTACTCACTCATACATGTGCTCCGCGCGAAAGTCGCAACGAACTGATTGAAATTGCCCCAATTGCGCTTCACACGCGACAGCGGCAGGGCCGATCTAGGGAGCAAGGAAGGTCTTGCGCTCCTGCCGCCCTGCCGCAGGGCCTACTTAAAAAATTGCCCCTGCTTGCCTACACACATCACAATTAAGGAGGCAATTAAGGGTCATCCCCACTCCTACACCCTAGATTGCCCCTGCGGCAGGCATGTCAGGAGCCGCTTTTACTCCGCTTTGAAGAGTGCATTCGCTGTGATGGAATACATCCTGACGATGTAATATTCCGTACATAAAATTCGCACTAATGTACTATAATTTACTACAATTAAAATATTATAAACACAATTTTTTTTTAAATAAAATATTCAAAGTTTAAAATCGGCGCTGAGACACCCTTTATATTGAGGTTCTATCACCCAGGCAGACAATGAACTTCAGTGGCGTCCATAAGCGCGTACTATAGCACTCGCTCTAATCCTATTTAGTTTAAATTAAAATTCAAAACTTGCTTTCAACTGTTCTTTAGTATTAGTCATCATCATTATTACAGCCCATTACAAGTCCACTGCTGAACATAGGTCTCCTCCAAGAAATGCCACAAGCCACTGTACTGAGCCACCTGTATCTTTCTATTTCCCGCATGTTTTACCAGTTCCTCACTCCATATGGGGATCGCCTTACACTTCGCCTACCGGAATAAAACCTTTATTGCCCATCGGTTGTCGGTTCTTCGAGCTATATGACCGCCTCGTTGCCACTTCAGCTTACTAATCCGTTGGGCTATGTTGGTCACTCTGGTTCTACTGCGGGTATTCTGCGGAAACTTCATAGCTCGCTGAGCGACCTTGGGGTTTCCTAATACGGCCAGCAGTGAAGGACAGATTCATTCATCTCAGATTCATAAGTCATCACTGGCAACACGCGCTGCCCAGCCGAGTTGGATCCGTCGATTGACCTGTCGGTCGAAGTTGTACTTACTAGTCGGACTATTTGTAATTAACTGAGGTGTAATTTTTCTGTTACAGTCTGCAATATTATGAATTAGTTTAGCAATATTCTATTCACGAAGATTAGTATTTAACACGATTTTATTAGCATGGTATGTATCTATGTGACGGAATGTTTGTATGTGATTCTCATATCCTTCAAAACGTCAGAATGAATCGAAACTTCTCACACTTGTCAAGGACCGACGACAATGTAATAATTTAAATAGTTTGTCCCATTATCCTTGCCAGGATTCTCAGGATTAGCGATTTTTCCATCCCTGATACCCGGTAGTGTCCTTGTGCCAAGTGCACGTTTAGAATAAAACTTTCAGGAGAGGGAGCTCGAGAAACTGCTACTACGTCCAAGGAAGGCAGCAGGCGCGCAAATTTCCCATCTCACATTAAGTTACCGACTTTGAATAAAATAAAAAATATAATATTGTGTACTGTAGTTTTACAAGTTATATCGAATCTATTCCGATTGTAGCTAAAAACTACAAAATATTTATTTTAACGTTGAATTGATGTAATAATACATCTACACTTCTACACTATTTTTTTTTTTACTATTATAAAGAGGAAAGATTTGTTTGTTTGTTTGAATTGAATAGGCTCCGAAACTACTGGACCGATTTGAAAAATTCTTTCACCATTAGAATCCTACATTATCCCTGATGAATATAGGCTATATAATATTTTCAAAAAAGTTAGGGATCCGTATGAAAAATTCGTTAATGTAACCCAAGGTGTGAAAAAAATACCAAAAAGAATCTTTATATCGCGTACGCTGCGGAAACTATTGATAATAGAGCAAAGTAATGTACTTCAGTTTTATAGAGAATATCAATATCTACAAAAAAGTCTGCGATACCGTATGTTTAACTATTACAGTTATGTCACAATAACTACTTTTTCATGTTAAAATGTGAAATAATATCGATGGTACAAACTAGGCCACATTATTCGTATTAGTACCTGTATCATGCATAACCACCAATTACGTTAACCATGTAATTTTAGTACCATATTTCACTTTTTAAATCTTTGTTAATTCAGCAACCATCCGTCGTGATGTCTCTCTCGAAGTTCGCATGTCGCAAGGCGCAGACGCGTGATATACGCGGGTGAAACCGCGGGGCGCAGCTAGTAATAAATATATAAAAAAAATTGAGCTACGTTTAGACATGCATGGGTCGACCTATGATATAAGCATACGACTACCCTTAAGAAGAGTATTCAGGGAGTTTTCTACGCCATATAACTAATATTCTTAGCCGTGCATTGACACATGCATGGTTCGATCTTTGAGACAATAATACGTCTACTTGTAGGGGTGTAGTCAGGGAGTTTTGTACATCATATAACTGTTGTTCTTAGCAGTGTATTGGCCATGCACGGTTTGATCTCTGGGACAAGCATATGACTAGCTTAATTTTTTGAGCCGTTAGGACCCGCCGGGTTCAACCCGGCTAGCCACAGGACCGACCATCGACAGTTGATAAGGCAAGACATTTGAAAGATCTGCCGTGGGCTACTGTTATACGATCAGCAAAAAGTAAATACGGTTTACCATACAACTGTACAGAGACATATATGACTTAATCATTAAGACAAGCCTACAATTAAGTACTCGCAGAATCAACTGGGGAGTTTCGTGTATTTTGCAACTTAAATAATAATGTATCTTGAAAAATTCTCTTCAACAACTGATTATCCTATATAACTAAAAAGAACCATTTGATTCTGATATCGTTGTTTCTTGTAAATATAGCTATGGTACCGCTGAAAGACGAATTTTGCCATCGATCCTGAGTTGGGCATCAACTGTCCACAAAACACAAAGCTGCACAGTTGATGATGCAGTTATTTATCTAGGATCTCGACTATTTGTCGCTGTACAAGCTTATATAGCACTCAGCCGCGGAAGGTATCTAGACGGTATTCGGATAAAAGAACTTGATTGCTCGAAGTTGACAGGGCAAGTCCCATGTAATGGTGATGCATTAGATGAAATGGTTAGATTGCGAAAGAATTGATAAAACAACCACGACTTCTGCCAGTTCAATCTACTGTAAGCAGATTAAAAGAACTTCGTTCCAAAAAAATACAAAAAAAACCGCTTGTGTAGTTAGCCGCACTATAAAATAGAAAATAAATAATAGTTTAAAAAAAAACACGCTTTTGTAGATAACCGAACTAATAATAAAAATATAAATAAATTTTCAATAAGTTTCAAATAAGAAAATAGTGATTAACATAAAAATTCATTTTATTGTAAAAAAAGTGTGGGGTGCTTTTTCAGATATTTTTATGATGACGCTAATTTTACAAATATCCACAAAAATATTTACAATCATTGAGTTATATGTACTACGTACTAGAGAACTTGCTACATATATATTTATCTATGCTAGAGAAGCCATTCCAAACAAAAATTGTGTCCTACTCTATATCTCCGCGCATGCGCGGGAGTATTAGTCGCGCATGCGCGATGACTAATTTAATATAAAATAAATATAAGAATTTAATATAAAATATCTTCATTTAATCTAAACAAACATATTTCTAAATAAAATGTAATAATAATTATTTTATGGAATTCACAAATCTTCAATTTACGCAATATTTAGTTTGTATGGATTGCACTACAGTTCAGTTGAACATAGTCAATGTTCGGAATGGCTTCTCTAGTACGTAGTATATATAACTCAATGTTTACAACAGTTTACATCAAGCACCCCACACATTTTACTGTATCATTACAATAAAATGAATTTTTATGTTAATCACTATTTTCTTATTTTAAACTTATTGAAAATTATTTTTTACTTTTTAGTTCGGTTATTATCTATAAAAGCGAGTTTTGCATGCCTTAAGCGAAAGCGCAAGGTATGTTCTACTATCGCCTAAAAATTAAGATTCCAACGTTTTATCGCATGAAATCGTATAACATATTATACATATAAATGATATAAAAAGCACATTGTTAGAAAGATAAATGATTGTTGAACTTATTAATATTTTTTTAAATCGATTAATTGCTATTTTTAAATAAAAAGGGGTTTTAGTGGCTTATGGTGTGGATTTATCAAGCCCGCAAGGCTTGTAAATTTACACGATAATATTTGAAAATATCAATTGTTCAGCTCAATATATTTTTAAAACTCTTCATCTATCATGTAGGAAGCCATTGAATGTAAATGGCAGTTTAATTTTGTTTAGTTTAGCTATAATAAATTTTTTCGGCTGCAAAATGGCGAAATTTTCGATGTATTCAGCAGTCTTCTATGAAAAATTATTACTACGAGGGCGGCACTGAAAATTTCGGGAATCAAGGAAGTGACACAACATTACTATTTAAAAATGTATTTATTGCTTTTCGAAGTATTCTCTCCGAAATTTGACACATTTTTCCATACGATGGAACCAATCATTGAAGCAACCATTCCATTCGGAAGTTGGGGTCTCCAAAATGGCCGTTTTGTAGGCGTCCACAGCTTCTTCAGGTGATGAAAATCTCTGTCCACGCAATTTATTCTTTATTTTAGGGAAAGTATAGAAATCATTAGGGCTTAGGTCGGGGCTGTACGGCGGATGGTCTAATAATTCTATGTTTTCTTGCTCTAAAAACTCTTTTATTCTGTGTGCGGTGTGAGAACTCGCATGTTCGTGATGGAGTTTGATGCGGCGGTTGCAGTTCTCACAAACTCGCATTGTCGTGATGGAGGATGATGCGGCGGCTGCAGTTCTCTTTACGGAGTTCAGAAACGACCTGTGGCAAACAAATGCTAGCATACCATTCTGCATTAACCGTTCTTTGTCTCTCAAGAGGAATAGTCGTAACATGGCCGGTTTTGGAGACAAACGTGGCCAACATTTATTTTGCAACACACCGTGAACGAACAATTTTTGTTGGCTTTAACTCATTTTCGAACAACCAAACTCGTGACTGGTATTTTGTTTCGGGTTCGTACGCGTATATCCAGGATTCGTCACCTGATACGATGTTGTATACAGCATTTGAGGATCCTGTGTGGAATCTTTCGAGAGTTCTGACGCACCAATTAACGCGAGCCGCTTTTTGCTCTTCACAGAGCGAATGTGGTATCTGGAAGTAGGTAAGTGGAAAATAACTTTTTTACACCTAATAGGGGCTACACACGATCACTTTTAACTGTCAGTTTTGACTAACCAGTTTTAACTGACAGTGAAAACTGAGTGTGTGTACGATGAAAACTGTCAGTTTTTTTATTATCAGTTAAAACTGATGATATATTGTTGATACATATTTTTTAACTGAAATGACGAAACTGATCAGTTAAAACTGTACGTGTGTAGGCGGTGTTTCTTCAATCGTGTTGCGATCACGAAAAAGAAACTGGTCTGTACATGTTTAGTCTCTTCGCATACGCAGAAAAATGACGCAAAGACTGTGGTTGGCCGAGTTTATAGAATTATATAGGAATGAACCTTGCTTATGGCAGAATAAAAGTAAGGAGTACCATGACCGGGAAAGGAAATCAGCAGCTTACAAGGTATTATTAGAAAAAATTAAAGAAATTGACTCTACGGCAACTATAGATACAGTGAAAAGTAAAATTAATACACTGCGTTGCACGTTCAAAAAAGAAGTTTTGAAAGTCAAATCGTCACAAAGATCAGGATCTGGCAAGGATGATATTTATATACCAAAGTTATGGTATTACGATTTGCTACAATTTCTCACCGACCAAGAAGTACCACGATCCTCAAGATCAAATATTTCCAAGGATGACGAAGAAACGAATAACGTGAGTAAATAAATACTATTATTGTTTATTTTATAATTTAGTTTATTGATATTAGACTATTATAAAAACATTAACGAATAAAATTATCCTGCCATGGAACTTGTCCTTCATTCACGAAATAGTTCATGAAATCTTCCCTTGTTTTCTTGGCTGCATTTGTTATATTTCCTTGGTGTCTTCTATCTAAATCTATCGTGTCCGAATCTGCCGAAGTCACTTCCTGTATAATTGTTCCGTTATCAAAAAATTCTCTATCAAGAATTTCAGGAGGACTGTAATTGGCTTGGTTTGTTTCAGTTAAGTAATTGTGTAGAGCACAACATGCCATTACAACGGAATCAATATTTTTTGGTTCGATGTTTATTTCTGTGTGAAATCCCAAAAGCATTCTCAACAATTCTCCTTGCTCTTGATACTCGATAATTGTATATTTTTTTCTCATAAGAGTATTAAGATCTCCTTTTCTAAATGGTTTAATAATGTCTGTTCTTAATGGAAACGCCTCATCAGCAACAAATACGTAAGGTAACTTCTGTTGCTATTTTTGACTAGTTCGTCGGCTGGGATGTTTAATTTACTGTCTTGGAAGTTTTTCGAAAAATACAGTATTTCGTAATACTCCACCATCTGAAATTCTTCCATTTGTGCCAAAATCACACAAAATGAACTTGTATTGAGCGTCCACAATAGCCATTAAAACCATGCTATGTCGGTTTTTATAATTATAAAATTCTGATCCACATCCAGGGGGTAAAGCAATTGAAACATGCTTTCCATCTATTGCTCGTAAGTAATGTTCCATCTCTTCTCAAACCATTCAGCAATATTTTTCCAATCTTGTTCCGTATTGGAAAACTGAAAATAAAACATTATATATTATTATATTATTAATTATGTATGTATTATTGTTACAGAATGAAGACCTAGACCCTAGACCAGGTTCATCTTTGGCTTCAAACTACTCTGAATCTGACACAGGAAATTCAGCATCATCGTCGGCACAACCTCACCATCCGAGACCGACAAAAAAGAATCTCAATCAAACTTTAACCAATGACGTTTTATTAACTGTACAGGATCATTTTAAACGTCCTGTACAGCGGGATGATCGTTTCGATATTTTTGGGAAAAACGTGGCAATGAAGTTGCGTGATCTTCCTAAAGAACAGCGCATTTTAGCGGAAGGTATTATAAACGAAGCTCTATTCTTAGCTGAAATGGATAAATTGACTATTGACCACAAAATATCGGATCGAGCAACAATACAACAAATAAATTCTAACACTGCAGAATCACAGAGCATACTTTAGCCATACATTTTAGACAACAATACAGGAGCGGTACCAATTTCAATCCCTGAAATGTCTATACCTTTACAAGAAGTAAACACTGCGGCTTCATTTTTATCGCAGTACATGCAAAATGAATCGTAGGCCCCTAAACCGCATTCAGTTTAATTTTTTTAAGTCATCTCTTGATAATTTTCTTAATAATAAATAATAAAAGCAATTATTAAATGTTCAAGTTTTCTTACCTTTAAAAAATCTGGGCAAAGTACTTTGAATAAAGCCTCACATGTGTCTGGTATTACGCTGCTGAGGGCTTGAGGGTGAAATAATTGTGGAAAACTTTAAATCTTCATAGCTCCGTCCTGTTGCTAGAAATCGTAACGTTGCTGTTAATCTCTCATGTGGCGAAATAGCATTTCTCATAATTGTATCCTTTCTTCTAATCAGTGGAGACACTGTAGATTGAGGTATATTTCTTCACTCATTCTGAGATAGTTGTGCCAATCCTTCGAAACAATTTTTAGTTCGGTTAATAAATTAACATGGGAATAAATTTTCCTTTTTTTAACCACTCTTTGCGTATATATTTTTTTATTTATATTTTTTAAAATTATTAATAAACCATGCTTGGTTTATTAATAATTTTAATAAATAAAAATAAAAAAAACGACGGCTAAAGCGTCGTCGTCGGCTGATAACATCTTGAGATGGTAATGTTGTTTGTGGTCAAAGAGAACAGTTAAAACTGAACGTGTGTGGGTGCAAAGGACGTCAGTTTTCACTGTCAGTTAAAACTGGTTAGTCAAAACTGACAGTTAAAAGTGATCGTGTGTAGCCCCTATAATTGTTAATGCAAGATTATTTGTATTTGACTCATGCCAATGTCTAAAGTTGCCTGAATTTCGCGGTATGTCACATGTCGATCTTCCTCAATCAGCTTACGCACAGCATCAACGTTGTCTTGGGTGACTGCAGTTTTTGGACGACCTTGACGGGGATCATCACTGAGCTTGACACGTCCACGTTGAAATTCAGCAAACCAGCGATAAATTGTGGTTTTGGATGGGGCTTCATCACCAAATGCATAAATCATCCGGTCAACACACTGTCTTTGTGTTAAACCATTTCGAAAGTCATAATAAATCATCGCTCTTAAATTTTCTCGAGTCAATTCCATTTTCTCAACGACTAAACAAGTTTGACAAAACCGTGTGACAAGACCGAGAATCTTTTTTTAAATAAATAAATGGTATTCGATTTTTAAAACCAAGGAGTTTTCAATAAAGATTTTAATATGACAGGAACAGTGGAAATATTCCATTTCCGATACTTTTAGTGCAGCCTCTGTATTTGGACAGCTCTCCGGATTTTTGTAACTATTCCGATTATGGTGGCCAATGATGAACGCAGTTTTAGCAAGCTTAAGCTAATTATAACGTAATTGAGGTCGGTCGGTCTGGACCGTAGAGCAAATCAGAACATGACATTTCATTTTTTTTTAAATATGAATTGGATATAGACAAAGGAACAATTTTATTTCAGCCTAATATATATACATATATGTATATACATATATATATATATATATATATATATATATATATATATATATATATATATATATATATATATATTGGTCCGAGAGCTCATGACGCATTTTTCATGAAGTGTTTGATGCATCATGAAACTTTGTTTAAAGGTATCAGTCGACTCAATAAGCAGGTATATGACTGTCTGCCTGGCCTACCTGGGTACACCTGGTACTGCGCATACAGTTAAGTCGAAAAAAAATTTGCCCAAAAAAAAGTGTTTGATTCAAATAATAATAATGACTATCCGTTAGCTAAGTTTATAAACAATTAAGAAAAAAAATGGCAGACACTTCTGAAGGGGTTTACATAGGGGCAGACGACCACAAAGTTGTATTTTCAAAAATTCCAAAAAAAGTGTTTGATTCAGTCTGCCATTTTTACAGCGTGTTTATTATGTATAATAAAATATTCTCACAAAAAGGCAGACAGTTTCTCCGGGGGTTACTAATTTAAAAATCTATACAAATAAATAATCGCTTTTTAAATGGTCCATATTTCCTATCATAATAATTAATACATCTGTATCACATGATTTGATAAGTACATTGACAGCAGAATCCGATTCCAATTGACAAACATGAAAATAATTATACTTTTTTAAGATTATTTAAATAGCTGCTGATAAAATAAAAAGCTGTTCCCCGCGACTTCGCCCGCATGTAATTTAGGGTTTTATTTTTTTTGCGCGGTACCCTAATAATTTTTTTTAAATTTAAAAGCAGCCTAAAATACTCGTTATAACATCAATTATCTGCCAGTGAAAGTCCCGTCAAATCGGTCCAGCCATTTCGGAGATTAGTCGGAACAAACAGACAGACAAAAATTTTAAAAATTGTGTTTTTGTTATAAATATCGTATATAATGTCTTATGCGTTTAGTAAAAAATTGTTATTTTGAAATTAAAAACAGACATTTAAATTTTATTTATTTGTATAGATTTTTAAATTAGTAACCCCCGGAGAAACTGTCTGCCTTTTTGTGAGAATATTTTATTATACATAATAAACACGCTGTAAAAATGGCAGACTGAATCAAACACTTTTTTTGGAATTTTTGAAAATACAACTTTGTGGTCGTCTGCCCCTATGTAAACCCCTTCAGAAGTGTCTGCCATTTTTTTTCTTAATTGTTTATAAACTTAGCTAACGGATAGTCATTATTATTATTTGAATCAAACACTTTTTTTTGGGCAAATTTTTTTTCGACTTAACTGTATGCGCAGTACCAGGTGTACCCAGGTAGGCCAGGCAGACAGTCATATACCTGCTTATTGAGTCGACTGATACCTTTAAACAAAGTTTCATGATGCATCAAACACTTCATGAAAAATGCGTCATGAGCTCTCGGACCATATATTCATATCATTTTTATTATGAAGAAGGAGGATTCGTAGAAATAAAATGCATTGTATATATTATTTATTATATGATTTATTTTTTAACTTTATTAAACTCGTTTAAGGCTTTTTTTTTTGCATTGGTGGCAATGTACACTTTTTGATTCTAATGATGTCCGTGCCTTTCAGAATCCCATCTGTGGTATATGCTATAGAGTAAACATATAATTGCTCTCTTGCTGCTTGCATTTGAATATTTTTAGTGGAAAGGTTCTCTTCAATACATTCGATATCCAGTGTATTGAGCTGGAAAAAGGAATATTTAAATGTATAAATTACAAGTTTGAATATGTGCGCTAATTGTAATTGTTGTTGTTTATAAATGTTTGCATAGAAAATGTCAAGACCATGCCATTGTAATCAGATTCAGAGTTCTTTCACATAAATCTAGGAAGCTTTCACAATTATACAGAAATTTCCAATAATTTTTGAACATAATTATCATTGATACCTAAGATAATTAAGTACACTGTAGCAATTTTATAGAAGGTTGGGAGGATAAAAGTATTAGTAAAGTATCCAATTATCTATTGGAGTCTATGTTCATGTTCTACTGCTGGGCACAGACTCTGTCTCATTTCTCAGAGGGGTATGAAACAATGAGTTGGGCAAGGTGCTTTTTTTTTAAAAAAAACATTACCCTCACACTAGGATTTTCTCCTGTATCGTGGAGGCAGTTAACAATCATATATTGCACAAGGACAAACATTCAGACCCGGAACAATTATTTGTAGGCCGTACAAATACTTGTTCTGTGCGGGATTGGAACCCGCGGCCCCAAACTTTGCAACTGCTAAGCCACTGCCACGGAGCCGGTGACTACATCTTTAAAATATTTTTATTCCTTAAACACAGATTTCAAAACAATGTTCCAGAACATGATAAATTAGCACTTAAAATTGGAATTAACATTAATTCATTTATTTCAGTGGTGTAGACAGAGATCAGATTTGCTCAAAAATATAAACATATTACTAATCCTAATAAAAATATTATACGAACTAAAGTTTTATAATGGCGATTGTTTTGCAATTTACATTTTACATGATTATTATCTTAATTTTTTTACTTCGTTGGGAAGCACATGGTCATCATTTTGTTTATCTAACAAGCGCAATTGAGTATGCTTGCAGTCTGTTTAGCACACATCATCTTGCCATTTTGATACATTTCCATCAGTTATTATGTGTTTTGACAGCAAAATTATTCCTCATACCTTTTTTTATGATGGCTGATCAAATATCACACGAAGTTTATTTGAACTGTATCATCTGAAATAAAAACATAAAAGATTGTTTGTCACTGTCATTCAGCAGCCTTGATTTTGTAATTATTAAGACTAGAGGTGTGCGATTGTGCATAAAATAATTTTGACAATTAATTAATTAAAATAATAGAATTCCTCATTTACTTCAGCCATTAACATAAAATTTTAATAAATTATTATAAAAAGAATTTATTATTATGTTTCATTCATAATTCATTCATTGCAGACTATCATAAAGCTACTGGTAAACATAGGCCTTCATAGGTTATCATATAAGGTGTACATTATCCATAGTTGTAACACTTAACTCTGTTTCTTCTACTTAACGCTGTTTCTTCTGCATATCAATGATGTGTTGCTAACTGGTAACATTCATTGCTATGCGGATGACAGCACTGGTGATGCTCTATACACCGGCCGTGCCAATATTTCTCGGGAAAACGTCACCGAGTACCGGAACAAACTTGTGTCTGAAGTCGAGTCTTTGCTGGAAAAAGTCTCGGATTGGGGGCGACTAAATCTAGTCCAGTTTAATCCTCAGTGTGCCTAGTGCGAGTTCCACAAAATAATTCGAATGACTTCACCATCGCGTTAACCGAGTTAACGCCATACCTATCGACAAGTGAAGACAAGCGAGTGTGTGTTACAATCGAAGCTAACCTTTCGATTCGCGTTTACTCACCGTGAATCGCGTTCGTTCCTTCTCTTATGTTGGTAACACGTTAGCGTCGTGAAATAAACTAACCAAGTTTAGGATGACATAGTTACTTAGTCGTCTTAATATTAGAAGCTGTCTATCAAAGTTGTGGTTATTATAGCATCTTTCATATACTTTGACAGTTTGTTTGTTGTGAACTTACGATTATTGAAAATATTAAATTATAATTATAAGTAAAAAAATATGAAGACTAGTTCGTCCCAATTCGATTTGATGGTGACAATTATGGAGCAGTAAGTTGAATTTAATTTATTTAGTGTTTAGGGAACATATTAATATGTTGTTGTATATTTTGTAACTAAGTTTATTGGTTTTAGGCATGGAGATCTCAGCAAACCATCCAATAATGCAAGAGGTAGGATGGCTTGTATAAAAAACTGGGAGGAATTAGCTCAATTTTTGAATAGTGATGGTAGTGGTGATACAAAAAGTACTGAGAAATGGAAGAAGGTACGTCTAAATGATTATTTATTTTTATATATTTTGGTTTAAACTGGGTTTTGGTTCTCTAATTCTATGAAACATTGAAGTCCGTAGTCTCTGCCTACCCCTCTGGGTGACAGGCGTGAATGTTTATGTATGTATTTGCTTCAAAAAAAAAGCCAACTTGTTTGTCTTTTTGGTTCTTGTACACAACTACTAGGTATATTGATTTTGTTGAAAGTTTCATTTATATTTTTCATATTAAAGGTTCTCAATCTTGGAACGACCCAGGGCAATCAACACAACCTCATGTTGCCAAGAAAGTCAACCAGGGCCTGCTTTGTTGGGGCAAACTACACCTTGCCGTGCAAGACCAATTCGTACTCGAAGATCACCTCGAAGACGAGTGAGGCCAGCACACACAGAGCAGGCAGCACAAGGGACTCCGGTTCTCTACACTCACCATATGAAACACAGCAGTGTTAGGCTGCTATTTTACGCTGGTATTCTGTGAGAGCGTGGTCCTTCCCCGGTCGAGCCGACCTATTCGTGCTACAACTATACTACTATTATAGCTGTAGCATGGCTCTACAAAATAATTTAGATTACTTTTCTGTTCTGTTTCAATATTCTTGTAATTATTAAATTATTGTATTAAGTTGTAATTGTAATTATTTAATTAAACTTGTGATAAAATTTAAGGCTGGTTATAAATAAAAGAAAGATTTAAGCTTATTCAAATTTATTTATTTAATCCCTATAGTAACCTTCTTGCTAATTGATCTCTTAATATTCTACCTTGAATTAAATCAGAGGTAGATTCTCTTTCTGTGTAACTTATTTGATTAGATTCCACCATTCTTTCAAATTGCAGACCTAAAAATAAATCATAATTAATAAGTTTACTGTTTATAAGTTAGCTTAATATATTATAGTAATTCAATTTAAAATTAAGATACCTACCTATATTTTCCTCTGTATCCTCAACACCAAAATTAATAATTATATTATGTAACACAGAGCATGCTAAAATAATGTGTGCACATTTTACGGGCTTGTAGTGCAAAACTCTATCCTTGTGCAGACATCGTCATCGATTTTTCAGCCTTGAAAATGTGTTCTCAATAACAACTTGAGCTCTCATGTGTTTTTCATTATAATTATTGGACTCAGTGTCTAAAAATGGTGTCATAAGCCATGGGCGTTGGGGATATCCAGAATCTCCTAGAGTTAAAATATACATGTTATTGTCAATAATATAGATAGAAATTATTTAGTAATGTTTTACTTAAAAATACTTCATATAACTCAAAACATCCCAATAAGTTATACTGTGGATATATTACCTAAAAGCCAGACAATTTCTCCATTTTGGTGCAAAGATTGCATGTATGTGTTTAAATTACTGTTTTCCCATATAAAGGAATCATGATTAGCACCTCCAAACTTGGAATTCACATTTAAAATTCTATATTCATCATCACATACCTGAAAAGAAGACATTTTGTTTATTTTCTACCCCTTTTTAACCAAGGAAAAATAAAAAAACTTAATATTTACCATTTGAACATTAAGTGAATGGTAGTGCTTACAACTATAATACAAATGTTCCTCTTCTTTTGGTGGGGCAACTATTTTAAAATGACTTCCATCAATACAACCTACCACTCCAGGGATTTCATATTTTCTGTAAAAACTGAATTTTAAAATAAATATTAACTGAATCTAATGATTAATTTGCATTAGGTTGTTTAAAAATAAGCATATATTTATTATCGTTGACTAACTGCTTGTCTAGCAGCTGGAGTATCAGGGAACCGAATATTATATTTATTTATTATATTTTTGTGTGTCAGCGCCTGGGTAACTTCTTCTATGTACACACTACACATTATTTGAGACGTGTGCTTTGTAACCCCAACTGGCATTTGGTAGGATCCAGTTGCAAAAAAGAATAGAGCAGTGAGCACCTGCAATTAAAAAGAGAACAAACTTATATTTAAACTTGCACTTGTTTTAAACTTGAGTTGCAAAAATGTGAATACTTTAATGATCGATACATACTTTATGTTCCAAGGAAACGCGTTGAGAGGACCTAAGATTTGTCAAACACCTTAGCTCTTTACACAAAAACTTGAAGACTTTCTTGGAAATGCGATATCTATCTTTAAAGTGCCTCCCCGTGAGGTGTAACAAAGGGTTCAAAGATGCACGAGTTCTTCTGCCATAATTAAATATTGTTCACACAAAACGAAATAAAATTAAACCTTCAACAATCGTTCTCACTATGCTTTCTCACTGTCAAAATGTAGGTGAAAACTTTTTCGATATCGACCGCGTAAACTTTATCAAAATTGGAACTCGCACTCGCAAAATTCTTGAAACAACCAATCACGTGCGTTTACGTTCTCGCTGTCGAATGCGAGTGAATGCTCGAATCGATCGATCGAGCAGCTCGATGGTCGATATCGACGACGTAATAAACTCGCACTCATGAACTGTGATTCCGATTATTGCCACTAGTTGGCGCTGATTTTATTCCATACAAATTGTAGTTAACTTTCTCGCTATCGAGCGCGTAAAAAAACTCGCACTAGGCACACAGAAGACACAAGTTTGCGCGTTTACCGCTAAAAAGAACCCCTTTGTCGTATCTCCTCAGTTTCAAGGCACTCCCCTTCTTGCCTCAGCCAGTATCGGTATCCTCGGAGTCGACATATCGAGTGACATGCAGTTTTGTGGTCACTTGGAAGAGAAGGCCAAATTGGCCTCTAAAAAGCTTGGCGTGCTCAGCAGAGCGGGACAGTATTTCATGCCAGCACACCGCCTGCAACTTTACAAGGCGCAGGTTCGGCCTCACATGGAATACTGTTCCCATCTCTGGGCAGGGGCTCCCCAGTGCCAGCTCCTTCCACTTGACCGCATCCAGCACAGACCGGCTCGAATCGTCGACGACCGAGCCCTTTCCGATCGGCTCGATTCATTCGCACTGCGAAGAGATGTTGCATCCCTTTGCATTTTCTTTCGCATCTACCTGCTCTGAGGAATTGTTCGGATTAATCCCAGCCGCCAAATTTCACGAACGCACATCGCGGCAAAACTCCCGATACCATCCACACCATCTGGATGATTGGCGGTCGGCTTGATTCTCTGGAACTGCCTAAAGATGTTGCATCTCTTTGTGTATTTTATAGCATCTACCACGAGGAGTGCTTTGAGAAATTGTTCGGACTAATTTCACCATCGGACATCACAAAACTCTCTATACTATCCATGCCATCTAGCTGATGGGTTCTAATTCGCACAGTGGACAAGGTCCACCACTGTGCGATTTAGAAGATGTTTTCTTCCTCGCACGACTTCCTTGTGGAATCGATTACCATCAGCGGTTTTTCCGGACCGATACGACTTAGGGACCTTCAAGAAAAGAGCGTACTCCTTTTTAAAAGGCCAGCAACGCATCTGCAATTCTCTCCCTGGTGTTGCAGTTGTTCATGGGCGGCGGTAGTCACTTACCATCAGGTGAGCCGCATGCTCGTTTACCCCCTCTGCTATAAAAAAAAAAAACTTGACAGACAAGTTGACAACCAGTTTATTATTATTACTAAGTTGTTATCAAAGAGATCACTTGAAATGCCAGGAATTAAGTAGTTTTATTTAATATACAGTACTCCCGTACATCTTTATTATAATTTTTTAAATTTTATATGAATACTGAATATACTGAGCAGTTATGTTTATTAAGGAATAATTAAATGTACATACCTTTATCATCTTTGATGATAAACCTAACTCAATTTACTCCAAAAATTAGTGTTGAGTTTATTCTACCTTTTTTAGCCTTATTAATGTCAGATTTAGCAGTATGAAAACATTTATTAGCAGTAAATTACTTGCAGTAAACCCTTTATTCAAAAATTTTGTGCCCAAGCAGGCTTCTTGAAAAGGTTACTGGAATGCAGCATACTTTTAAGTTTGTCACAGTTTATAAAGTCCAACCACTTGTTTCTTTGGCCTTCGTCAGACTCTTCTCTGTTACTTGCACAATTGGGAATGAAACACTTAAAAATACATTTTAAAACTAAAAATTATATACAAAATACACTAAAGCTAAAGAAAACGTCCCGTCGAAATATATAACCTATAACTATAGGACGAGGGAAACTTCATATTTTGAATTGCTCACTGCATTTCATACGGTCAAATATTTTTGCGCAAAGATTACCAGCCGTGGTTCGGCGTCAGTCGTCGTCGTTAGTCGACATTGTTTCGGTTGTTTGCAGCGGCTCAAAAAGATCTTCATTATAATAATAATGAGAGATTTTTTATTACAATATTTTAAAAGCACAGAATAAATAATAGTACTACGTACTAAAAGTAAGTAGTATCAATTTTTTTCGTCATGGGTGTCATTTTCATGGTTTTCGAGGGTGTTGAAGCCGATAGGGTTGTCGAAATGTAAATCCAAGATGGCGGCTGCAATAGGTATCAATTTAATTTCATCACGGGTGTCATTTTCATGGTTTTCGAGGGTGTTGAAGCCGATAGGGTTGTCGAAATGTAAATCCAAGATGGCGGCTGCAATAGGTATCAATTTAATTTCATCACGGGTGTCATTTTCATGGTTTTCGAGGGTGCTAAAGCCGATAGTGCTATCGAAATGTTAATCCAAGGTGGCGGCTGCAATAGGTATAATTTTTTTCATCATGGGTGTCATTTTCATGGTTTTCGAGGGTGTTGAAGCCGATAGGGTTGTCGAAATGTAAATCTAAGATGGCGGCTGCAATAGGTATCAATTTTTTCATCTTGGGTGTCTTTTCATGGTTTTCGAGGATGTTGAAGCCGATAGTGCTGTCGAAATGTAAATCCAAGATGGCGGCTGCAATAGGTATCAATTTTATCATCATGGGTGTCATTTTCATGGTTTTCGAAAGAGTTGAAGCCGATAGCGTTGTCGAAATGTAAATTCAAGATGGCGGCTGCAATTGATATCAATTTTTTCATCATCGGTGTCATTCTCATGGTTTTCGCGGGTGTTGAAGCCGATAGTGCTGTCGAAATGTACATATTTAAACTACTTTAAAAAATTCCGTATAATCATGTTATACGTAATTTTTTTAATGCGCTTAATGAAAAAAAAAATGAAAAATGTTTATTTTACAGAAAACAACTACAACTCATTGAAGTATCCGTTGGTACCCACACTAGGTATAGGCTTAGGGCATGCCCAATTGAATTTACCAATTTTTTTAAACTATTATTTAATTTTTCTCTATTCTTATAGCTTGTCTCGATGAGGCATAGCTCGTAGGCATAGTTATTAGAAGTAAAGATGGCATGGTTAACGGTACTGAAGCTGGACTCGTTAGCAACGGAAACAAATATAAAGCTAAATAAACTGGCCTCGTTGGTTTAGTTGATAGCAGCAAAGATGGCGTAGTAAGTGGTGTTGAAGAAATTTGACTCACTGCCTAAGCTTATAGTTGATGGACGTAAAAGTGACGCGAGGGTAGACAACGAACAACTTATGGCTCGGCCACACTTTGCTCCTCGCGCTGCCGCGATGTTGAACTGTCTGTTCACACACTGTTCTAGTCGCGCAATTAATCGCGACGCTACGCACTAGGTCGCTCGCGTTTGGATGTGGAAACTGTTCCAGCGTCCGAGCTATGCAAATTTATTATAGCTAATTTTTTTTTTCAATATGGATAATACTTATTGAAAGTCATTATTTTATTTACCACTGGTTCGGAAAATACCTCTGTCCTGGGAAGAACCAGCAAGAAACCCAGCGGGACTTTTTTTTTTTAAACATAATTTCACTTAACAATAATTTTGTTTATACAATTTTAAATGAATTTTCATAGAACCAGCATCGTGGCGATCACCTTATTCCCAGGGGTTATTTTCATTCATGTATTCCTTGATATTATAATAACCCTTTTTGTACAGTTTTTCTTTAATAAAACTTTTAAACTTGTTTATTGACAAACTTAAAGCTATTTATGTTTTTATGTACATACATTACATTTTCATAAATATATTGCGATGCCAAAGTTAAATTATATCAATGTCATAAAAAGATATATACGTTGTCGTCGTCGAGATAGCTTTTTCTCTTATTATTATTTAATCATGTGATAATATGGCTGAATGATGATGATAGGTACACTATTTATGATTTTTAAATGACACGTGACGTGCTTTCGTAACGAACGCTCGATTTGGATTGCGTTTGCGCGAGTGTGTGGCCAGCCACTCGCGCTCATATTGCCAGTCCTTTGACTCGTGCTCATATTGCCAGTCTTTTGACTCGCGCTCATATTGCCAGTCCTTTGACTCACGCCCATGTTGCCAGTCCTTTGACTCGCGCTCATATTGCCAGTCTTTTGACTCGCACCCAAAAAACCGAGAATGGAAGTCAATGGAAGAAGGAGCATGACGAGTATTTTGGCCACACTACGTCTCTCCCTGCTTACCTCGCTACTTCCCATGCCACTCGACGAGTGTATGGCCGGGGGATCACATATCCGATTTTCACAGAAGTTGAAAGCTTTTGTAAAATGTCTGGGTGTGAGGAATTAGGTAGCTTCACTTTGCATTCAGTCTCATTTGGTGTTGGATCTAAAATTTGTTTCCCAAATATATAAGTATTTCCTCCAAACGTCTCTCAACTAAGTCTTCCTTCTGGGCTTACATGGTAAGAGCTATCAGTGGGATTTATTCTGATAATGACGATGTTTATGGAGATTGTCTAATAAGACAATATCGGACAAATTGTCTTCTATGTTCATGAATATATACTATGCTTTTCCGTGACTTCTTTTTATTCAAAGACTCTAAAACATAACAATTGAAACTAACATTTAAACAAAAATAAATAAACGACAAAAAGGAATCCCTATATTTTATATATATGGACGAAATATGGAGTTTAGGAACGGACAAAGGGAACTATTTTCCCACTTACAAATACAAATTCTTATTGAATTAAATCACATACAATAAACTTGTTTGCATTTAAAACAATAATTATTTTATACAAAATATAATAAATTTATCAATATCGAATCAAAAATCCACTTACCAGAATCTTTTTTTATTTTTTTTTATAGGATAAGGGTGACAAACGAGCCCACAGTCCACCTGATGGTAAGTGGTTACTGCGGCCCATAGACATCTACATCTATCCTCTATTACAACACAAAATGTAGATGCGTTGTCACCCGTGAGGACTAAGATGGAATGCCTCATTTCCAGTAAAAAAGGGCCTCCGGCCACCTGCACTCACCAAGCGAAACGCAGAGGTAAACCTCTACTTCACGCTGGTTTTCTGTGAGTACCACCCCGGTTCGAGCCGGCCCATCCGTGCGGCAGCAAAAGCTGCCGTGTGGCTCTACCACTGTTAAAAAGTTTTCCAAAGAAACTTTAAAAATATCCCGAAAATGCACTGTTTTTCTATAGTTTTTTCCTTAGTATATTTACATACATAGGCACGGTCCGGTACCGGTATCTGAGCCACCTGCATCCATCGACTCCCTGCATATTTTGAATGGGGGTCGCCCTACACCTCGCCTACCGGTACAAGGCCGCCACTCGAGAAACTTTTTTCCCCATTTGTTATCGGTTCTTCGAGCTATATGGCCGGCCCATTACCACTTCAGCTTATTAACCCGTTAGGCTATGTTGATCACTGGTTCTACTGCGGCTATCCTCATTTCCAAGTTTATCGCGAAAAGAAACCTGTGCCGGACGGGCGAAACTCACGAGTAAATGTTATCGAAGATACTTCGTAAGTCGTTTACGTCCTACATCTATAGGTTACGGTGGATACTTCTACTGCCGTCTTTGTGGGTGCAGTACTGTGGACTGACGTCCAATCAAAATGCACGAACTGTAGAATACAAATGGCAAGGCAGTGGCCAGCGGTTCAAAATATTTGTAGGTAAGATCGATGTGATGGGAAAAAAATAGTTCCCAATCCCCGATTAAGAGCACTCATTCATCATCACCATCATTACAGCCTTTCGTAAGTCCACTGCTGAACATAAGCCTCCCCCAAGGAATGCCACAAAGCACACGGTCCTGAGCCACCTGCATTCATCGACTTCCTGCATGTCTTACCAGGTCGTCACTCCATCTCGTGGGGGGTCGCCCTACCCTTCGCCTACCGGTACGAGGCTGCCACTCAAAAACCTTTCTTCGTCGGTTCTTCGAGCTTTATGGCCGGCCCACTGCCACTTCAGCTTACTAATCCGTTAGGCTATGTCGGTCACTCTGGTTCTACTGCGGATATCCTTATTTCTAAGTTTATCACGCAGAGAAACTCCGAGCATAGCCTTCTCCATAGCTCGCTGAGCGACCTTGAGCTTCCTCATACGGCCAGCAGTGAAGGACAGAAACAGAAACAGAAACTTTTTTATTCAATATAGATTATAAATAATACTTATTGAAAGTCACTCTTTTGTATAATTACCACTGGTTTGAAAAAAAACCTCTGTCCTGGGAAGAACCAGCAAGAAACCCAGCGGGACTTTTTTTTTAAATAACAGCTTACAATCATGTATGTTACACAAATTAACAACACAACAAATTAGAAATAGCTTGGTAGAGCGATCACCTCATTTCCAGGGGTTATTATCATTCATAAATTCTTTAATATTATAATAACCCTTTATATACAAACTTAGTTTAATAAAGTTTTTGAACTTTGGGCAGGTCAAATTTTGTATATTTTCTGGAATTTTGTTGTAAAAGCGTATACATCGCCCCATGAATGAATTACTGACTCGATGAAGTCGAGTAACTGGTACTACTAGCTTGTGTCTGTTCCTAGTATTTACAGAATGAATATCACTTATTTTTTTAAAACTACTTTTATTTTTGTGTACGTACATTACATTTTCATAAATGTATTGAGAGGCCAAAGTTAATATATTAATTTCCTTAAATTTTTGTCGCAGCGACTGTTTAGGCTTTAAATCATAAATTGCTCTTATGGCCCTCTTCTGTAAAACAAATATAATTTCAGTGTCAGCTGCGTGTCCCCATAGTAAAATACCATACGACATTATGCTATGGAAATAGCTAAAGTAAACTAGTCTAGCTGTTTCAACACTAGTTAGAATTCTAATCTTTTTTACGGCATATGCTGCAGAACTAAGTCTGCTTGCTAGTTTTGATATATGGGGGCTCCATTGAAGCTTCGCGTCTAGTGTTATTCCAAGAAAAATGGTGGTATCTACAAGACTCAGTTTCTCCCCATTTAAAATTACATTAGTATTTAATTGTTTGACATTTGGAGTCATGAATTTCATACATTTCGTTTTAGTGGCATTTAAATGCAAATTATTAACATTGAACCAATTTACTAATTTAGATATAGCATTATTTATTTCGTCATATTTTAGTAATTGTCGACTTAATTTGAAAATTAAAGAAGTGTCATCTGCAAATAATACTATATCATGGTTATGCCCTACTATGTAAGTTAAGTCATTAATGTATACAAGAAACAGAAAGGAGCCGAGAATTGAGCCTTGAGGCACGCCCATTTGTACCATTGATTCGGAAGTGCTCATACTGTTAATGATAACTTTTTACGTTCTCTTACTTAAATATGAAATAATTAATTTAAGAACATCACTTCTTACACCGTAGTGTTGAAGTTTCCTGATTAATGTTTCATGGTGAACACAATCGAGGCCTTGGATAGGTCACAAAATATACCCAAAGCATCCTGTAAATTATTCCATGCATTAAATATATATTTAATCAGCTCAACACCGGCATCAGTTGTCGAGCGACCCCTTGTGAAACCAAATAGATTTTTATGAAGTAAATTATTTATATTAAAGAAATTTAACATTTGATCAAGAATAATTTTTTCAAAAATCTTACTAAGTGTTGGTAGTACAGAAATAGGTCTAAAATTGGCGGGGTCTAATACACTACCAGATTTAAATAAAGGTATTTACTATGCTTCATTAAATCAGGAAACAAACCAAATTCGACACTAGTATTAAAAACAATAGCTAAATGACGCGCGATTGTATCTATTATAGACGCAATAACTTTAACGGAAATCCCCCACAGATCCGCAGTGTTCTTAACATCAATAGTTTTAAAATATTTTACAATATCTTTTGATGATTCTTTATGAAATATAAAATTCTTTGTACACGCATTTACATTTTGTTTAAGTAATATTTCGGCGACGGCAGAAGAAGAACTCAGAGACTTAGTGGTTAATATCAGAATATCAGTAAAATATTTCTCAAAAACCATTGCAACGTCCTGATCTGATTCGGTTAATTTGTTATTAACGTCTCCACTCTTTCTTTCTCCGTCTTTGTTATTAACGGACCACGTCTCAGATCCGTAAGTCATCACTGGCAACACTCACTGGTTGTATAATTTCGTTTTAAGGTTTTGAGGAATGTCTGACGAGAACATGTGTCGTAGTTTCCCGAACGCTGCCCAGCCGAGTTGAATCCGTCGATTGACCTCTCGATCAAAGTTGGACTCACCTAGTCGGACTATTTGTCCCAGGTAAACATACTCATCAACAACTTCGAGCTTAGTGCTCCCAACAACTACCGGCATAGGTGTGACATGGACATTGAACATGATCTTTGTTTTGTCCATGTTCATCTTAAGACCTATCCGTTGGGAGACACTATTGAGGTCATTGAGCATGGTGCTTAGATCCTCCAGCGATTCTGCCATAAGGACTATATCGTCGGTAAATCGAAGGCGAGTGATGTACTCGCCATTGATGTTAATACCGTATCCTTTCCAGTCCAGAAGCTTGAAAACGTCTTCCAATGCAGCGATGAAGAGTTTCGGGGATATAACGTCACCATGTCTTACACCTCTTTGCAATTGGATAGGTTTCGTACTCTGGTTCTGTACTCGGATAGCCATCGTAGCCCTACTGTACAAGCACTTCAGCACTTCGATATACCGACAGTCAACTTGGCACCGCTTAAGGGACTGCAGCACCGCCCAAATTTCGACGGAATCAAAGGCTTTCTCATAGTCCGCATACGCCAGGCATAGTGGCAAATTGTACTCCTCGGACTTCTGTACAAATTGCCGAAGGGTATGTATGTGGTCTATGGTGCTAAAGCCCTTTCGGAAACCGGCTTGTTTGGGAGGCTGGAAGTCGTCAAGTATGCGCGCGAGACGATTCGTAATGACTCGAAAACAACACGTAGACGCGGCTCAAAAGGGAAATCGGTCTGTAGTTCTTCAAGACAGCGTTGTCACCTTTCTTGAAGAACAAGACCACCGCACTTCTGCTCCACGCCTCCGGTGTAATGCCACCATGGAAGACGGAATTAAAGAGTTTCTGAAGGACTTTAAGTACCGGTTTTCCACCCGCTTTCAGAAGGTCCGCTGTAATTCCATCCTCGCCTGGGGCCTTTCCGTTTTTAAGATTCTGGAGAGCCATTCTAATCTCGCTCAGACTGACGTCCGGGATATCTTCGGAATAGTGTCGGATAAGACTCGCTCTTGGATCGTTACTCACACTTGCGTGTGGCTCCAACGATGACGTGTACAGCTGCCCATAGAACCTCTCAATCTCACTCAAAATCTCAGGTGCCCCGGAAACGATGCTGCCACACTCGGTCCTCAGCTTTGACAGTTGGCTCTTTCTGGCAGACAGATCTCTGGCAAAGACTTTGGAGCCTTGGTTCCGCTCAATCGCTTCTTCAATACAAGCTGTATTGAAGTTGCGTAAGTCCCGCCGCATGCATTTGGAGATCTGTCTGTTCAGTTGCCTGTATGCTGTCAAATCTGTTGAAGAATGTAGCTTCATCTCCCGTCTAACAGCCATGAGATTAAGGATGTGATCGGAGAGTTTTTGTGTTCTTCTGCGGCGGATCTTGCGGAACTTAGCTTCGACCGCATGGACAGTTTCCATGAGCTTGTCATTCATATCGTCCACTTCATTGCAGTTTTCTAGGCACTGAAAACGGTTTTGTAACTCGAGCTGAAAGGTTTCAGGACTTTAGAACAGGGCACGAGGATGACGGAGCGTTGATTTCATTAGACGAGACCTCTCCAACTTAACGTTTAGGTTCAGTGTGCCTCTAACCATTCGGTGATCGCTACCAGTTTTCACCCTCGCGATCACGAAGACATCACTGAACAGTTGTCGTCTGGTCGTCATAATGAAGTCAATCTCATTTTTTGTCGAACCGTCGGGGCTCGACCAGGTCCACTTCCTGTGGGGCCGCTTCTGGAAGAAAGATTTTATCATAAAGAGTCCCTCTTTCTCCATGAAGTCGGCCAGCTGCTGGCCCCTTGGGTTCCGTTGCCCTATTCCAAATTTCCCTACTTTCAGCTCACCATTCTCTCTTGTGCCTAGTTTTGCATTGAAGTCTCCCATTAACAACGTATATTGGGTTTTGGAGGAATGCATGGCTCTAGAGATATCCTCATACATTTCCTCCACCTCCTCATCGGGGTGTGCCGAGGTTGGTGCGTAAACCTGTATGACCTTCAACCTTCAGGTGATTCTGAGTATAAGGTACGCAACCCTCGTCGACACACTCTCGATCTTTACAACGTTGTTAACGAGAGACTTGTGGACGATAAATCCGACACCTCCTTGGGACAGATGGTCACCCTCCCGGTGATAGAGCAAGTTGCCGGATTCGAGGATTACAGTGTCCTCCCCCTCTCTTCGGACTTCGGATAATCCTATAATATGCCAGCGTAACTTGTCTATCTCTTCTTCCAGCTCCACGATCTTCTCATCAGCCCTCAGGGTGCGTGCGTTGTACGTTGCCAGGTCGAGTTGTCTAAGGTGGCAACCGAACCTCCACCGGAGATTCTTAGCACCCCCTGCCCCGCCGTTACCATGGTCGCCACCGTAGCCAGGAATAGCGGGGCAGCCGGGGACTGGGGGCTGTCTCTTTGTTATTTTCTTCATAGGGGGTATTTGCCATAGTTGCCACGCTTGGCGAGCGGGTTGGCCACCGCAATTTTTTTATTGTAATTTCGGCTACTATCAGGAAGATGCTGCTGCCCATCTCCTGCCTGTTTCCCTTTGTCGACTTTTACGACACCCACGGGAAGATATGGGGTAGTGGATATTCTTGACCACCACTACAAGAGCACGGATGAGAAATAAATATCTGTTATAAAAGTTACTGTAACAACAAAATTGTAATTGTTTTATAGGAGAAGGGGCAAACGAGCATGCGGCTCACCTGATGGTAAGTGACTACCGCCGCCCATGAACAACTGCAACACCAGGGGAATCGCAGATGCGTTCCCGGCCTTTTAAAAAGGAGTAGGCTCTTTTCTTGAATTATTATTATTATCCCTAAGTCGTATGGGTCCGGAAAAATCGCTAATTTTTTTTATAGGATAGGGTGACAAACGAGCACACAGTCCACCTCATGGTAAGTGGTTACTGTGACCCATAGACATCTACATCTATCCTCAATAAAGACTCAAGATGCAGATGCGTTGTCACTCGTGAGAACTAAGATGGAATGCCTCTTTGCCAGTGAAAAGGGTCTCCGGTTCTCTACACTCACCATACGAAACACAGCAGCGTTAAGCTGCTATTTTACGCTGGTTTTCTGTGAGAGCGTGGCCCTTCCCCGGTCGAGCCGACCCATTCGTGCTACAACTATACTACTAATATAGCTGCAACATGGCTCTACCACGTATAAAATGGTGGTAATCGATTCCACAAGGAAGTTGTGCGAGGGAGAAAACTTCTTCTAAAACGCACAGTGGTGGACTGCCAATCATCCAGATGATATGGATGGTATCTTGAGTTTTGTCGCGATGTGCGATGGTAAAATTGAGCGGCTGAAATTAGTCCGAACAATTCCTCAGAGCACTCCCCGTGATAGATGCGATAAAATACGCAAAGAGATGCAACATCGCTACGCAGTGCCGGTGAGTCAAGCCGATCGGAAAGAACTCGGTCGTCGACGATTCGAATCGCTCTGCGCTGGATGCGGTCAAGTGGAAGGAGCTGGCACTGGGGAGCCCCTGCCCAGATATAGAACAGTATTCCATGTGAGGCCGAACCTGCGCCTTGTAAAGTTGCAAGCGATGTGCCCGCATGAAATACTATCCCGCTCTGCTGAGCACGCCAAGCTTTTTAGAGGCCAATTTGGCCTTCTCTTCCAAGTGACCACGAAACTGCACACTATTCGATATGTCGACACCAATGATTCCGATTCTGGCTCAGGCAACAAGGGGAGTGCCTTGAAACTGAGGAGATACGACAAAGGGGTTCTTTGTAGCGGTAAACGCGCAAACTTGTGCCTTCTGGGGATTTATTTATATTTTTATATTATATTATGGAGGAAGTTTTTGCTAAGCTTAGCAAACAGAATAAATCTGTTGTAATATGTGAAGACTTTAATATCAATCTCCTAGAAGCTTCCTTCACCAATATTAAATTTAGATCATTGTTTAAATCATATGGTTTTTTAATTTATTTTTAGAGCTAACCCGTATTGCTCAATCTAGTGCAACATCTATAGATAATATCGTTACTTAAACAATAGAGAAACGGTTTTAAGAGGTGGCTCCTTAATATGAGCTAGTAAATTATTATCATGTAAAGAACGTAGAAGATATTGTGAGTCTCTCTGTTGAGCGAACTGTGGAAATGGCACGTGTTGAGTTTGAGCACCTTATTGTTGTGAGCGTCTACAGACCCCCATGTTCTCTATACGTTACTTTTGAAAAAATTATGGAGGAAGTTGTTGCTAAGCTTAATAAACAGAATAAATCTGTTGTAATATGTGAAGACTTTAATATCAATCTCCTAGAAGCTTCTTCCATCAACATTAAATTTAGATCATTGTTTAAATCTGTAGACGATTATATATTCAAACTATTTACAGCGGCTTTCATTAAACTATATATACACAGAGGGAAATCTTTAATCTTCAATGGAGTATAAATTCTTCTCTCTTGATTTCTCTTGAGGTTTCTTCTCTTGCTGTTGTCTTCAAGTGCCGCTTCCGAAATGAACAGCTCACAGGCCAAAACGCCCTTCTTATATTTCGAAAGAGAGCGTCTCGGCATGCGAGTGGTGTCGTGAGGTATGCCGCGCGCTGATTCTTCGGTGGCATCACGTGATGTTTGGGCGGTGCGCGGGGTGCGCGGGGCGCAACGGGGTGTGAAGGGGCGGCGGGGCGGCGGCTCCTCTCGCCGTCCGTAATAAAATCATATGGTCTTTTTAATTTATTTTTAGAGCCAATCCATGTTACTCAATCTAGTGCAACATGTATAGATAATATAACAAGCAAACGTGAAGCCGTATAATTCTAAAATTAAATTCTTATCACTGTGGACAAGTAGTATCGTTACCTTATGCTCACAAAAAGCAACTAGATGAGAAAGTTCTGTTTGTTCCAGTAAATGCACGTCGCTTGGAGAAGTTTAGAAGTAACATAGTGAAAAACTTCAATCACTTTTATAACATAATGGTCCAAATTTTTTGTATGGAACATTATTTAAGCTTATTTGCAATGAATTTAATAATACTTTTACTTCTAAAACATTCTCTTTGAACAGTCGGAAGTCATTCAATGAATGGGCGACGGTAGGAGTCCATAAGAGCAGACATAGGTCATATGATCCTTACCATGAAAGGTCATCTACGAGTAATGATAGCGTCGAATTTAGGGAATGTGTAAAAAATTATTCAAAAATATTTAAAAGAGTGTGCTCCACAGCCAAGTCTTTGCATTTGAGCAACAAAATTAAAAAGGCTTCTAATAAAATTAAAATGAAATGGAGTATAATTAATAGCGAAACTGGTAAGATCAACTCTCGCAATTCAAACTACTAGTTAAGTGTTAACAACAAATTAACTGAATCAGATCAGGACGTTGCAATGGTTTTTGAGAAATATTTTACTGATATTCCGATATTAACCACTAAGTCACTGAATTCTTCTCCTGGCGTCGCCGAATCATTACTTAAACAAAATGTAGATGCGTGTACAAAGAATTTTACATTTCATAAAGTATCATCAAAAGATATTGTAAAATATTTTAAAACTATTGATGTTAAGAAAACTGCGGATCTGTGGGGGATTTCCGTTAAAGTTGTTGCGTCTATAATATTTGGTTTGTTTCCTGATTTAATGAAGCATAGTAAATACCTTTATTTAAATCTGGTAGTACATTAGACCCCGCCAATTTTAGACCTATTTCTGTACTACCAACACTTAGTAAGATTTTTGAAAAAAATATTCTTGATCAAATGTTAAATTTCTTTAATATAAATAATTTACTTCATAAAAATCTATTTGGTTTCACAAAGGGTCGCTCGACAACTGATGCCGGTGTTGAGCTGATTAAATATATATTTAATGCATGGAAGAACTTACAGGATGCTTTGGGTATATTTTGTGACCTATCCAAGGCCTTCGATTGTGTTCACCATGAAACATTAATCAGGAAACTTCAACACTACGGTGTAAGAAGTGATGTTCTTAAATTAATTATTTCATATTTAAGTAAGAGAACGTAAAAAGTTATCATTAACAGTATGAGCACTTCCGGATCAATGGTACAAATGGGCGTGCCTCAAGGCTCAACTCTCGGCCCCTTTCTGTTTCTTGTATACATTAATGACTTAACTTACATAGTAGGGCATAACCATGATATAGTATTATTTGCAGATGACACTTCTTTAATTTTCAAATTAAGTCGACAATTACTAAAATATGACGAAATAAATAATGCTATATCTAAATTAGTAAATTGGTTCAATGTTAATAATTTGCATTTAAATGCCACTAAAACGAAATGTATGAAATTCGTGACTCCAAATGTCAAACAATTAAATACTAATGTAATTTTAAATGGGGAGAAACTGAGTCTTGTAGATACCACCATTTTTCTTGGAATAACACTAGACGCGAAGCTTCAATGTAGCCCCCATATATCAAAACTAGCAAGCAGACTAAGTTCTACAGCATATGCTGTAAAAAAGATTAGAAGTCTTACCAGTGTTGAAACAGCTAGACTAGTTTACTTTAGCTATTTCCATAGCATAATGTATGGTATTTTACTATGGGGCACGCAGCTGACAGTAAAATTATATTTGTTTTACAGAAGGGGGCCATAAGAGCAATTTATGATTTAAAGCCTAAACAGTCACTGCGACAAAAATTTAAGGAAATGGCCTCTCAATACATTTATGAAAATGTAATGTATGTACACAAAAATAAAAGTAGTTTTACAAAAATAAGTAATATTCATTCTGTAAATACTAGGAACAGACACAACCTAGTAGTACCAGTTACTCGACTCCATCGAGTCAGTAATTCATTCTTGGGGCGATGTATACGCTTTTACAACAAAATTCCAGAAAATATACAAAATTTGATCAGCTCAAAGTTCAATACTTTATTAAACTAAGTTTGTATAAAAAGGGTTATTATAATATTTAAAGAATTTATGAATGATAATAACCCCTGGAAATGAAGTGATCGCTCTACCAAGCTATTTCTAATTTGTTGTGTTGTTAATTTGTGTAACATACATGATTGTAAGCTGTTATTTAAAAAAAAAGTCCCGCTGGGTTTCTTGCTGGTTCTTCCCAGGACAGAGGTTTATTCGAACCAGTGGTAATTAAACAAAAGAGTGATTTTTAATAAGTATTATTTATAATCTATATTGAATAAAAAAGTTTTTGTTTCTGTTTCTGTTATTGAACTAGACTAAATTTAGTCGCCCCCAGTCTGAGACTTTGTTCAACAAAGTCTCGACTTCAGACACAAGTTTGTTCCGGTACTCGGCGACGTTTTCCCGAGAAATATTGGCAAGGCCGGTGTATAAAGCATCACCAGTGCTGTCGTCCGCATAGCAATGAATGTTACTGGTTTGCAACATATCATTGATATGCAGAAGAAACAGCGTTGGTCATAGCACGCAGCCTTGTGGAACACCAGCGTTAATGGCCTTGTAATCGGAGCATGCACCGTCTACTACGACCTTAATGCTCCGATCTGCAAGAAAACTGATGATCCAATTGCATAATTTCTCGGGAAGCCCATAGGAAGGCAGCTTCGAAAGAAGCGCTTTGTGCCAAACCCGATCGAAAGCCTTCGCTATGTCCAAACTAACGGCCAACGCCTCCCCCTTGGACTCCACTGCCTCCGCCCATCTATGAGTTAGGTAACCTAGAAGATCACCAGCTGAGCGACCTCGACGGAAACCGTACTGGCGGTCACTAATCAGCTGGTGATCCTCAAGGTACCGCATGAGCAGGCTGTTAATAATGGTTTCCATTACTTTGGAGAACAAGGAGGTGATAGCGATAGGCCTGTAGTTGGACGGATCTGAGCGGTCGCCTTTTTTAGGGATCGGGTGCACCAAAGCTGTCTTCCATGAGTTCGGGACTACGCCTAGGGAGTAGGAGTACCGAAAAAGACGCTTTAAAAACGGTGCCAACTCCGGAGCACACGTCGTCAGCACAAAAGGTGGGACTCCATCAGGCCCACTCGACTTGTTGACGTCCAGGGAGAGGAGTGCTTTACGCACCGATTGCTGTGTAAACAGCACTTGCCGCATGGAGCACTCACACCGCGGGATGGTCGGCGGTGTGTTCCCCCCGTCATCTAGAGTCGAGTTGGAAGCAAAAAGAGAGCCTAGCAGATCAGCTTTCTCCATTGCGTCATGGGCCAGTGAGTCATCCACCCTGTGTAGAGATGGCAGTATTCCTTCACGTTGAGTATTTTTACTTATTTTAATACATTTATAATACCACAGAATAAATAAATAATACTTAGGTATACAATGCAAACTCGCAAAATGATATTGTGTTATGTCTGTGATTCTCGTGAGCAAAAGCCGGAGACGAAAAGTAGTTACTATTAATGTTAAATTGTCACCAGTATTAGACGTTTGCTGACGTTGAAGTGCTGTCTAAATTTGATTAATTTCTACTGGCTGAATAATTCGCAATGACGCTGTACGAATTTAAGTATTTAAATGGAAAGGACAACTATGGCGGAAAAAAGAAATATTTCAATGATTGTTTGGAAGGTACATTTTAGCCTTTATTCAGTTTTGTATGAAACCATTAATTGCGATCTGGAAAGTTCTCAAGAAACTAAAAATATAGTTACCCGTTATTTATGCCTTCCTCTCAGAGAAAACAACTGAAACATACATAACATTATTACAATTAATAAAAAGTCAAATACCTAACTGGGGACCTACGCAATTTAAAACTGATTATGAAGATGCCAAGATGAAAGCTTTACGAAATGTTTTTGTCTTACTAAAATTATAAACGTGAAAGTTTGTGAGGATGTATGGATGTTTGTTACTCTTTTACGCAAAAGCTACCAAATTCTTTTTAATTAAACTTTACAATAATATAGCACATATATCAGAATAAAACATAGGCTATAATTCATAAAGATTTTGTGTAAATTGGCCAAAATATAACGATAAATTTTAAGTCAGTGGGAAAAAATCTGTCATCTGCGAGCTATTTTGGCGTGCGGTGCTAAAGTTACACGAATGATAATGTATGGCGGAATTGTTTCTCCTAAATAGTTCTACAAAAAAGTTTGCGACAGTATATACCTATATTTAAATGTAAGCCATTATTACCATTATTCACAGAATACCAGCGTAATGCTGATGTGTTTCTTATGGTGAATGTAGAGAACCGGAGACCGTTTTTACTGGAAACGAGGCACTCCGTCTTACTTCTCAGGGGTTACGACGCATCTATATTTTGGTTCTTACTCGAGGATAAATGTAGATGTCTATAGGCTACATCATCCACCAAAGACTACAATGTTATATAGGGAATCATCCACTTGGATCATCAAGTGGAATGTGTGCTCGTTTGTCACCCTTATTCTATAAAATAAAAAAACCAAAATAGTGAACCATTAATACAATAAAGTTTGATACTTTATTTCCAATGCACATTCTGCAATAACAAATGGATTTTACTAAAATAAATACCGTGATTTGGTCTAATATTTTAAAAGTTACAACCATATAAAATAGTACGGTCCGGCGCACGGTGGGCGAGGTGGGTAAAACATCGCTCATCGTTAAATATGATGGTTACGCATGGCAGACTTTAACAAAACTCGAATATTAGAATGAAACTCTAACATGCCGTCTTTCTAAACACGCATCACGCAAAAACCCGTGAACTGATTTGGATGGTACTTTACTGGCAGATAGCTGATGTAATAAGGAGTAACTTAGGCTACTTTTATTCTAAGGTTCTGCACAAAATAATTTCACGCGTACGAAGTCGCGGTAAACAGCTAGTGCTATAATAAGCGGATGCTATTTTCACTATTGTGAGAGTTAAATTAAAAGCAAAATATCTGAAATTAACGGTATACAGACTAATATCACTGCAAAATTCTGCCACATCTGCCTGAAAAACGGAGATTTCTGGAGTTATTATTATGAATGAGATGCAGGAACGCAATGATAATATGCAAGCGATGTACAAATTTAAGAAATAAGTATATTTTAAAAAACTGGCTTCACAACAATGTTGATAAAATCTGCGTATTTAGCCAATGCCATCGCCATTACTTAGAATCGTATCATTTTACGATCAATGGTGACGTTGTTGGTAAGAATAAAACCATTTTACACCAATTGCTAAACATTTTATACACTGATGACTCTTATCAAAAGGAGCGGAGCATCCAAATAAAGAACATTTATTTTTAGTCGTTATTAGGAAGACGCTGCTGCCCATCTCCTGATTTGTTTCTCTCTATCGCCTTTTACGACACCCACGGGATGATATGGGGTTGTGGACTACACGGCAATGACGTAGTTAAAGTTATTAAGAACGTGATTGTAGCATGGGCAACGTTTGACATGTAAAGATTTTTTTTGATAACTCTAGTATTGTACCCTTTTATATATGAAGCCATTAACGAGCAGCTGCCAGTACCAATGACCACAGCCCACACATAACGTCAAATCTATGTTAAATTTGATACAGAGGTTTTCAATTATTTTCGTCAGTGCTACGCGTGTTAACCGAAGCTCCATATCGCCTGTTTTGTTATCGCCTTCAAAGCACACTTCAATAAGCATCACAGAAATTTTAATTAAAGTTGTCAATGAGATGAGAAAAATTATCAGCGGTCAACTTATGCCCAGCCCAGATTTTAGAATCTCAATATAGTGTACAAGCGATACTCGTATTTTCTCGAATTTGGATCGGACACAGAGCACAATGGACTTTTTAGTTCGAGTTTTCTACATTTGTGTTTACTTGAGTTCTGATCCGGATACAGCGCGCTCTAAACTTTGCTTTCCGAAACGAATGCCAGAAATTGTGTCCGTGCGGAACAATAAAGAACGTGTGCGACATGTTAGAATGTTAAGACGCGTAGGAAATGCCTGCATTCGGATGTCTGAACAGTGACTAACAGTTTGCAGGTCATCTAATAATATTATGTACCTACTCGTAAGTGGCCCCTACGCCATAGACTACTTTTACATGAATGAACTACTTATAGAGTGCCACCAAATTGCCTGTTCAGGTCTGGCCAAAATTGGAACTAGTTCCAAAATTTTACAAATGCCATTTAGCTGTAAGGTGAGTGCTTTATTTGATTTCATTGTGAAAAGAGCAAATAAAATGCCTAAAGCTCTTAAATAAGATGCGCAGCAGATTATCCTACAAGTTTCATTTTATATGGAAGAGAAACGTTTAGAAACTCCCAATTATACCCTTCGAAAAGCTCGTTGCTAAAAACGCGTTGCTGCTGCGACAAGTTAGTCTTGTCAGATATGGAAAATTAAAATCGCCAAATAATGTACTTGTGAAACATACGAGTAATATGTTTTGAAAGATGTACCTGCTAATATTATAAGCGGGTACATCTTTCACAGCAGGAATCCCTAAAGTTCGACTAACTCTGAGATCGTAACCACAATTATTCTTATTAAATATACATTTCGTAGTTATAATACTTTAACAGTTAAATGGCGAAGGAAAACATCGCGAGGAAACTTACATGCCTGAGAGTTCTCCAAAATTGCACTTGGATATCGTGGCGCACAATTCGCCATTTGTCTAAACACTCTTGTGCTCAGTAAGGAGCCGGCAATGGGTTGAGATGATGATGACGAGGAACTGTTAAATTCTGCATAATAATTATGTATGATGAAAAATTATAAGGAAGTTGTACGTTCATTTTTATTTACAAATATGTTACCTTATGAATGTGTAGTCACCTATTTCCGTGGTAAATTTTTTAAGTGGCAATAGTAAGCTCACCACTAGCGACTCTGTCAACTGAATAGTAAAGTTGGTGGCACAATACAAGCTTATCATCATCACCATTACAGAACTTCACATGCCCATAGCAGAATATGAGCATTAAGCAACGAATTTTTTTTTTATAGGATAGGGTGACAAACGAGCACACAGTCCACCTGATGGTAAGTGGTCACTGTGACAGATAGACATCCACATCTATCCTCAATAAAGAATCAAAATGCAGATGCGTTGTCACCCGTGAGGACTAAGACGGAAATGCCTCGTTTCCAGTAAAAAGGGTCTCCGGTTCTCTACACTCACCATACGAAACACAGCAGCGTTAAGCTGCTATTTTACGCTGGTTTTCTGTGAGAGCGTGGCCCTTCCCCGGTCGAGCCGACCCATTCGTGCTACAACTATACTACTAATATAGCTGCAACATGGCTCTACCACGTATAAAATGGTGGTAATCGATTCCACAAGGAAGTTGTGCGAGGGAGAAAACTTCTTCTAAAACGCACAGTGGTGGACTGCCAATCATCCAGATGATATGGATGGTATCTTGAGTTTTGTCGCGATGTGCGATGGTAAAATTGAGCGGCTGAAATTAGTCCGAACAATTCCTCAGAGCACTCCCCGTGATAGATGCGATAAAATACGCAAAGAGATGCAACATCGCTACGCAGTGCCGGTGAGTCAAGCCGATCGGAAAGAACTCGGTCGTCGACGATTCGAATCGCTCTGCGCTGGATGCGGTCAAGTGGAAGGAGCTGGCACTGGGGAGCCCCTGCCCAGATATAGAACAGTATTCCATGTGAGGCCGAACCTGCGCCTTGTAAAGTTGCAAGCGATGTGCCCGCATGAAATACTATCCCGCTCTGCTGAGCACGCCAAGCTTTTTAGAGGCCAATTTGGCCTTCTCTTCCAAGTGACCACGAAACTGCACACTATTCGATATGTCGACACCAATGATTCCGATTCTGGCTCAGGCAACAAGGGGAGTGCCTTGAAACTGAGGAGATACGACAAAGGGGTTCTTTGTAGCGGTAAACGCGCAAACTTGTGCCTTCTGGGGATTTATTTATATTTTTATATTATATTATGGAGGAAGTTTTTGCTAAGCTTAGCAAACAGAATAAATCTGTTGTAATATGTGAAGACTTTAATATCAATCTCCTAGAAGCTTCCTTCACCAATATTAAATTTAGATCATTGTTTAAATCATATGGTTTTTTAATTTATTTTTAGAGCTAACCCGTATTGCTCAATCTAGTGCAACATCTATAGATAATATCGTTACTTAAACAATAGAGAAACGGTTTTAAGAGGTGGCTCCTTAATATGAGCTAGTAAATTATTATCATGTAAAGAACGTAGAAGATATTGTGAGTCTCTCTGTTGAGCGAACTGTGGAAATGGCACGTGTTGAGTTTGAGCACCTTATTGTTGTGAGCGTCTACAGACCCCATGTTCTCTATACGTTACTTTTGAAAAAATTATGGAGGAAGTTGTTGCTAAGCTTAATAAACAGAATAAATCTGTTGTAATATGTGAAGACTTTAATATCAATCTCCTAGAAGCTTCTTCCATCAACATTAAATTTAGATCATTGTTTAAATCTGTAGACGATTATATATTCAAACTATTTACAGCGGCTTTCATTAAACTATATATACACAGAGGGAAATCTTTAATCTTCAATGGAGTATAAATTCTTCTCTCTTGATTTCTCTTGAGGTTTCTTCTCTTGCTGTTGTCTTCAAGTGCCGCTTCCGAAATGAACAGCTCACAGGCCAAAACGCCCTTCTTATATTTCGAAAGAGAGCGTCTCGGCATGCGAGTGGTGTCGTGAGGTATGCCGCGCGCTGATTCTTCGGTGGCATCACGTGATGTTTGGGCGGTGCGCGGGGTGCGCGGGGCGCAACGGGGTGTGAAGGGGCGGCGGGGCGGCGGCTCCTCTCGCCGTCCGTAATAAAATCATATGGTCTTTTTAATTTATTTTTAGAGCCAATCCATGTTACTCAATCTAGTGCAACATGTATAGATAATATAACAAGCAAACGTGAAGCCGTATAATTCTAAAATTAAATTCTTATCACTGTGGACAAGTAGTATCGTTACCTTATGCTCACAAAAAGCAACTAGATGAGAAAGTTCTGTTTGTTCCAGTAAATGCACGTCGCTTGGAAAAGTTTAGAAGTAACATAGTGAAAAACTTCAATCACTTTTATAACATAATGGTCCAAATTTTTTGTATGGAACATTATTTAAGCTTATTTGCAATGAATTTAATAATACTTTTACTTCTAAAACATTCTCTTTGAACAGTCGGAAGTCATTCAATGAATGGGCGACGGTAGGAGTCCATAAGAGCAGACATAGGTCATATGATCCTTACCATGAAAGGTCATCTACGAGTAATGATAGCGTCGAATTTAGGGAATGTGTAAAAAATTATTCAAAAATATTTAAAAGAGTGTGCTCCACAGCCAAGTCTTTGCATTTGAGCAACAAAATTAAAAAGGCTTCTAATAAAATTAAAATGAAATGGAGTATAATTAATAGCGAAACTGGTAAGATCAACTCTCGCAATTCAAACTACTAGTTAAGTGTTAACAACAAATTAACTGAATCAGATCAGGACGTTGCAATGGTTTTTGAGAAATATTTTACTGATATTCCGATATTAACCACTAAGTCACTGAATTCTTCTCCTGGCGTCGCCGAATCATTACTTAAACAAAATGTAGATGCGTGTACAAAGAATTTTACATTTCATAAAGTATCATCAAAAGATATTGTAAAATATTTTAAAACTATTGATGTTAAGAAAACTGCGGATCTGTGGGGGATTTCCGTTAAAGTTGTTGCGTCTATAATATTTGGTTTGTTTCCTGATTTAATGAAGCATAGTAAATACCTTTATTTAAATCTGGTAGTACATTAGACCCCGCCAATTTTAGACCTATTTCTGTACTACCAACACTTAGTAAGATTTTTGAAAAAAATATTCTTGATCAAATGTTAAATTTCTTTAATATAAATAATTTACTTCATAAAAATCTATTTGGTTTCACAAAGGGTCGCTCGACAACTGATGCCGGTGTTGAGCTGATTAAATATATATTTAATGCATGGAAGAACTTACAGGATGCTTTGGGTATATTTTGTGACCTATCCAAGGCCTTCGATTGTGTTCACCATGAAACATTAATCAGGAAACTTCAACACTACGGTGTAAGAAGTGATGTTCTTAAATTAATTATTTCATATTTAAGTAAGAGAACGTAAAAAGTTATCATTAACAGTATGAGCACTTCCGGATCAATGGTACAAATGGGCGTGCCTCAAGGCTCAACTCTCGGCCCCTTTCTGTTTCTTGTATACATTAATGACTTAACTTACATAGTAGGGCATAACCATGATATAGTATTATTTGCAGATGACACTTCTTTAATTTTCAAATTTAGTCGACAATTACTAAAATATGACGAAATAAATAATGCTATATCTAAATTAGTAAATTGGTTCAATGTTAATAATTTGCATTTAAATGCCACTAAAACGAAATGTATGAAATTCGTGACTCCAAATGTCAAACAATTAAATACTAATGTAATTTTAAATGGGGAGAAACTGAGTCTTGTAGATACCACCATTTTTCTTGGAATAACACTAGACGCGAAGCTTCAATGTAGCCCCCATATATCAAAACTAGCAAGCAGACTAAGTTCTACAGCATATGCTGTAAAAAAGATTAGAAGTCTTACCAGTGTTGAAACAGCTAGACTAGTTTACTTTAGCTATTTCCATAGCATAATGTATGGTATTTTACTATGGGGCACGCAGCTGACAGTAAAATTATATTTGTTTTACAGAAGGGGGCCATAAGAGCAATTTATGATTTAAAGCCTAAACAGTCACTGCGACAAAAATTTAAGGAAATGGCCTCTCAATACATTTATGAAAATGTAATGTATGTACACAAAAATAAAAGTAGTTTTACAAAAATAAGTAATATTCATTCTGTAAATACTAGGAACAGACACAACCTAGTAGTACCAGTTACTCGACTCCATCGAGTCAGTAATTCATTCTTGGGGCGATGTATACGCTTTTACAACAAAATTCCAGAAAATATACAAAATTTGATCAGCTCAAAGTTCAATACTTTATTAAACTAAGTTTGTATAAAAAGGGTTATTATAATATTTAAAGAATTTATGAATGATAATAACCCCTGGAAATGAAGTGATCGCTCTACCAAGCTATTTCTAATTTGTTGTGTTGTTAATTTGTGTAACATACATGATTGTAAGCTGTTATTTAAAAAAAAAGTCCCGCTGGGTTTCTTGCTGGTTCTTCCCAGGACAGAGGTTTATTCGAACCAGTGGTAATTAAACAAAAGAGTGATTTTTAATAAGTATTATTTATAATCTATATTGAATAAAAAAGTTTTTGTTTCTGTTTCTGTTATTGAACTGGACTAAATTTAGTCGCCCCCAGTCTGAGACTTTGTTCAACAAAGTCTCGACTTCAGACACAAGTTTGTTCCGGTACTCGGCGACGTTTTCCCGAGAAATATTGGCAAGGCCGGTGTATAAAGCATCACCAGTGCTGTCGTCCGCATAGCAATGAATGTTACTGGTTTGCAACATATCATTGATATGCAGAAGAAACAGCGTTGGTCATAGCACGCAGCCTTGTGGAACACCAGCGTTAATGGCCTTGTAATCGGAGCATGCACCGTCTACTACGACCTTAATGCTCCGATCTGCAAGAAAACTGATGATCCAATTGCATAATTTCTCGGGAAGCCCATAGGAAGGCAGCTTCGAAAGAAGCGCTTTGTGCCAAACCCGATCGAAAGCCTTCGCTATGTCCAAACTAACGGCCAACGCCTCCCCCTTGGACTCCACTGCCTCCGCCCATCTATGAGTTAGGTAACCTAGAAGATCACCAGCTGAGCGACCTCGACGGAAACCGTACTGGCGGTCACTAATCAGCTGGTGATCCTCAAGGTACCGCATGAGCAGGCTGTTAATAATGGTTTCCATTACTTTGGAGAACAAGGAGGTGATAGCGATAGGCCTGTAGTTGGACGGATCTGAGCGGTCGCCTTTTTTAGGGATCGGGTGCACCAAAGCTGTCTTCCATGAGTTCGGGACTACGCCTAGGGAGTAGGAGTACCGAAAAAGACGCTTTAAAAACGGTGCCAACTCCGGAGCACACGTCGTCAGCACAAAAGGTGGGACTCCATCAGGCCCACTCGACTTGTTGACGTCCAGGGAGAGGAGTGCTTTACGCACCGATTGCTGTGTAAACAGCACTTGCCGCATGGAGCACTCACACCGCGGGATGGTCGGCGGTGTGTTCCCCCCGTCATCTAGAGTCGAGTTGGAAGCAAAAAGAGAGCCTAGCAGATCAGCTTTCTCCATTGCGTCATGGGCCAGTGAGTCATCCACCCTGTGTAGAGATGGCAGTATTCCTTCACGTTGAGTATTTTTACTTATTTTAATACATTTATAATACCACAGAATAAATAAATAATACTTAGGTATACAATGCAAACTCGCAAAATGATATTGTGTTATGTCTGTGATTCTCGTGAGCAAAAGCCGGAGACGAAAAGTAGTTACTATTAATGTTAAATTGTCACCAGTATTAGACGTTTGCTGACGTTGAAGTGCTGTCTAAATTTGATTAATTTCTACTGGCTGAATAATTCGCAATGACGCTGTACGAATTTAAGTATTTAAATGGAAAGGACAACTATGGCGGAAAAAAGAAATATTTCAATGATTGTTTGGAAGGTACATTTTAGCCTTTATTTAGTTTTGTATGAAACCATTAATTGCGATCTGGAAAGTTCTCAAGAAACTAAAAATATAGTTACCCGTTATTTATGCCTTCCTCTCAGAGAAAACAACTGAAACATACATAACATTATTACAATTAATAAAAAGTCAAATACCTAACTGGGGACCTACGCAATTTAAAACTGATTATGAAGATGCCAAGATGAAAGCTTTACGAAATGTTTTTGTCTTACTAAAATTATAAACGTGAAAGTTTGTGAGGATGTATGGATGTTTGTTACTCTTTTACGCAAAAGCTACCAAATTCTTTTTAATTAAACTTTACAATAATATAGCACATATATCAGAATAAAACATAGGCTATAATTCATAAAGATTTTGTGTAAATTGGCCAAAATATAACGATAAATTTTAAGTCAGTGGGAAAAAATCTGTCATCTGCGAGCTATTTTGGCGTGCGGTGCTAAAGTTACACGAATGATAATGTATGGCGGAATTGTTTCTCCTAAATAGTTCTACAAAAAAGTTTGCGACAGTATATACCTATATTTAAATGTAAGCCATTATTACCATTATTCACAGAATACCAGCGTAATGCTGATGTGTTTCTTATGGTGAATGTAGAGAACCGGAGACCGTTTTTACTGGAAACGAGGCACTCCGTCTTACTTCTCAGGGGTTACGACGCATCTATATTTTGGTTCTTACTCGAGGATAAATGTAGATGTCTATAGGCTACATCATCCACCAAAGACTACAATGTTATATAGGGAATCATCCACTTGGATCATCAAGTGGAATGTGTGCTCGTTTGTCACCCTTATTCTATAAAATAAAAAAACCAAAATAGTGAACCATTAATACAATAAAGTTTGATACTTTATTTCCAATGCACATTCTGCAATAACAAATGGATTTTACTAAAATAAATACCGTGATTTGGTCTAATATTTTAAAAGTTACAACCATATAAAATAGTACGGTCCGGCGCACGGTGGGCGAGGTGGGTAAAACATCGCTCATCGTTAAATATGATGGTTACGCATGGCAGACTTTAACAAAACTCGAATATTAGAATGAAACTCTAACATGCCGTCTTTCTAAACACGCATCACGCAAAAACCCGTGAACTGATTTGGATGGTACTTTACTGGCAGATAGCTGATGTAATAAGGAGTAACTTAGGCTACTTTTATTCTAAGGTTCTGCACAAAATAATTTCACGCGTACGAAGTCGCGGTAAACAGCTAGTGCTATAATAAGCGGATGCTATTTTCACTATTGTGAGAGTTAAATTAAAAGCAAAATATCTGAAATTAACGGTATACAGACTAATATCACTGCAAAATTCTGCCACATCTGCCTGAAAAACGGAGATTTCTGGAGTTATTATTATGAATGAGATGCAGGAACGCAATGATAATATGCAAGCGATGTACAAATTTAAGAAATAAGTATATTTTAAAAAAACTGGCTTAACAACAATGTTTATAAAATCTGCGTATTTAGCCAATGCCATCGCCATTACTTAGAATCGTGGCATTTTACGATCAATGGTGACGTTGGTAAGAATAAAACCATTTTACACCAATTGCTAAACATTTTATACACTCACGACTCTTATCAAAAGGAGCGCAGCATCCAAATAAAGAACATTTATTTTTAGTCGTTATTTAGTTTCTCTCTGTCGCCTTTTACGACACCCACGGGGTATGGGATATGGGGTTGTAGACTACACGGCAATGACGTAGTTAAAGTTATTGAGAACGTGATTGTAGCATGGGCAACTTTTGACATATACAGATTTTTTTTGATAACTCTAGTATTGTACCCTTTTATATATGAAGCCATAAACGAGCAGCTGTCAGTACCAATGACCACAGCCCACACATAATGTCAAATCTATGTTAAATTTGATACAGAGGTTTTCTATGATTTTCGTCAGTGCTACGCGTGTTAACCGAAGCTCTATATCGCCTGTTTTGTTATCGGCTTCAAAACACACTTCAATAAGCATCACAGAAGTTTTAATTAAAGTTGTCAATAAGATGAGAAAAATTATCAGCGGTCAACTTATGCCCAGCCCAGATTTTAGAATCTCAATATAGTGTACAAGCGATACTCGTATTTTCTCGAATTTGGATCGGACACAGAGCACAATGGACTTTTTAGTTCGAGTTTTCTACATTTGTGTTTACTTGAGTTCTGATCCGGATACAGCGCGCTCTAAACTTTGCTTTCCGAAACGAATGCCAGGAATTGTGTCCGTGCGGAACAATAAAGAACGTGTGCGACATGTTAGAATGTTAAGACGCGTAGGAAATGCCTGCACTCGGATGTCTGAACAGTGACTAACAGTTTGCAGGTCATCTAATAATATTATGTACCTACTCGTAAGTGGCCGCTACGCCATAGACTACTTTTACATGAATGAACTATATTTGCGCCCGAACGCTGATTTCGGAATTGACGTCAGAGGGCGCGCGGCTCGGCGATACCGGTTTGACGTTCGGTCATAGGTAGAACGCGCGAGGGCAAATAGGAGTCGTTTGCCAGCTGTGCTTGGAACAGCACGCTGTTATTTTTTTGTTCGGGGATGCGGAATTGTGCACGCGCGCGTCGAGTAGATATACGGTCTAGGGTTCGAACCGCGCATTCCTTGTTCGAGAGTTTCTCCAGGTTGATCATCAGGAAATCATTATAATCATGTCGTCGCGTTAAGTGCCCTTTTTTGTGTGTGTTGTGCTTGTTAGTTTACGCGTCAACGAGGCGTATTTTGAATCTTTTCGCGACGTGGTTTTTGGTGTCGAATGAAGGAACTTAGTTGTGTTTAACTGAGTAGTATGACTCATTAAAAGATCACTTTAATTCCCTCTTTATAATTTGTGATGAGTGAATCCGGGACATTGAATGTTGAACTTTGAACTACTGTCCGTTACTGTGTCGGGTATCACGTGTTCGATTCTACGATGAATGTGGAATTAGGCGAGTTTTAGTTAGTTAAATGTACAATGAAGCTAATAGGACTACCCTCGTGACGAACGAATAAAGTGACTGTGGACGACTCCGCGGAAGATTACCACAATTTGGAGCGGTGCTGAATTCCGAGCTGCTGCCGACGGCAACGGTCTCATAAGGTCTACCACACTCAGTCACATACAGATACACATCACTGACCCTTACTTCCCATGCACCATACAACCTCATGCGACCTGACCGAACCCTGAGGGACCAGTCGCCTTGGATATAGGTAGGTAAGTTCGGGTTTAATATTCTTCCTGTTGAATGGCAGTAGGATAGAACGCTCCCCCTTATTGTTTATTGTGATAGAACATATTCCACGTGGCCATATTGTGGCCCCGTCCCTCTGCTGCCCGTCGATGGGATTACTCATGGGCCCTAATCCCGTCACCCTTTGTTGGGGCAGCTAGAGGCGTGTACAAACTACTTATAGAGTGCCACTAAATTGTCTGTTCAGGTCTGGCCAAAATTGGAACTAGTTCTTAAATAAGATGCGCAGCAGATTATCCTACAAGTTTCATTTTATATGGAAGAGAAACGTTTACAAACTCTCAATTATATCCTTCGAAAAGCTCGTTGGTAAAAACGCGTTGCTGATGCGACAAGTTAGTCTTGTCAGATATGGAAAATTAAAATCGCCAAATAATGTACTTGTGAAACATAATATGTTTTGAAAGATGTACCCGCTGATATTATTAGCGGGTACATCTTTCACAGCAGGAATTCCTAAAGTTCGACTAACTCTGAGATCATAACCACAATTATTCTTATTAAATATAAATTTCGTAGTTATAATACTTTTAACAGTTAAATGGCGAAGGAAAACATCGCGAGGAAACTTACATGCCTGAGAGTTCTCCAAAATTGCACTTGGATAGCGTGGCGAATTGTGGTCTAAACACTCTTGTGCTCAGTAAGGAGCCGGCAATGTTGAGATGATGATGATGAGGAACTGTTAAATTCTGCATAATAATTATGTATGATGAAAAATTATGAAGGTAGGTAAGTTGTACGTTCATTTTTATTTACAAATATGTTACCTATGAATGTGTAGTCACCTATTTCCGTGGTAAATTTTTTAAGTGGCAATAGTAAGCTCACCACTAGCGACCCTGTCAACTGAATAGTAAAGTTGGTGGCACAATACAAGCTTATCATCATCACTATTACAGAACTTCACATGCCCATAGCAGAATATGAGCATTAAGCAACGAATGTATTTTTTTTATAGGATAAGGTGACAAACGAGCACACAGTCCACCTGATGGTAAGTGGTCACTGTGACAGATAGACATCCACATCTATCCTCAATAAAGAATCAAAATGCAGATGCGTTGTCACCCGTGAGGACTAAGACGGAAATGCCTCGTTTCCAGTAAAAAGGGTCTCCGGTTCTCTACACTCACCATACGAAACACAGCAGCGTTAAGCTGCTATTTTACGCTGGTATTCTGTGAGCGCGTGGACCTTCCCCGGTCGAGCCGATCCATTCTTGCGACAACCATAATATAGTTGCAGCATGGCTCTACCACGTACCGCGTTATGATGTATAATATAAAAGCTCACCACCTAATGAATAATTAAAAATAGCAAGCACGGCCATTTGAAATTTCTGGCGCGAGCTCATTAGGTATACCTTATTTTTGCGCTAAACTAAGTAGAAAAAAGATTTTGTTAATTTTTTTTAATATATGGTTAACTCTATTTAGACAGTGGGGTAGTAAGTAGTACTGTTGATACTTAAAACGGCAATACTTCTATGTGCGGCACCTTAAATACACTTAAAGGATTAATTTTTCTAAAATACGTGGTAGAGCCATGCTGCAGCTATATTAGTATAGTTGTATCACGAATGGGTTAGCTCGATCGGGAAAGGACCACGCTCTCACAGAATACCAGCGTAAAATAGCAGCTTAATGCTGCTGTGTTTCTTATGGTGAGTGTAGAGAACCGGAAATCTTTTCTACTGGAAACGAGGCATTCCATCTTAGTCCTCACGAGTGACAACGCATCTGCATTTTGATTCGTAATCGACGATAGATGTAGATGTTTATGGGCCGCAGAACTACTTACCATCAGGTAGACTGTGTGCTCGTTTATCACCCTTATCATATTAAAAAAAAATTGGTAGAAATGGCCATTTTTAATTGAAATGTGTTTAACATTTCAGCACTGAGGTTTTTTTAAACTGTATAACAATAAGGTAGTAAAACCATAGAAGTAAAACTAAATTCGAAATAGGTAACCCAGCAGCACCGCAGCACCGGTATCGGATGTCCCATAGACAGAGTCTGTGTCAACAATATCAGCTACGCTGCTGATATGGTCTCGCTGAAGCCATCGAGTGGTGCTTTGAAGAGACTGATCAATGGATATTGAAATATGCAGGGGCCAGGTTATTCTGTTTATCCACTCTAAAAATTCCAGCCTAGGGTGAATACTTGGAAACCCGTGTTCATCTATCCACCCCGTCGGGGGTGGATAGGTCATTTAAAAGAGGCGTTGCGTAATATGTATTTGGGCGACAGGGTCTCGGAGGATCAAACAGACAACCTGGATATGGAGACAGAGAGAGAGAGAGAGAAGGATGTTATCTATTCGATGCAACATGTTACCCGTAGATTTGTATGATGTGTATTCTGCTTAGCACATGCCGCATTGCAATTTTAAAAAAGTAATAGAGAGATAAAAAGAACTACTGGTCCGAGAGCTCATGACGCATTTTTCATGAAGTGTTTGATGCATCATGAAACTTTGTTTAAAGGTATCAGTCGACTCAATAAGCAGGTATATGACTGTCTGCCTGGCCTACCTGGGTACACCTGGTACTGCGCATACAGTTAAGTCGAAAAAAAATTTGCCCAAAAAAAAGTGTTTGATTCAAATAATAATAATGACTATCCGTTAGCTAAGTTTATAAACAATTAAGAAAAAAAATGGCAGACACTTCTGAAGGGGTTTACATAGGGGCAGACGACCACAAAGTTGTATTTTCAAAAATTCCAAAAAAAGTGTTTGATTCAGTCTGCCATTTTTACAGCGTGTTTATTATGTATAATAAAATATTCTCACAAAAAGGCAGACAGTTTCTCCGGGGGTTACTAATTTAAAAATCTATACAAATAAATAATCACTTTTTAAATGGTCCATATTTCCTATCATAATAATTAATACATCTGTATCACATGATTTGATAAGTACATTGACAGCAGAATCCGATTCCAATTGACAAACATGAAAATAATTATACTTTTTTAAGATTATTTAAATAGCTGCTGATAAAATAAAAAGCTGTTCCCCGCGACTTCGCCCGCATGTAATTTAGGGTTTTATTTTTTTTGCGCGGTACCCTAATAATTTTTTTTAAATTTAAAAGCAGCCTAAAATACTCGTTATAACATCAATTATCTGCCAGTGAAAGTCCCGTCAAAATCGGTCCAGCCATTTCGGAGATTAGTCGGAACAAACAGACAGACAAAAATTTTAAAAATTGTGTTTTTGTTATAAATATCGTATATAATGTCTTATGCGTTTAGTAAAAAATTGTTATTTTGAAATTAAAAACAGACATTTAAATTTTATTTATTTGTATAGATTTTTAAATTAGTAACCCCCGGAGAAACTGTCTGCCTTTTTGTGAGAATATTTTATTATACATAATAAACACGCTGTAAAAATGGCAGACTGAATCAAACATTTTTTTTTGGAATTTTTGAAAATACAACTTTGTGGTCGTCTGCCCCTATGTAAACCCCTTCAGAAGTGTCTGCCATTTTTTTTCTTAATTGTTTATAAACTTAGCTAACGGATAGTCATTATTATTATTTGAATCAAACACTTTTTTTTGGGCAAATTTTTTTTCGACTTAACTGTATGCGCAGTACCAGGTGTACCCAGGTAGGCCAGGCAGACAGTCATATACCTGCTTATTGAGTCGACTGATACCTTTAAACAAAGTTTCATGATGCATCAAACACTTCATGAAAAATGCGTCATGAGCTCTCGGACATAATGTGTGTGTGCTGTGTGTGGCGAACACACACACACACACACACACACACACACACACACACACACACACACATTAATAAAAAAAATATAAATTGTGCGACATGATGACGTGCTGGAGGTCCCAGCATAAGCCCCCTCTTAGTATTCGTAGTTCGTAGTATGTTTCTACTTTTTATGGTTGAAATTTGGTTATTCTGTGTAGAATATACGTGATAGTATACGTGGTAAAGCTATGCTGCAGCTATATTTCTGGTATAGTTGTAACACGAATGGGTCGACTCGACCGGGGAAGGACCACGCTCTCACAGAATACCAGTGTAAAATAGCAGCTTAATGCTGCTGTGTTTCGTATGGTGAATGTAGAGAAACGGAGACCCTTTTTACTGGAAACCGAGGCATTCCATCTCAGTCCTCACGGGTGACAACGCATAGCTGCATTTTGATTCGTAATTGAGAATAAATATAGATGTCTAAGGGCCACAGCTCACAGCAACCACTTACCATCAGGTGGACTGTGTGCTCGTTTGTCACCCTTATGCTATAAAAAAAGAATGTTGATTCAAATGCGAATATAAAGCTCTCTCACTCACTAGATAATGTTCTCTAGATAGGGTAGATTCAGTGGAGTAAACAAGTAAAATAAAATAATAATAGACGGTACTTTACATTTTGAACAAGAAGATTCTTATTATGATCGAAGTTTACTAAAGATAAGTTCGTTTAACCATTTCATTACACTAGACGGCACAATTGTCAAGCTTCGTATAGCTATGGTTGAATTTCATTCAAAGTAGGTAAATTCATTCAACCATTTTATCAAACACCATAGATCATATGATGCCGGCTTTAGAAGTAGAAAATAGTGGGATTAGGGCTATCTTAAAGTATGAGGTACATTTGGTGTCTGGAGATTTAAAATTAATTTATTAATTTCACATTATTCGGCTTGTTTTTAAACTAATAACTACGTATAGAGATTAAAGACGAAACTGTGGGTGTGTTTCGATATACACTGCGAGCAATGCTCAGTGTTCTTACTGGTGAAAAAGAAATAATTCCGTTATGGACTGCCAGTATACTGCCGCAGTACCCTAGGGAAATATATGACGCCATAAACCGCCGCCATTTTTGTACTGAGAGCAATGGCGCTTTCTAGATAAGGTGCTCTCAGTACAGTACAAAAACAACAGCGCCTAGAGATTTAACGGCTACCACGAATGATCGTTATTATTATTAATTAATATTGTTATTCAAATAAACTCGGTAGTTTAAAAAGATACAATATTTAAATAGTAATTTTTCTTGTTGAACAGAAAACGTGTGGGTATGATAAATATTTTCATTTGAAAACAGTGTCGAAAAATGAAGATGACAGTACTGGACTGCGTTCCGTTTTAAACAGTTACAACATTTACCATATAAAACGTGAAAGCGTTCTCTAGCAGATTATCATTACACTCTTATCTATGATTATCATGTAGCTAGCGAAATCTAGCCCTTTTTTTATGTGTCAATTTCTTTCAATATATTGCTTTTTGTATCTCACTACTACGATGTGAATTTGAAGCTCCACGGGCTAGGGTTCTGTAATTAGAAGGCAAGGCACATACTACGTAAAGTATTTTGTCTAAAATACTCTAAAACGTAATAAAAGGTTAAGTATATTATGTACCTACTTAACTACTATTGGTCTTCTTGATATTAATTAAAAGATATACCTAAGTTTTAAAGTTGTTTTGACATGTAGGTAGTCCATGAGGTGAAAACAATAATTTAAAAATAATAATTATAAAAATTAGGGTAACAAAAACAAAATTAAAATAATTAAATAGCATCGTATGATGAGTGTAGAGAACCGGAGACCTTTTTTATTTGATACTAGCTGTTTCCCGCGACTTCGCTCGCGTTACTATTGGATTTCATGGGTTTTAATTTTTTTGCGCGGAACCCTAATTCTTATACTTAAATAAAAGTAGCCTAAGTTACTCCTTATAACATCAGCTATCTGCCAGTGAAAATCCTGTCAACATCGATCCAGCCGTTTCGGAGATTAGCTGGAACAAACAGACAGACGGACAAAAATTTTAAATAATTGTTTTTTGTTATAACTACCGTAAATACTTTCATACGCATTTAGTAAAAAGCTGTTATTTGGACATTACAAACATACACTTCAATTTTATTTATTTGTATATACTATAGAGTATAGATTGGGATACGAGGCATTCCATCTTAGTCTTCTGGGGTGACAACATCCACTTACTCACAGGTGGAATATATGCTCGTTTGTTACCCTTATTCTATAAAAAATTAAATTGAAATGTTGAGTTTTAGCTTGCCAAGTACCTTTCCTGGGAAAATAGATACGTACCTACATATCTAATCAGAATAAAATGCCCTATTATATTCAAATGAAGCTAATTTTTACGGATTCTATCGCGTTTAATTTAACTTTCTAATTCCCAACGTTTCGGGTGCTTTACAGTACCCATGGTCACGAGGGAACTGAGGTGACCTACAGTTTTTGAATATAAATTTTTGGTCGGATCTACGCAGAATAAGCTTACAGTATCTTGAAGTCTTGCAGTGGTATGCTTGGGTTTGATTTAATTTTATTAATTACTAGCTGTTCCCCGCGACTTCGTTCGCGTGTTAGGGTTTTTTTGCTTTTGCGCCGAACCCTAATTATTTTTCTAAAATAAAAGTAGCCTAAGTTGCTCCTTATGAAATCAGCTATCTGCCAGTGAAAGTCCCGTCAAAATCGGTCCAGCCGTTTCGGAGATTACCCGGAACAAACAGACAGACAGACAGACAAAAATTTTAAAAATTGTATTTTAGTTATAGGTACCGTATTTACTTTCATATGCATTTAGTAAAAAACTGTAATTTTGACATTACAAACAGACACTTCAATTTTATTTATTTATTATAAATTATAAATTATAAATATAAATTATAAATTATTATAAATTATAAATTATATAGATATATAGATAGGATCCCAAGCAGATCGCAGCACCCATACAACTTCTCTATTGAGATTAGGGTGTTTTCTAATTTCAATAGCCTCGCGAATCGTCCTTGGTAGGAATCGGTGTTCTATTGTGAGGATTTGTGGTTTATTAAATCTAATGCAACGGCGGGGATGATCTTGAACATGTTCGCAAACCGCAGACTTCCCGGAACGTCGGCGCTTCAAGTCAGCTATATGTTCTTTTGGGCCGGATTTTATAGATATTTTTGTTTGACCTATGTAAAAGAGACCACATTCACAATCCAGCATGTACACTCATGCATCTTGTAGAGGGATGTGACACTTGACGGATGGTAAAAATTAACTAATCTTCTTCGGCGACTTGAGGTATGTTTTAATGGAAGCTTGCTTCAAGATGTAGCCAACCTTATCTGTGACTCCTCTGACATAGGGTAGTACAGTCGAACACCTCAGTCCCTACCCCGTGACCATGGGTGCTGTAAAGCACCCGAAACGTCGAGAATTAAAAAGTTAAATTAAACGCGATGGAATCCGCAAAATTTTAGTCTTCGCGTAAATATAAGAAACCTATTATTTTTGTCTGTCCCTGCTCCTGTATATTATAATATTTAGAAATACTTAGTGATAATGATATCCACATCCACACTTCCACACTTATAATATTATAAAGAGGTAAGATTTGTTTGTTTGTTTGAATTGAATAGGCTCCGAAACTACTGGACCGATTTGAAAAATTCTTTCACCATTATAATCCTACATTATCCCTGATGAACATAGGCTATATAATATTTTCAAAATGTTAGGGATCCGTATGAAAACTTAGTTAATGTAACCCAAGTTGTGAAAAAAATACGAAAAAGAATCCTTATATCGCGTACGCTGCGGAAGCTATTGATAATAGAGCAAAGTAATGTACTACAGTTTTATAGAGGATATTAATATCTACAAAAAAGTCTGCGATACCATATGTTTAACTATTACAGTTATGTCACAATAACTACCTTTTCATGTTAAAATATGAAATAGTAACGCCGGTACAAACTAGGCCACATTATTCGTATAACCTATACCATGCATAACCACCAATTACGTTAACCATGTAATTTTAGTAACATATTTCACTTTTTAAATCTTTGTTAATTCAGCAACCGTCCGTCGTGATGTGTCTTTCGAAATTCGGATGTCGCAAGGCGTAGACACGTGATATACGCGTGTGAAACCGCGGGGCACAGCTAGTAATATATACACTGTTGTGTACTCTGAGACAATAGATAATTACCTATTATGGGAAGTGTTTAAGATTCGACTGGTGGGCGGGGAAGAGAAAAAGAGTAGGAATAGGAAAGAGGCTAGCTATGTTTTTAATATTTTCATAAATATAAATATAACCAGAAAATTAAATATAATGCATGAGTTCTACAATTTAACCGCCGTTTAACATTTTATGCAAGGCAGGCAGAATCACAAGAAAACGAGAGAGCGAGCGAGCACGAATATTCATTCAAACGAAGTTGTCTGATATTCACTTGCAAGGGCGCGCGGTTTCAACATAGTGAAGCGAGCGACAAGCGGTACTCAGTTTACTACAAACCTGTATTGAAGTTGCATGTCGCTACGAGTGTTGTTGTGCCCGTGTGTGTAGTGTTTAGTGTAATAACATAACAGCAAATTGTTTTGTGTTGTGATATTAGTGTTGTGTACCTGCTGGAGCGGCGGAGCCCGATCCCATTGCTGTAATGCATTTTCGGATATACCTATGGCTGTCATGTTTAGCCCTCGCAGGATATGTACGTGCGACAGAGGTAAGAGGGGCCGTCTTTAAACGCGGCATTCCGGCTTTTTGTTGGTTGCCAGACGAAATGTAGACGAGAATTGACATTATTGTTATGCACTATGCATTCTCAAAAATGCTGAAGTAGCACGAGAGTTTAACTTGCGTAACTTTACGATGTCAATACGATGTAAACTTGCATTCGTTCTATAAAATGATCATAATGTTATATGATTTAACTGTATTTAAGAATTGATATTGAATATTTGATATTTACCGTCGCCTTGAACGTGGAGGTAATCAGCAAGTAAACATAAGTTTATCAGGATCCGTCCGTCGATTGGTATCGCGTTATTTTTGTACTATCGCACGCTGTCGCCGAGAAGTAGGTAAATACGATGAGTTTATGAATGAGATGAGACCACGGTGTCGGCGTATATCGCCCACGTTTGGGAGAAAGCGTAAGATTGGTACTTATTTAACCCATAAATATATCTCTTGACGTGTGGGTCGGAATTATTACCGAGAGGTTTATTGTACGTCTTATGGGTATTATCGAGTATTATATTTATGTAGTCATCGAAATATCAGCATCATAGCCTAATAATACACTTTTATTGTTATGTAATTACTTAAACATAGGTACGTTGTGGTTGTACACAAGGGATTTATTTTCCAAAATATATTAAACGTAATAAATTACTGGGATTACTGATGGCAAATAAACATACCCTTGAAATTCTCTATAGAGGAACTACAAGTAGGTATTAAACAGAATCGAACTTCTTAGTAATTAATAATTATGTAAACTGGCCAAGTATTTATAAGTCACTAGACACGTTATTTAACCTACGTACGATTATACAGGTACCTACGTAGGTTTCCGACTAATGAAAGCATGCCTCTCCATACAACATCTAATAGGTATATAAAAATTAATATTAGTTTGTTCGTATTTTATGCGCTGCCATACCGTTCATCACAATGATATTACAAGTAACCTTTTTAATTATATCATTGGTTCATCGGATTGCGGTAAAACTTTGTCAACTTATTGCATGCACTTGAGCAAAGGTTATAGGCATAGTAGGTACGATTAACTTGCAATAGGTGGCGCGCGTATCGTACTGACAAATTTATTTGAAAGTTATATTATATTTATATCATTCAATTTCAAGGAATGTATTATAATTCCTAAATAAAAAACACAACTCTCCCAAATTTAAAACGATATTACCACATTTATTTCTTCTGCAGCAGCAACGCGCCGTGTACCAGCTAGTTACTTAAATAAATATAAAGATCATATAGATTACATATAAAGTACTGACCACCAGGACTTGTGGCTTTTTTTTTTACATGGGGAAATGCCTACGCATACCCGCCTCGCGGGTGCAAGGACGGGTTATGTCGGACTCGCACCGACTAAATGGTGTTCCACCCTCGTCGCATATTGGCAGAGCCACGGGCAGGCTTTCGCACACATCCGCGGCCCCATCTGCGCTCGCTGCCCCATGGTGGCCCCTCCTCGGGAGAGGACTACTCCTCCCCATCTCCCTCTCAGGTAAGGCGCACCAAAACACATGGCGCGCCCTTCTCCTCGGCCTCCAATTTCACATGCGCAACGGACGCCCCCGTGTCCGATGCGCGAAGGCCATGGGGCCAGGAAAAACTAGCACTCAGAAGTACCAGCCTTCCTGACCCCAGCGGTGGATCTGGTCTATGGCTCCGATTCTAAGATTACCCCACCCACCACCACCGCATCAACGGTGCGGCCCCGTTTGAATCGCGGAGGATAGGACTTGTGGACTTGTGTCTAGTCACCTGGTTGATGATGAATAATCTGAAACTATGAACTGACATAGGAGGTACATATATGATAATGCCACACATAATTATATTTAAGTATCAGCGGCAAACCGACTAATCTATTTGTCCCCAATCTACCGCTTATACGATAAAATAAAACGCGGGCTTGGATGTGACGTCTGATGGTCAGTTGACATTACTTATCTTAGTGTTTAGGAGAGCACATTAAAAGAAACGAGTAAACGGTACGTGGTAGCTGATTAGTACTACTCGCCTTAGCTTGACTCTTATGTGCGATTCTCGCCTTTCTACTTAAAGCGAATAGAATCGCTTTTAATTTTAGTTTTGAGTGACGCTAAAGCACTCCCATTCGATTGCTACTAGTGTTCTCTCCTAAAGCACTAATAGCCAGTTTACATTATATAAGTGCTTTAACAGAGTACAGTAACCCTCGATGCTAGTGCTCGAAACAAAAATAAAAAGAGTTTCTTTTTGATTTTAGTAGAAAGGCGAACAAAAGCGTATTGACTCTTCAAATGAAGACTTCTATATTGCAATCGAGTTTAAAAACAGACAATGGCAAATGATTCCTCAATTCTTAATATTTTTCTTACAATTATAATTATAATATTTCTCTATTATAAAGAGTCAGAATGTGTCAAATAAGACACGTATGGCAATTCATAATGCTGTGTTAGTCCCTACTTTACGTATGTATGGTAGTGAAAGTTGGGTCTGGCAGAAGAAGCATGAGGGTAGAATAAATGATGTAGAAATGCGGTCATTAAGGAGTATGCTAGGGCTGAATCTGAATGACAGGATGAGAAATAGTGTGATAAGAGAAAAGTGTGGTTTGCAAGATGACGTTATGACCAGGATTAAGAAAGGAATGCTTCGGTGGTTTGGTCATGTAGAAAGAATGAACGAGGAAAGAGTCACAAAGCAAATTTATGTTACAGAAGTGAACGGCAGAGTCGGAAGGGACGCCCTAGACGAAGGTTTATCGACCAAATCGGCGATACATTGAAAATGGGCCAGATTAGGAGTACCTTTAACCGACGAGCGTGTATGCGTATGCGTATATGGATGTAAAGGAGGGCGAAAGAGGTGTGTCAGGATCGCGCCAAATGGAAGTCCGTAGTCTCTGCCTCCCCTGTGGGTGACAGACGTGAGTGTTTGTGTGTGTGTGTTTTCTTACTAAGTCAGGTTAATGACGTTAAGTTTAAGCATCCTTAGCTCTATGAACGCTTTAAATAACTGCCGTAGAGTTATCAATCTTCGATTAATCTTGTTATTTCATACCATGAATTTTTGTTAAAATTACGTAAAAATTAGGTAGATTATGTTATTAAAATACAAAAAAAAATGAAGATTAAATTGTATCAATGCAATGTTATTCGTGTTACAAATAAAATTTTTATCATAATTTAAAATGTTGGATGTATGCTTCTTCTAAATTAAGAGGGTTTGCGTAATCTCCTCCGTCAGCGCCAGTATGTGAATTAGCTACCACGTTTAATAACGTACGCTTAAAAAGAGCCACGAAAAACAATTAATTTATTATAAAAGTGTATATTCTTTTAATACAAAATAAAGTTACAAGGTAGTATATAGCCCACTGCTGATTTATCCCAGTGCAGGCCACAGACAGTCATATATAAAATGGATAATAGAACAATAATCTGCCGAGCATCTTCCGTGTGTGTTTGCAGTCTTCACATGTTCACGAAATATTTTACTTCTTAAATTTGCAGGTTTTCTCACGATTTTCCTTGACTGCTGAGCACGTGGTTAAGTGCCGACGGTGGTCGAATCCGTGTTGCTCGCGGATTTTGAAATTACGGCCGCTGAGCCTCTGAGCTGCCACGACATAGCTCTATAATTAATACTAGCGACCCGTCCCGGATTCGCCTGAATACGATAATATATGAATGTGGTGTTATTTATATTTAAGGCTATTTATTTAATATTTTTTTGTTTATTAAAAAATCTTCATCCTAGGGATAGTCTAGATCCCTCCTGGCATTGCTCTCTATCCTTTCGTCAAGTTTCATCACAATTGGTTCAACCATTCCGAAGATAAACCCACACAGACAGGCAGATAAAAATTTTAAAAATGATTGTATAGGCACCTACCTAATATGTCACTAGGGATCCGCCACGTCTTCGCACGGTTGATTTTTGGATCTCGACAATAAAGCCACCTATCGGGATCGGATCCAATTGTGAATCTAAACCATTATCTAATCAACTTCATCTTCATCACAAAAAAAAAATCATCAAAATCAGTCCAACCGTTTAGGAGTTCAGTCACATACACACAGACAATAATTATATCATATATAATGAACGTATAATACATATAAACCTTACTCTTGAATCAATCTGTCTATTGATGGAAACCGCATCAAAATCTGTTACGTAGTTTAAAAGATCTAAGTGTACAGATGGAGGGAAGCGACTTTGTTTTAATACTGTGTAGAGATTCAGTACAAAATATTATTCAATCAGAAAAGCACTTACTTAACTCTTAAAAGCACTTACTCGAATTATTACAAAAATATATGTATTATATAAAATTTATACAATAATAGTTAACGACTATTGTTTTTAAACGTGATAATTTTCTACTTTTGAAACATTTACTAGTAAAATTTTATTTTTAATTTAGAATATTTGAACCACATTTCAGAGCAACTTTCGCATACTTTGACAGCGTAATACCGTTATTAAGGAACTTGAATGATGAAAGGCCTCAGCTGTCAACTGGTCACCGGAGCGCAGGCCGGCCGGAGGGCCACGGGACGTGTGAAAACAGACTGCCCGATCTGGCCCATTGTTATTAGTTTTTGCTTTTTGTTTACACTCTTATCCGAAATACAGCACGGTACAGGCCGCACACGGTGAACAAGTAGCAACTTTAGTATGGCGAAAGAATAACGCAAATACCTACATTTTGTATTTTTTAGATTTTTTTCCAAAGATTCTTTTGGTAGTGAGATTGATAACTACTTAGCGTAGCGTGTTATTTAAATTCTACGCAATAGATTTGTATACATAACCTAATAAGATTATCAAAAAAACCTTCAAACATCATCGGATTTGGTTGATGCATATACACTGTGGAAGTATAGTTGCCTTGTACTATTATATTTTATTCTGTGCTATAGTTTAAAAAAAAACGTGTAAACGGTTAACTTAGGTCGGACCAAGGAACATACTACTCTCTGGCGAGAGGCTCGGACATAACTGTCTATTGTGTGTACATACAAAAAAGAACATTCGGTCTAATAATAATTGATCGGTCCTCTTTTCTTGAACACAGTTCAAAAGGAATTAAAAACTGTACTTGTCCGCAAGAATTTCCAAAATGATTTACTTGATGTTAATTGTATTTGTAACTTATTTTTAAACCTATTTTACCTAACTTTTTTTTAATAGGTTTATTATTTTTAAAAGGTAATAATAGGTAATTAGCTATAATTTAATTTTCCTTGCCCTAAAACCACCTCGGTAATGAGAGGAGGCCGGAGCAGTGAGACGTATATAATCTATAATTTAACATTTATTATACTTATAATATAAAAACCCGTTGTGCTGTCATAATGCGCCTTTACAGTCTTTTCTACCGACTTCAAAAAGGAGAGACGTTACTCAATTCGACTGTGTTTTTTTTATGTGTGTTACCTCATAACTTACTGGGCGAACCGATATTGATGATTCTTTTTTTTATTTGAAAGCTGGTGCTTCTCATGTGGTCCCATATAAATATGATCAAGGTCTGACCAATAGTTTTTGAGTTATTCTTAATAATTTATATTAAAGTCGGTTGTACAAAATTTTTACTTTTATACTATTATGTTACGTCTTCAGAATATTATATAAATTTTAAGAAACCTAACACTCATTATCAGAAGAGCTTCGTTTTTAATTTCTTCATCCTTTTTGGTAAAATATACTTTAAGTGAATTTATATTACTTAATCATCATCATCATCATTGCAGCCCTTCACAAGTCCACTGCTGAACATAGGCCTCCCCCAAAGAATGCCACAAAGCACGGTCCTGAGCCACCTGCATCCATCGACTTTCTGCATGTCTTACCAGGTCGTCACTTCATCTCGTGGGGGGACGCCCTACGCTTCGCCTACCGGTACGAGGCCGCCACTCGAGAACCTTTCTTCCCCATCGGTTGTCGGTTCTTCGAGCTATATGGCCGGCCCACTGCCACTTCAGCTTACTAAGTAAGCCGTGTAGTGGCGGTCAAGAATATCCACTACCCCATATCCTCCCGTGGGTGTCGTAAAAGGCGACAAAGGGAAACAGGCAGGAGATGGGCAGCAGCATCTTCTTGATAACAACAAACTAACAACCCGCTCGTCAAGCGTGGCAACTATGGCAAATACCCCCCTATATTACTTAATAAATATATTAAATTATAATTAGCCGAGGCGACGATTAAACTCCGGTTGCTTCCTTTTTCTGATACTAAAGATAAGCACCCAACTCCTACGTAACCGCGGCATAATAAAAAATAAAATATCTTTTTCACGGTTAAATTACAAAACCAACTTCAATTGCCTTTAATGAAAAATCTTTTATGTAATAGGCTATTTAAAAGGCTTCGTCACGTTGTTATATAAAGCTAGAGAACTACCAGATAAATTCAGTGTTTTTCATGACACCGAAAGCATTTCGAGGAAGGTTTCCGTGAATTAAACATTAACCCGTTACAAAAAGGAGCCGAAACCCGTTTGTTTGCGCACTTTCGTTGACACATGACTTCCCGGGGAACGAGCAAAAGCTAGTACACTTCAGTTTTTAATAAATGCACCTAAAATACTTGGCACACGTTCTAAATCAGTTTTATATAAAACAGGCTTGCCGAAATGATGCGTGGAGTCCGCAATAGTATCGATATTTTAGCGTAAAGATCTTTGTGCCTTAAGAAAGCTATACAATATTTTTTTTTGCATAAGCGTAATGGCAAATATGGCCCATAACACGCGATATGTGATAGTAGGTACGAAAAATACTTTTCTTAATTTACCTCGCATGCAACAATACACATGAATATATTTTCTTTTATGTCCACCGAGTGAAAGTATTGGATTAGAATTAAAAAAAAAGAGGACTCCAGTCCATTTGTAACGCTTTTAATTGTTAGTTTCGTACCTTTTCTTAATATTCATGCTCGTAGGTGATAAATTATTAAGATTATGCCTGCGAAAATAGCTTTCAAATTTCTTTATTTTCCTTTTGTAATGCAATGCGACGTTAACTGTTTGTTGCTTGGATTATAAAATAGCAAATTTACTTTCAATTCGCAATTGGACCCAGTTATGCAAAAATAATTCACCACATAAATGCTGCTCTTAAGATATTGACGTTTAAAGTTTGATTTACTATACGATGTTTATGCCTTGATTTAAATAATTTGTAGTTTTGCTTCAATAATGACTGCGACTTAGGAATATTTCGTCATATTTATTTTTTTGACTCGAGTGCGCGTTGGATCCTATTTGCGTATCCAATTCACCCTATGAACGCGTGACAACTCGCGACTCTCGCGCCAAAATAATGAATAAAACATGTAGTTATGCACACTCAAGTTCGCGTGGTCAGTGCTACTCGTCACTTAATGTGTGCTTCATTATTTTGTAAGCACCTTTACAACTGGAAATAATATAAAGTGAGTGCGGAGTGGTGCTGCTAAGAGAATGCATCATACTATTTCGTCCCGCGGGTCCCCATATCGTCCCAAGGGTGTCGTAAGTGGCGACAGAGAGAAAATGAAACAGGAGATGGGCAGCAGCGTCTTCCTAATAACAACTCAAAATAATAAAAAAAATGCGATTGCCAACCCGCTTGCCAAGCCTGGCAACTGGCAAAATCTCCCCACGAGACCAATCTATGAGGGATGATTTCGTTCCGCGTGTGTTATAAGAGGCGTCTATAGGCCATTGCCAGAAAGATCTTATGGGCTTCCGATAGATACTATGTAATTTACGCCATACGTAAAATAACCACAGTGATAAAGTGATAAAGAGAGTGGCATGTAGCAGCGTGTGAAAACTGGTACTGCGGTCGTCATTCCGACTATCAAGCGTGACGGTTAAGGCAAATACTCTCTACATCGGTATGGGCCCATGACCAACAGTGGACTGTCACAGGCTGATGAAGCTCAACTGTTGGATATTGACTTCTCCAACTGAAAGATTTACTTTAATCGCCACGTATTTAAGGTTGATTTTGGATTGCAAATTCCCGGGTTGTAGAACCTATTTTCTGCCTAGAAGTCGTACAGGCTGTGAGGCATCCCATCATAGTACTCTAGAGGTGTCACCACGTCTGTAGCTTTCTTTGCTTGTGTCCATGAACTGGGGAAGAGAAGAAGTCAGCCCTGTTGGGGCCGCGGATGTGTGCGAAAGCGATCCCGTGGCTCTGCCAATATGCGACGAGTGTGGAACAACATGGGGTTTTAGGCGGTGCGAGTCCGACATAATCCGTCCTTGACCACGCGATGCGGGTATGCGTAGATATTTCCCCATGTAAAACAAAAAAAGGTGTCCATGGACTGCAGTAGCCACTTGCCATCAGATGGACTGTAAGTTCGCTTGCCAACTAAAATGAATTATGAAAAATTATGAAAAAAAAAATTATTGATGTTATGATTATAACATAACATAAACATAAACACTCACGCCTATCACCCAGAGGGGTAGGCAGAGATTATGGACTTCCATTTGGCACGATCCTGACACACCTCTCTCGCTTCCTCCACATCCATATACCTACGCATACACGCTCGTCGGTTAAAGGTACTCTTGATTTGGCCCATTTTTAATATATCGCCAATTTGGTCGATAAACTTTCGCCTAGGTCGACCCTTCCTGACTATGCCGTTCACCTCTGCAACATAAATTTGCTTTTACACTCTTTCCTCATTCATTCTTTCTACATGGCCAAACCACCGAAGCATTCCTTTCTTAATCCTGGTCACAACATCATCTTGCAAACCACACTCTTCTCTTATTAAACAATTTCTCACTCTGTCATTCAGCTTCATCCGGATTCAGAATGTTATGATTATTATGATTGTTATTTAATTTTGTCGCTGGCCGTTTGTTTTCGATCAATACGTATGTACTGTGTACTTTATATTAGTATTACCATAAAAATAAGTAATTGGCTGGAAACACAAACAAACAGCGAGATGAATTACGGTTATTGGTCATAAACTCGAAGTGCTTTGAACATTACATTTCGATATTGAAATAAGAATATAAATATAATCGGATTTTTTTATAAGTAAATTAAAGAGACAAATAGGCTTACAGTTAACCTAGTGGTAAGTTGCTGCAGTGGTTAACACCTGTAAAGAAACAGGTGTTAACTACTGCAACTTTACAGAAAGAAGAATACATAAGATGAGATATCTCATAGTTCTTACTTCTCCTGGCTCACTTGAACTTCAAACCATCGTAACACTACTTAGCGGCTAAAAATGCAACGTGTTGGTACCAAGATACTAGTGGTAATGTGACGACGCATCTGTATTTTGATTCTCTATAAATGATAGTCATGGATATCAGGTGAACTATGTGAAGGTTGTTATATATATATTGTTTAACACAGCGTTTACATGTCATTTTGTTCCGTAAACTTCAAACGACCATACTGTAGATCATTTATAACAGTGAGATTTCCTATCAAATTCTAAAATAAAAGAACCAATGCATTTCTCAAGGGCTGGCAACAACCTAACTTAAGATTGCTACGAGTCCGCTACAGCACTTCTTCTGGTGCCGTATATACTCTTTAAGTTGCTGATCTAGTGACCCGCTTGCTGGACCAAGGAGGAAAAGAACAAAGGAGCAAATGGTATAGTGATATAATAAACCATGTCTTCCTTAATTTTTTTTTACAAAACTGAATGATAAGCGAACTGTACGCCAATGGTAATCTGCAATCACCTTTAAACTCCGAAGGTTACTGATGCGTTGTCACCTCTGAGGACTAAGATGGAATACCTCAGAGTCTGTTACAATACTGGCTCTCTATAGACTTCAGACCGGCCAAGCAGCAGGCAGCAGTATGCACTGCTGCTTGGCTGCAGAAATAGGCAAAACTAGCCTCTTTGTCACCTATCCAGATGGTGGAACCCTTGGTGGAAAAGGAGCCCTGTCGCCTAATTTATCACATATAGAATTAGAGATATTAACCACTTCATGAGGTCTGACGATATTAATAATGAAAAACGTCGAGTTTAAAATGGCATAGCAATTAATGTTGGGAATTTTTTGAGTGGGAATTGAAGATGAACCGGAAGCCGCAAAAGAAGGCCCGGGCAAATATTTGAGTTCTCTGATGGAAAATAAATACTCGTCCTAGCACAGTCAAAAGAAATGTTTATTGGGGCTCTGTGGAAAGTTATTTCTTCCGAGTAATAAGTAAGTATTTAGTTTACGGAGGAGATAAGAGCAAGCCGAGGTTGGTATCCCATCTGGGGGTAATTAGTTAGTCGGAGTAGTCTCGCTTTAAAAATAAACTTAGTCTCGCTGTGATATTTAATTTAGAAGTTTTATGAGTGCTGTGTGCCGTATTTATGTTTGTTTTCAATTAAATATAAAAACAAATGTTAATCTTAGTTTGTTTTTAACCCATGCTACAAACAGTACTTGAGTTTTCTTTTGAAAATAATCATTTTTTGTTTTTTGAAGTTATTTTTCTTTTGGAGCGTTTGGGAAAAATGATGAGGGGGAATTTATACGATGCGCGCGCACACTGACACCTCAAAACGACACCATGAAGTTGTCACGATGCACGCACACACTGACACTTAAAAGCGACAACTTCAGTTGGTAGGTAATTGTCTCTCAAGTTTTTTGTTTCGCTAAAGAAGTGTAACTTCCTATGTGCGTAAATAAGTACACACACAATTATTTGAAAAGTACGTGTCTCCATAAAAAGGTCGTTGATTAGAAGGATGCTAATGGTGCGACACGTTTGGTATTGCGATTACAAATGCAACTACCAAGAGTGTAGTTGTGTACAGAAGAGATTGCAGTAAAAGCTCCCCTACTTTTGAGGTATGGGGTATGTATGTGTCCGGCAGTTATTTTTCATAATATTCAGCCTGAACTTTCGAAAATCTCTTCAATTCCATACCAGCGATTATTCCAGACCGATAAAACTTAGGGACCAGAAGAAAAGAGAGAATTCTTTTTTAAAGGGCCGGCAACCCCTGAAATTCCTCTGGTCTTACAGCTGCTCATGGTTGGCGGTAGTCACTTAACATCAGGTGAGCCGTATGCTCGTTTGCCCCCTCTTATATAAAAAAGAACCTTCTCCTGTTTTTTAGTCAATGCTTAACATAGGCCTTTTCCTTAATTTGCCGTGCAGGCGAATTAGTTAAGGCAGAACCTATACTATCGTCCTGATAAAGATGTTCCTGATAAGGATTTTGCTGCCCTTTGTCATTCAGAGCTTCTTTCGTTTATTAGCAGGATACATCGCGTGAAGGTGAAGCATTTGAAGAATATGTCGTTAATTCCCTTTAAAATTTCTTATCCTATTATTAGATGTCATGTTTTAAGTGTCAGAAAATATTAGGAGAATCTTAGCTGAGTGTTACCGTGATAACCAATCTGTCACACTTAAATACCTAAATTGGTCGCGGGAAGCAACTTCAAACATCTACACGGCGATCCGTAAACCGCTTTGTCATGCACAGCAATTATGGCGGCGCGGTTCTTGGGAATCAACGTATAATAACGAGGGTACGTTATTCTTAAATTACCTGGTTTCGTCACTGAAAACAAAGTCAAATAAGTCTTGTACGCCTAATTCCTCTTGTCAAGTATAGCGATGACTTAAACACTCTTCTAGGGTCTTGGGAAATGTATATTATGTACATTTCCCAAGACCCTAGAAGAGTGTTTATATGAGACACACACACACACACACACACACACACACACACACACACACACACACACACACACACACACACACACACACACGCACGCACGCACACACACACGCACACACACGCACGCACACACGCGCACACGCACACGCACACGAACACGCACACGCGCACACACACACACACACACACACACACAAATATATATGAATAGCATTCAACTGTTTATCGGTGATGACTGCAAACGAGTTGGCAGTCCACCTGATAAGCACGATAAGTGGTTACTGCAGTTAATGTTCATTAGAAACCTACTTCAATCAAAGAGGCCCCAGATTCGGTATCAACACTGAAGACTAAGATGGAAGGCGTCACAGTATGTAATTATACTGGCTTATTTACGCTTTGAAAGCAGAAATGGTTAAGAGATTGAAATTCCGAAAAGAAGTCCTTCCAAGTAGTAAGCTTGTTTCTGCTTCTCTTACCAATATTGGTTGAAGGGAATCTCCCTAACAGAAATAATTGGTTGAAATTAAAAACAACTAAAAAATTAATTAACATTTACCAGGTACTCTGGTCATAAGGTAGTGATGTAGATAGATGTAGATAATCCATTATTTTCATAGCGAAGTCGATAATCGATTATTTTAATAATAGATTATTAATCAATTATACATATCCTATAAACTGTATTGAAGGTTAGACCAAAACACATCACTTTCATATGCATCAATTTACAGTATTTTGGTTTAACCTTGACTATAGTTTCTAAGGATTTGGATCAATTATTATTAATCGATTATCACTGCTCTATGACTATACCATTAATTTATTAATTTTATGTCTCAAAGGTGGCAATATCTAAAATAATTGATACATATAAATAAAGTTGTAGTGTCTGCATGTAATATTGAAATAATCTGAGGCGGTTATTTGCATGCCATTAAGACATGAATTCTTAGGGTTCCGCTGTCCGTCTGTCCATCCGTCCGTCCGTCTGTCTGTCAGTGGGCTGTATCTCATGATCCGTAATAGGTAGACAGTTGAAATTTTCACAGAATGTGTATTTCTGTTGCCGCTATAACAAATAATAAAAATTAAAAGGGGCTCCCCTACTAGAAACGTGTATTACGATATGATACGGAACCCTTTATGTGCGAGTCCGACTCGCACTTGGCAGGTTATAAAATTTTTTGTCTGTCTGTCTGTGTTCGGGTTAATATTCGAAATGGGTTAATCGATTGTAACGAAACTACGAAAACTAATAGAGAGCAATACGAGCAAAGATATAGGCTATATTTAATCCGAAAATTATGAAGATTTTTTTTTTAGAAACTGAAAAATTTGTAAAATATAATATGGTCTTTAATAAAACTTGAATTTAAATAACGTAACATAAATAAATCCTACCAGGCCGGGAGTGGGTCGCTAGATTAAAAATAAATTACTTAAAAAGGATAACTGTATTCTTTTAATAGCTCCATAACTAACTACATAAATAATGTATTTAGTTAATGAGTTGCTGGAAATATACCGCGTACTGCGGAAAATAGTAGTGTCGAGTACTCTGACCTCTGTTACGCGGCAACATTTTATAAAAATGGAATAAAAAAGCAAAGCGTCCATTTGATTTAGCTTTAGAGTGTTTCATCTGGATTCCGATGCCCGATGCAGCAGCTATGCGTCCGTTTCCGCTCGCTAAGATATAAATTGCATCAGTGGGTTCTCTGACCGCAAAACCTAGACAAAGGCGGATCGGAAAGCTCCGACGTTTAAGATAATAGTTTGGTATTTGACATTAGACATTTGAAATAGTTTTAGAAAGTTGTCAAAATAACCTTAATCTATGGAATAAATAAAATATATAATAGACTATCCGACACCCGCTCGCTTCGCTTGGCGCACGATAATATTTTATTGCGGAACCCATAAATTTTTTTTGATGGAACTGGAACTATTTCTTCGTGAGCGTCTACATCGCGAAATGAGTAACTATACTAAATTTCAAATCAATCGGGTGTGTACTCGTAGTTTTAGAGATCTCGCGATGAGTCAGTCATTCAGTTTTATTTCGCTTTTAAATGTATATATATAATTTCGTGAAATAACGTCCTGTTATTTTTGTAAAATACAAAATTATCATTTAATTTATGTATATTTTAATGCTAAAAATTATACTTAAAGAAGTCGATGCTAAGACGTCTCAATCAACTAAAGTGTACTAAGGTATATTAAAAGCTCAAATGTCGTTTAAAAAATTACATTGAAACTTGTATTTCTCATTTTTCACATTCTTGGTGTGTAATTTTTTCTCCAAATTTATATGGGACCACCCCTGAAGCCATTTAATTTAAAAAAAATCATTAAAATCTGTCGGAAGATATCGATTATCATATATTATACAAAAAAGGAACTTACACTCGAATTGAGATCCGCGTTTTTTTGAAGTCGGCTAAAAATCTAATTAAATCGGAAATTTGAAATTAAATTTGAAAAATCCGTCCTAGTTTTCTACTGAAAAAATTCAAATGTTATAATGTACTTAGTTATTTATTAATCGTGGTGTCAACTATCCAATAGTATAGCGGTGTCGTATCCCTATTATAGAATTCCATATGTGCTCAAAGAGAATTCACGATTCACGCCCAGAGAAAAAAAAAATTCACACTCTTTAAGGATATTGATTGTTTCAATTATTCCTATTACCAAGCAATGTCTTAAAATATATTTTACTGTCTCTTCGCTAAAGAGGTTTCCAAAGCTTAAATCTCCTACGTGTATTAAGTTCCTTGCTAGACTGAATAATAAATTACATGAATATATACCTAAAGATAATCTTTGTTAATTGACGAATGTCAAAACTAAACCTATGGTAAGACTTAAATAAACAATGTTAAAGCTAAACTGTAAATCAAACCTACAAATAAAGACAGGTAAGGTAGTAAATTTTTTTCTCTACTAGGTATATTTTTTGTTACGAAGGAAAGTGTGTTTTATGGGAAAAGTTCCCTAGCTTACTATGTTAAAAGTTTTATAATAATAAGTATGTGTGTAAGAGAAATATGGGACGGGGTAAAGTTTTTGCGCCCTGGAGACAGTTTTGCACTAAATATTACACTTCTTTACGATCGCCAAAAAGTCTTCTTGCAGCTCTTTTTATTAAGTAAGTAGCCTACCATTGCCGGGCCGTATTCCATTTGTATTCGTAACAGGTCCTAGATATTCTGGAAAATAGATATAAAAGATTTCTAAAAACGACAGTGTCTTTTATATTTTAAAAAGATGCACTATTTTAGTGAAAATATGCTTTGAAATTGATATCGGGTCGAAGTGTGGGCATGGTGTTAGTACGTAAAAATATAATATATGATAGAAGTAGATGTCTATGGGCCGCAGCAACTACTTACCATCAGGTGGACTGTGTGCTCGTTTGTCACCCTTATCCTATAAAAAAAAAACTCGTTATAATATTCGATTATATGCAGGCGATTTTGAATACTTTGATTAAGTTGCGGCATTGTTGATTGTTCTATGTATTTTATGTATAATCAAAAACTAAAACAATAATTTAAGATAAAGGCTGGATTTTTTTCCTGCTTAAATGCTAAGTATAGCCATTCAGTGAGAAAACGCAGCCAGCGTTCGTGGCACGATACCACGGGGAGTAGGACGTTTTATTTTATTATAGTATTTTAATATTGTATATTTTCCAATGTTATGTAATATAAGATTAATATGTAAGATGGATATTATTATAGATTTTATTTTCAAAATGTGATTAGTTCTAAACTCTTCAACTGCCTGTGAACGGATCTACCGCTGAATATTTGATACACTAAGAACAAATTAGGGAGATTTGGCCGAAATTTCCGTTTTTCCCATATTGATATTGTAAAATGGGGATGTGTATGAGATTATATAATGGATTCTCAGACGTCGCGTCTACACAACACCTTAGTTCCTTGAGCGGAATAAAATACACAACTTCCTTGTTGAATCGATTACCACCAGCGATTTTTCCGGACCGATACGACTTAGGGACCTTCAAGAAAAGAGCCTACTCCTTTTTAAAAAGCGGGCAACGCATCTGCAATTCCCCTGGTGTTGCAGTTGTTCATGGGCGGCGGTAATCACTTACCAACAAGTGAGCTGCATGCTCGTTTTCCCCCTCCTATAAAAAAAAATATTAAAAAAGTACGAGTATGTATTGTCCGTCCGTTCATATACTTTATATGTGTATTGACTAATGTGTACCAGTATTATTATGTTAAAATTTAACTGAACAAGGTAAATTTTCGCCAATCATACGCTTATTAAGCCCCCACAAAAGCATATACGAGGCAGATGAAAACTAATTCCGTGGACAAATTATAGTTCGCTTTGTTGATAAATAAACGGGATTAACTTTGGATATTACAAACAAATTATTGCTAATTACGCGCTCAGAATTTCTGTGTTTGAGGTATGAGTTGCGTGGGTGGCTAACTGTATTTCAAATTTTAAATAGTTCACTGTGAGACGTAAAGCTTTCAGTACAAGTCCTTTATTTGATATGAAAAATTTTATTAAGTTTTTAACGTTATCAAATAAAAGAATACAAAAATTATTTTGAGGTCATAACGACGGCTCACCAAGTCAACTTTACAAGTAATTTCGGGGTCTGTAAAAATGATGGTGAAAAAATATAAAGATTATGTTTGAAATGAATACTTTTTTTTTTAATTATGTTTTGCTGGTTTGAGCCTTTGTTATCAGACTCACACTATAGTCGGCCTAATATAAATAAAGTTGTTTCTGCTTCAATATATTTTTCTTATAATTTCAGTTTTCGAACTGTAATATAGTGGGACTGACCAACTTAGACATAACACTAACGCCGTGTGCTGCCGTAAGGAAATCTTTTATCTCAAATGTTTTAGACATTTTAGAGGAATACCAAAATATTTCTGTAGCCTCTTTTGTTTGGAGGAAACCATCGTATAATGAATATCATAATTAATTATGTTTAAGCGACTATTCATTGAATGAAACTAGTTTTATGGATTCGCAATGCTTAAGATACTGTAAATTAAATTTTGCGTAGATCGAACCAAATATCAATAATTAAAAGCTGAAGATAGCTCGGGTTACCTACATCGAGATATTAAACACCTAACTTATCCCGTGACTATAGGCGCAGCATAACGCTCAAAATTATTAAACTTGTTAAATATAATATATAAAAATTAAACGCGATGAAATCCAAAAAACAAAATTTAATTTATCCAGACCTTGGTGACAGGACAGTGGCAGCTTCCAAAAGTCGCGTCTACTGAAGCTAGTCTATAGCTTGAATATTTATCTCACTAGTTAAAACTTCAGCGGTATATAACCACAATCAGCTCCTGTTTTGATGAACAAGATATTTTAAATTTATGTTTATTTCATAATTTCTAAAGATCTTACTATTAATTGGCCAATTTTTTTTAAGATTCTGTCTGAGGTTTGTCTTTCATTTATCGACTTGAGCGACGTCCGAGAATCCTTTCCTCTTTCATCTCCATTTTTATTATTTGTTATCAATCGTTTTGTAGACAAGTGGGTTTATTCTCTGTATAATCTTGTCAATGATACAGTAAGACCTTGTTAATATTGAGCTACCTAAAGACGTTTAGGTAAATTATAGTAACAACGAAAAAATACAATAGATGATGACGTATGTTCAAGGAAATATTTCCATGAACCGGGTGAGGATTAAAAAGGGCTTGCTGCTAACAATAAATCATAATAAAACGGTCCGCAGTGACATCTGCTTTACAGCTGCTTGCTAAAGGCCACAGACAATCCATTCAGTGGAGTTTACTGAGACTTTCGCGGTCGTTTCGTAACATCTGTGGGACGGGATGTACTCGCGCAATGAAATAAAACGATTTAGCACAGCTTTGTAACACCTTTTGTTCCTTTACTATTAACACAGTCGTGTTAGTGTTTAATTTGCCCATCGGGTGCCACTATTCTTGACACTTATCTGACACTATTGTTAGTTGCTAATATTTACGACGAAAATTAAAATTAGACTCCGGTATCTTAGTTGTGACTTGCGACACCAATTAATTCGTCACCCAATGTTATATCCCGTGGTTATGGCTTTATTAATAATTGCGATAAGTATAACTGCTGCACGCCCATTACTTTAGAGACGACTTCGACTAAAAACTCAAATTTTTCAGTGTCATTAATTTGCTTAACATGATGTGTAATATGATTTAGACTCTTAATTTTAACATTGTGAACTTCGAGTCGAAATCGTCTCCGAATACATACTTAATTTCTACATGTAAAGCCTTAGTGGATAACGATCGAAGGTCTAAAAGAAGACGCTCTGTTCGAGCGTAACGCGGGGCGGATTTAAACTCAATTACCGTAATTACTATATTTAGATTTAATTACTTGCTGCTATTTCATACCTTAGAATGATACACTTAAAATAAATTATATCTTGTACTGATATAACACAATTGGTTTCTTACGTAGTTATTTACGCATTGCTAATGGCATCGTAAGTGCAAATAATATTCATGAGAATAAATATGAGTATGCTGTAATTACGTACCTGGTAATTTTTTCATTATAACAGTTTTAAATTTACGCTATCACGAAGTTAACTATCGTCTCGAATTAGGTCAGTATTAAAAACTCACGGTAATAACTGCTTTATTCCTTTTAATAGCGCTGTTACGTTATAGCAGAGTAAACAAAGCTTATTTTAGTTTTGAAAATTAATTTAATGCGACATGCTAATGCAAGCATTTCTTTAAAAGCAGTTCTTTAAATGCAAGCTGTTTTTTGTAAAAAAATCCTTACATCTTAAGAATACCTTACTTATTTTCACATTTATTTCTTTTATAGTCATTTACTACTACGGAAGTTCTTTAAAAACTTACTCTTCGCACGTTGGCTGATTTGAATGCGATCTGAGTCTATGGAATGTAAAATTTATGAGTCATTCCATAATGGAATCTGCTGGAAGATGTCACCACTCGTTAGAGATGCACACGGGATATAATATTTACATTTGTAATAGTATTCTTGTATGGCGTATATAATGAACGTCACGTTTCTATATCGATTGATTAATTAATTATACTCGTGTTACTTTTGGAATAAAATTTTTTTTTTTTTTTTATAGGATAGGGGGCAAACGAGCATGCGGCTCACCTGATGGTAAGTGACTACCGCCGCCCATGAACAACCGCAACACCAGGGGAATTGCAGATGCGTTGCCGGCCTTTTAAAAAGGAGTAGGCTCTTTTCTTGAAGGTCCCTAAGTCGTATCGGTCCGGAAAAATCCCTGGTGGTAAACTATTCCACAAGGAAGTTGTGCGAGGAAGAAAACATCTTCTAAATCGCACAGTGGTGGACCGCCAATCATCCAGATGGTGTGGATGGTATCGGGAGTTCTGCCGCTATGTGCGTTCGTGAAATTTGGCGGCTGGGATTAATCCGAACAATTCCTCAGAGCACTCCCCATGGTAGATGCGAAAGAAAATGCAAAGAGATGCAACATCTCTTCGCAGTGCCAATGAATCGAGCCGATCGGAAAGGGCTCGGTCGTCGACGATTCGAGCCGCTCTGCGCTGGATGCGGTCAAGTGGAAGGAGCTGGCACTGGGGAGCCCCTGCCCAGAGATGGGAACAGTATTCCATGTGAGGCCGAACCTGCGCCTTGTAAAGTTGCAGGCGGTGTGCCGGCATGAAATACTGTCCCGCTCTGCTGAGCACGCCAAGCTTTTTAGAGGCCAATTTGGCCTTCTCTTCCAAGTGACCACGAAACTGCACGTCACTCGATATGTCGACTCCGAGGATACCGATACTGGCTGAGGCAAGAAGGGGAGTGCCTTGAAACTGAGGAGATACGACAAAGGGGTTCTTTTTAGCGGTAAACGCGCAAACTTGTGTCTTCTGAGGATTAAACTGGACTAGATTTAGTCGCCCCCAATCCGAGACTTTGTCCAGCAAAGACTCGACTTCAGACACAAGTTTGTTCCGGTACTCGGCGACGTTTTCCGGAGAAATATTGGCCCGGCCGGTGTATAGAGCATCACCAGTGCTGTCATCCGCATAGCAATGAATGTTACCAGTTAGCAACATATCATTGATATGCAGAAGAAACAGCGTTGGTGATAGCACACAGCCTTGTGGAACACCAGCGTTAATAGGCTTGTAGTCAGAACATGCACCGTCAACAACGACCTTGATGCAATTATTATAATGTCCAATACGCCCTTGTATGAGAAAAAGAGATTCACCGAATTTCCATCGTAACATAATGATTATATATATTTGGATAGAGAAAAAAATTCAACCTTAAATCAGTGTTATCAGGTAGTGAACGTGTTCTTGGACAAAGACTTCATCATATTATATTTGTTGACAGCGTCCAGAATGAAATTCATTTGGTTTTAAGTTTTTCTGTTGTTTTTCACTTGGCCTTTGTGTGGATAACAAAATAATGATAGTGAAATTTTGAAGAGTCGTGGTAGCTTAGAAGCCGGAAACTTGGCTTAAAATTTGTAGAACGCGGTGTAATCAGATTTTTTTACCATGTGTCCAGCGGAGAAGGAAAACTATATTGAGATTCGGCCGGTCCGATATCTTATTTTAAATAATTCTATTCTGGATAAATATTTTAGACTGATGGTTCTGTCCGCTAGGTCAACAACTTTGTGACAAACGACCACACAGTCCACCTGATGATAAGTGGTTGCTGTGGCCCACAGACATCTACATTTATCTTCAATTAAAAAATAAAAAGGGTCTCCGATTCTATACACTGTACCTGGTAGAGCCATGCTGCAGCTATATTAGTAGTATAGTTGTAGCACGAATGGGTCGGCTCGACCGGGGAAGGACCACGCTCTAACAGAATACCAGCGTCAAATAGCAGCTTAACACTGCTGTGTTTCGTATGGTGAATGTAGAGAACCGGAGACCCTTTTTACTGGAAAAGAGGCATTCCATCTTAGTCCTAACGGGTGACAACGTATCTGCATTTTGATTCGCAAACGAGGATAGGTGTAGATGTCTATGGGCCACAGCAGCCACTTACCATCAGGTGGACTGTATGCTCGTTTGTCACCCTATCCTACAAAAAAAAAACACTCGCCATACGAAACACAGCAGCATTAAGTTGATATTTTACGCTGGTATTCTGTGAGAGTGTGGTCCTTCCCCGGTCGAGCCTACCTATTCGTGCTACAACCATAACATAACCAGCGTGTCTCTACAACGTATAAACATTACTTTCATTATTGTTTTTCACAAATTATGTTTTCCTAGACGTAAAAACGTAGGATAAAGTAGTTATGTAAGTAAAGGTGTTCCGTACATAAACGGCAATGAATGTGCTAGCTAGTGCATCGTTTATGTCCAGTCTTACAAGGCTGGACACAGCGAACAGTCAACACAGCGTACTATGTAGATAGGGCTGTCCAATTGTTGTGTCAATGCAAATTGGCTTAATCCATTTATGTGGACTTTGGCGGCCAGACATTAGTAGTGTAGTTGTACCACTTCTAGACCACCTGAGTCAGACGTGGTTCAACGACGTTCGTCGACGCCCGATCCTACAAAAAAAAAAAAAAAGAAGGTTTTGGCATGCTCTGATCACGAATCCGCGGTCCATTTTTGTGTAGAATGCACGGTTCCGGAGATGTGTAGATCAATTAGCTAATATCTAATTGATATCCGGTAAGGGCCTCCACCGTCATTAGCGTCCCATTGTTCCTATTTCTATTGTTCTATTGTTCATTAATCACCTTCATTGCAGCGTGTGCGTCGACTATATCAGTGCTATTGTTTATTATAATTCTTTGTTTATACAACGCTAATCTGAATCATCAATAAAACACATTACATAATTTTGTTACAATTTTTATTTATAAAATACAAAATCTTATTAATTATTATCTATAAAATAGGAGCGAAACATCTCATCCACTAAAATATCGTTGTACAATGTGTTCCTTGTAAATATACTCGTAAAACTATGTATTGAACATCCTTGAAACTTATATAGCAAATACATTAAGCAATATTCGCCACAAACTGAAGTCCACTCATTCTGAATCCTATCAACATTCCAGTTCCATCTTTTACAATTCCTTTTTAAAAACTCTAGATGATATCGTACAGGTGATCGTCCATATGAATCAAAATATTGACCGACGTCATTCGTATCGATATATAAAGCTACCCAATGTGACCCTGGTTTATCATCTGTATCCAAATTACATATTATATACGTTGGTACGTGGGTATACATAGGCAGTCTATTAGCTGCATAAACATTATTTTCTAGACTGGGGTGAATCTTTTTCAGATGTTGTTGTACATCTAGTGTATCCATGATATTACTGCTATTAGTAGATTATTACAGTACCTAGCTACTCAATGAATAACATAGGAATGGTCAATTATAGTGATTTCTACATATTAAATTGCATTTTTGTGATATACAAATCGTACTTGAGTCATTGATCACCAAACAAAACACAATACGAAGAAATGTTGAGATAGGCAACGGAAATGTGAGATAAACTGATATGTTTCTAAATATTAAATTGCATTTTTGTGTTATACAAATCGTACTTGAGTCATTGATCACCAAACAAAACACAATACGAAGAAATGTTGAGATAGGCAACGGAAATGTGAGATAAACTGGTTGACGCATAAAGTAATTATCAACTCATTACGGAAATACTTTAGATTAGAATTTTTACGTACTGGTGGTATATAAGACCAACAAATGCAGTCATCGAGTTAGTGTACGGTCGTTTGGCTACAGTGGATCTATCAATAGTACATTTGTGTTACTTCAATACACCAAAGGCTATGGATGTAAGTGTTTATTCTATTGACTAAATTACTTTTTTTCTGTTATTTTCATGTGTGTGTATTATTTTATTTAAATATTGTGTATGTATATGATTAAGCCGTGGTAACTCAGATGGTTAGCGCTAGCTGTAAATTTCACAGTACGCGACCCGGGTTCGATCCCCGCCAGCACCAATTAAATTGTTAATAGCAATTTTAAGTGCTTATTACCACGTGCTTGGTGGTGAAGGAAAACATCGTGAGGAAACCTGCATGTCTGAGAAAATTTCGAAGGCATGTGAAGTTCGCCAACACACATTGAGGGAGCGCGGCGGACATTTCCTTGCTCTAAAACCCTCTCAGAAATGAGAGGAGGCCTATGTTCAGCAGTGGACTTTAATAGGCTGTAACTTTAACTTTTTTAACTTTTATGATTAAGTGTTAACAAATTGATATTAACATGATAACTGTGTTGTTGCAGAAATCATTGAGCTTCGATGAAGATACCTATAAACAGTATTACTACTCGCCACTCTCCCCTCAAGAAGAGAGTGATAACCTCGTCATTAATAATAACACATGCGATGGTGGAAAAAGAAAATCGCAACCGATTGATCATTTTTTTGAAGCTGAATCAAAAATAAAAAAGAGGAAGGGAAAACTTCAGTGAAGTGTGCACCAGTGCTTTTTTCTCCACAATCATGGAAGAGAATACGGAACTATTCAATAGCGAATTAAATCAGGAGTTGTCTAAAGTTTGTGAAGAAATGGAGAGGGGTCAACTGTTCGATTCGTCATACGATGATGAGTTGTATCATCACTGTGCGATGGTTGAAACACAGTTTAAGTATGTAAAATAAACATTCATTTCGATCATAATTTACATATTGTCTTATACAGTTTTTAATAAATGTAAACATTTTAGCAGTCAACCACTACAACTTGGAAGAGGAACGAAGCGAACGTGCAGCAAAGAATCCAAGATCATCAAAAAACCAACAACGGAAGCAGAAGCGCATACCTCTGCAGGGAACAGTATCAGTAACGATGATCAAGTGGAATGTCCAACGTGCCATATATTTATCAAGAAACGGTATTTAGCTAATCATTTTAAAAGTAATGTTCATAAAAATAATCTTTTAAATTCACATAATTCTTTATCAAACGTTAGTGTTATTGAATCTGCTTTTGGAAATAGGATTTTAACTTATAAAATCAAGAGTAGAGTAGATCGTTCGACATGGGTAAATTTTGAAACTCCTGAACTATTTTTAAATTCTATTAAAGATGATATTTTATTTTTATTACAAGAGTGTATTCATCAACACATAATTTTTAAGGTAAACTTCATATTGCATGCTGATTTTGTTCAACAAACTAAAGATATTCATGATACGTTCGATTTTCAAACGCTTAACTATATTATTTGTCAAGGAGATGACTTAAATATTTTTCTTTCATCTTTAAATGATACAATTACTACTAAAATTAGTGCTTTCGAAAAAAAAGATAGTGGATGGAGTCTAAAAAACATAAAATCTATAGACATGAATGTTAATAAATTTAACCCCCTACGCGGTACTTCATACATAGATCTTCCTCGTGACATAAAATTAAAAAAGGCTGTTATAAATGTAAAAAACAAGGATTATTTTTGTTTTAAATGGGCGTTACTCTCGGCGTTATATCCTGTAAACAAACACACCGATCGGGTATCATCGTACGTTAAACATGCAAATAAACTTAAATTTGATGGTATTTCCTTTCCGGTTAAAATTTCTGACATAGCAAAAGTAGAGAAATTAAATGATATTAGTATTAATGTTTTTGGGTTAGAATATAATAAAGAAAAACGATGTAATTCTATAGTAGGTCCATTATTTTTAACAAAGTGTCGTAAAGATAGACATATCAATTTATTATTTTTTTCCAAGGATACAAAAAATCATTATTGCTATATAAAAAATTTATCGCGGTTAGTTAGTAAACAAATTTCAAAAGACGGTCACATCATGTACATTTGTGAAGCATGTCTACTTCGTTTTCCATCTCAGGAAAGGTTAAATAACCATGAACAATACGATTGTGCTCACATTTGTACAGTATTACCAAACAGTGAAACTTTAAAAAAAAAGAATTGGTTTGGTCAACCTATTTCAAATGATAAAATTAAATTTGATAGTTATGAAAAAAAGTTAAAGATACCATTCGTAGTTTATGCTGATTTTGAAGCATTTTTAAAACCAATAGAATCATGTTCTAACGATCCTTCCAAACCTTTCACTCATAATATTCAGAAACATGAAGTACATAGTTTTGGATATTATATAAAATGTTCATATGATGATAAATTATCAAAATATGTAACATATTGCGGACCCAACTGTGCACAAGTGTTTATGGAAAGTTTATCTAACAATCTAAAAGAAATAAATAGACTTCAAAAATATCCACCACTTCCGCTAACAAATGAAGATAAAAACCAAATTTCAAATGCAACCATTTGTCATATTTGTGAAACTGAGTTGGCAAAACATTTTTATGATTTTGATTGGTACACTGGTAGTTTTATAGGTGTTGCTCATGAATCATGTTGTTCGAAGATCAGAACACCTAGTTATATACCAATATTTTTACACAACCTTAGTCACTATGATGCTCATTTTATTGTTCACGCGTTAAACTTTTGTGATGGTGAAGTCGAAGTTATCCCTCACAATAAAGAAAAATATATATCCTTTTCCAAAAAATTAAAAGTGAATAACCACGAAATTATATTGAGATTCTTAGATTCATTTAAGTTTTTATCGTGTAAATTAGAAGAATTGGCCAAAAATCTCAGTAATGATCAATTTCAAGAATTACGTAGAAATTACCCTAATGATGAAGATTTCTTTCGTTTAAAACGGAAAGGTGTTTATCCATATGAACTTATGACTAATTATGATAGTTTAAGTCTAACATCGCTCCCTGAACAAAAATGTTTTTATAGTTCACTCACAGATTCACATATTTCAAATGATGATTACAATCATGCTAAAGATGTTTGGGAACATTTTGGGTGTTGTAATATGCTAGATTATTCAAACCTATATTTAAAAACAGACGTTTTACTTTTATCCGATGTATTTGAAAACTTTAGAAAGTTATGTATTAATACATATGATTTAGACCCTGTCCATTATTACACAGCACCCGGTTTAAGTTGGGATGCAATGTTAAAATATACAAAAATAGAATTAGAACTTTTAACAGATTATGAGAAAATTGCATTTATTAGATCAGGTATCAGAGGTGGTGTATCTCAATGTAGTAATCGTTATGCTAGAGCTAATAACAAATACATGGAGGATTATGATACAGGGAAACCAAATTCATATATCACATATTTTGATACCAACAATTTATATGGTTGGGCTATGTCTCAATATCTTCCTACTGGTGGATTCGAATGGGTAAATCCAAATACAGAATTTAATGTGTCTAAGACATCAGACTTCGGTTTTATTTTAGAAGTTGATTTGGAATATCCAGATGAACTTCATGATTTACATTCGGACTTTCCTTTATGTCCAGAAAACATTTGTGTAGGCAATATTAATGAGAATAAACTAGTCCCAAATTTAAATAATAAAGATAAATATGTAATTCATTACAGAAATTTAAAGCAGTGCATAGAAATGGGGGTTAAATTAACTAAAATTCATAGAGTTTTAAAATTTAAACAGTCTCCCTGGTTGAAGATGTACATAGATCTAAACACAAAATTAAGAACTTTAGCAAAATCAGATTTCGAAAAAGATTTTTATAAATTAATGAATAATTCAGTCTTCGGTAAGACTATGGGGAATATTGAAAAAAGGGTTAACATAAAATTAGTTACGCACTGGGAGAACCAGGGTAAAGCTTTAGGTGCTCAAGATCTAATCGCTAAACCACAATTTCATAGCCTTTCAATATTTTCGGAAAACCTAGTTGCGGTTCAGTTGCGAAAAACGAAGTTAATATATAACAAACCAATTTATTTAGGGTTTTGCATTTTAGATATTTCAAAAACATTAATGTATGATTTTCATTATAACTATATGATTAAAAAGTTTAGTAAAATCAAATTATTGTATACAGATACGGATAGTTTAATATATCATATATTTACAAATGATTTTTACACTGATATAAAACCTGACCTTTCATCATACTTTGATACCTCAGATTATGATACAAATAATATTTTTGAATATCCAAAATTAAATAAAAAGAAATTAGGTTTTTTTAAAGATGAAAATAATGGTAAAATCATGAAAGAATTTGTGGGTTTACGATCCAAAATGTACGCTTTTAACTTAGAGAATAAGACTATAGCCAAGGCAAAAGGGGTAAATAAATGTATCACTAAAAAGATGACAATGAATAGTTATAAGTCTTCTCTATTTAATAAAAAAGTGCAATATTATAGTATGCTTAGATTTAAATCAATTAAACACACAATTTTCACACAAAAATTAAATAAGATAGGTTTATCATATAATGACACAAAGAGACATATTTTAGATAATAATATTGAAACATTAGCTTGGGGTCATTATAAACTGCGTTAAGTGTTGATAGTTTTTACTTTTATGTCTGCGTTTAAGAAAAATTTATATTGATTGTAAAATTATGATAATACTATAATATGACGTAGTTTATTACATATTTAAACATTGTTTTATTGTAAATAATTTAAGTTAATTGTTGTTTCTATTTATTTGAGGTTGAGTTAATTGTAAAATTATGATGTACTAATTGTTGTTTCTATTTATTTGAGGTTGAGTTAATTGTAAAATTATGATGTACTAATTGTTGTTTCTATTTATTTGAGGTTGAGTTAATTGTAAAATTATGATGTACTAATTGTGTTAGAAATAGTATACAGATAATTCTGTTTTATATAATTTTTGGAATATATATTAATTGTTTACACCAACACTTTCATTTTTTATTTCACCCCTTTGAACTTTAGACGTGTGTTATGTTTCACTTTATCCATCCGTTCACTGCTATTGTGGCAGGACCAAGTGGGTGTGGGAAGTCAAATTTTGTAACAAATTTCATAAAATCAGTTACAGAAATATGTAATTGTGATTTTAATCAGATCACATGGTGCTTTGATGAAATGCAACCATTATATAATTTACCAAATGTTAACTATCATCAAGGAATTCCAAATCTTAATATGTTTGATGGTGAAAACCCACATCTTGTTATTATTGATGATCTAATGAGAGAGTCCGATGGAAGAATTGTGGATATATTTACAAAAGGTAGTCATCACAGGAATCTTAGTGTATTTTATCTAACACAAAATTTATTTCATCAGGGTAAAGGACAAAGAGACATATCTTTAAACTCAAGTTATATAATATATTTTAAAAACCCTCGAGATAAAACTCAAATAAGATATTTAGCAAGACAAGTATCACCAGATAACCCAAAATTCATTGAAAATGCCTACAGGGATGCAACTCTAGAGGCACATGGATATTTAATGGTAGATTTAAAACAGAATACCAATGATTTTTGTCGTATCAAGACAAATGTCTTTCCATTTAATGGTTTCTGTACAGTCTACGTCCCCACAAAAGAGTTTAAATACACCAAGAATCAAACAATTGAAATCATTGCTAAATGATGCATCGTCGACTCACAACGTATAAACATTTGCTAACCGCTTTGCATACGCTTAAACCAAAATATCAAAGAGCATTACTTAAAACGTGTGATGAAGAAGAAATTAACTGTATTTGTGAGTGTATTCATAACGTTTTACAAGGAAAAGTACCTCTTAAAGATCAGGATAAACAAAAATTGAATAAACATAAAAACATACTCCGTAAACTAGTACGTAAGTGTAAACATAAACTAAGAAAAAATATAATTATACAAAAAGGAGGGGCTTTCTTACCAACAATATTAGGTGCAATATTGAGTGGATTAGTGAGTGGACTAGCCAGTTAACATGGAAAATGCAAAGAAAATGATACTTATCGAACCTGGATTGATTGAAAAATTAAAACAAGAAAATAAGGTTAATAGTAATTTATCTCGATTAGATATTGAAATGCAAAATATTATGAATAGTAAGACGGAATACCGAAAGAAATGGATATTATATTTACAAACACTGCAAAGATACCTTCATTTTACCGAAGAGGATCGTCAACCACTCAAATTACCAATTTATTCTGATACATCTAATGAAGATTCAAATGAGTCAAAAATTGGTTTTAAAAATAAAGATAGAGATCTAAAAACTTCAGTTGATATTGAATCTTTGCTGGAGGAGAATCGATCCATTAAAAGTAAAGAAAATGATGAAAATCCACTTTACACACCAGCTCAAATACTCAGTTTAATACCAAAAACTTATCATAAAAAAGGGCAGTTATTATTAAACTTAGTTGAAACAAGTAAAAGTAAAATACATTGGGATAACGAAGGTACAGTCATAATTGATAGTGAAAAAATTCCTGGAAGTAATATTGTTGATTTAATAAATGATTCACTAAGACCCCTAAAAAGAAGTGATCCGGTAGGGTGGGTTAGATTTGCTGAAGCATTAAAAGATATTAAAGTACCACTTACTTATATTGGAAATCCAAGGAGATGTGAGTTTATTAACCAACTTCAAGCAAAAGATCTGAACAAACCCTCTGAGATTGAAGTTCAAGAGTTTTCTACACCGTGCAGTAGAGATAAAAAGTCTACAACTAAAATACGTAAAGGACTTGAGTGGGAAAAATGGACTCCGTACTAGAAGAAATTAACAGGATTTATTATGATCCATCTAATCCCGCTGGCTTTGGTAGTATTGATAAATTATCAAAAGCCATGAAGGGTAAAATGAATAAAAAGCAAGTAAAGGAATGGTTAAAATCACAAGAAACATACACATTACATAAACCCATTCGAAAAAAATTCCCGCGTAATAGGTACATTCTATCAAATATTAATGAACTGTGGCAAGCTGATTTAAGTGATATGCGAACTTATTCTCAATATAATGATGGTTTCAAGTATATACTTTGTATTATTGATGTATTTAGTAAATATGCTTTTGCAAGACCAATGAAAAAGAAAAACTCAGAAACAACTAAAGAATGTTTTGAAAGTATATTTACTGAAAGTAATTTAACACCTACTCACATACAATCCGATAAAGGTACCGAATTTGTTTCAAAAGATGTACAAAAATACTTTAAATCCAAAAAGATTAATTACTATACCACTAACAATCCTGACATTAAGGCCAGTATTGTTGAACGATTTCAAAGAACACTAAAAATGAAAATGTGGCGTTATTTCACTCATAATAATACTTATAGATATATAGATGTTTTACAAGATTTAATATACTCTTATAATCACAGCTTTCACTCTAGTATTAAGATGTGCCCATGTGATGTAAATTCCAACAATATTATGACAGTTTGGACTAATCTTTATGACAGACGGTCAAAAAAACTTTCTTTAGAAAATCCTAAACCAAATTTCAATGTGGGTGATTATGTTCGAATAACTAAATATAAACATGTATTCCAAAAAGGATATGAATCAAATTGGAGTGATGAAATATTTATTATATCTTCAATAATTGATAGATCTCCATGGGTTGTTTATACAATAACAGATTTACAAAATGAACCAATAATTGGTACTTTTTATGAAAGAGAATTACAGAAAATCACTTACAACCCCACCTCACAACATAAAATAGATAAAATAATTGACACTCGTTATTCAGGTAACAGAAAAGAAGTATTAGTGAAGTGGAAAGGTTATCCAGATAAATTTAACAGTTGGATTTTAGCTTCTAGTTTAAAAGAAATATGAATAAAGAAAGTTTCTATTTAACTTTGCTCAGCAATAGTTCAATGGAATACTTTCCTGATAACAAGACCACAAATTTTTCAACGAAATTACCAAAAGCTATAAAATTAGAAGGTGAATGGTCGGTTGGAGTTGTCGAGTTTCAATATCCATGTACCATGTTTACTGTTCAAGACCATGAAAATGTTATATACATTACAAAATCTATGTTAATGCCTAATGAAGATAAGCCATCCACAGTGTACTACAAAAAACATATTCCAGCTACCAACTATGATAACGTTGAGCATATTTTAAAAGTGTTAAATGGTATCGGAGAGAACTTGAAATTTCGCTATGATGAAATAACAAAATTTGTGTCTATTTCGGTATTGGATAAAAATATAACATCCGTAACATTATCACCCAAATTAAGTTTACAGCTAGGTTATGAACCAAATAAAAATCTCCTAGAGAGAAATTTTGGAAAGTGTCCTGCTAATTTACACTTAGGGTTACCATCTCAACTATTTCTATATTGCGATATTATCGATCCTCAGATTGTGGGTGATGTTATGACTCCTTTATTAAGAGTCATTTCATTAGATCCTACAAAATACATTTATGGTGCAAATAAAATGCACGTTTTCTCTCAACCTCACTACTTACCTGTTATGCGAAGAGAGTTCGATACGTTGGAAATAGTTATAAGATCGAGTACAGGACAAAAAATACCATTCCAGTTTGGAACCGTGTGTATTAAACTACATTTCCGAAAATTATAATAATGAATTCTCTTCGTGATCATCATAAATGTCCATATGAAAATTATTATACACATCAAGCTGGATCAGGAGTTGGAGTAATTTATAAGGGTTCACCATATCAACGCGGTCATGGTATTGGGAGCTTCTTAGGGGGGTTATTCAGATCAGTTTTACCTTTACTTTCAAGTGGTGCTCGAGTGATTGGTAAGGAGGCATTAAGCGCTGGAGTAGGACTTTTATCGGATATGGTTCAAGCCCGTCCTATGGAAGCCTCAATAAAAGATCGTCTAAAGCAAGTTAGTACGAATTTAAAACGAAAGGCTGATGAGAAAATTGATCAATTTAACATGACTGGATCTGGCTATAAAACTAAAAGAAAACGATTGACATCGTTCATTCCACCATTAACTGCTAAAGTGAAAGCTGCGAAAAAACTTAGTCTAAAACCAAAAAATATCAAAGATATATTTTCAAACTAAATATGTCTTTCCTTCATAATCATTCTTGCGAGTGCGTTAAGTCAGAATTGGATTTGTTTGCACTACCGTCTACACAAACTAGCATTGAAAATGGATTGTGGATTCATTATAAACCAATTTCATCTCTTGGTGATGATGGACCTATCGAGTTTCAAGTTCCTGGGACCGGCGATGACTACATAGATTTGTCTCATACATTACTCCACATAAAGGCAAAAGTATTAAATCAAGATTCAACTAACTTGGTATCTACTACAATAGTAGCACCTGTAAATAATTGGCTGCATTCACTTTTTAGTCAACTTGATGTTTATTTAAACCAAAAACTTGTATCACCACCTAATAATACCTATGCATATCGAGCATACATGGAAACCCTTTTAAACTATGCCCCTGCTGCTAAACAATCTCATCTTACTTGTAGTCTTTGGTATGAGGATACAGCAGGAAAAATGGATTCTACAGATGGTAAAAACATAGGATTTGTTAAAAGACAGGAATTGATTAGTGAAAGTAAGGAAATAGAAATGATTGGTCATCTTCACGGTGACATTTTTAACCAAGATAAATTTTTAATTAATGGTGTTGAAATGAGTGTTAAATTGGTTCGATCAAGAGAGAGTTTTAATTTAATTGTTGGGTCGAACGATGTAAAGTTTAAAGTTTGCATTACGGACGCAACTCTTATTGTGCGACGAGCACGAATTAATCCAAGTGTATTACTCGCACATCAAAAAGTTTTAGCTTCTACCACTGCTAAATATCCTATTACTCGAGCTGAAGTAAAAGTTTTAACAATTCCTTCAGGTGTTCAAGGAAAAACTCTTGATAATATATTTTTAGGACAGGTACCGAAAAGATGTATAATTGGATTTGTGAACAATTCTGCATTTAATGGTTCCCTTACTAAAAATCCATTTAACTTTGAAAACTATGGTATTAATTCTTTCAGCTTATATATTGATGGTCAACAAATACCTTCAAAAGCTTTGCAACCATCTTTTAATAATAGCATATTTACATCAGCATATCATACTCTATTCTCGGGAACTGGTATTCACTTTCTTAATGAAGGAAATGGAATCTCTTGTGAACAGTATGGCAAAGGTTACTGTCTATTAGCATTTGACTTAACTCCTGATTTATCAGCTAACTCATCAACTCATTGGAATCTCATAAAGCATGGTAGTGTAAGAATAGAAGTACGATTTGAATCCTCATTAATACAAACAATTAACTGTATAGTTTATGCTGAGTTTGATAATATTATTGAGATAGATAAAAACAGAAATGTTACTGTAGACTATAGTAGTTAAGGTTATAATATGTGTTGTGTGTTAGATTTTATGTGTTATGTGTAATGCATTTTGTGTGTATGTAACTATGTGAAACGTTATAAAATTAAATAAAACAAATTGTATGCAATATATTTTTTTTATTTCTTTATAAATCTTCTATTTAATCTAATACAAAACACTGTTCGAGTTGAAATTTTACATAAGCACACTGACTAAACCACTGAACATGCTGCTGCCAAGGATCATCATCATCTTCCCAATCTTTTAAACCACCACCACAATGGAAACACTTGGTCCCGTCTGCATGGCCAGTATAAAAGAAACCAGCTTCGGCAAGATCTTCAGGTTTCTGTCGCATAACTAGAGGCCAGTTTTCGAAACTAAGCAAACGGCTAGATTTTGAACTGAAGAATGGATATTCAGCTCTTGAGTACTGCATACTCTTCTCGTTTTCTTCTCCACTCAGTGTTGTAGTTTTGTTATTCAATGATGTGTTTTGTACACGTATGCCACACTCATCTCTTCCTTCCGCTCTTGTCTTCCTGTAATTGACGTAAACAGAATCACATTCACTAATGATCAGCTAATGACTGTCATTGTTAAAAAAGTATTTTTTAACTTTTTCACTTTCTGCTATTGTCTTTGTTATATTGTATACAAGGGCGTTTGTATTGTCGTAGATGCTATCCTTATTAGTCTTTACGTAATATTTAATTCTCGTGGAAGCATGTTTCCAATGATCAGTAGTTGGAATCTTGGATAGCTTCTTCATATCGTACATTTCAATTTTGATGAGATGCGTCGCTTGGTCTCCGTCGTCAGAATTAGTAGAAATGTATGATACACCATCTCTAGCGGCTCGTGCTACGGTTGATGATAACAGCTTCCTCTTTTTTATTTTTGATTCAGCTTCAAAAAAATGATCAATCGATTGCGATTTTCTTTTTCCACCATCGCATGTGTTATTATTAATGACGAGGTTATCACTCTCTTCTTGAGGGGAGAGTGGCGAGTAGTAATACTGTTTATAGGTATCTTCATCGAAGCTCAATGATTTCTGCAACAACACAGTTATCATGTTAATATCAATTTGTTAACACTTAATCATAAAAGTTAAAAAAGTTAAAGTTACAGCCTATTAAAGTCCACTGCTGAACATAGGCCTCCTCTCATTTCTGAGAGGGTTTTAGAGCAAGGAAATGTCCGCCGCGCTCCCTCAATGTGTGTTGGCGAACTTCACATGCCTTCGAAATTTTCTCAGACATGCAGGTTTCCTCACGATGTTTTCCTTCACCACCAAGCACGTGGTAATAAGCACTTAAAATTGCTATTAACAATTTAATTGGTGCTGGCGGGGATCGAACCCGGGTCGCATACTGTGAAATTTACAGCTAGCGCTAACCATCTGAGTTACCACGGCTTAATCATATACATACACAATATTTAAATAAAATAATACACACACATGAAAATAACAGAAAAAAAGTAATTTAGTCAATAGAATAAACACTTACATCCATAGCCTTTGGTGTATTGAAGTAACACAAATGTACTATTGATAGATCCACTGTAGCCAAACGACCGTACACTAACTCGATGACTGCATTTGTTGGTCTTATATACCACCAGTACGTAAAAATTCTAATCTAAAGTATTTCCGTAATGAGTTGATAATTACTTTATGCGTCAACCAGTTTATCTCACATTTCCGTTGCCTATCTCAACATTTCTTCGTATTGTGTTTTGTTTGGTGATCAATGACTCAAGTACGATTTGTATATCACAAAAATGCAATTTAATATGTAGAAATCACTATAATTGACCATTCCTATGTTATTCATTGAGTAGCTAGGTACTGTAATAATCTACTAATAGCAGTAATATCATGGATACACTAGATGTACAACAACATCTGAAAAAGATTCACCCCAGTCTAGAAAATAATGTTTATGCAGCTAATAGACTGCCTATGTATACCCACGTACCAACGTATATAATATGTAATTTGGATACAGATGATAAACCAGGGTCACATTGGGTAGCTTTATATATCGATACGAATGACGTCGGTCAATATTTTGATTCATATGGACGATCACCTGTACGATATCATCTAGAGTTTTTAAAAAGGAATTGTAAAAGATGGAACTGGAATGTTGATAGGATTCAGAATGAGTGGACTTCAGTTTGTGGCGAATATTGCTTAATGTATTTGCTATATAAGTTTCAAGGACGTTCAATACATAGTTTTACGAGTATATTTACAAGGAACACATTGTACAACGATATTTTAGTGGATGAGATGTTTCGCTCCTATTTTATAGATAATAATTAATAAGATTTTGTATTTTATAAATAAAAATTGTAACAAAATTATGTAATGTGTTTTATTGATGATTCAGATTAGCGTTGTATAAACAAAGAACTATAACACAATAGCACTGGTATAGTCGACGCACACGCTGCAATGAAGGTGATTAATGAACAATAGAACAATAGAAATAGGAACAATGGGACGCTAATGACGGTGGAGGCCCTTACCGGATATCAATTAGATATTAGCTAATTGATCTACACATCTCCGGAACCGTGCATTCTACACAAAAATGGACCGCGGATTCGTGATCGGAGCATGCCAAAACTTTTTTTTTTTTTTTTTTAGGATCGGGCGTCGACGAACGTCGTTGAACCACGTCTGACTCAGGTGGTCTAGAAGTGGTACAACTACACTACTGACATTGTATAGTATACGCATGCAGCAATTTCATTTTAAATTTTTATTTTTGTGTTCTGTTAACCGTTACAGTCTATTAAAATCACTTGCTGAACATAGGAATCCACCGTAGATTGTCTCATAAGGGTGATATTTGCCACGCTTGGCAGGCGGGTTGGCAACCACACTTTATTATTTTTAGTTGTTATTATTAAGACGCTGCTACCCATCTCCCGATTTGTTTCCCTTTGTCGCCTCTTACGACACGGGATGATATAGGGTAGTTGATATTCTTACACCGCCACTACACGGTAAACGGTATTTATTTGTGTATTTGGTATGATATAAATTGCCACTGATATAAATGTCGAGTCGGCGTCAGCTAATCTGGACCAAACTATTACTTATATTGATTGTGTAACTTCTCCACGACTTGGTCGATTAAAGTCATATTTACACAATTTATTTGTTTTGTCGAGGCTTTGGTTTATAGCTCTTATAGGCCATGCCAAAATGACTCATATTCACAATGTTTATAGATTTAAAGCCAAAAACATAATACAAAATCATGACCCGATAGATGACGCTGTGTCAATAGTAAACTTTTTTTCGACAATCCATCATCATCATTACAATCATTGTGATGAATCAATCAATCCATCAAAAAAACATTATTAAAAATAAATTCCTGGAATTTTTTTAATTTTGGTCAGGTACAAGATGAGCTTTTTAATTATATAATTTAATTTTAAATTAACACAGATTTGGTTGAAATAGGGATACTGCAAATTGTTACGATATATAATTTCTTCTTACGTTGTCAGGTTTTTATATTGCTTTACTTTAAATCATACTTACATAAATCTACCTTACATTCTCGAATGAAGAACTTCTTCCATTTTAGAAGTTTTGGCAGTAATGTTGGTTTCGGTACACTAAAGGCACACCTATTAATTTAATAGTTTTTAAATAAAGTATTTGCTACCAGCATCAGACCCCCGCACTCTTAACTAGTCGCATCCGTCTTGAACGCGTAGAGTAGTTTGCAAGGACTCTTTATTTCTAAATGTGCCTTATATGTACCCGGTGAATTGAAGGGAATGACCCTAACTATAGAATCAGCGCGTACTACGCAGATATACTCCGGATTCATATATCATACCTGTAATTTATTTTATTCCAGTAATATTATATACTTCTTCACTTGGCCGTCCTCAATGTTCTCAGCTAGATATTGGCCCCCACCGTTGAACAAAGTATTTAATCGGCACGTTTGGCAGGCGGATTGGTTGTAGTATTGCACTTGTGACGCTGCGCACCGTCACTGGTTTGGATAATTTACCTGTTACTGTAGCGGAATGGTAGTTATATCGCCACCTGTCGGAAGTCACCAGATCTTTCTGGCACTTCCCATAATTCTCTTACGGTACCCACGGGACCAAATGGTATGATGGCTTCTCTGGCGCCGCCGCCACACTCCACCATATTATTTACACACCCAAAAATTGCTTTAAAAACTTTGTGTTATTGATGTACTACGATGTAGTAACTACTATTTAGGAAAATCTGAAACTTCAAAATTTTAAATGAATGTGATGTTACTCTATGATCCTTGAAGGTCGAAATAAAAAAATAAATTAAAATTATAGTGTTTCATAGATGTTTCATAGACGAAAAGGTATTTGATTACAAGGAGCTGTTACGTCATTAACTGTTATACTCTTAGAGTCATTACCATTGATTTAGTAACTAACTACGAGTACTATACTATACTATATCTATGGTAATTACATACATAGTTATACCCATACAATTTTAAAGTTTCCTTTTGACAGTTCGTAAAAATTCAATTGACTTGAGAGTGTAATATATACCCTATTGAACCGTGTTCTGTTATATTCCTAGTGTTATAGCTACGACGATAAGTGCATTTCCTCCTTTCTATCATTCTAAATTATCTTTTGGATATTTTAAATGAAATTAAAAGAAAATGTCAAGCCGGCCTAATTATTTCTTTTTCCACGAAACACAAATACTTTACTCATTTTAAAATAATTATTTACTTATGTAATTAGAGGCTGTGAGGCATTTCATTTTAGACCACAGAGATGACAGTGCATCTTCTAGCCATCTTTGTATGATGTTGGCTGCAGGTATCCATGGACTGCAGTAGCCACTTACTTAGTTTTGTAATAATAAAAAAAAAAAATCATAAGCAAATTAGTTTATCCATATATTATAACGAAGAGACTAAAATAAAATCGAAGTAAAACTCAACAAGCAGTCGACGACTCTAAACTATTTATTACTGTAATTGTTTTCTCCGCTTATGTGGCAGCCTTTAAAATGCAGGCGATAGTCGTCGGCACTAAGCGAGGCTTTTTGCTTCGTCTGGGATCATCGCCGCCATTCCAGATCAGCGGTTTCCTCGACTTAATGTCGCTGAAGCGCTATGACACGATTGCTGACTAAACTTAAATGAATTCGAAAATAAAGAATATAAAATTCATAATCATCAGAATCAGTTTTGAAGCAGAAACTATTGCTGAGTTACAAGTTTTGGAATGAAATGTGTGTTTTCAAACCCATTTTGTTATTCTAATTTCTAATTTAGCATTTTTTAGCATTTTCGCTCCATCTAAATCAGAGGAAGGCTAATTCAAGACTGCAACATCAAGTGCCTCGACTATGAGTCTGTCGGAAGACACGTGACTTAGATTTTCTCTAAAATATTTTTTTTATATATGGAGGTGTTTTTTTTGGATACTGACGGCAGTATAAGCAACCACAACCTAAACGTACCAACTTTGGTTATTTTTACTTTTTGTCCACCTGACGGTAAGTGGATAGTAGAGTTACACACTGCAGCTAAATTATGCTTGTAGCACGTAGGTTGTCTCGACCGGGGATTGACCACGCTCTCACAAAATGCCAGAGTAAAATAGCAGCTTAATGCTGTTGTGTTTCGTAGGGTAAGTGTAGATAACCGGATACCTTTTTTACTAGAAACGAGGCATTCTATCTTAATCCTCAGGGGTAACAATGCCTCCGCATTTTGATTCTTGATTGAGTATAAATGTAGATGTCTATGGGCCACAACATCTACTTACCATCAGGTGGACTGTGTGCTTATTTGCCACAAATGTTTCGCTTAGTTTTATCCACCCTTCGAGCATGGGCACACCGGTGGATATAATATCCACAGTGGATAAAATAGGAGATAGACTTAGATAGATTTTTGTATGAATTTTATATTAAACCCAAGTCTAGTGAACGAATATAAAATTGTCCCTTTCAAATATCAAAAAAGCATAATATTTTATCTCTCATTTGGCTCCATGCTACGGGCGGGGGATATATGTCTACTCGTTATGTCAAACGGGGATATACTTCTCCCCGTTGCTGTGCTTTGGCATAGGGACAAGATAATTTTATCCCTTGTCAGTGGATATAATCGGAGGATATTCGTAATTTTTTTTGTCCCCAGCTCATGCTAGCCGTGCAGCCAGCCACCAGTTTTGAATGTGTGTGTTAGAAGTAGTTTACGATATTAGTCAAATGATGGACTATAAAAATACTGTCACTTCCAAAATGAACGTGCACACACATACACAACGCACGCACGCACGCACACATACACTTCTTTTTAAACACAGTATCGGACTATATACCTTAAAAAAAAAGAGATAAATATTATTAAATCGCCTGTGCGCTTACGCAAGATGAATCACTGAATTTCAATATTGCACGAATAAGCACCAGTCTACGGCACTAACGTGTGACATTATCTAATATTCCAGACGTATACGCTATTTTACGTTTTCGTTTTGCGATGTTAAACGCTCGGCATTGTTGGATGCAGTGAGCGTAACCAGTCGCTATTCAATTTCACTGCTATTTTTATATTATACATAGCTGTGCTATTTTTGAATATAGACATTTTATTTATGGCTTATATTCGCGAAATAGAATTATAGCCGACACCAATGAATAGTTAAATTTACCACGTGCAAGAAACAATGCAATAATAATAAACATGTGCATTATACATATTTAACGAAATATAAGCGATTAATGAATAACAACTTTATTCAAAGTGGCTGGCTGCCTTTGGCTTTGACCTCTCTGGTCACGAATCTAAAGCTGGTTTCTCATGGCGTGTGATATTCAGATAATCCAATTTATAAATTGACATGACTGTCGCTTTGAAAATTTTGCCACTGTTAGCGGTTAAAAATTTTTGGGGAGATTTAATATCGGAGTAACTGAGAGCACGGGATAGTTATCAAGATAATTATCTTAATAATTATCAACGATAATTATCATGATAAACATATACCTATTGATAATTATCAATGATCATAACGTTTATCCCTGCGTGTGATATTTTAATTAAAACAAAAAAAAATTGAATGATGTCAATTTTTTGGCAATATGACAAATAATGTTGATTTTTTTAAATTTTATTATTGAAAAGAGCAATATTTTTTAATATAAATGAAATATTATTATTGAAAAGAGCATTTTTTTAAATAAAAGAAATTATAACTATTAAAATATTTTTATTACACTCTATTAATATTGCTGGATAATAACCGGATAATTATCAATGAACATTATTATCTTGATCATTTGCAACCCTGCTGTAGGCCATGTAGTCTAGTCCAAAATTGTAAATTACAACTGACCACAATTTGTAGTGCAACAGTTTTAGATCTGGATTGGATAAGGCCCAGTCTTCAGCTCTTATGAAGTCCGAAATATTATCGAGTCAGGTTTACGTTGTTCATCAAACCTTGTGAACATAAGCAGAGTGGCTTTAAAGTCCACGGTAAGTTTTTGAAAAGTGTTTTAAACCAAGAGGCTTCACTACACGATCCAAGATAGCCCCTTGACAAACTTTGCCAAAGCTTATACTCCTTTTTCACTTAATTAAAAGTTTCGAGACTACTTGGTAGGACACTCCCTATCAAAACATGGTTGATACAGGTGATTGATTTATACAAACGTTACTTTTTTTACAATATTGATTTTACGCCCCATTCATCATTATCATCATCATCATCATTACAGCCCTTCACAAGTCCACTGCTGAACATAGGCCTCCCCCAAGGAATGCCACAAAGCACGGTCCTTAGCCACCTGCATCCATCGACTTCCTGCATTTCTTACCGGGTCGTAACTCCATCTAGTGGGGGGACGCCCTACACTTCGACTGCCGGTACGAGGCTGCTATTCGAGAACCTTTCTTCCCCATCGGTTGTCGGTTCTTCGAGCTATATGGCCGGCCCATTGTCACTTCTGCTTACTAATCCGGTGGGCTATATCGGTCACTCTGGTTCTACTGCAGATATCCTCATTTCTAAGTTTATCACACAGAGAAACTCCGAGCATAACCCTCTCCATATTTCGCCGAGGGACTTCGTCTCAGTTCCATAGGTCATCACTGGCAACACGCACTGATTGTACTCATTACGCCCCATTACGGACTTAAAAATAATTTAAAATTATTTTAAAACGTAAATATATTAACAACCTGCAATTTTGTAGTATAAATTTATTTTCCTTTGTCCTAATGGTTTTTTTTATGGATTTCGTCATAAAATTCACTTTATCCAAATAATGAAACTGAAAGGCTCTGAGCAATACACTAATGGAATTGAAGTCCTTTTTAAGTTAGGGATAATGGTCAGCCGGGTGAAATTGTTGCTGAAGAAATGAGCAATATTATTAATAAAAGTCCTAAAAGTCTTAAAATTAATAAAATTAATTCAGACAAAATTTCTAATTCAATTATAAGTTTTATTATTTCCACAATTGATTCTAGTTGAAAATCCTTATTCGTTAATTAATACCTGCCGCGATTTCTGTGATCCGATTCAAATTAAATTGGGTACGGCAGTACTTTACAACGATAAATTTGTTTTATTCAACCTTTTCGATATCATATATAATATAATTATGTAATATTTTTCTAAATGAGAGACTTTTACAAAAAGCTTATAATATCAGGTATTATTAAATTGCTTATTAAATTGCTTCTGGCTTGGATTTTGATATCATGCATTTGACTCGCAATTCCAAATTCAAATAATTATCGTATTAGAGCGTTTATTTAAATAACTTATCATTTGTTTTGTTTATAAATAAAGTGTTATCATCTACGTATATTATATTCCTGGTTTTTATCGTTGACTTATATATTACGACTCTTTTTAAATCAATGGTAAGTATCGAATATGAGTTCCGTCGTTTGACCGATGTATTATATGTACGGGCATCCAATATCTCAACAACGTGTAAATACTACGAGTAGGTATGTACCGCAAATGAATGCACAGTGTGCTTTTGGTTTGCTTTCGTTCTGGAAATTACTATTTTATAGAAGAAAAAAAAATATTTCAGATATACCGACGTGTAAAACGACTTTCTTGATTGACTTCAATCAAACAACAAATCAAAAAGGAATGAATGAAATAACATTTTTTATAAATGGTAGATTTACATAAAATTGTTCCCAAAAATTTCATCTTTATACATTCACTTTCGTTTATATCGTACACAATAAAGATTTATGAATATAGTAAGTAAGTATGAGTGAAATCTTTTGGTAAAATAGCTTAGTTAATTAATTGTTTCGGTTATTTGTAATTATGTTAACATGAATACCTACCAACAGATCAATTTACGGAACAGTAAGTAATAATTTAATCGCATTTTTCTACACTTAAATAATACTAAATCTAATATAATAATAAAAAAGTGAAAGGAACTTTTAGCACATTGATTATTTCTACTATTTGGGAATGAGTGTTTGTTTACTACATGTAAAAACCGGTTCTAGCAGTAATGAATAATTGAATAAAATACTCATTGTTATAATGTACTACGTACAAGAGAAGCTATTCCAAACAAAAAGTGTGCGCTACTCTATGTATTCGTGCATGCGCGGTAAATAGTAGAGTCGCGCATGCGCAGGTTTTGTCATTATAGATTATACGTAGGTAGAATGATCAGTATGTAATAAGTAATTGTTTATTTAGATTGTATTGTTAATTATATATCGAATACAATTTTCTTAATGGTTATTTATTTTGCATATGTACTAATTTAGTATGATATTACATTATATTATATCAGAATTACATTTAAATGATATTTTTATTTGAATATTTTAAAAGGTAACTATGTAAAATATAAAAAAACATATTAAATGTATTTGTAACAAAGCTTATTGATATAACATAATTATAATTTACAAATATATTTATTTAGATTAGAATAAGAGTCCTCCATAAATGCTACGCACGCCAGAGTTAAAAACATTGATGAATTTATTCCATTTTCCCTGTTTTCATGGCTTGGACGTGGAAACCTAAAAATAAAATAAAAGAATAATCAGCAAATTTTGAATATCAGAAATTAAGCCTAATTATGTATACTTCCATTTGTTTCTACAAAAAAAAACATATTATATTATGCACAATTATTCTCACACTTCAGTACCTACATAAAGGTCGCATCTGAACAAATTAATTTCATAATCTATATATATTTCATGACCCGAGATGGCGTCTTTTGAATCATTTATTTGATTTTTAATCTATAATACTTTTTTATTATGTATTTTTTTACTTACCGATGAAAAGTTATTCCTTGGTATTTGTTAACATTTCCTTAAATATTTGTGCAATGTCTAAAACACACCATGGCATATTTTATCAAGAATTTTTTTATATGATCAGCATGTGTCAACCCACTAGCGCCTAGCGATAGCGAGCGACTGAGTAAAGTACGGCAATATCACCACAGTTGAATGGGACAGCGTAACTTAATGCAGTGTCGCCTCTAGTACGTAGTACATTTTTTTTTTATAGGAGAGGGGGCAAACGAGCATGCGGCTCACCTGATGGTAAGTGACTACCGCCGTCCATGAACAACTGCAACACCAGGGTAATCGCAGATGCGTTGCCGGCCTTTTAAAAAGGAGTACGCTCTATTCTTGAAGATCCCTAAGTCGTATCGGTCCGGAAAAATCGCTGATGGTAATCGATTCCACAAGGAGGTCGTGCGAGGAAGAAAACATCTTCTAAATCGCACAGTGGTGGACCGCCAATCATCCAGATGGTGTGGATGGTATCGGGAGTTCTGCCGCGATGTGCGTTCGTGAAATTTGGCGGCTGGGATTAATCCGAACAATTCCTCAGAACACTCCCCATGGTAGATGCGAAAGAAAATGAAAAGGGATGCAACATCTCTTCGCAGTGCCAATGAATCGAGCCGATCGGAAAGGGCTCGGTCGTCGACGATTCGAGCCGCTCTGCGTTGGATGCGGTCAAGTGGAAGGAGCTGGCATTGGGGAGCCCCTGCCCAGAGATGGGAACAGTATTCCATGTGAGGCCGAACTTGCGCCTTGTAAAGTTGCAGGCGGTGTGCCGGCATGAAATACTGTCCCGCTCTGCTGAGCACGCCAAGCTTTTTAGAGGCCAATTTGGCCTTCCCTTCCAAGTGACCACGAAACTGCACGTCACTCGATATGTCGACTCCGAGGATACCGATACTGGCTGAGGCAAGAAGGGGAGTGCCTTGAAACTGAGGAGATACGACAAAGGGGTTCTTTTTAGCGGTAAACGCGCAAACTTGTGTCTTCTGAGGATTAAACTGGACTAGATTTAGTCGCCCCAATCCGAGACTTTGTTCAGCAGAGACTCGACTTCAGACACAAGTTTGTTCCGGTACTCAGCGACGTTTTCCCGAGAAATATTGGCACGGCTGGTGTATAGAGCATCACCAGTGCTGTCATCCGCATAGCAATGAATGTTACCAGTTAGCAACATATCATTGATATGCAGAAGAAACAGCGTTGGTGATAGCACACAGCCTTGTGGAACACCAGCGTTAATAGGCTTTTAGTCAGAGCATGCACCGTCTACAACGACCTTGATGCTCCGATCTGCAAGGAAGCTGGTGATCCAATTGCACAATTTCTCGGGAAGCCAATAGGAAGGCAGCTCCGAAAGAAGCGCTTTGTGCCAAACCCGATCGATGGCCTTCGCAATGTCCAGACTAACGGCCAACGCCTCCCCCTTGGACTCTACTGCCTCCGCCCATCTATGGGTCAGGTAGACCAGAAGATCACCAGCTGATCGACGCCGACGAAAACCGTATTGGCGGTCACTAATCAGCTGGTGATCCTCAAGGTACCGGATGAGCTGGCAGTTAATAATTGATTCCATTATTTTGGAGAACAAGGAGGTGATCGCGATAGGCCTATAGTTGGACAGGTCTGAGCGGTCGCCTTTTTTAGGGATCGAGTGGACAAAAGCTGTCTTCCATGAATTCGGGACTACGCCTTGGGAGTAGGAGTACCGGAAAAGACGCGTTAGGACCGGTGCCAACTCCGGAGCACACGTCCTCAGCACAATTGGGGGGATTCCGTCAGGCCCACTCGACTTCTGGATGTCCAGGGAGAGCAGTGCTTTGCGAACCGAGCGCTGTGAGAACAGCACATCCGGCATGGAGCACTCACACCGCGGGATGGTTGGCGGCGTTTTCCCCCCGTCATCAAGAGTCGAGTTGGACGCAAAAAGGGAGCCTAAAAGGTCGGCTTTGTCTTTTGCGTCTTGGGCCAGTGAGTCATCCTCCCTGTGCAGAGATGGTAGTAATGGCTTACAGAAATTCCCTTGGACAGCCTTGGCGAGAAACCAGAATGCACGGGTTCCCGAAGGAAGGCGAACTAGTTTCTCGCCAATTCTGCCTATGTGCTCTGACTTTGCCTTGGCAATAACTCTTTCGAAGGGCCTGGAGGCGAAGTTATACTTCTTTTTAAGTGTGCTGGTATTTACATCCCGAGTCGCCGAAGCCGCAGCCCAGACTTGATAACACTCCTGCTTACTGCGTAATGCAGTCTTACAGGAGCGACCAAACCAAGGCTGAGATCTGCCTCCGATGGGTACCACAGATGATGGAATAAATAGTTCCATTCCCTGTAGCACCACATCAGTGACAGAGTCAGCAACAGCGCTGGGATCATCCGGCGAGAAGCAAACCCGCCCCCATGGGTAGGATGCAAAGAAGGACCACGTTCCGTCCCAATCCGCCGACCTGTAATGCCAAACACGGCGGCAACCTGCAGAACGCAACCGCGAAGGGAGCGTGAGTGGCACCACACTCCGGATCAGACAATGGTCCGAAGAGCCGAGAGGGGCATCGACGGAAACCTGATATCCGTCCGGATGAGAGGTCAGCAGAAGGTCCAACAGGGAAGGTGTATGATCCTCCACATCTGGAATCCGCGTAGGCGAAGTAACCAGTTGTGTCAGACCATATGCCAAGGCAAAGTCATAAACAGATCTCCCCGCATGATCGGTTAGACGTGAACCGAGCCATTCGGCATGGTGGGCGTTAAAATCGGCAAGGATCACGATCTCTGCGGATGGGACCTGTTGTAGCAAGGAATCTGTAGCCATTTGGACGTGGTCGATGAGTCGGTCTGTTTCGGCATTACCGCTATGGGACCTATAGAGGCACCCGTAGACGCGCGGATGGTCGTCGCTGTCTACGCGTAGCCAAAGGATGGACAGGTCCGAACCTTCAAGACTGCCGAGGCGTCAAGAACAGATGTCCTCTCTGACATACACAATTTGTACCCCGGGTAGGAGAGATACGAAATATCAGCCGGAGAGGAAACCTGCGTGTCGGTCAGAAAGAGCAAGGCCGGCTTCGCCGTCTCGAGATGGTAGTGGACGGCGTTTAGGTTAGAGTGAAGTCCCCTGATGTTGCAGAAATTCACGGATAGCGTGGCAGGGGTCGCCTTGGTGTTCTTGCTCAGTTTGCCCCTAGCAGTTATGCTTTTGAGCGGAATTTTGCCCCCCCCAGAATACGCGGAGCAGCCTGAGCACCCACGCTCAGGATCGGAATAACATGGTCGTGGATGCTCAGCGAGGGATTCTCCAGGGGTACTGGTACCCTCCTGGGGTAGTTCTTCGTGTAATTCCGCTACCATGTTGATTGGGGGGGGGGGGGGGGGAATTGGGCCTCTGGCCACCTGCACTCACCAGACGAAACGCAGAAGCAGAGCTTCTACTTCACGCCGGTATTCTGTGAGGTCGTGGTACCAACCCGGCTCGAGCCGGCCCATACATGCAACAGCAAAAACTGCTGCGTGGCTCTACCACCGTTAATAGCTCAATGAAAATACTACATATAAGCTTTTCCCCTTGGGGTTTTAATCGCGTCCAAGATTTAACGTCCAGACGGAGAGTCATGATGTTAAATCTTGGACATGAAAAATTTTCATATTTGTGATGGCAGAATTTAAGTTAGGCTAAAGCCTATCGAATGGTGAGTACCGCTCTAGCAATATTTCCCTTCGAATTCCAGTATATTTATCTTCCTTTAATAAATCATTTTCTGTTAGAGTTGTACGCTTGTGAAAATCCTTGCCTCTACATATTCGCCGTGCTCAATCCTTTTTTTCCTTCAAAAATCTACTGAAAGCTTATTACTTGGAACTCTTATATTTCGCATCATACATCCTATCCTTAGACACAACAACCTTGTATACTCTCCGGGGAGCGGTGCGCACTCATTTCCATTTTTGATTGATTACTCGAGGATGATTCTATATGAAAACACGTAAATATTCTCTAAACAAACTACAAAGTAGCGTTTGTTATCCCATACCGGCGGAATTTCTAAAAATCCTAAAAATAGTTATAAGCTATTATAATTACCTACTTACACGCCAAATTTGAAGTCTGTAATAATTATAGATTACGACAATAAGGTGACTATAAAACGAAAATATAAATCCTCCTTCTTCCCTATCCCGTAGGAATTTCGAAAAATCCAATCAAATACCTGTTTGTTATGAGAAAAATAAATATTATATTTTATTTTTCTATTCTATTCTTTTTAATTCTATTCTCCTGTCGTATCCTCGACTAAATTATAAACGGAACCGGTTTTCTACGTCCAAAAGTTTAGGCCAGATATTTATTTATCTATGGTTTAGGCTAGGCGTTGAAGAGTCAGTAAGTGATTACAGTGAGTGAGTGAGTAAGCGAATCGAGACTTGTCTTTTTATATACTTTGATACAAATAATGAGAAGGCGTACAGCATGTATTATCGAAAAGAACCAGCGCAGCATCATTTTGAAGATAGTAAAAAAAAACCTAGTCATTTCGTAAAGTCGTTCATAACATATTTAGTGAACGACTTGACTACTATTTATTACTAACTATTTTACACCACCGACTAATGGATGACAGTGACGATATAAACTATTCATTGGATTAATGTAATAATTCCCAAAACGTAATAAAGGCAGCAGTCTTATCTATTAATGCTTCCTCTTACTATTCATGAGCTTTTTTGCCACGAGTTACTGCGGTATATTAACCGATTAAATGTGACCCAGCGTGACCTTGATAAGTCGACATAAAGTCGAACTTCTCCGTTTCGCGTTTTAGGAGTGTAATAGCATATAAAAAATCTAATGTATAAAAATTAATTTGTTTCTTAGTATTTTATGCGCTGCCATACAATAAAACTTTATCAACTTATTGTTTGCACTTCGCGATGGCGCGCGTGTCGTACCGACAAATTTATTTCAAAGTTATATATTCAATGAATGTATTATCATTCCTAATAAAATAATATAGATAACTCTTCGAAATTTAAAACCACATTTTCACAATTATTTCTTCTGCGGCAGCAACGCACCGGGCACCACCTAGTATGTAATAGTTTTATTTAGAATTTTAACACCGGCATGAGTAAATAGAGATTTTCAGTAATATAATTTGGTTAGCTTGTCATCTTTTTAGATAATTTATTAATAACGAAATACTGTTGGACTAATTGTAATAAAAACTTAATCAGAACAACGAATAGAAACAAATTAGACTTGAATATCACTATTTCTTCTCGAGATTTCCGAAGTGAAAATAAAACTACGAAACCTAAATATGAAATACATACGGAGGCATATCACATGAGTAAATAAATCATGTGGGTATATTCCGTATTTATGGAGTACAGACCCTAAAATGTGGAGATTAATATGTCGTACTTCGGAAAATCGGACCCATTAGAAAAACTTCCTACTAAACAGTTAATAAAGATTTATGACTAAACTTTACGACCAGCAAAGTGAACAGCTTACAGCTTGCTTACAAGTGATAAAATTAAAATTTTTGTACAACTGACTCCAATATTTTTTTTTTTATTAAAAAAAACGTTACCCCCACACTAGGATTTTCTCCTGTATCGTGGAGGCAGTTTACAAACACAAATTTCACAAGGACAAACATCCAGACCCGGAACAATCATTTGTAGACCATACAAATACTTGTTCCGTGCGGGATTCGAACCCGCGCCCCTCAGCGCAGCAACTCATTGCTAAGCCACTGCGCCACGGAGCCGTCAAAATATAATTTATTGTTCATTTTGTAAAAACCGCTTAACCGATTTCTATAAGATTTAAATGGGACCACCTGGGAAGTATACTCTTTGAAACAAAAAAAAAATCGGTTCACAGGCGTCTTCGAGTAATCGGTGAACATACATAAAAGAAAGATTCCGACGAATTGAGAACCTCCTTCTTTTTTGAAGTCGGTTGAAAATAAAATTTTCTTTGTACTTATATTACATGCTATGGAGCTGTGTTTATGGAGTGTATGGAGTGGCTGGCAGTTTAGTAAATAGTTTAAATAATTGACGGGTTGAGAGTTTTTCTACCTGGAAGTCTCTCTACCTACTGTTAAATCCTAAAAAAGGTCATTGCTGCACAAAGGCCCCGACAGACCACCAAAACCCATAGGAGAGATATTTGCCATAATCACCACGCTTAGCAAGCGGTTTAGCGACCACAGTTTTTTTTTTTATTTTTTAGCTGAATATCAAGAAGACGTTGCTGCCCATCTCCTATTTTTTGTGGTAGTGAATATGCTTACACCGCAATTACACGGTCTAGTATCACTCGCAGCTATCATGCACGGCACGGTGTGCAAGATGTATGAAAACGAACATCACCGAGTGGTGCCTTTTGCGAGAGGCGTGCGTGGTAGCGGTTGTGAGCAGTCACAGGCTGATAGCGAGTACGTTAAATTGCTGCACCGGTTCTGATTTAATCTGTTATACTATTGTTATAGAAGAGTTTAGTTGTTGACCCGTTGCAATTTCAATTGATTAAATCTTTCAGAATCAAAGGGCCACAGCATCCATTTACCATCAGGTGGAATGTAAGCTCGTTTGTCATTCTTGTTTATATATTTATATATATATATATATATATATATATAGTGTGTGTGTGTGTGTGTGTGTGTGTGAGTGTGAGTGTGAGTGTGTGTACGAGTCTATCGCTCGATTGCAAACTTTAATTTTGTAGCCATTAAAATACAGGCAAACATAATAATAAAAGCTTTTAGAAAAATTTACTTCGTAAGAAGCTCTTCATACTAGGTAAGACACATCATTTTATTTTATAGCGCGGATTTTTGCGAAGTAAATTTTTCTAAAAGCTTTTATATAATGGATTTCCGCAAAGTAACGCCTGATTCTTTTAATAAAACATAATAATTCTAGAAATATCGATATATTACATGATCAGTAATTTCAATTGTATTAATTATTATATATATACTAACAGTGGTAGAGCCACGCGGCAGCTTTTGCTGTCGCACGGATGGGCCGGCTCGAACCGGGGTAGTACCACGACCTCATAGAAAACCAGCGTGAAGTAGAGGTTTACCTCTGCGTTTCGCTTGGTGAATGCAGGTGGCCGGAGGCACTTTTTACTGGAAACGAGGCATTCCATATTAGTCCTCACGGGTGACAACGCATCTACAGGATAGTAGTACTAGAGGATAGATGTAGATGTCTATGGGCCGCAGCAACCACTTACCATCAGGTGGACTGTGTGCTCGTTTGTCACCCTTATCCTATAAAAAAAAATATTATATTCATTTTTAAATATTCATAAACAATGTTAATCTTAGCTGCCTATAATCTAAGGTTTTCATTTAAAATCAATGATGGAGACACTATTAATGTATTTAATATAATTACTATTACATAATTACTTTTTAATTATAATTTTTGAACGCGTATCGCATATAAATCTTAATAACTTAATACCTACAACATTTTCGCTCGCATCCACCATACAGATGATGATTAATATCGCGATCTCTTTGTTCCCCTGTTCCCCAACGACCGTGTACCCTCCGAAATGTGAAGTGAAAATGTTAAAACGTGAGCCGCGAGCGCGACAACCACTTCAACTGAATCGATTAAATGACGATTTTATTGAATAATTTATGCATGCGTCGGTCCGCATAATGAGTTGCCACCGCGTTGTTTGACAAACAAAATGAATGACCATCAGTGGTTGCGGGCCTCATACCAGAATTTATTTCTAACAACTACATGGCTGGCTATCAATGATTCGAATGTTTATACTTTATAGCTTAGTTTTTTTGTAGTGTCGTGTTTTTATTACAAGTGGCCAGTTGACTGTTAATTAAAATCATATATTATTAAACGTATTATAATTTAATTATATAAGCTGTAAAGCCGTTATATTAAATAGGTCTGTGTTGTTATTGTCGCGGTATGCAGTTATAGCGATATATACCTACCTATGTCTGAACTGTGTAAATATGTTAACTAGAAAAAATGCAGCTTGGCAAATAATATAAAAAATCAACATGTCTCTGTTCTCTCGTTCAACAATGTGTTTGATTTTTTGTCTGGTTTTGTAACTTTTTAATTACTATAATAAATAACAGATAAGATCGCTTAGTAAAAATATGATTTACAATTATATCTTCTATTTATGAGCGTCTATAAATTTTTCATTGTCTTAAAATGTAAACAAAGATTCCTTCAGATAATTAATAGAATCAGGCCTTACTTTGCGGAAATCCATTATTTGGTAAACATTCCTTTGCTTTTTACCCGCTTTATGAAATAAAATGACGTGTCTTACCAAGTTTGAAAAGCAGCTCCCGCTCTCCATCGATTGCGTGTACTATCCACGTCACTACTAATACCAGCACCACTACACTAGGAAAGACACACCATTGTCGATAATACGACACGTGTTTCTACTCTACACGCGGCATCCTCGGGTGAAGTAGACTGCGGTGGCTGACTGCTAATCACTTATCGTTGCCATTATGTCAAATCAATCTTTTCTGCAAAAGATGAGGCCAATTGTCCAATCCATCACTTTTATTAGACTGTTAAAGGTGGAAGAGTGCCTCAGCTTTTCAATTTTAAGTGTTGATTTACCACGTGTTTGGGGGTGAATGAAAATTTCTTGAGAAATCTGCATGTCTGAGGAGTATTATATATATTTCGATGTCCTCGTGATTGTGAAGTCCGCCAACACCCACTGGAATAGCGCGGCGCGGCGGTCTAATGAGAGAAGGCATGTGCTGTGGAACGTACAAAGGCTATTTGAACACTTTAGTGAAATTTCTGATGTCGCTCTGAATTGGTACAGCTGTTTTTTTTGGGAGACTTAAATGCCTGTCATCAGGACTGGCTGTTCCCATACCAAGAAAACCGACCATGCTAGGAGAGAGGAGTGGAATTTTGCGTTATCGCGTGGCCTTATTTTTATTATTGTGTAATTACACAATAATTAGTGGATTGCTAATTGGTTTAATTACTAAACTATACAACAATTAAAACAAGTATTATGTTTTCATGATATTTTTTTAGTTTCCTACTACTTGTTCGAATTAATTACTTTTAATTTCAATTCGATGCATTACTTTCTAAATAAATATGTATGGAATGACCTAAACTAAATTTCAAATTTATATACGTATGTGTAGGAAAAAATCACATTACCTTCATTGTGGATTCAGTACTCAGACCAAAGGTTAAAGATAACGTGGCCTGATTCTTATATTCGAGAAACGTTTGCTTCTCCGTCACGATCTGTTTCATCATTTACGAATTACATTAATAAAATGTATACATAAAGAGTTGATCGATTATCAACTTAAAATGAAGGAACTTTAAGCCGTAATAGATGTATTATTTTTCAGAAAGTTAAGTAGTAGTCAAAATTTACGCTAATTCATTAAATCAAATGGAAGACATAAATAAAGAAACATTAAAATTAATAAATAAAAAAAATAAAATAAAATTGATTTATTTCAGACTTTTGTCCATAATATTGTTAGTAGCATAAAAAAAAAAAAAAAAAAAAAAATAATAATATTCGTAATGCGCGTGCAATCAACAATATCGATATTAACAGCGATATTTATACTGTGCAATCATCGGTTTTAAGATATATGTGGATCATGTTAAGTAATTAATAACGGTTGGTAAGCGTGTAATGTTTTCACATATGTAATAAGTTAATAAATTATTCAGACAAAAGATGATTATACTGCTATCTATGGGGGGTCATAAGATCTATTGCGCATATTCCATAGTCGCCTCTTAAGAACTTACGGGCGAAATGGATTGGTGTATTCTCTTTCGTGTACACTATATGGTATGGCATGATCGTGTAGTTGTAACTTGCGTTTAGCTCGTCACTTTGACTCATAATCTTTTTTTAAATATTTATTCAATCAATTGTCGAATTATGCAAACTACATGCATGTTTCGATTTAAATTCGCGGCCGATACAAACAATTAGACACCGAGATTTATACGGTTGTAGGCAATTTATTGCCGACCCTGAACGGGACGTTTAAATCATCGTTAATGCCGTATGGGCAATGTATACAGATCCATTAGTTTTCTTGTCACGTAACCAATTGTTAATTAAATATAATACGCGTTCCGCTATGCACATACGCTACATGTGTTTAGACAAAAAATCTATTCATTTTAATTGTTGATAATAAATCACTAACCTACTATTATATACAGTGGACCCCCGGTAATCGGACAAACATTTTGCAGGGCAGTGTCGGACTATCGAATTTGTCGGATTATAAAGAACTGCCTAAGACCCCCTATAGTCCGGAATTTTTTATAAAAGAGTACCTTGTAATCCGTCCAATTCCATATCCAATGATAAGATTCTATATGTTATATATATGTACTCTGAAGTACAAATTATACTTCATTATGTATGTCAAATTTAGTAAATTAAACAACACAATAGGGCTTACATTTTATTATAAAATTAACGTCATTCATTAATGATATAGAATATAGAACTTACAAAAAATATGCAATAACTTTACATTAAGAAATAATTGTGTACAAACAAATGTACATACTAAAATAATCAAAAATTATGAATCAATCAATTTAAGAAGCATTTTTTTTATTTATAGAAGAGGGGGCAAACGAGCATGCGGCTCACCTGATGGTAAGTGACTACCGCCGCCCATGAACAACCGCAACACCAGAGGAATTGCAGATGCGTTGCCGGCCTTTTAGAAAGGTGTGAGCTCTTTTCTTGAAGGTTCCTAAGTCGTATCGGTCCGGAAAATTCGCTGTTGGTAATTGATTCCACAAGGAAGTTATGCGAGGGAGAAAACTTCTTCTAAATCGCACAGTGGTGGACCGCCAATCATCTAGATGGTATGGATGGTAACGCGAGTTTTGTCGCGATGTGCGATGGTGATATTTAGCGGCTGGAATTAGTCCGAAGAATTCCTCAGAGCACTCCCCGTGATAGATGCGATAAAATACACAAAGAGATGCAACATCTCTACGCAGTGCCAGTGTATCGAGCCGATCAGAAAGAACTCGGTCGTCGACGATTCGAACCGCTCTGCGCTGGATGCGGTCAAGTGGAAGGAGCTGGCACTGGGGTGCCCCGGCCCAGAGATGAGAACAGTATTCCATGTGGGGCCGAACTTGCGCTTTGTTAAGTTGCAAGCGATGTGCCGGCATGAAATACTGTCTCGCTCTGCTGAGCACGCTAAGCTTTTTAGAGGCCAATTTGGCCTTCCCTTCCAAGTGACCACGAAACTGCACACTATTCGATATGTCGACGCCAAGGATTCCGATACCAGCTGAGGCAGCAAGGGGAGTGCCTTGAAACTGAGGAGATACGACAAAGGGGTTCTTTTTAGCGGTAAAGGCGCAAACTTGTGTCTTCTGGGGATTGAACTGGACTAGATTTAGTCGGCCCCAATCCGAGACTTTGTTAAGCAAAGACTCTACTTCAGACACAAGTTTGTCCCGGTACTCAGCGACGTTTTCCCGAGAAATATTGGCACGGCCGGTATATAAGGCATCACCAGTGCTGTCGTCTGCATAGCAATGAATGCAACATATCATTGATATGCAGGAGAAACAGCGTTGGTGATAGCACGCAGCCTTGTGGAACACCAGCGTTGATAGGCTTGAAATCAGAGCATGCACCGTCTACTACGACCTTGATGCTCCGATCCATTTGCACAATTTCTCGGGAAGCCCATAGGAAGGAAGCTTCGAAAGAAGCGCTTTGTGCCAGACCCGATCGAAGGCCTTCGCTATGTCCAAACTAACGGCCAATGCCTCCCCCTTGGACTCTACTGCCTCCGCCCATCTATGAGTCAGATAGACTAGAAGATCACCAGCTGATCGACCTCGACGAAAACCGTACTGGCGGTCACTGATCAGCTGGTGATCCTCAAGGTACCTCATGAGCTGGCAGTTTATAATGAATTCCATTATTTTGGAGAACAAAGAGATGATGGCAATAGGCCTGTAGTTGGACGGGTCTGAGCGGTCGCCTTTTTTAAGGATCGGGTGGACCAAAGCTGTCTTTCATGAATTCGGGACTACGCCTTGGGAGTAGGAGTACCGGAAAAGACGCGTTAAAACCGGTGCCAACTCCGGAGCACACGTCTTCAGCACAATGGGAGGGACTCCATCGGGCCCACTCGACTTGCTGACGTCCAGGGAGAAGAGTGCTTTGCGAACCGAGCGCTGTGTAAACCGCACATCCGGCATGGAGCACTCACATCGCGGGATGGTCGACAGTGTGTTCTCCCCGTCATCTATAGTCGAGTTGGACGCAAAAAGAGAGCTCAACAGATCGGCTTTCTCCATTGCGGCATGGGCCAGTGAGTCGTCCTCTCTGTGCAGAGATGGAAGAGATGGCTGACAGAAGTTCCCATGGATAGCCTTGGCGAGAGACCAGAATGCACGGGTTCCCGAAGGAAGGCGAACTAGCTTCTCGCCAATTCTGCCGATGTGCTCAGACCTTGCCTTGGCAATGACGCTTTTGAAGGACCTGGAGGCGGAATTATACTTCTTTTTAAGTGCGCTGGTGTTTACATCCCGAGACGTTGATGCATCAGCCCAGGCCCGTTAGCACTCCTGCTTATAGCGTGATGCTATTTTACAGGAGCGACCAAACCATGGCTGGGATCTGCCTCCGATGGGCACCACAGAGGATGGAATAAAAAGTTCCATACCCTGAAGTACCACATCAGCAACAGAATCGGCAACAACGCTGGGATCTTCCGGCGAGAAGCAAACCCGCCCCCAAGGGTAGGATGCAAAAAAAGACCGCATCCCGTCCCAATCAGCTGATCTATAGTGCCAAACACGGCGGCAAGCTGCAGATCGCAACTGCGATTGGAGCGTGACTGGCACCGTACTCCGGATCAGACAATGGTCCGAAGAGCCCAGAGGGGCATCGACGGAGACCTGATATCCGTCCGGATGTGAGGTCAGCAGAAGGTCCAACAGGGGAGGTACATGGTTTTCCACATCTGGGATCCGCGTAGGCGAAGTAACCAGTTGTGTTAGACCATATGCCAAAGCAAAGTCATAGACAGATGTACCCGCATGATCGGTTAAACGAGAACCAAGCCATTCAGCGTGGTGGGCGTTGAAATCACCGAGTATCACGATCTCTGCGGATGGGACCTGTTGTAGTACGGAGTCTGCAGCCATTTGGACGTGGTCGATGAGTCGGTCTGTGTCGGCATTCCCGCTATGGGACCAATAGAGGCACCCGTAGATGCGGGGATGGTCGTCGCTGTCTATGCGCAGCCATAGGATGGACAGGTCCGTACCTTCAAGACTGCCGAGGCGTCGAAAACAGATGTCCTCTCTGACGTATACGCAAACTCCAGCCCGGGGCACAAAGGAGTGTTCTAATTTGTACCCCGGGTAGGAGAGATACGAAATCTCAGCCGGAGAGGGAACCTGCGTCTCGGTCAGAAAGAGCAAGGCCGGCTTCGCCGTCTCTAGATGGTAATGGACAGCGTTAAGGTTGGAATGAAGTCCCCTGATGTTGCAAAAATTCACGGATAGCGTGACAGGGGTCGCCTTGGTTGTGTTGCTCCGCTTGCCCCGAGCAGCATTAGTCGCGAGCGGAATATTGCCCCCCTCCCCCCCAGAATATGCGGGGCAGTCTGAGCACCCACGCTCAGGAGTGAAGTAGTTTGGTCGTGGATGCTCAGCGAGGGATTCTTCAGGGGTGTTGGTACCCTCCTGGGGTAGTCTTTTATTTAATTCCACTACCATGTTGATGGGGGGGGGGGGGGGGATTGGGCCTCCGGCCACCTGCACTCACCAAGCGCAACCTCAACTTAAAAGGTAAACCTCTACTTCACGCTGGTATTCTGTGAGGTCGTGGTACCACCCCGGTTCGAGCTGATATTATACATAAGTATTATGTTATCTCCAAATATTCTGTTACACGATATAAACATTTATCAATCAGCCATGATTTTAGCGCCTTTATAAAGAGAGGAGAAGATAACTCCCTGATATCAGACGGAATTTTGTTATAAATTTTAATAGTCATCATGTAGCATTTTTTCCAAAAATGAGCTTTTACATGATGGAGCCAAAAGGCGGTTAGTGTCTCTGGGGCGTAGCCGTGGATTGACCATTTCAAATTTCTGTATATAAAGCAGCATGTTTCCTGTACGACCCGGCCGGTAAGACGGAAAATTGACATTCCCTACTCTCTCATTTTCACAATTATCGAAAAAATATAGAATAAGTAAAAATTCAATAATCTATATTGATAACAGTAAATTTACAACTTTAGGTATTTCACCAAAGTTTTATCAGATGAATGGCATAGATGAACAAACATTTTTTTTTTGTTAGAAGGCTTTCCGGGCGCGCACATAAATAATCACCAAATTTTAAATGTACGAAACCTCTCAGAAGTGACAGGAGGCCTGTGCCCGGCAGTGGGACGCACTATATAGGCTGTAACTTTACGGACGAATGGTATAGGAACGCGAACAACACGAACAAACATATGTTTATTTCTATATGTTTAGTAAAACGATTTTCTTGCACTTGTGTGACACACTCAGAAATTTCACCGCTAATTAAAATTCAATTGATTCGTTCACCAGTCGTTTGTTTCGTGAGTGCGACTGTCGTTTTCAATTTCCAAGTCTATATTTTTTGCCCAGTTATTTCGGATTAAAGCTGAATTTTTTGTTAACGTCGTGTCTGTCTAAGTGGAGTTGGTATATTGATAGATTGCTTTTGGAATTGTATGGATTATTCGATAGCTTTTGCCGTCAATAAGTAAGTTATAAATAAATGTCTAAGTGATAAAAGCTGTGTTAAAGTATTACTTTGTATTCTGCTTTGTATTTACGTGTTCAGTTAATTTTGCATAAATTTGAAGGTACGTAATAAACCTGTTAACTAGTTTTAATGTGTAGTGGTGGTGTAAGAACATCCTAGTGGATGTTCTTTTTGATGATGTTGTTTATTACAACACGGGATAATATGGGCTAGTGCCCTATATTATCCCATGTTGTAAGAGGCGACAGTGGGAAACAAATCAAGCGATGGGCAGCAGCGTCTCCCTAATCTTGTTATTAGGGAGACGCAGCTGCCCATTTCAAAAAAATAAAAATAAACTGCGGTTGCCAACCCGCTTGCCAAGCGTAGCAACTATAGCAGAAATAGAAACAGAAACAAACTTTTCTTTTATTAAATAATACTTATTGAAAGTCAGTCTTTTGTTTGATTACCACTGGTTCGAAAAAAAACCTCTGTCCTGGGAAGAACCATTAAGAAACCCAGTGGGACTTTTTTTAAAAATAACAGCTTACAATCATGTACGTTACACAATTAACAACACAAAACAAATTAGAAATAGCTTGGTAGCGATCACCTCATTCCCAGGGGTTATTATTATCCATAAATTCTTTAATATTATAATAACCCTTTTTATACAAACTTATTTTAATAAAGTTTTTGAACTTTGAGCAGGTCGAATTTTGTATATTTTCTGGAATTTTGTTGTAAAAGCGTATACATCGCCCCAAGAATGAATCACTGACTCGGTGAAGTCAAGTAACTGGTACTACTAGCTTGTATCTGTTCCTAGTATTTACAGAATGCATATCACTTATTTTTGTAAAACTACTTTTATTTTTGTGTATGTACATTACATTTTCATAAATGTATTGAGAGGCCAAAGTTAATATATTAATTTCCTATAATTTTGGCCGCAGTGACTGTTTAGGCGTTATCATAAATTGCTCTTATAGGAAATTGGCAAAAATGTTTTTATTTTTTTTTTACATCAAACGCCTTAAAATAGCCTATATTTTGCATCCTGTAAAATTTGTTGTAAAATATCAAATAGTTTTGAAGATACAAACTTGTATACTGATGCAAGTGACATCATTTTAAGCCAAACTACTGTACACTCTACACTGATACAAGTTACTTGCACCACTATAGCTATAGACAGTCGCGTTCCACGTGCTGCGCCAGTGCAAGTGACCCTTACACTAATATGCGTGACGCGGCGATGCAATGTGGACCTTCCTAAACTGTTATAATTACGATTCATTTAAGCTTACGCGTTTAGTTTGTTAAATTTACGTGTGTTTATAAAATTTTTGTTTGTAACAGTGATAACAGTTTAAAGTTATGAAGCGTTCGAGAGGTCAATAAATTATAGATTTGTTAAAAAAAAAGCGCAGTGAAACAAACACTCCAGAAAGTTACTAAGGTAAGAATAAATTTAATTTCAACAATGCAATAAAAAACTATATTTAATTCCATTAATTTTCATTATTTTAACACTTGAATTTTGTACAAATATTCATATTTTCACTTGCTCTAGTAGAGACACAGTTCATGTTGTGTAAATTAATTTTAACGAATATTTGTAAATAAATTTTACGAATATTAAGACGTTAATCTTTACATATTAATTTCAGAGGCAACTATATGACCTACACACAAAATGATTGAAAAATTGGACCATGATTTGAAACTGCACAGTAGGTACCACTTTTTTAAGAAAAATCAAATTTTACCTAATACAAGCCAAGTAAAGAGATTATACTTTGCAATTGATTTTTTTTTAAATTTATAATATCCTTTTAACTAGTTTTGCATTTGTATAAGTACAGCAATTATTTCATATAATTTTTTTTCAAGTTATTGTAAACTTTTACAAATCTACTTAATTTAAAGAATAATATTTTTCTGATGAAATTAATGAAATATATTTATAACACAAAATACACAATTATTTTGTAATATTGAATAAAATATCAGCAATTAACAATACTTACTTTTCATATTTTATCTTACCTCCAAGTACGGACTTTTTAGTTGTGAACATGTCTTTCATCAATAAGCTTTGATAGCTTAAGAAATCTAAAAGCTATATTTGCCGAAAAGCCGATAGTTAAAAATTTATATCAAAATCCGTCCAAGGTTTTGATCAGGTTCTGAACTTTATTGACTACCTCAATATCGATCAGGCATTAATGTCGTTGTGTTTATACAAAAAAGAGAAAATTCACCTCGAAAGGTATCTAAAGGTACTGAATAAATAAGAAAAATAAATAGTAATAAGAATGTAAACGTCAAAATATTGTTTATGATTTGATTGTGCCTACGCAACATTTCTGTTATGATGTAAATAGCTAAGAAAAGCTTTTAGAAAACAGGGAATTAATTACACGACAATGGAACTTCATCGCCATATATGTTGGTTAGAGAAAAAAAAGAAACGCGTAATTCCTGAAATTTTTAAAAGAAGGACAGTCTGCGATAATAATTATTGACGATGACAGGTGGCTATCGTTACTTTCTAAAGCTTCAAGTATTCTAAAAATCCCTATATCCCTAATCAAACTAAGTTCTTATTTCTTAAAAACAGCATTAAACAAATTTTAAAACGGTTTCGGGGTAGTAAAAAAGGATAGTGGAGAAAACAGCTAATAAGGATAGCCAAATTATCACGTAATTGAAAAGAAAGTTCTACGTGTAAGGAAAATCGAAACACAACTCGTATTTGTGCGAATAAGATTAAAATTTATAGCTCGAAAATTAAAAGACATCGATAAACAATTACCTTAGAACTAATGCTGCGGTAGCTGTTGCTTTCGTTTTGCTAAACATACATTCTTAAATTAACCTTATGGAAACGTTAGCACTTGTTATATTAAATGAAAATTATATTTTCACAAATTTACTCTATGGATGATCTATAAGAATATTGTTATTTTTGGAGTGAACAGACTACAAAAAAGAGCCAAAGTAATAGCCCGTTCTTTTTCTGCTTTATTGAATTGAAATTTAAGCATTTTTTTTATAGTATAGGGTGACAAACGAGCACACAGTCCACCTGATGGTAAGTGGTTGCTGTGGCCCATAGACATCTACATCTATCTTCGTTTGTGAATCAAAATGTAGATGCGTTGTCAGCCTTGAGGACTAAGATGGAATGCCTCTTTTCCAGTAAAAAGGGTCTCCGGTTCTCTACACTCACCATACGAAACACAGCAGCATTAAGCTGCTATTTTACCCTGGTATTCTGTGAGAGCGTGGTCCTTCCCCGGTCGAGCCGACCCATTTGTGCTACAACTATATTATAAATATAGCTGCAGCTTGGCTCTACCACGTATAACAATATTATTATTTTTTATTAAAATACAGTGTAGTGGCGGTGTAAGAATACCCCATATTGTCCCGTGGGTATTGTAAGAGGCGACAGAGGAAAATCGAAACAGTTTATGGGCAACAGCATTTTTCTGATAACAACCCAATATAATAAAAAAACCGCTGTTGCCAACCGGCCTGCCAAGCGTGGCAACCATGGCAGATTTCCTCTTATGATATAATGTATGGGGAGGCCTTTGTTCAGCAGTGGACTTTTATACGCTGTAATGATTAACTTTTTTGTAATATACTATTAACTTATCCATATTTTGTTAAAAACTATGGAAACCTTTTTTGTTTTTCAATTAATGAGAAATTATTTGTTGTTAACATTACTTGAAACAAACCTTTATTTTGTTTTTGTTTTTTTTATTTTCATATTTTTGTGTTATGCACTAAGACGTAGAAAAATATTTCAAGTTATAACACCAAAGCAGTGTAGATAACTGGTATGAGTAGTCTTGCAGTACTTTGTATACTGGTGCAAGTGTTAAAAGTTCGTAAAGGATTATAATTTTTTTTAAATTATTGGCGTTAAATATTAATCAGGTAAAGTGCAAATGCATGTAAAAATGCTATTGCCTTTCTTTTTTCCTTCATTTGTTTTTTCTTTCATTTCCATTCATCATAAACCGGTTCAAGTGGCTACTTGTAACAGTTTAGGTGTTTTACTGTTTAAAAAAAAAACAAGCTACATAAATGTAAATGACACTATTTTCGACTTGGGCGACCTCAAGGTGGGACGCTACAGTGATGACCTGATAAAGATGATGATGGATGCATGTGGCTCAGGAGCATTGTTTGTGCTAGGGTAAGGTTTGTGCTCAGCATTGGTTTTGAGATGGCCTGTGAAGATGGATGAAAAATGTTCTTTATGTGAATCAAGACTTCCCGTGATATTAACGAAGCGAATTTAATATTTTTCACGAATGCTACTCAACCCATTTATCATCCGAACACATTGTTAGACTAGCCACATGCTTTTTATCATGGAGCGCTTCACAAGCGTTTTAACATATTAAAGTGTTCCATTTTAGCGAACCGCCACTTGTAAAAATTTCATGTAAAGCCTGATCAGAATAATAAAAATCTAGCAAAAGTAAATTCATATAGACTTTGTAGGACAATTAGTACCATTAATATATTTTCGTCCCATTTTTACGCATCAATTTAAGCAAAATTAATTGTCAACATTAATAATATAATTCTTATAGTCGTTGAGCCAGTAAAAACGAATGTTTTTACTAGCTCAGCGACAGCGAATTATTCACAGATTGTCGCAGCATAAAATCAATGGGACCGGGCGCAGGTAATCCTGATTAATATTGCAGACTACAGTTTCCGATCTTTCGAGTACCGGAGATTGCTCTCCGATAAACCCGTGCATGCATACTTTTTATCCTTCATCAGATTAAATGTCCCTTCTATAAAATCGATTTTATTTATTTATTTTATTAGGACTACCAACAGAAATAACTATATTATTACAATATGTTTAAATATTAATAATTAATATAATGTAATATATAGAAGGCTCCGTGGCGCAGTGGCTTAGCAATTAGCAATGAGTTGTTGCGCTGGGGGCCGCGGGTTCGAATCCCGCACGTAACAAGAATTTGTATTATAATAAATATTATTATATTATATTGCACAGATTAGCATTATATATTTATAAAATTTTATTTAAACCTTATACAGAATTAATTAGTATTATATTTAAAGAAACGTAATAATTTAGATTTAAAAACAGGTAAACTATTGCAAATAATATCGAGGCCGGATATCTCCGAGGACAGTTCATTACAGGTGCATGCCAGCCTCGCTAACGACGAATATTTTCCAAGTTCGATAGGTATAACGCTACATGAAATAGAGAGCACGGTTTCCTGGGCAGCCTCGTAGGCACACTAAAGTTAAATAGTTGTACTATTGGAAGACAATCAATTTTAATGTATTGATGTACTTTTAGTATTCTTCTCATTTTTGATTACTAATTGCGGAGATACTACTGCCGTGTGTATTTTTTTTATAAAACAAGGGTGAAAAACTAGCACATAGTCTACCTGACGGTAAATGGATGCTGTGGCCCATAGACATCTACATCTATCCTCAACAAAGAATCAAAACGCAGATGCGTTGTCACCCCTGTGGACTAAGGTGGAATGCCTCGTCTCCAGTAAAAAACGTCTTCGGCTCTCGACACTCACCTTACTAAACACAGCATCATTAAGCTGCTATTTTACGCTGATATTCTGTGAGAACGTGGTCTTTCCGGTCGCGCCGACCCGTTCGTGCTACAACAATAATTCTGCAGCGTGGCTCTCCCACGTATAGTATGCGGACTTATGAATTTTACACTACATATACACAAAAATTATAATACCGTAGTTATTGTGATATGATATAGGTAGTATTTTATTGATATCGTATTTTCATCCGACACCAAAAACCTCCTTCGTAAATTCTGAACTGATTTTAATGATTATTTTTAACCGACTTCAAAAAGGAGTTGGTATTCAATTCTTCTTTTTTATGTGTGTTACCTCATAACTTTTTTCTATGTGAACCGATTTCGATGATTCTTTATTTATTTGAAAGCTGGTGCCAGTAGTTTTTGAGTTTTCCTTAATAATAATTATTAAAGTCGGCTGTACAATATTTTTTATTTTACCCCTTGTTTCTTCAGGGGTGGTCCCATATAAATTTAAGAGAAAAAAATCCACTACTTTACATACACCTAAGTGTAGGGCTTTTTTTATAGGATTGGGTGACAAACGAGCACACAGTCCACCTGATGGTAAGTGGTTGCTGTGCCCATAGACATCTACATCTATCCTCGTTTGCGAATCAAAATGCAGGTGCGTTGTCACCCGTGAGGACTAAGATGGAATGCCTTTTTTTTCCAGTAAAAAGGTAAAAAGGACTAGGGAATAATTAATATGAAACTATTTAGATGGTCCTGTAGTTGTTACCTACTTTTAGCTTGTCATATTTCCCTTATTCCAATCAAAAGAGTAAAAATAAATAATTATTCTTTACACTACATATTATGTCTTAATGAAAGAACTTTAGAATTTAATATTATTTTATACTTAAAGTTCTTAAAAGTCGGCTTGATTTTTTGATTATTTTTTAAAAGTTAATTTTATACCATTTTTCCTTTCAATACCTAACTAACCTAACTACAAATAAATGAAAGTTCGTCCTATAAAATCTATAAAAAATCCAGTAATGCCTTACAAAACAAAAATAAATAAATAATAATATTTTACTTTTGTTTTGGAAAACAAAAGTAAGTTATTTCATCAAGTGATGTAAATAACTCTACCATGTGTACCGGGAGAAAACTCGGGCTTATAGTAGAACTATGGAAAATGTCCCCTTTATGAGGCACTCTATGGGGGAGACCTAAGTACAGTTGTTGAATTTTTATAGACTATTATGAATGACTATGTAAAGGAATCTAATTTGCCCTTAGAGTATCCTTATAAGCATGCTATGATCATTAAAAGATTTGTTTCCATTTTGGTTTCGTTTAAGCTGAAGCTATTCTCTGATTCGTGGTTACTATATTCATATGATGTATATTAGGAAACGTTTACTTTTGTTTACGATCTGTTATATTGGGTAGTACGAACGCGCATGTTAAAATTGCTATTACATCTATCATTGTTTAGAAATGCTTGAAGAACGCGATGTTCACGATAGCAACGGCTTCTTCATTGGATAGTTAAAATCGTAAAGCAAAACGAATCGTTTGGATGTAGGAAACTGGCAGAAGTCTCGCACGTGTACAGTATTAAAACTGTTTTAAGTCGTAAGAAGATATTTCCAACAAGACATAATTTCGTAATGGCGATAATGGTTACGCTTGTGGGTGGGCGTGGGCGTTTACCGGTTCTAGATTGTGGGTTTCATGTCGTAAGACAACTGAGCCATTTTCGTAGAACGTAAGTGTTAATGCATAATTGTCGGGTAAGTATTTAACTACGAGATTTGACAAGTTCAACCCAACTTTCCGCTTGTAATAAATAAATACCTGCAGTTTATCCATACTTACTGATTTTAGCCTACACGTTGAGGAGGAGAAGCATTAATTTGTGGTGCGGATCCCAAGTGAGACCTTTATGACGGAAGAATTTTGACCGAAGTGTGTTGTGTACCGACGTTTTCGTCGAAGGTTCAATAAATAAGCCTATGGTTACTGTAGAAAGCAACTACCTGATCAGATTGAGTGGATTAGCCGAAATTGACAGCCTTAATAAGTGGATAGACGGTCAGAGAACGAGACCTCTTTTATTTCAGATTGTACATGTAGAAATGGCTATTTAAATTGTAGCATATATATGTAATAGATCGTGAAGTGGTGGCGTAAGAGACTCCACTACTCCATATCATCCCGTGGGTGTCATTAAAAGCGACGGAAGGATATTGAACTAGAAGATGGGCACAGCTTAATAAACAATAACGGTGGTTGCCTATCTATGAGGAAAGCCTATATTTAGTAGTGGATTTGTGATTTGATAAGATGATAATGATGATGATACTGGAAATGAGAATGAACCCAAGCAAAAAACGCGAGGAAACCTATTTTTAAAACCCAAAAACCAGAGAAGTGGCATTGCTTTATAATTTACTTGCTTTTACCATTTTTAAAATGTTTCTTCCACGACAGAAGGAATTTTATTTCACTGCCATTAGTTCACTTGTCCTATATCATGATATGATGTAGTACTGTGACCTACAAAACGTAATGGATTGATGGAATTTTCCTTCGCCGCAACTACTCGTATACCCCAAAGTTATCCTTTTAAGTTTGTTTTTGTTTTTTTTTTTTATATTGAGTGAGATCAGTTTAAGCAATATATGTTAAGGTACTTGTTTCTTAGCTTTTAACTTGCTTTTTTGTATGTCTTTCCGGTTCAAAATTTATAATCAATTTGGCCTATTAAAGCTTGTTTTTTAATATATTTTATAAAGTTTAACCCAAACTATCTATTTTAATATAATTTAGACCACATCTTGTGCTGTACAGATAGTAATTGAAAATTAATTATTTAAAGAAAGTACAAACTACAAACCTTTTTGGATTTTGTAATTAAATCTACTAGTAGGTATAGTAGGTAGGTATAATTTACACTTTATATTTAATACATTTCACCATATTTATCTTATAGTTAATAAAAATTCAAATCATCGGAAACCTTGTGACATCTTAATTTTTTGTTAAAGTCAAATTCAATACAACCTGCTGCGGCTTTCTACTCTTCTATTTATTTATTTTAAGTTTCTTTCCTATTGAAATTCATTATAAAAAACATACTTTTTAGTAGCATTTAGTATGCTAAAAGAAAAGCAGCCTATGTCGTATAGAAATTGATAGCCGGCAATAAAAATTATGCCTGACTTTTTAGAACATTCATTTTACATTTCAATTTATTTTTTTATAACACGGAATTTCTGATTATTGTACAATAAATACAAATTTTACAAAGGAAATATATTATTTGGAAGAGTATTTAATTTCATCGTGTGTTAGCGATGTAAAATAATCTATCATAATATCTCATTCTTTTTATTTGCGTCAGTGTAATGCCTCCTCTACACTACTCGCGAAGTAGATCGAAGTTGGACGAGGCGAATAGTGTGGAGAGGTACTTCGATTCGCTTCGTGCAACCTAGCTTCTTCTTGGGCGACTTCCGATCGCTGTCGGTTTTTTGCGCCAGTGTCAAAGGACTTCGCGAAGTACCCCGAAGTTACACGAAGCGTCTAACTACACTACTCGGCTTACGCCAGTTATGAATTTTTTTTATACATAAATATTAAATATGTAGCTTTCTACATAATTATTTATTTGTTTAACGCATTTACGTCGTACTGTTCATACAATTAGGTACCTATAGCAGCTGCCTGTTGAACGTTATTCATGTTAAGGGTGCGGGCGACCCAAGACGACTGAGCTCTTCGCGAAGTAGCACGAGTGTGTAGTCACGTTCTTCGGACTGCGATCGACTTAGACGAGCACTTCGTCAAAGTTACTTCGCGAGTAGTGTAGAGGAGGCATAAGAATCGACTGTACCGATTGTCATAAAATGTCTTTGCCTCCAATAGATGGTGGCATAAATGTCTCTGTTTTTCTTGGCATCACTCTCGACGCAAAGCTTCAGTGGGGCTTTCATATATATAGGTAAACTAGCTAGCAGACTAAGCTCTGCAGCTTATGATGTAAAAAAGATTAGAGATGTCACTAGTGTCGAGACAGCGAGATTAGTTTATTTCAGTAATTTCCATAGCATGTCTTATGGAATTTTGCTATGGGAAATGTGGTTGATATAGAAACTATTTTTGTTTTGCAGAAGAGGGCCATAAGAGCTATTTACAAACTTAAACCGAGAGAGCCTTAGAGAAAATTTTAAAGAGATAAATATATTAATTTTGGCCTCTCAGTATATTTACGAAAATTTACTGTATAATATACTGTCGAAACTAATCGCAATTGTTTTAAAACAAATGTTTGAGTTGATTTTTTGTTTAACAAATAAAGCGATATCGGAAGTGCTCAAATACATGCGTGCAGCGCGCCTAATGCCGTATTCTCGCCAAAATCCGTGGAATGTAAGGGGGTGCTGTGCGTTAATTGTTACAGTCGATGAAAGCTAATGTGATGTTTTCCGCTTGTTCCGTCACGCTAAGAACGGCCCTTGGCAAAGCCAGTAAGTAAAGGCTGCGAAAGGCAAAGAAGATTTTAAATTTACATAATTTGTTACGTACATATTCGCTTTTGTTTCATGAAATTTTATTTGCATTCAATGATTACTACGGATTGACTATTCGAAATGTCTTCCGCATGCTCCATTACGCTCAGAACACCTTCTGTTCAGGCCTTGACTGAGTCTTCGAAAGGCAAAGATTATGGATTTCAAGTTTACATACGTAATTGTATTGTAACATATTATCTCTTACTTTATCTACTTTTACTATACCCTCTTCGTACATTGTAGCCGGTTAAGAGTACTCGTAACTTGGACTTTAAAATAAGGCCATGTTCTTAAATAATTCACATTAATTGTATGTTATATTTACAAGAGACAGACAATGTATGCATATGAACAACACATGATAACAGTGGTAGAGCCACGATACAGCTTCTGCTGTAGCATGGATGGGCCGGCTCGAACCGGGGCAGTACCACGACCTCACAGAATACCAACGTAAACTAGAAGCTATGCTTCTGCGTTTCCCCCTCCCATAACATGGTAGCGGAATTTAAAAAGAAAGGAATACCCTAGGAGGCATACGGCTCACCTAATGGTAAGTGATTACCGCCACCCATGAACAACTGCAACACTAGGAGAATTGCAGATGCGTTGCCGGCCTTTTAAAAAAGAGTACGCTCTTTTCTTGAGTCCCTAAGTCGTATCGGTCCGGAAAAATCTCTGGTGGTAGTCGACTCCACGAGGAAGTTGTACGAGGAAGAAAATTTATTTTAAATTGCACAGTGGTGGACCGCCAGTCAGCCAGATGGTATGGATGATATAGCGAGTTTTGTCGCGATGTGCTATGGTTTGTGGCTAGAATTCGTCAGAGCACTCTCCGTGGTAAATGCGATAAAATGCGCAAAGAGATGCAATACGAATAAATATATAACAATAATAATATGTGATATCGAAAAGGGACTTTTGTAGTTTATGATAGCATTTCTTCTCAATCATCGAATATAATTTCACTGGGTGTCGCGTCATAAAATCAATTGGGTCTGGGCCGGCTCACCCTCATTAATATTTCAGTCTGCCGTTTCCGATCGATTCGACCATCGAGATTGCTAAGCGATAACCTGATTATGAAACTCCTTCGTCGATTTTATTTCTGCACGAAGCTAGCATACTTTATCAGTTCCTTTGACTGTGTTTTATCTCTTCAACCTTTGATACCCTCCGTTTTGTCATTCATAAGCTACTAGCTATAGTTACTTAGTAACTTCTTTAGTGTCTATTTTTGGAAATATAATGTTAGATCTAATTACTTGGTTTCCTACCTTAGGCCTTATAGCCTGGGTGTCTCGCTTAATGAGTATCTCTCTCCCTATTTCTCGGGCTAGGTAAAATTGTATTCCCTGTGTTGCCTTCAGCTTTGGTGGTTAAAAAATTCAATATTAACTCAGGCCACCAGAACAATCGCAGTACTCCTTGAAGATAACCCACCTAAAATTGATAAAAAACTTTTGACAAAGTCGATGGGCTTCAGTAGCCACTTCTCATATGTTGTTTATTACAATTTTGTAAAGTAAAATATTGTAGTGTCTGGTGATTATGACTGTGAGGTTCTTCTGATGGTTTGGCACTATCATCTCATATACCAGAACATCTAATTCTGCACTGCGATTGCCAGGCCTATGTTAAGCTTGTTGGTTTTACATAGGCCTGGCCTTAATAAGGCCAGGCCTATTTAAAAAAAATCACAATAAAATCGGTCTTGCATCACTTCTCATGTAATATCTTTCATAGATGTTTCACGCGATAATCTTGAAAAACGATAAGGTGTAGGTGGTGCTATGAGAAAAATTTAGACAGCGCTACCTATCGTGTGCTTTTTTCAATTCGAGTCAATGTTTTCTTGCAAGTATGTTACGCGATATATTCGCAGATTGTGAACCAATGTTGATGATTCTTTTTTTATTAAATAGTTATAATTCAAGGGTGGCCCCATATAAATTTGGAGAAAAAGGTAGCAAATAAATTTTTAGCAATTTGAAGTCGGTTTTTACTTTTTCTTAAAAGTTATAATTAATAACTTGACTACAAGGACTATATATTCAATAACTTGACTACAAGGACTAATAATGATGTGACTGTCGGATCCTAGCACAATTAACCATCTGACAAAACGAACATAATATTCTGTGAAAATGATCTCAATCGATCGATTCATAAGCTACACGATCACTAACAGACGCACCAGCGGTTTATACTTATTTATAAAAATTAAACAAAAAACACTTAAAAACGTTTTTCTATCGTAGATTTTTCAAATAAATAATAAAGAAGTGGCACTTAACTTTGTTAACGATAATAATCTATGGATAATAATAGATTAAAGTTAATTATTCCCTAATTAACTTGATCAGTCTGCTTTGGTACTCTAACATTAGTTCAAGTGCGGCAACTACTGAGCCGAGAACAGTGTCGTATAATATAACTCAAAGTAATTAATTACGTTGCAGTGCAATGTACCTGTATACATCAGTACGTTAAACCAAATATTTGGTAATCAGCTCTCTAGAACTCGTTAGCACAAACTGCGAGAATAACTAATATTTATTGGTTGTTACATTTGTTAGTTTACTTGATTAATAGTGAAATACCTTCTAAATATTGGTTAAATGAGCATTATTTGTATGAAGTATTAGAATATAGGATTCGTGGTACGCCCCGGTCTCTTTTTTATTTTATGTAGTAGGCCTGTATGTATCATGTATTTCTGCTTCTCGACAACAGCTTCACCCAACGGGTTCAATTGTAAATCTAAACCATCCAGGGACCCACTCAAACTCATCAAAATCAGTCCAGCCAGTCCAGTTTTGGGAAACTAACTGACAGTAATTTATTAATAATATATATATATATATATATATATATATATATATATATATATATATATATATATATATATATATATAAATTACGTGTCACATTGTTTGTTCGCGATGAACTCCGAAGAACTCCTAAGATTTTTAAAGGACAAAGGGTCGTCGGAAAGAGCAGAACAGACTCTGCCTGGCCAGCTAATATATATATATATAAAGTTAAAATGCCGTACAACTGCTCTTATACAGGTTCTTTTATCCTTCAAATCGGCTCAGCGGAGCAGTAGGTGCATCGCATTTTGGCGGCAGAAATGGCGAAAGGGTGCTACCATCGTAGACATACTTGAACAGAAATAAAGACCCATCGACTTGTTTTCTCAGAGACGCGTTAACCAAAAAATTACCATAAAGTAGTCGATACATTTGGCAGGAGACAATTCTTGCTGCAGATGGCGGAGTTCTATAAAAGCTTGGGTGCAATACTCAATGAAAAGTCGTTGATGCCCACGACTTTTTCTGCCTGGTGGCCCTGGTGGGCGGCGCCACTTAAGAATGAGTTGGAATATTTGATAAATTTCATAGCGGGCTAATTAAAAGTTAATGTTAAAGTTACATTCTGTATACATACATCCTACAGCTGGCCACAGGCCTATTCTCTTGGATTTTAGGGCAAGGAAATGTCCGCTGCGCTGCCCCAATACGCGTTGGCGAACTTTACATGTCTTCAAAATAATTTTTTTTCTTATTTCTCAGGCATGCAGTTTTCCTCATGATGTTATCCTTCACCGCCGAGCACGTGGTAAATCAGCACTTAAAATTGCAATTAACAATTTCATTGGCTAGCCAAGGCTGTGTAGCCTTGGCTAGCCCAGGGGCTAAGCACAGCAGGGGCAGCAGACAGCTGCTGTCTGTAAGAAAGTTAATTTGATCGGAAAATGTAAAGGTTATTGTTTGTATGTTAGCTATATTTTATATTAATTTGATTAAAATAAATAAACCATACCACAGATATTCATAAAAGTAGAAGATTTTTTTTAAAATGTGCTAAAAATTAAATAGCAAACCACTGAGGCATTGTTTTGTGTATTAATATAATACTGAGGAACTGATTAAATTTCACTTAAAACTATCTCCTTAACTATTTAAATGACATTGTGTTACAAAAAACTTCCCTTCGGTGTCAAATAGCGACATCTGATGAGCGAAAGATTATTAGCTTTCATTGATTAACCATATTTTAATTGAATTTTACTCAAAATCAAAGCTAGAACCACAGAATAAGACAACTTTATACGTAGATCACATAGTAATTATCTTTAACATTTACATATGGTTAGTAGCGTAACACGGTTCATTAAGATTCATTATGTAGTGCATTTCGCGCTTATGTGTGCCATTATAATGCTCAATATTAGGCCTTTGGATGTTTGTACGTAATGAAGGCATCCTATTGACTTGATATGTTGAAATCCCCCTCCCCCATATATTGCCTCACAGGGGGGATATTCGCTATTGTTGCTACGCTTGCCAAGCGGGTTGGCAACCGCAGGTATTTTATTTTTAGTCGTTATTAGAAGGACGATGCTGCCCATCTCCTGATTTGTTTCCTTCTGTCGCCTCTTACGACACCCACGAGATGATATCAGATCGTGGATATTTTTACACCGCCCCTACACGGTTAAAATTTAATGAAAGCAACATATCACCTACTGGATGAAACGGCGACATAGTAAGACATGCAGTACGTCGTTTGAGCCAGAAGCGACTATGGAGACTGCCAGACACTGCCATTTACTCTAGACGTAAAATACTCAGACTGGCGACGGGCGGCAATGTCAAAGGCGCTCACGTCTGCTACTGCAATCGTCAATTCGCCTGCCAAGCAAAGGTAAATTGTCTAACCAGCAAGGTTACTACTATTTAAAAAAAACCCACCTCCGTAAAAAATTACTAATTATACCTATTATAACGATTATGTAAGAACTTCATCACAGCTTTGTTATAAGTTTCAAAAAAGCGAGAAAGGTCGCTAAACAACTTTGAATCGTTATAGATCCTAAATGGTCATTCAAAGTAAAAAAATGACTAGAGAAACCTGAATATGATTTTCAAAGACCTAATCATGACACTCCACTTGATATAGCTAGTCGATTTCCATTTTTTTCTTTTAAGCAATACGGTCGTTATGCCATGTTGAATTATGATTACTATCATGTATTTAGTGACACGCGCAAGATAAAGACAAATCGATTGACGTAAGAATCATCAAAATCAGCCCACGAGTTTGGTCTCCAGAGCACCACAAACAAGGGAACAAACATACATACATAAACTGAAAAACACCTTACCCTCCTCAGTCGGGTAAAAAGTGCGTAAAACGGGCGAGGTGACTTTAACGGGCTGATGATGAAGCAAAGTAATGAAAGAAACATATAGGAATATTTTTCTTACCGAGCTAAATGAAACAGAATAAAAAAAAAACAGAGGCATTCATAAGTGCTGGCGACAGAAGTGAAAACTCAATGTTACAGACTTACGACGCGTAGTTAGACATGCTTGTGACGTGTCGAGATCATCGGAGATGCCAACATATAAGAATTTCCACACAGTCCACCTGATGGTAAGTGGTTACTGTGGCCCATAGACATTCACATCTATCCTCAATAAAGAATCAAAATGCAGATGCGTCGTCACCCGTGAGGACTAAGATGGAATGCCTATTTTCCACTAAAAAGGGTATCCGGTTAGAGAACCGGTGTAGAGACACTCACCATACGAAACACAGCAGTGTTAAGCTGCTATTTTACGCTGGTATTCTGTGAGAGCGTGGTCCTTCCCCGGTCGTGCCGACCCATTCGTGCTACAACTATACTATTAATATAGCTGCAGCATGGCTCTACCACGTACAAATTCGTTTTATTATATCTGTTACGCTAGTACAGTTTTATATTATGTAGTAAAACTTTACCTTTTGTCTGCTCTTCTGTCTATATTATGTTCCACCGTGATGTACCCTCATAACACACACAAATTCCAAAAAAAAAATCGTATTTTTTTATTGATGCTCTTTAAGGTTTTAACGCAAAACAATTTTAGCTAAGTACGATGACTACTAAGCCATACCGCCATTAGCATAATGTGGTATAATATTATGGAACATTAATTCCATGAGCGTCGGGCGTGCTGCTAAAACGTATCAATAACGTAGAAATATATTCCTAAATGAGTTTATAATTATGTTATGTTACTGGTTCTTCTCAGGACAGAGATATTTTCCGAACCAGTGCAATGGTAAATAAAATAATTAAAAATTTTGTACAACCGACTTCAATATAATATATTGTTAAGAGGGACGAAAAAGGGACCACATGTGAAGAACCAGCTTTCAAATAAAAGAAAATCATCGAAATCGGTTCACGCAGAACAAAGTTATGAGGTAACACACATAAAAACTCCTCCTTTTTGAAGTCGGTACAAAAAATAACTTTCAATAAGTATTATGTAATAAACTATATTGAATAAAAAATATTCTATTCTATGAATATTTAAGATAATCACCAAAGACTAATTATTTTGTCAATTGGAAAAAAGAAACTAGTTTTTCGGATGTAATATAGTATGTACCTAGACTAGATCACAAATCGCTTTTATCTGTTCGTGAAGTTTCCTTGAAATTGGTTCAATCATTTTAAATATTAGCATGGACGAACACACAGACAGAAAAACAGACATGCAAACATTTTACAAATGGTTATTTATGTTTTAATGGCATGCAAATAACCTCTTCAGCGCAATAAAAGGCAGTTATTTCTATATTACAGTCACACACTTCACTTTTATTTATATGTGTTGATTTAAACGGATGACTATAAAATATATTAACTTTTTTATCGTGGTGGAGCCGTGTTTAGCGTGTAACCGGGGAAGGACTACTCTGGCATATGATAGCAGCATGAAACATTGTAGCAGCATAATGTTGTTACGAGAACCGCAGAGCTATTTTACCACTAACGAACCATTTCCATTTAGTACCTACTTAGGCTAAGTAGCGTAAACTAGCGCCAAAGATAACTAACGTTTAATAAAAAGCAAAAGCCGACTTCAAAGAACTGAACACAATAAAATAATTTCACATTCTAATGATGGTGTTAAGATATCACACGTGGTAGAGCCATGCTGCAGCTATATTAGTAGTATAGGTGTAGTACGGATGGGTCGGCTCGACCGGGGAAGGACCACGCTCTCACAGAATACCAGCGTAAAATAGCAGCTTAACGCTGCTGTGTTTCGTATGGTGAGTGTAGAGAACCGGAGACCCTTTTTACTGGAAATGAGGCATTCCATCTTAGTCCTCACGGGTGGCAACGCATCTGCATTTTGATTTGTAATAGAGGATAGATGTAGCTGTCTATGGGCCGCAGCAACCACTTACCATTAGGTGGACTGTGTGCTCGTTTGTCACCCTATCCTATAAAAAAATATATATTGTATAGAAGAATTAAAGCACCGACTTCAATCCGAAAGTGAAGTTAAATTATTCTTTTTAGTTATTCACAATTGGACCCGGTAGGTGGCGTTGTTGTCGATATCCAGAAATCACCCGTGTGAAGCCGAGGCGGATTGCTAGTTTAAAATAAAACTTAATTGTTTACCTTTTTGAGCGGACCATGAATCACAATCTCATTGTCGTCTAAATAGTCCATTTTTTTATAAAATCTTCATCACCACACTTATGGGTGCAGTTTTTTCTTCAAATTTATATGGGACTGCCCCGGAAGTGTAACCTACTTAATGAAAAAGAATAATCAAAATCTAAAGACTAATATATCGCGTAATATACATATATAAAATACAGCCGAAATGTAAGCCTTCTCCTTTTTTTGAAGTCAACTAAAGAGAAAAGAAAAATTAAAAATAAAAATAAAATTTTAAAAATATATTGGGCCGCAGTTACGTATAGTTAGTAGAGTTGTGCAGTCAACCATAAGACTAGTTATGACCTCACTATAGCGCTGTTATTCCGCCGGTGACTCCGATTCATATGCAGGTGTGGGACATTTATAAAAACATTTAATAAAAAAAAAGAAAACATTTAAATAGAACTACTTTAATATCAAAATAAGTTAATACCATAACTATACAAACAAAACATTTATCCTTTGACGATGCTTCCCATCGTGGGACTGGGGATTTCACATCAGACATACGAGTAGGTACTGAATGTTCTTATCTTCGTCTATTTATATACGAATGTTTTGACTGCTACGTGGTGCAGTGGTTTAGCAATGAGTTGCAGCGCTAAGTGCCACGGGTACGATTCCCGCACGAAACAAGTAGCCTACAAATACATAATATATAATTGTTCCGGGTCCAGATGATTGTCCTTGTGAAATGTATGTATGTAAACTGCCCTTATGATACAAGAGCATATTTAAAAAAAAAAGAAAACAAAACGAAGAAATCTTTTGGAGACCATGGCACGGAATTTCCTATAGCCGCTTCATACGGCACACAGATATACAGCCTCAGCCACACGTCAATATCATATTTAAATACATTTTCGCGTCAAATGTACAATGATTTATATTTACATCCATTCATCCATTACAGCTTAAAAACGTCCACTGCTGAACATAGGCCTCCCCCATAGATTACTTCATAAGGATGATTTTGCCATAGTTGCCACACTTGGCAGGCGGTATGGCAACCATAATATTTTTATTTATTTTGAGTTGTCACCTGTTTTAGTTTCGCGTAAAAGGCGACAGAGAGAAACTGAAACACGTAGTGGATATTCTTACGGCGCCACTGCACGTATTAAAAGTTAATTTTAAATCTTATATTATTTATTATAAAAATCACCAATACACCAATTAATTGTTTCGTGTTCTTTATTCGTCAAGTATGATTAGAATTCTCTTTGCGATCGTCACTTATGCGCGTAAACGTGCACGTGCAATCGGCTAAATTTGGAGTTGCCTGATTAATATGCCGTGAGACTTTTTTGCAAGCAACGGATTAAAAATCGATTGATTCATTAAAGATAACTCACCGCTTTTGGTTATTAAAGAAAGCCTAAAGAAAAGTGATTTTAACCGACTTCGAAAAAGGAGTAGGTACTCCATCTAATCGCATTTAATAAATCAATCAATCAGTCATTTTAACGAATATTTTTTATTGAATATACCTCGAAGGCGATCCCATTTATATTATATTTATATAATAAATTATCCAAAAGCATGGGAAAATAGGAATCGAATAGTTTACAATTTATATTAAGCATCCCAATTTAAAAGTCAAGCAGTTTTAATGTTACATCATTAAAATAGCTAAAATTTGTAAATATTATTTTTTAAGAGAATTTGCTCAAAATATTAGGTAGAGCTTTAATTGATTATTAGATTAAAAAATGATTTACTGTAATTAAGCTATTTTGCTGAATAAAGAGTTTCGCGGAGTTAATGCTTTTCGCCGTAAACAATATAAATCTGTGCACATACGAGTAGTTTCAGCGGAATACGCGTGTGACTATTTAAATTATGGCATATATTTATTGTTGTCTGGTGCAGCTCTATATTATACCATACCATACGAAATAGTAGCTTAATGTAACTGTTTTATTATTATTAGCGTAGAGAACCGGAGATCCTTTTTACTGGATACGAGGCATTCCATCTTATTCCTCAGGGGTGGCTACGCATCTGCATTTTGATTCTTATTCTAGTATAGATGTAGATGTCTATAGGCCACAGCATTCATTTACCATCAGGTGGGCTGTGTGCTCGCATGTCACTCTTATTGTATAAAAAAAGAACATGCGTGAGTGTTGTGGAACAGGGTTGGAACGAAGTTACTTTCGTAGTATATCATTATTGATAAACGTATTATATTATTGGTTAACAAATAAATAAATAAATTCCTAGCGTCTATTAAAATGAAGCATCATTTAAAATAATATTTCTTTCATGGCAAGATAAGGAAAAGTGGGAGATGGATATTATTGCATTTCGCTCGCACTATAGAAAGGGTCGTGACGGAAAAATCTTACACTTTTTCTTAGTCTAGCTCCCATCCGCCAAATTCGTATCGTGCGATAAGGAATTTTGTTCCAAATATATAAGCGACACAGTTGGCAGCTGATAGTAATAGGTTTATTAATAGGTTTAAATTAAGTTACAATTTACCAATCTGCTATTGAGAGATTATCCCATTAAATTTGGTGTCGTCTCGAATAGATGTTTTGATTGCTGCAATGACGTCGCATGGCAATTTGTCAATGTCGCTCCCGCCACAATGGTATAATGGAAGTTTAGTGTCAAACGACCGCCATTTCACCTTAATTACTAGCGATTGTTTTAACCCTTCCGTATTTATTTAGATTAATGAATTTGGTGTGAAAAATTATAAGTTAATAAAGGGAATCGGTGAATTGACACTTATTTTTACTATAGTAGGCACGATAGCCCACAAAAACAAAATTTCTTTTATATGGGCCCAAATAACAGACGTGTTACTCTTATTTCCGGCGCCATATTTGATGGAAATCAATAGTATAATATTTAGTTACACTACTACAAAACTATTCATTTTAAATTAAAATTTAAAGATTGCTTTTGTACTATTTCAATTACTAATATTTATATGATTATTATATTTTTTAGTTTTAATAAGTTATGTCACTTAGTAGCTGGGTTAGGGATTCCACTACCCCGTATCATACCGTGGGTATCGTAAGAACAGACCGAGGGAAAATGAAATAGGAAATGGACAGCAAAATCTTTCCGATGACAGTTCAAAATAATAATTTATTATCAATTAATAATAATTTTGTACAGCCGACTTCAATATTTTTTACAAACCAACTACAATACTGCTTATCACTATGTCACACACACTCTCACAGCAACGCTGTCGCGTCAGTGCTGACTCCGATATTCTTGCTTGAATATTTTAAAGTCAATCCACTCCCCTCGACACCCGCGCCAGCGGTGACCTTGTCTAAATTACCAAGTCAGTACTTGGTTAGTCGCGTTACGTTGTAGGGTGACAGCAATTCGTCAATATTATTCTCAAAGCTAGTGTGTATTCCGCTGGATCTTCAAATCTAGATTGATTTGACAACTAATCAGAACCTCCAGCTTCTCTTCTGGTGTCTATCCATTATATTATCGTTTCTTTTTAGATGTCTCTTCTTCTAACATTTCCGTCAACTCGTCCAATAGCAGTTAGGAGCATTTTCTGAACAAATAATTAAATCGTTATAAATCCTGTCTTTTCTGTGAATTTATTTTTGCTCACTGATGTCAATACAGTGCGTGCTCGGTGAAATTACCATACCTACTGACTGCATGTAAACAGTGAGAGTCAGTTCTCGGCGCCAGCACTGATATTGACCCTGTGTAAATCAGCCTTGACTGTTTCAAGTCAGTCACTTGCGCCGTACTTTATACTGCTAGAACAAGTGGGAGATTAGAGTTCTACGTTCGCTTCTTCGTATTTTCTTGTATTTTCTACCCTCATTCCCAACAATATGTATCTCATGTATTTGATAATGATATTCTGTATGTCTTTATAGTAGTTTCTCTCATGATTTCTATATCCATTGTCAAGTTAATAACTCTTTGGTTTATTTTTTTTTAATTAAAAAGTGTAATAAATTAAAAAGTGTAATAAATTAAAAAGTGACATAAGAATGTGTATACTTACATTTTTATTATCAATTCTCGCTTCATCGATTAACGACGTGAGCATTCGAGTGTAGAATGATTAGCGTCGTCGTCTGTTCAATTAACTATTGAACAGACTACGCGACGGCGTGACAGAGACGACACGGTACAGTGGCGATTGACGCTGGCGAGCTCCGCAAGTTCACTGGTGCGGGATAGGTGTTAACTTCAATTTAATTTTGGTGCTTTAATTAAATACGATTAATATGTGTACATTTTCATAATATTATTATAATGTTAATATCATTCGAGTAGGCGTATCCGTTTAGACCGGCGATTTTTCCGGACCGATAGGACTAAAGTCTTCAACACCTACAACTGAAGCACCAAAGGGTCGGCTCGACCGGGTAAGGAACACGCTCTTACAGAACACCAGCGTAAAATATCAGCTTAACGCTGCTGTGTTTCGTATGGTGAGTGTCTCTATACCGGAGACTCTTTTTATTGGAAACGGGGCATTCCATCTTAGTCCTCAAGCGCGACAAAGCATCTGCATTTTGATTCGTAATCGAGGATAGATCCATCTGGTGGACTGTGTGCTCGTTTGACACCCTTATCCTTTTAAAAAAAGAGCTTACTCCTTTCTAAAAGGCGCGCAACGCATGTGCAACAGTTGTTTACGGGTAACGGTAGTCAGCATGAGGTGAGCCGCATGCGTCTGTCCCCTCTTCTATATAAAAAAATCATAATATAATTATTAGTAATCTGACGGTAGTGCGCAAAGTGGCTGGTAGAAACTGGATGTGTGTAGCAGGAGACCGCGCTAAGTGGAGCGCCTTGGGTGAAGCCTGCAGTGGACTGCCGCAGGCTGATGATGATGATAATGATGATGACGGTGGAACAGTGCACAGGCCGGTAATTATAAGTAAATCTTCCAAGTAATGCACGCCACTTGCCGTTGTGCCATTCTCAAATAGGCACATGTTTAGCTGTGATAATGATGATGGACTAGTTAACTGGTGGAGAATATTCTGGGTATTTATTTCTATTTTTTGCGGATTTTATAAGCCCGCGTATTATTATAATGGCTTAACATGTTAAATTTTATTATTTGGTTGTGTTTGTGTTCTTCGTATGTATAAGCCCCAATAATAATACATATATAGCTGGATTAACTGTTGTGATGATTTCTCAATAATTGTACCTTTTGGCGCACTTAGAGATAAAATAATAAATCTATAAGAAAATAATTAGTTACTCTAAAAGTATTATTAGAAGAAGTTACTCGAAAAGAATTATTCATCCTACACTCGGATTACTAATTAGGGTGAATATGCCAAAACAGTGCTTCCTGGTGTTTTTTAAAAAGTTAAAACAATTCCAACTTTTTCATTTTTATTTCAAATCTCAATCGAACCTTGACGCAAAACGAAACGTAAGAAGTACGAAAAAAAGAGAAAATTATTAACCGAGTAAAGAAGGAGCAGGCTCTCCTTACAGAATATTACCATAATATTACGGCGTAATGTATATCATATAGTAGATGAAAAAAAAACTCAGTGATCCAAATGCTAGCTAACTTTTTTCTCAGTAAAATGGTAACAGGTCATCTGCATCTTTAATCTTTATTCTTTATTAAATAAATGAGTACCATAAGTAATAAAAATCATAATTCAATGATCGGAAGAAATTTAGAATAGAAGGTAAAAAGTTATTTGTACTCCATATCATAAATACACATTTCATAATAACTTGTAACCGACAGCTATTACCATATGGTACATTTCTCTTGCGAAATTGCTTTGAAAAAAAAATTGATCCGATTTAAATCGAGGACAGATCTTTTATCGCTTTGTTTCCTCACCTTGACTCAGGTTTTATAGACCATTATTTTTATTGGTTCAGCCATTTCTAGCCGTTCATGTAATTTGCGTCTTTCAAACCTTGACGCAAAAATCATACGTGTATGAATGTTATATATTATATATTGTGTTTGTTAACAAAATCCATTATGACACTACTTGTTTTATAAAATAGTTGTGGGTGACAAACGACCACAACGTTCACCTGTTTGTAATGGTAAATAGGTGCTGTGGCCCATAGACACCAACGTCTATCTTCGATTAAGAATTAAAATGCAGATGCGTCTTTATCCTCGGTGATATCCGCAGTGACTTAGATGGAATATCTCGTTACCAGCATAAAGGGTCTCCAGTTCGTAATCACGTAAGTGATTGAGGAGAACTGGAGACTTACATACGAAACACAGCAGCATTATGCTGCTATTTTACGCTGATATCCAATGCGATCGTGGTCCTTCCTCGGTGCTAACCCTACGGTGCAGTGTGGCTCTACCACTAACAATGCTTTATGTTAGTATATTGTAGTTATATTTCTTTTGACTTTCATAAATTATATTCTATTCATAATGATTTCTTATAGTTACGCGAACACTTTTACGGATTTTATCGCGTTTAATACTGGTCACGGGGGACCATGGGTGCTGCAAAATACCCGAAACGTCGGGAAGTAAAAATAAGTAGTATTAAACGCGATAAAATCCGTAACGATAGTTTTATTCGATGTATTTTATTCATTTTCAAATTCTTTAAATTAATAATCATTTTTTTTTTCAGGTAAGCAATGTTAAGATTGATTATTATCTTATTATTATAAAAGTAAGTGCAGTTTAGTTACATTTTCGTAAAATCAGGTACATACTAAAGTTTACTGTATTGGCACAGACCTGCTTTAATTTCTCAGAATTCTGGAGCAGTTAACTACGAGTGTAGCTTCTGTAAGAATTTGCGAAATTCTATTTCTCTTCGTCTCAGTGTAACATATTTGATATTTCTAGAAACATTTATTTTTAATTTATCAAGCGACTTGTCCTCACGATGTTTGTTTGATTACCCCTTCATGTCCACCACTATGGACTAAGACGAAATGCCTCGTTACTACTAAGTTAAAAAATCTTATTCTTCAACCCTTAAAGTCCACTGCTGGATACGGATCTTTCGCGTTGTAAGGATTATTCATCTCTATCGTCACGCTTGACAGACGAATCGATGATTTCAGTACCAGATTTTTTTTTATAGAATTAGGGTGACAAACGAGCACACAGTCCACCTGATGGTAAGTAGTTGCTGTGGCCCATAGACATCTACATCTATCCTCGATTACGAATCAAAATGCAGATGCATTGTCACCCGTGAGGACTAAGATGAAATGCCTCGTTTCCAGTAAAAAGGGTTTCCGGTTCTCTACCACTTGTCCCACATCGTTGAAGCTGCTGCGCATTGCTGGTGTGAGCATTTTACGTCTGGTATTAACAAGATGGTAATACCGCCATTTATCGGAAGTCCTAAGATTTTTTAGCAATCTGCCCCGGCTTCGTACAGGAGATTTCTTGGTCTCGACAACAGCGTCACCTAAGCGTTCTAAATATGAATCTAAACCATCTAGGGACCCTTTCAAACACACATAAAACAAATCACAAAATCGGTCGAACCGTTTTCTACCGACTTCAAAAAGGAGACGGTACTCAATTCGACTATATGTTTTTTTATAAGATTTCGATGATTCTTTTTTTATTTGGAAGCCGGTGCTTCACATGTGGGTCCCATATAAATCAAACTTTGACCAATAGTTTTTGAGTTATTCTTAATAATTTACAGGGTTGGCTGATTTAAATCAGACTGATTTAAATCATGATTTAAATCACGATTTAAATCGCCTGATTTTGATTTAAAAAATCGTTGATTTAAATCAACATGTATAAATTAATGTAATAGGCAGAAAATGAAATAAAACTGGCTTAAAATAAGGTAAAACCTTTTATTGTTTTATGTTATTCTTATTATTCTACTACAATAGTCTCATAAACTTTGGAAAATCAACAAAGACATGGCGATGAGGTCTGTCAGAGTCATAAACTTTTTTTAGAAATTCACCATTAAGATAAGAACTGTAATTAATACAGTATTAATTATTTTACTTTTGATCAGTCTCATACATATGTATTCATAAACTTTTAATCCTACTATGTCAAAATGTGTTACCAACTCGTGAATTTCCATATATCCAAAAAAAAAAATCAAAAAATTCATAAAAATCAATAAAATCATGATTTTTTAAAAAAAATCAGCATGATTTGATTAAAATTGAAAAAATCATGATTTTTTCCATCCTTGATAATTTATATTGAAGTCGGATGTATAAAATTTTAAATTTGAGTTTTAGGGAGCCGTTTTTGAGTTTTAGGCAGCATAATTGAGTTTTATAGACACACGCATATATATATATATATATATATATATATATATATATATATATATATATATATATATATGTGTGTGTGTATATTTATATACACTAGATACAGCTTACTTCAAAACGTCTATAAGAGCAGTGTCTTTTAAATTAAAATAAAATAGAACAGATTATAATAGAATAGAATATACATAATATTAATTCAGTATAGATTATACATAATTCTTATTGGAAATCATTTTTTGCCGTTACCACTGGTTCGGAGAAAGCCTCTGTTCTAGGAAAACCAGCGGGGATTAGCAATATCATTAGAAATTGGCCATGATGTGACAGCTTCCCTTAGATTTAACCTAAGTATAAAAATATCGTCACTGTCCTATACTTTCACCGTTTCCACATAACGGTTCAGAGGGTCGCGACAAAGTGTCGATTAATCACTTTTCTTTCCTTAAAAGCGTCAGTAAAACACGGTCTACACACAATAGGCTAGAGGCTCCATGTTGCGTGAGGTATGAAAGTAAGTCATGAAAAAGTAAGGCTTCTAAAATTTAGTGTTTTATAAACATAATGATTATTACATGATTACGCATTACTTCTTTTAACCTAAATAACAATAAAAACATTATTTCATTTTATGACGGTAATGCAATGGAATTTAATTTTTTTTTGTCCAAGGTATCGACGGAATAACAGTGCTGCGGCTATTTAGCTATTAGCTTATGCCGACTCGGTGACCGTTTCATTAGGCTAATATTAATAAGATTTGCTATTTAATTTTCTCATTTCGTCGTTTTATTGTGCTGTATTGTGTTGAGGCCACGAATAAATTTTATTTCTAGAAATGTAGTTTAAAGAAAAAATCCTAAAGCGAATCAAAGCGAAATAACACTTGAATTTATGTCACTTTATTTATATTTTTGATGCATTAATATTAAAATAATTTAATATAAAAATAAAGATGAATGATTTATGTATATGTAAATATTTGAACCGTTAAAGTTGCTCATGCTGGTACTATCCACGAAAATGTATATTTTGTTGACGTCCTAGTCGTGCGGGTAATCGATGTTGGGTGGGCTCGGGTTTTATCTCGCTTACACTCCACGTGAAGTGTTTCCACTCGGTTTTTTAACACTCGTTATTTAACATGTTCATGCGGATTATGTATACTGTTCAGTTTCAAGCGAAGTACTGCGTTACAATGGAAGGTAATATAACGGAAATTATAGGTGTTAAATTTTGTTTGTTATTATTCATACGCACATAAGTTGTGTGCATCGACTTGACTGGCCTGTTGGTCTAGTGGTTAGTGATCCTGACTGCTACGCCGGAGGTCGTGGGTTCGATTCCCACCCAGGACAAATGTTTGTGTGATGAGCACGATCATTTGTTCTGTGTCTGGGTGTAATTTATCTATAATATTTATGTATTTAGAAATATATAAGTATGTTTATCAGTTGTCTAGTACCCATAACACAAGCTCTGCTTAGCTTGGGACTAGATGGCGTTGTTTGATAGTTGTGGAATATTATTATTATTATATAGTGAACGTATATTATAGTCGTGGAAGCTAATTTATAACACATGGATTATCGATGATGATGATTAACATTTCTAGCGTTTTCGTTTGTTAGAAAAAGGTACGATCTCCCGCTGGACAACGTGTTCAGCGGGGAGTGGCCAACACACTGTGTGTGGGTGGGGAGAATTTATATGTATATATATATATATATATAAACATAGTTCCGAAACCTTGATAGCGTGTTTTAAACTCCGATTTGTTCACGCTTGTGGTGCGACGACAGCGCCACCACGTTTATGGGTATATGCAATGTAAGTCAATGTCGCACGCATAATATTACTGTTTTTGTATTCTCTTTGTTCTTTTATACAATTTGCATGTAATAAACTACGTACCGAAACGAAAATTTCTTAATATAATATTTTGTTTAAATGTATTCATTCATTCATTAACACAAATATCATACAAAATAAATATTAAACAGTAGATATTAATTTTACTCGTACTTGGTACATATTTATATTAAACTAACTTGCAATATATTATTTTCATGAATAAAAACCATAATATATAATACATAGTTCCAGTTTAACAAATTCTAAGTTCAATTCCAGCCTTGACACTTGAAAAACTAGTTTGTAATATGCTGATTGGTGTGAGAAAATGTATAAAAAGTTTTCCAGCGCTATTTTTACGCTAGTTTTTAAGATAGAACAGGTTGAGTTAGACTGTCTTACAGCGGGAGCCGAGTTTTTGTTTCATGTTTAAATAAGATTTTTTCCTGTTCTTTAACTTTTAAATACAATCAATCAATAAAAAGTTACTATTGTTAAGTTACTAAGTAACCGTGTAGACCCACCACCCCATATCGTCGCGAGGGTGTCGTAAGAGGCGACAGAGGGGAAATTAAACTGGAGATGGGCAGCAGCATCTTCCTGATAACAACTCAAAATAATAAAAAAATGCGGTTGCCAACCCGCTTGCCAAGCGTGGCAACTATGGCAAAATCCATGAGGCAATCTATGAGGGAGGCCTACGTTCAGCAATGGACATTTGTAGGCTGTAATGGATGGATGGATAATGGGAACTAAAGTAAATCGCCTTGCTTTGTGTTGGGTGCTTTAGAACGCGAGCAAAATGCATAAGTTCGATCACGTGTGCACACGTGCTCTGATCAGTGAAACGGCTAAAGAAACCCTGCAAGTATCCTTTTTTGCGTTTTTCTTGAAAGCTAATGAAAACATAATCGTACTTTATAAAAAAAACCAGACAAGTGCAAGAAGGAATCACGTTGTAACAGTATAAACTTAATTACCTATGTAGTTAAATAGGTCATCCATGACGGGAATTATATGCAATGTAAGCGCCAAATATTCCTCTAACAGAGACAGAATAGAAACAGAACGAAATATAGAAGAAACAGAAAGAATAACGAAAATTTTAGTTGGATTGAAGGGAAAACTTAACTTTTCAGTGGAAAAACTGTTCGCTTATACATCGGTCTACATCACGGTCGAAGAACAAAATGTTTTGCGTTTCTTTTTTCTTTAAAAAAGAACGTAACCCACATTAGGATTTTTGTCGAGGCAGTTTGCATATATAAATTGCACAAGGACAAACATCCATGTGGTAAAGTCATGCTGCAGCTATATATTGTGGTGGCAGCACGAATGAGTTAGCTCGTCCGGGGTAGAACGACGCTCTCACAGAACAACAGCGTAAAATAGCAGCGAAATGTCTAGAGAATCCGGGACCCCTTGTATTGGAAACGATGCATTCCATCTTAGTCCTCAGGGTGACAACGCATCTGCTTTTTGATTCTTAATCGAGGATAAATGTAGATGTCTATGGGCCACAGCATCCACTTACCATCAGTGCGCTCGTTTGTCACCCTTATTCTATAAAAAAATTGCATACCCGGAACAATAACGAAACTTGTGGGCAATACCAATACTTGTGCCGTGCGGGATCCGAACCCGCGGTACTCAGCGCCTTAACTCATTGCTAAGCCACTGCGCCACGGAGTGTGAATAATTATAATTTATGATTTTCGTATTTATTACTTTATATGAGATCTGAAGTTTTCGTATTTATTACTTTATCTGAGATCTTGCCGTGTAGTGGCGGTTAAGAATATCCACTACCCCATATCTTCCCGTGGGTGTCGTAAAAGGCGACAAAGGGAAACGGGCAGGAGTTGGGCAGCAGCATCTTCCTGGTAACAGCAAAAATACAATAAAAAAACTGCGGTTACCAACCCACTCGCCAAGCGTGGCAACTATGGCAAATGGATAAAATTACTAAGAGACGGCCCCAAGTCCCCGGCGGCCCCGCTATTCCTGGCTACGGTGGCGACCATGGTAACGGCGGGGCAGGGGGTGCGAAGAATCTCCGGTGGAGGTTTGGTTGCCACCTACGACGACTCGACCTGGCAACTTATAACGCACGCACCCTGAGGACTGACGAGAAAATTGTGGAGCTGGAAGAGGAGATAGACAAGTTACGCTGGCATATTATAGGATTATCCGAAGTCCGAAGAGAGGGGGAGGAAACGGTAATCCTCGAATCCGGCAACTTGCTCTATTACCGGGAGGGCGACCATCTGTCCCAAGGAGGTGTCGGATTTATCGTCCACAAGTCTCTCGTTAACAACGTTGTAAAGATTAAGAGTATGTCGACGAGGGTTGCGTACCTTATACTCAGAATCACCAAACTGTATTCGCTGAAGGTCATATTGGTATACGCACCAACCTCGGCACACCCCGATGAGGAGGTGGAGGAAATGTATGAGGATATCTCTAGAGCCATGCATTCCTCCAAAACCCAATATACGGTGTTAATGGGAGACTTCAATGCAAAACTAGCCACAAGAGAGAATGGTGAGCTGAAAGTAGGGAAATTTGGAATAGGGCAACGGAACCCAACGGCATTCCTTGGGGGAGGCCTATGTTCAGCAGTGGATTTGTGAAGGACTGTAATGATGATGATGATGAGATCTGAGATCTCTTTTTTGCCCTATAGTAATTGTTTTGATTAGTGAGTTTGCGAATATATATATATCTTTAATATATGTGTATATATATTATAAATATAATTAACTGACATTTAAGAGTAAACAACTGTGAGAACAATAAAAAAGAACAATGAACTAAACAAAAGGAAACACAGTTTATAACAAAGCACCTATCCTATTGCCGAAAGAGAACCTCAATCTCAGGCAAAACATAATCGAAACGAAGTTACAAAAAGTTTTGCCTTTGAAACGTGACGCTACCCTAAAATCCAGTTTTCCAATTTAAGTTGCCTTCAGAATATTCCCGATAAAAGGTAAAACTTCCCACCCTCAACTTTGAGAGAGACTGATACAACTAACGGTAAAGCGGCTCTTGGTCAACAGCGAAAAAGTTGGCTTCTAATTAAAATTACTTACACAGGTTCCTCGATTGGGTATCAATAAAGTATCCAAAGTGGATATATTATAATTATGTCAATAATCGCTTCGTGATTCGATAAGTATTCTTGTAATACATATTGAATATAATAAAATATTCTATTCTATTCTAATCCGCTCTCGAAACTTCGCTTCATCAGCCCGTATTCCGTAAAAATGGGTTACATCATTTTATACGTTGTAGAGCCATGCTGCAGCTATAGTTCTGGTATAGTTGTAACACGAATGGGTCGGCTCGACCGGGGAAGGACTACGCTCTCACAGAATACCAGCGTGAAATAACAGCTTAATGCTGCTGTGTTTCGTATGGTGAGTGTAGAGAACTGGAGATTCTTTTTACTGGTAACGAGGCATTCCATCTTAGTCCTCACGGGTGACAACGCATCTATCTGTATTTTGATTCGTAATCGAGGATAAATGTAGATGTCTATGAGCCACAGCAACCACTTACCATCAGGTGGACTGTGTGCTCGTTTGTCACCCTTATCCTATAAAAATAGACATCTGCATTTTGATTTTTAAACAAGGATAGATCTAAATGTCCATGGGCCATAGCATCCACTTCTATTAGATGGGCTATATACTCGTTAGTCACCCTAAATCGATAAAAAAATGCGCATAGAGCAATTTTTATGAACATCCTATTGGTATCATTGCCATGACATTACAAGAATAGAATTACAATGCACTTAAAAATCAGTCAAGCCGTTTAGATTGTGTAACACTGGTGGGAAACGTTTGCCGATGGCAATCACTTCACAACTGCGTTTCGCTTTTTATCTATGATAATATTTAATAACCCAGAACAAAATAGACATCAGCTTATAATCCATTATATACAAGCACCGAAACCAAACGTTAAACTACAAAACGAACCCAACAATCGTACTGCTGCTGAATAAATTTACATCCATACATATGTTTTATCGTATAACACAGTCGCGCGGGAGGTGCTCTTCAAACTAGGTAAGACACATCATTTTATTTTATTGAGCATAAGTACGCAAAGTAATTTTTACCAACTTTAATATAACTGATTTCCGCAAAGTGACGCCTGATTTTATAAATTAACAAAACCAATTATAAATAGCTTGGTAGCGATCGTCTCATTTCCCAGGGTTTATTATCATCCGTTAGGTACTTACGGAATACTAGGCAGAAAACTAATATAGACAGCTTAAACTGTAAATATTTAAAAATATACTTTAACTGCCTATGGATTTATGGACTAAAGCCTGTGGTCCCTTGAGAGTTTAAAAAAATTCCGTTTCCTTTATATCATATACTAGCTGGCCAGGCGGACTTTGTTCTGCCCTTTTCGACGACCCTTCATATAAAAAATCATTAAATTCGTAATGAAAAAATATTGAGCGTCACTTATCAGGATTGAAACTATCCTATCTCTCAAGAAAATTTCATTGAAATCAGTTCAGTAGTTTAGGAGTTCATCGCGGACCAACAACGTGACACGTAATTTTTATATATATATATATATATAGTCAGGCTTGACTGGCAGAAAATGGCATAAGGCATTAAGTCCGCCCATTGTAATCAACAATATACATCAATAAAAAATAAACATAAAATTCATTTTGTTGTAAAAAGCGTGGAGTGCTTGATGTCATTTGTTGTAAATATTTTTGTGGATATTGGTAAAATTAGCACTAGAATTTATAGCAATAGCAAATTAGAAGCACCCCACGTTTTGTTACAATAAAATTATTTTTTTATGTTAATCACTGTTTTCTTATTTTAAACTAATTGATAATTATTTTCTACTTTTTAGTTCCATTATTTACCAAAGCGTGTTTTATTTTATGTAGTTTTTTAAACTATTATTTATTTGTCTCTTATATTTGTGTCACGTCTTACCTCGTGATATTATTGTGACATTATGACAGATGACGTGTTTATAAATAAATGAATGTCGTGTGGAAAGTATTGTTAATTTTTTTATTACATTCGTAAATACATTTATACGCGATAGTGTATTATGACATTATGACTACAGTACGTAATGGTGAGACAAATGCGAATGTATCCTTAATTGAGTGTAGATAAGTGTCTTTTTTATTTATTTATTCAAACTATAAACACAAAAATGAAATTTTTTAGCCCTCCAGCAGAAACCACGCACGGTTTTATTGCAAGTCTGTTGCTCATACGTTTGTTACCCTCATTCCTATAACAATACACAATATGCCAACGTTATCTCGCAAGGTACCTTGATAGTAAAAACGTAAAACATAGTTTTTGTTAGTTCTTTCTATTATTATGTTTTTTAACTAACCGCTTTTTAAAAGTACAATAAAGTTGACGACGACTGACGAATTAAAACTAAATTAATGAATTACACAAATTATTAAGTATCTAACTATGAGAGAATATCTACTTAAAATAAAATTGTCTAAAAATTTTGATTCGGCTGTATTCTATTTTTGGGCGTGTAGCATAATACCTTCGTGGTTAGTTTATTGATTTTACCATTTTATTTTATCGAACGACTAATAAGTGGTTCCTTACAAAGAACATCGGTCACGGCCCATACACGCTGTGACCTGGCTATAAAATATCGCGAACATGACTAGTGTATGGATTAATCCGCTCCCCCCGGGCACAATCTAAATCCAGAATTGAAAATATATTATTTAAAAGCCGAGGATCATAGAACGTTACACTTATGTATTTCGTCACTTTTGAGGTTATGACTACAACCTCAGCTAAAACAATTAAAATATTAAAACTTTCCATATCCCCATCTAAAAATAATATTATTGATTACACTACAAAAATAAATAAAAATTTACAATAAAATATCGTATTTAAAAAAAGTAAACGCATAATGGTAGTGTTACTTTAGTGTTATGATGAAACGTGTACCACAGATAAAAACGGAACGGGTTTAGATGCGTTCAAAACCTATAAAAAGTAGTAAGGAAATGAGGTTTTTCATTACAAAACTGAATTATTTTACCGGTTCCAATAAAACAAGTTGGACCCCGTAATTTAATATATACACCTAAGTCACTATTTTTTGACGTATCAATCATTGATGGTCGTTTCAAATTTTCGTCAGGTCGTATTTGACCGATGTTCTTTCAACTGATGAGAATTGAAGTTCGTTTACAATAAAAATAAAGAGAAAGAAGAAAAGACAATTTACATATTCGCTTGTAAGAACTTGTGTAATGTGAAGACATTAAAATAAAATTACTTCCTAAATCGTATGTATGAAAAGTAATGCGTCTTACACTGATACGATTTTACAAGATAGAAGTCTTTATCTGTCTAGAAGTCCGTATGGATTAGTACCCAAATACCTATTTCTGTCTTCAAGCAGGTGTACTCTTTTTAACTACTTATTATAAGCCAGTGCAATCTGATGGTAAGCGGTGATGAAGATCTAGATTGTAAATAGTACCATTTTAGCGTAATAAAAGCCTATTCATTTGACCCATTTGCATTGAACACACCCAGATTGTAATCAGATGGAAAGATCGATACTGACAAGTTATTCCACTTCCTACACACACAATGTACTCGAGGTGTACCTATAGGCTTCTGTACCTGCCAGCTTTTCCGACACGTTGCGCACCGTGCTAATTAACGAATAAGGCTGTCGACCGACAAATGACGGTATATCCATACCAATTGATGTTGAGTTGAAAGACCTATATCCATATTTTTGATTTTAGTGTTTTCTAAAGTATGTTAACAGAGCAGCGTATTCACCGGTAAATATTTTGTCCACTACAAAAGTTAAAAATGCCACTTTATAGGAGTGAAGTTGCCTGTTATCTTAATAATTAAAATGTTTTATCAACGTTTTTAACGCAAAACATCAAAGACGCAAAAGAATTAATTTTACGCAAAAGATAAAAGACCCTCTTCACTAAATGGCAAAGGCGATAATTGCTTAAACTGCGGCCCTATTAAAATAGTCTTCAGTGGCGTAATTAAGAAGAAAAATCAGGCACTTTCCGTTGACAGAACGACATTACTACTGTACATACGTTAATATATTTTCGATATTTTAAATTCGCTTATGTTACAATATTACTAACTCTTGAGTTTATAATAATAAGTTTTTAGTTTTGTAATTGTCACAGATTCCGTAACTAAGATATCCGTCGCTTACATAGTCCATCCGTAAGCTGAGATGGCATCGGGCCAGCTATATTGTTTTAGAAACCGACAACCCATTTGGAAGAAAATATCTCGATTGGCAGATTGGTACCGATAAATTGAAATGTAGGGCGGCCCCCTACTAGATGAAGTGGCCATTTCTTAAGACAAGTAGGAAGTCGATGTATGGGATTTTTCCCTTTATCGAGCCTCGTTACGTCGAGCCATGAGCACATGCATGTGGTTCAAGAGCATTATTGGATATCTGGGAATGATGGGAGGATGATGTCGAAGAAATGCTTGGAACAGGACCGTCGTTCATGTGATCCAACCTCGATGATGAACCTAATCTTTTATAATATTTAATTTGAATGAATTTATACATAAATTATCTTGTTACAGAACGTGGTATATTGATAGTATCGGGTTTAAACTACGGTTGGGGAAATATACTGGTAACTAATTAGCTGTGGCGGCACAGTCATCGCGAAATTTGATATTTTATACATAGTTAAGATTTTAATTCGCTATTCTACACGCGACTTCTTAAAATATACTTTAAACATAAGACATAAATAATACATATAATCGTAAAATTAAATTGTAAACTACTTTTTGTAATTTTGACTGATAGGAATTATGATCGTATTTATGAGCATATATTATTCTATTGGCAGATTACTATTTATGATGGTTCGTAGGAAACATAAATTTATAACTTTTGCTAATAAGTCATGTCTAAAAATATAAATAAATGTGGACGGTTTTAAAAACAGGTCGATTGAAAATTGCTTTTGTGAGTTTAAAAGCGTGAATGAGTCGAGTTCTCAAGTAAATACACTTACCTTCGGCCTCGATAGGGGAAGGGTAAACGATAGCCCAAGATAATGGGATAGCATTAGTCACTTGGGCTTTGTTACGGCGTGGAGGTAATAGCTCTAACGCTGAGCCTATAGTGATTATGGCTTGATTTAATCTATTATGAGGTCTTTACCTTCGAAATTGCCGTTTTCTAAAACTGTCTGGTTTGAAGTTCAATATATTTTATTTGACTTGGAATTAAAAATTCATATTGCCCTATTAGTCATGATAGATTAATAGATGTAAAGAATAGATGTGGTTACTCTTGAGGACTAACATGACATGCCTCATTTTCAGTAAAAAGAGTCTCCGGTTCTATACACCACCGTGTTAATCTCTTCTTTAATAAGTGCTAACTAATGAAAGTGGGGTGTGGCAGAAGAAGCACAAGTGTAAAATTAATGCTGTAGAAATGAGATCATTACGAAGTATAATAGGTGTGATACTGATTGATAGGATAAGAAATTGTGTAATAAGAGAAAAGTGTGATTTATCAAGACATTGTGACCTACATCATGTGTGATGTGTAACTAAGGATGCTTCGGTGGTTTGGACTGGTTCAAAGATTGTATAAAGATAGAGTGACAAAGTAAATTTATGCTACTGAAGTGAGTGGCAGAGTGGCAAGAGTTGTCTTAGATGCAAACTTATTGACCAAAGTGGCGATATATATTGAAGATACCTTTTACTGACGTGCATGAATGCGTCGATATAAGGCTGTGAAAGAAGCGAGAGAGGTGTGACAGGATCGAGATAAATGGCAGTACGTAATCTCTGCCTACCCTTCTGAGTTACGGGAGTATCGGTTTATTATTATGATATCACGAAGTAAGTGTAAATGCTGTAGATCTACGTCTATCCTCAGCTAAGAATCCAAAATTCAGATGCGTCATCACCTTTAAAGAATATTATGGAATGCCTAATTACCAGTAAAAAGGACCCGGATACTCTTTTTTTTTATATTATTTTAAGCCAGCGGTTAAATACTTACCTACCTGATGGTAAGTGGTGATGTAGCCTAAGATGGTGAAGCGCAATGACTTGAAAAAGCCTATTCACTCTAGCCTTGAAGACATCTACATTGTAATCGGATGGAAAGACAGATGCTGGCAATATGTCACTTACAATATCCGCTCTTTTACTGTACGCATGATAAACGACGCAGCAAACCGTTTAGTTCGAATGCCTGGTAAATCAACAACGAAAGAGTGGAGACTGACCGGACATCTGGTTGTCTGATGGTGGAAGGGAGAGGGAGGAATTAAATTATGCAATTCCTGCGCACACTCTCCGAAATGCATCCTGGAGAAAACCGAAAGGCAGGCTACTTTGCGCCTTTGTTCGAGGCCGGTAAGATAGGTTTTAACCAAATTCTGGTCACCAATAAGACTCTTAGCACGCCTTTTCATTGCGTCCAAAGCTGCTATGTGGCATTTTGCAGCTCCAGCCCATATATGGCAGCAATACTCCATGCACGACCTGACTTGCGCTTTATATAAAGTAAGCAGCTGGCCCGGCGTGAAGTAGCGCCGCACCTTTGCAAGGACTCCTAAATTCTTTGCAGTTGCTTTTGCCTTTCACTCAATGAACCATATTTAAGGATATCTCAACCTCCAACAACTGAAGCCGGCGGTGTATTCCAGTGATACATTTCGGAAAGAAGGAGCCAATGTGAACTGGCTCCTTTTTGCAGTGAAGAGACACGGTTTTGTTTTGGAGGCTTTGAATTTCACAAGATTGGCATCGGCCTATTCGGAGACTGCCTGTAGTGTGAGATTCACACGCTCTACCATAGCTTCTCTTTCGGACTGGATTAGATCCCGACTGGCGCGAGGACTTGGTTGGTATCTCTCCACAACTGTGCTATTATCTGCATACCCATAGATACGGGCATAAGCAGAGCATTAATATGCAGCAGGAAGAAAGTTGCGGAGAGAACGGAACCCTGAGGAACACCGGCATCAGGCGCCACAGGATCGGATGAGCAGCTATCGAAGACGACCCGGAGAGACCATTAACTCAGAAAGTCCTTTACCCAGTCAATCAGACCAGGGGATAAGCCGTACGCTAAGCTGGCAGCTTACCCAAAAAGCTAGTGTGCCAAACTCTGTCAAAGGCCTTCGCGACATCAAGAGAAACAGCAAGTGCTTCCCCAGTGTTCTCGAGTGCCTCGCCCCATACGTGTGTGACACACGCAAGAAGGCCCCCAGCTAACCGATTTCGGCAAAGCCCGTACTGGTCATTTAGGAGGTCATTTTTCTCTAGGTATACCTTTAAGCGGGCGTTCCATATACGCTCCATAATCTTGCAGAGTATGGAGGTAATTGAGATACTGTCGATAATTGGCAGGGTCGGTACGGCTGCCTTTTTTGGAACAGGGCCAGCTTCCAGGGTTTTGGCACTATTCCAGTCCTAAATTCTCATTTAGGACTGGAACTCAACCCTCGTTGGAACAAGCGTGTCAACGCAGGAGACAACTCAGGTGTACAAACCTTTAGAACTATAGCTGGTATACCATCTGGTCCACTAGCTTTATTCACGTCTAGACACCGCAAGCTTTTGAATTTCTCCTTATTTGTGATAAGAACCTCCGACATAAAGGTCCCGCAGTGAGGTAATTTAAGTGGAATGTGGTTGACGAAAATTGTAGGCAAATAGAGACCGCCGTGTGCGCCAATGTGCCATTCGGTTTTACCAGCGGAGGCAGTTTAGGCCGACAGAAGTTTGTCTCGACCGCTATGGTAAGAGACCAAAAAGCTCTAGTGCTGGATATTCTGGCAGAGAGTTTTGCACTGATATGTTTAATGCGATCATGACTGGCTTTCCGTAATTTTTTTTTGTACGACTTGACGGCTTGTTTGAAAGTTCTCTTCTGGAGCTGATATCCGGAGCTTTGCGGTTTCGAGCGTCAATCCAGGATAGGTACGCTAAATACTTGCGCTTTTCATTCAGCGTTAAACCATAGGCGATCTTTGCTACCGATGGGAGCGTCGGGTCAAAGGGAATAAAATACTCCTAGCAAAAATGCTAATAGCTTGACGCAACAAATCGGTTATCGCATCCGCGCAACTCGACGGATTCGCAGAAGAGAAACAGACCTGCCAAGGATAGGACCCAAAAAAGTGTCGCATCTCATCCTAATCAGCTGACTTATACCACCATATTCGTCGAACACCTTGGGACTCGTAATGAGGTGGAGAATATGACGATACAGATTTCACCAGACAGTGGTCAGATGTACCCAAAGGAGAGGTAACCTATACTTCATACCTATCTGGTTCGGTAGTCAGCAGAAGGACGAAGCAATTGGCTGTGTGACCGTCTACATCGGGTACCCTAGTCGCTTTCTTCACAAGCTGAGAAAGAACTAGCGTTAAGGCAAAATTCCACGCTTCTCTTCCAGCATGGTCGGTCTTCTGGTATGGAAACTGCCAGTCTTGGTGACAGGCGTTAAAGTACCCCAGAAATATCAGCTGTGCGGTAGTATACTGATTTAGGGCCACATCAGCAGCCTCACTAAGTGGTTAAATAATCGTGCCGTCTCCTTGTCCACGCTATGCGATCGATAGACACAGGCATAAAGCATTTTATCAATACCTGTATCTACCATCACCCAGATTGTCGAAAAAGTGGAGTCTTCAAGGTGACGGAGACGCTGAAAGCAGATGTTATTGCGAACGTACACACAGACTCCTGCACGTAGATGGAATTTATGCTCCAGGGAGAACCCAGAATAGTCAAGGTACGCCGCATTCAATGGACATCCAATTTGGGTCTCCGTCAAGAAAAGTAAGTGCGGCTTCTCAGTCTCAAGATGGTGAGGGACTGCGCTGAGACTAGAGTGCAATCCTCGAATATTAGTGAGTAGCACTTCAATGAGAGGACGTGCAACCACTGTTTAGCCATACTTTTCTTTTTTAGACACATATTGACAGAGTTAAGAGTGAATATGAATGGAGAGTGGCAGTTGAACGATGCGTTGCAATAGCAACCAAACGATACTACCACAGTTACTGCGCACATGTGCCTGGTCGCTAACCGGGATGGGACCACCCTGGGATTTTTCGCTAGTTGGCGGAGCAGCCTTTCACGAGTAGCTAATTCACTAATTAGGCCCCCAACTACTTGCAGTCGGCCAGCGGAAATCCATGCTTCGGATCCCGCTATCCTCCACGACCAAGCATCCGACACAGCAAAAACTGACGCTTCGCACCCGGTTCACACACACAACGCTACTGTTCAGACCCATTCTTCATATTGCTTCACCAAACATCATGCCGGAACACAACAACGTCATTTGACGACAAGACTTTGCATTGGTGGGTGGTTACCAAAAAGCCAGCGGCCGAAACCTACCACTGGAATTGGTGTTGCTCGTTTAGCACTACCTGGGGGACACGTGTAGGGAGTCAGATTTCAAGTATTTCCTACCGTCCTCGTCCCCCAAAATTCTCTAAGATAAATAAATAAAAAAAAACTCTTCTATTTATTTTCTCATATTTTCTTCGGAATAATATTAGAAATCACGTCACCCGTTGCCAGTCACTTCGTATCGTGGCAACCTCTTGGCAGACACCCTTAAACGTTAATAAATTGTGACTAAGAATTTCTCGCAACCTGGACGCTACTTCTTGTTCTATTCCCCACATAGGCAAAAACTTGAGCTTTCTTCACATTAATACGTTCATATTTCACGAAATAGTACTTCGAATTTAAAGCGAATGTGGCGGAAATTTTTAATGTTACCTTAACCGCTAACAAAGCGCACAAAAGTACATTCATAAACAAAAACATAAAAAAGCAAAATACCTAGTATTTTTCGTATAATAGCAATATTAAAAGTAATGCTCTATGGAAAAACATAATGAACACTGAAAAATGGAACAGTTGATATTTTTGGCCCCTTTCATTAATGTATGAGTAGGTTGTTTTATTGAAAATAATAAAATGTTATCGAAATATTTATGTGTTATACAAAATATACCAATATTTAACGTGTCATTATTTGACGGTGACGATGACGCCCTCCTGGCCTAATTCAATCATGACAATGTTTTCTGTCGGAAACTACAGGGAGCACTTTGACACGGAGATACTATTTCTCTTTATTTCCCTCTTTTTATCTTTGGCACTCTCTGTAGCCTAAACGAATTAGTGGATTTTAACATATGGAGTGTCGTTCAATTAGTTTTAGTCGGTGGAAGTGACAAAGGTTATAAAAGAATTCAAACTCAGTAAACTTTTTACGCAGTCGGGTTTTTTTTTAAATTATTGTGTTAACAATTGGGCTTGTTTAACATTACCCAAACAGTAGGATTTTTGCCTGTGACGTGGAGACGTTCTATATATAAATTGCACATGGACTAAAATCCAGGTTAAGTACAACATTTTGTAACTAAAACTTGTTTCGTACGGGATTCGATCCTGCGGCCTTGCAACGCCTCTACAAAACACTTAGCTAGTGCAATATTGAGCCGTCAAAACTAAAGTATGCTTTTGTTAAAAATGCTCTCAAGATAATAAACGATATTAAATCATTTATGGAACACAGTAAGCAGTTAGGAAGAAGAAAGTTCAAGAATAACACCGAATAGATGCAAATCAACAGCATCACCAATATATATATTTTATAGGATAAGAGTAACAAACGAGCGCACACTCCACCTGATGGTAAGTGGTTGCTGTGGCTCATGGACATCTATATCTATCCTCGATTACGAATCACAATACAGATGCGTTGTCACCCGTGAGGACTAAAATGGATTGCCTCGTATCCAGTAAAAAGGGTCTCCGGTTCTCTACACTCACCATACGAAACACAGCAGATAGTTGATATAGTGATGCGATATAGTTGTCCGTCGTCGCTGTTCCAAGTTAGTATCATCATCATCATTACAGCCTTTCATAAGTCCACTGCTGAACATAGGCCTCCCCCAAGGAATGCCACAAAGCACGGTCCTGAGCCAGCTGCATCCATCGACTTCCTGCATGTCTTACCTGGTCGTCACTCCATCTCGTGGGGGGTCGCCCTACACTTCGCCTACCGGTACGAGGCCGCCACTCAAGAATCTTTCTTCCCCATCGATTGTCGGTTCTTCGAGCCATATGGCCGGCCCACTGCCACTTCAGCTTACTAATCCGTTGGGCTGTGTCGGTCACTCTGGTTCTACTGCGGATATCCCCATTTCTAAGTTTATCACACAGAGAAACTCCGAGCATAGCCCTCTCCATAGCTCGCTGAGCGACCTTGAGCTTTCTCATACGGCCAGCAGTGAAGGACCACGTCTCAGATTTAAGTTAGTAACCGTTCTTTTATATGACAATAATTACCAACCGAGAGACATTTGGTAGGTAGTCAATATAACGATTTTAATACTGGGAAGGTCACTGTTAAAAATACAGAATCCACATTGATACATTTTACATAATATGAACCTATTCTATCACATGCATGGTGACGATAGAATTGTCATTTGTCAGTGATATTTGGCTTTGCACTTCAAGTACGTCGAGATCCTGTGTCCACAATAGAATCTAACACAAAGCAAAACAATATACAGAAGGCTTGTCTAGTACAAGTCTCGGAATGATGAAATCCGTCCAAGAATCCGTAATATTTATAATTATTGTAGAAACTTTTATCTTACCACTACATGGTGCCTCGATTATGCCTGAAGACAACAGTCATGTAACTGTTGTAACTAATGCAATTCACGTACCTTTGTAAAACACTCGATCAAGCATGTGCTTTCAGTCCTTACTTAGTTATTAATGTCTAGAAGTTGGAAAATGTACAATACTTCGAATACTTTTCTGTCATCTAGTGTTTCATTGTTAGTTATAATTTCCCAAGAGCATCCATTATATGCCTTTTATTATGCTCCTGTCTATTAGAAATGCGCTGGTTTTTAATTAAAAAAATGTTATGTAATAGGTGTATAAAAAGTTAAAAGTTAAAGTTACAGCCTAATACGTCCCGCTACTGGACACAGGTCTCCTCTCATGTCTGAGAGGGTTTTAGGGCAAGGAAATGCCCGCCGCCCTGCCCCAACGCGTGTTGGCGAACCAGTGTAGAACTTCACAAGTTTTCGAACTATTTTTTTCTTATTTCTCAGAAATGCAGGTTTCCTCGCGATGTTTTCCTTCACCGCCGAGCATGTGATAAAGCACTTAAAAATGTAATTAACGATTTCATGGGTGCCGGCGGAGATCACACCCAGATTGCTCGCGTACTGTGTCATTTATAGCGGGCGTTTAGCCCCTGAGCTACCACGGCTAATATATGTGTATATTACTAAAGTAAAGTACTTTCTTTGTGGTAAGGATATTAAAGGTATACTGTGTTGACAACTTCATTAGCTTACATTTTTAACGAAAAATACAATTTAATCTGAATATTACTATTACATTAAAAAAAATTAAATTAAAGTTGGTAAAAAATTACTTCGCCTACATCCGCTCGATAAAATAAAATGATGTGTCTTACCTAGTTTGAAGAGCACCTCCCGCCCTCCCTCGGTTGCGTGCACTATCACCGTCACCACTAATCCCAGCACCACTACTCCCAACACCACCACGTGTAGAGTGAAACACACGTGAGTGAAAAACACATCTTCAGGTGTAGTAGACTGCGGTGGCTGACCGCTAAGGGATTAATGGGGACGGTGATAGTGCACTAAACTGAGAGAGAGCGGGAGGTGCTCTTCAAACTAGGTAAGACACATCATTTTATTTTATCGAGCGGATGTACGCGAAGTAGTTTTTTACCAACTTTATAATGGACTTCCACAAAGTAACGCCTGATTCTATTAATTATCTAAAAAAATTAAAGTTACTTTAACAAATGTTTACTGTAGCGTATTCAAATTTCTTTTATAAACGAAGAAACATATTTTTTACGTCTAGTTATTAAAAAAGTGTATATAAATGAAGTAAATATTTTAAAAATATACACATCATACTTCCTTTGGCGTTGCAGTTGTCCATGGGTGGCGGTCGATACTTACCATCTGTGATGCGGTGAGCCGCATGCTCGTTTGTCCCCTCTCCTATAAAGAAAAGACACAGATTAGGTAATCTGTGAGAAAAGATTACCCCGAGAGTAGAAATTTCTCCCTTATCTTCAGGGCGTTTTACATTTATAAATTGCATATAGACAAATACCTAAACCCGATCAATTATTTGTAGTAAAAAATCCTTGTTCCGCGCGGGAATTGAATCCACGGCCCCCGGCGCCGAAGCCAAAGCCGTCACTATGCTAACTACCCACGAATTGTGCATCATGAGTTGTTATAAATTACGCTTCAAAAAATAATAAAAAGGCACACAGCACTAATAAAAGTGCCAAAAGAATGTCTACTACCCAATTTTTTTCACAGTAATCCCTCAATGTACGACAGCTAAGGGAACATCGACAAATGGCCGGCTCTTTATCAGTCTCTCGCAGTGCGGCGTGTGTCATTGTGGATTGTTGCAACTATTCGGAGAGTAGATCGCCTCTCGCGGGACAAAGGCCTTTTGCATTCGTTACGTTAGTAAAGCTGCCGGTCTCCAATGTGCCCGGCTTTCAATTGTTTGCAGTCTGTCATTAACTGACTATTTTATGATGTATTATCAAAGGCTTACTACCTTTTACCGATGTCACTGTGATAATTTTTGTTTAAAATGTTTAATATTTTAAACATTCTAAAATTATATTAATTTACTAGGTAGTACCTCAAAACTTGAAAACGAGATTGTGCAACCACTGCGTGTTGCCAGTGACGACTTATGAATCTGAGACGTGGTCCTTCACTGCTTGCCGATGAGGAAGTTCAAGGTCGCATATCAAGCTATGGAGAGGGCTATGCTCAGGATATCCGCTGTAGAACCATAGTTACCTACATAGCCCAAAGGATTAGTATGCTGAAGTGCCAATAAGCCGGCAATATAGATAGAAGAACTGACAACCGATAGCGAAGCAAGATTCTCGAGTGGCAGCCTCGTACGGGGAACGGCCTCCACTAGATGGAGTGACAACCTGGTAAGACATACAGAAAGTCAATGGATGCAAGAGGCTCATGACCGTGCTTTGTGGCATCCTTTGGGGGAGGCTTATATTCAGAGGTGGACTTGTGAAGGGCTTTAATGATGATGATGACTAGGTAGTAAGGCTCTTTTCTGTTTGGGAGTCTTGTCAGGGTAAATAGGTAGCAGGTACCACACACTTACCTATTTCTGCCGCAAAATAGAATTGCGTCCAAAGCTGTGTCGGATCTGAATTGAAGGGTACTCATGCTGCTTTACTTGAATGTTCAATGAATGCTTGATTTATATGGAAAATCCCACTTAGGCCTTAGGTTGAGACCCAAGAGCCTACAGAGAGTTTGGAGGGAAGTTACTCAGGACAGTGTTAAAAATCGGCCAAATGCGTGTCAGACTCGCGCATGAAGGGTTCCGTACCTGTAAATCTGTGAAACTTTCAACTATCTACCTATTATGGATCATGAGATACAGCCCGCTGACAGACGGACGGACGGACGGTTGAACATCGGAGGCTTAGTAATAGGGTCCCTATATTGAATAAAATTATTCTATTCTATTCTACACCATACGAAACGTAGCAGCATTGAACTGCTACTTAACGCAGGTATTCTGTGAGCGCGTAGTCCTTCCCCGGCCGAGCCGAGCTACCCGTGCTACAACCATGAAATAGCAGCAGCATGGTTCTTGAACGTGTAACGTTCTTAAATTATTTTGTTCTTTTTAGTTCCTTGAAGACAACTTTTACATTTTATTAAAAAATAATTAGCAGCTGCAGCAAGCTTTATTTCGATTTATCATTTATATTTTTAAACAAGTAAAGATGACAATCATCATCATTACAGCCCTTCACAAGTCCACTGCTGAACATAGGCCTCCCCCAAAGAATGCCACAAAGCACGGTCCTGAGCCACCTGCATCCATCGACTTCCTGCATATCTTACCAGGTCGTCATTCCATCTAGTGGGGGGACGCCCTACACTTCGCCTGCCGGTACGAGGCTGCCACTCGAGAACCTTTCTTCCCCATCGGTTGTCGGTTCTTCGAGCTATATGGCCGGCCCATTGCCATTTCAGCTTACTAATCCGTTGGGCTATGTCGGTCACTCTAGTTCTACTGCGGATATCCTCATTTCTGAGTTTATCACGCAGAGAAACTCCGAGCATAGCCCTCTCCAAGATGACAAACTGGTACATAAATTCATCTAATATTAAGCAGATGCTGTGGTCCATAGATCTACATTTCCTCTTAATTAAGTATCAAAATGCAGATGCACTGTCTTCTCTAAGGACTAAGCTGAAATTGTTCTTTACCAATAAAAAGGATTTCAGTTCTAACTCACCATATTCGTAGGAAACAGCGGCATGATGCTCGCTGGTATTATTTTCAAGCGTGGAACTGCCCGACGAGACAATTCCTTCCTGCTGCAGCTTTACGCTATATCTTGCAACGTGGCTCAACTACGTATTTATTCGTAACAATACATTAAAAAAAAACTGAACGGTGAAAACAAAAATAAATGTAAACACTTAAAAAGCAATTTAGCTCCGAAATCGAAACCACTGATCTCAGTAATATCGAATTATTTCCCGTTTATTTAATCGAAGGCGACTCATTTATCGCTTAATTGCATTTTCCTGTCGCGAGCTCAGGACGAACAGGTTTTAGAACTAAATTCTTTAATGTATTTAAAGTGTTTTTTTTTTAATTTAAATAGCGGAGGGATTTTACTTGTATTAAATACCTTTTTTAACCATTGGAAGCCAGTGCTTGACTTTATAGTATATATAATTCCACCTCATGGTAAGCGGTGGTACAGTCGAAAATGGTAAAGTGTACTGACTTAGCTTAACAAAGGCCTATTCACTATTGTCTTGAAGACATTCACATTATTCACGAAAAGACAGATACTAGTAAAATATTAATTTTGCTATGTACTTATTAGGTATGTTTCAATCAAAGAAGAAATTAGATAGCTCTTGACCTACGGGAACACCATGATAGGATTTTGGTGTAATTATTACTATAACACCAAATGTTTTATCTTCAATCCCAGCTGCCTTTCGTACTGCATAACAACTGCCGGGGCCCAGCGGATATGTCCTTTACTATTGATATGCAAGTCCAGAATTCAAATTCCATCTCATGTTTTGGCGCATTGCGTAATATTGGAAATGAGTATTTTAGGACTAACATTTAATAAATACAATTATTTATTAAGATTATTTGACAGTAATTCGGAAATATATTATTTCTTACTTATTATTTTTGAACAAGTAATTATTAATTTCTTTTTAATTTTATTACTTGTTGTTATTGCAGCAACAGAAATACCTACACATTCTGTGAAAATTTACACTGTCTACCTATTAAGCCACGTCTCCACCAAAGTTTTGTTGCCAACACAACAGTTGCCAAAAAAACTTTCCATTTTCGGCGGCAACATCAAAAGAATACGCTTGTTGCCAACTTTTTGTTCCCTTGGTGGAGACGCTTGTTGACAGAAACATTTGTTGGCAACACGTGTTGGCAACTGTTGAGTTGGCAACAAAACTTTGGTGAAGACGCGGCTTTACGGATCATGAGATACAGCCCGCTAACAGACAGACGTACGGACGGACAGCGGAAGCTTAGTAATATAATATTACATACCCTTCGGGTACAGAACCCTAAAAAAGAGTAGGCTCTTTTCTTAAAGGTCAATAAGTTGTATCGGTCTGGAAAAATCGTTTTATTATTAAATTCCTGTTTATTTTACACTCCTAGCTCCTAGTCTTATCATACTGCTGTTCTTGCTCTAGTTTTAGTTTGAAATCACTGTCGAATATTTGAAATGCAAATTTCTGTTTTTGAATTTATCTCACGATCGTAATCTGCGTCTTCTGATAATTCAACTAACGAGGTTTCCCCTTGTGTTCCTTCTGTGAAACTTACTAGGAATCGGTCTTGCATTACTTCCTTCAAAAGGACTTTTCCGTGCGAATATTATTCTATCTCCCCACCGACCAGTTTGAGAAAATTTCTTTTATTATTTTGTTGTAAGACAATAAAAATTGTTATATTATCAAATCAAAAAATGTTTATTTCTATAACAATGACAGTTGTTTTATTACATTCAAAGGTTGGGGCCAAACCTTTCAAGTATTATGTATACTTGTGCCAGGAGGCCCGGCTCTTCCTACGTGTATTGATTGAATGATTTTAAAAACTCAAACGGGCTCAGTTTGTGTTTTCAAAATCTTGAAAAATATGTCACAAGGTTACGTAATATTATACGCGACTGTAGTATCTTATACATATATTACACCTTATTTTTATAATTGAAGGGAATGGCCTATTTTAGACATATGTTTAATTATAATCATTTGCCCTAATGGCATTCGCCATGACTTACAGATTTTATTACGTGACTTGGCCGCACAATTTACTGCTATACATAGGTAAGGTACCTTTGATCAACAATATGGTATTGTTGATCGAAGATACATACGGATGAAAATGAGTAGAAGTAGAGAAATCGTGATTAAAGTTCAAAAACAACTTTCTTATCATGCAATGAGACGAATAGTTAAGATTAGTTCATACTTCAACCACAGAATATATAATGGTACTATATACGTACAATAAATGCGAATAGAACTAATTCTAAGGACATTTAGAACAGTCTAATATCAGTACAGCTGATTGTGCATGTTAACTAACTTTAATATGACTCATGTGTCACGGCTACAAATGTGTGGTTCTATGCAACGACATAATTAAAGAAGACGTTAGATTGCACGGCGAGTTGTTTTGACCTAATGTTATAAATGTTACCATGTACGTAATTTAAATACCTTCCATTATTATTATTATTTGCAGTGCATAAGGGAATGATACTGACTGCAAGCATCGGTAGAAATACAAATTAGCTTGTGTTACATTTACATTTTGTGGCGTGTGGAGGCGGAAGAGAATGCATCACACTATTACGTCGATGTGGGTGTTCATATGCTTTATATGCTTTAGTCTGGGTAGTTTGACACAATTCTATGGCGTATCAATATAAAACTATTAATGGCGAAAAACAAGCCCACAAACAGGTCATCATCGGCCTTATTGCTACCTTTAATTAAATTTTAATTATCTTTATAACTGTCTCTTTCTATTGTCATTTGGTGAAAAGAGGCAAAGCAACTTTAAACATTTCATAAATTGATATCCAATCTTATATGTAAGGTTATTATTTTTAATGATGTTCCCGAAAATTACCTAAGATGTCATTTAAAAATATTAGTTATTATTATTATAATTCTTTTTCAGGTAAGAACGGCGTTACTTTCATCAAGTCTTTCAATTTTTTATGTATGTAAGTATATTTTCTTTACAAAATCGCATTGAATTAAGATAAATGCTGGTTTAGAAGTTTGAAGTCAATTTTAAATTTATGGAAAGATGGAGAGTAAAAAAATCATTCACTTTCTAATCTTAATTCTTTTAAAGAAGCCAGCGAACTTTCTGACTTTCTTTCGAAGGCATAATATGTCGCTATAAGTGTTTTATAACTTCGTATTGGTTAGTTTGCTCGAGTAGATAGCAGTCTTACAAATTCGTGGGAATAAAATGGTTTCATGTAGGACATTTTTTTGAGATTTTAGGCGAATATTTTTGTGACATTTGTAACATTTTTACTGCCTTCTAGCTCTGTAAATTACTGTCAGTATATTTGAGAAGCACTTTATTTATTTAAATAAAATTTAAATGTCAGTTAAAACTAACGCAACGTTTGGGATCGACGAATGAATCTAAATTAAACAAGTATACAATCAAATCAATCACTCTAGACCGACATTTGTTTGGACAAACGTGTGTGAGCCAAATGAAAAGTATCAGCGCTGAGAATTCGTTCTATAATTCATGTAACAATGAACGATATTTTTATTTCCATTGTCTATTCTATACCACCGAATTTTAGGTTACAAAGATATCAATACTTAATGAATCGGCTCCGCACGGTTTCGTATTACTTAGCTCTCCAGCGGCAATAAAATGATTCGATACTGCCAAATGTGGTAGGTACATGGTAGACAAAATGTCTCGGGGAATGAGCAACTTTACGGTGGATTGAACAAATCAAATCTGGTAGGTAGCTCTTTGTATAACTGCAATTCATTTAGTTACAAATAAACAGAGACAGAGAAAAAGAGAAACAGGGAGACACAGCGTAGCATTGTGTTGTAAGTCCAGTCCAGTCTCTGAAAAAGTCATTATATGGCGACCACGGTCTGACGCAATAATGCCCAAGAAAAGCCTGACACAAGCAATTACTCGATTAAACAAACCACATGACGTTTTTTAATATGTTATATTAAATCATCATCATCATCGTCATCATTACAGCGCTTCATAAGTCCACTGCTGAACATAGGCCTCCCCCAAGGAATGCCACAAAGCACGGTCCTGAGCCACCTGCATCCATCGAGTTCCTGCATGTCTTACCAGGTCGTCATTATCTAGTGGGGTCGCCCTACACTTCGCCTACCGGTACGAGGCTGCCACTCGAGAACCTTTCTTCCCCATCGGTTGTCGGTATTTCGAGCTTTATGGCCGGCCCATTGCCACTTCAGCTTACTTGGTAGAGCCATGCTGCAGCTATATTAATAGTATAGTTTTAGCACGAATGAGTCGGTTCGACCGGGGAAGGACCATATGGGGAAGCTCCTGCTATGTTTCGTATGGTGAGTGTAAAGAACCGGAGACCCTTTTTACTGGAATAGAAACATTCTATCTTAGTCCTCACGGCTGACAACGCATCTGCATTTTAATTCGCAAACGCAGATAGATGTAGATGTCTATGGGCAACAGAAACCACTTACCATCAGGTGGACTGTGTGCTCGTTTGTCACCCTTATTCTATATAAAATCTATATATAAAAAAATACTAATCCGTTAGGCTATGTCGGTTACTCTGGTTCTACTGCGGATATCCTCATTTCAAAGTTTATCACGCAGACAAATCTCGGTTGTTACATAGTCGGACTATTTGTCCCAGGTAAACATACTCGTCAACAACTTCGAGTTTAGTGCTCCCAACAACTATCGGCATAGGTGTGACATGGGCATTAAACATGATCTTTGTTTTGTCCATGTTCATCTTAAGACCTATCCGTTGAGAGACACTATTGAGGTCACTGAGCATAGTGCATCCAGCGATTCTGCCATAAGGACTATATCGTCGGCAAATCAAAGGTGAGTGATGTACTTGCCATTGATGTTAATACCGTATCCTTTCCAGTCCAGTATCTTGAAAACGTCTTCCAATGCAGCGGTGAAGAGTTTCGGGGATATAACGTCACCCTGTCTTACACCTCTCTGCTGTTGGATAGGTTTGCTACTTTGATTCTGTACTCGGATAGCCATCGTAGCCCTACTGTACAAACAGTTCAGCACTTCGATATACCGACAGTCAACTTGGCACCGCTTAAGGGACTGCAGCACCGCCTAAATTTCGACGGAATCAAAGGCTTTCTCATAGTCCACTTACGCAAGGCAGATTGTACTCTTCTGTCTTCTGTACAATTTGCCGAAGGGTGTGTATGTGGTCCATCGTACTAAAGCCTTTTCGGAAACCGGCTTGTTCGGGAGGCTCGAAGTAGTCGAGTCTGCGTTCGAGATGATTCGTAATGACTCTCGAAAACAGCACGTAGACCCTGCTCAGAAGGGAAATCGGTCTGTAGTTCTTCAAGAGAGCGTTGTCGCCTTTCTTGAAGAACAAGACCACCACACATCTGCTCCACGCATCCGAAGTAGTGCCATCATGGAGGACGGAATTAAAGAGCTCCTGAAGGGCTTCAAGTACTGGTTTTCGACCCGCTTTCAGAAGCTTCGCTGTAATCCCATCCTCACCTGGGGCCTTGCCGTTTGTAAGGTGCTGGAGAGCCATTGTAATCTCGCTCAGACTGACGTCCGGAATATCTTCGGAATAGTGTCGGATAAGACTCGCTCTTGGATCGTTACTCACACTTGTATGTGGCTCCAACGATGACGTGCACAGCTGCCCATAGAACCTCTCAATCGCACTCAAAATCTCAGGTGCCCCGGAAACGATGCTGCCGCACTCGGTCTTCAGCTTTGACAGTTGGCTCTTTCTGGCAGACAGATCTCTGGCAAAGACTTTGGAGCCTTGGTTACGCTCGATTGCTTCTTCAATACAAGCTGTATTGAAGTTGCGTAAGTCTCGCCGCATGCATATGGAGATCTGTCTGTTCAGTTGCCTGTATGCTGTCAAATCTGTTGAAGAATGTAGCTTCACCTCCCGTCTAACAGCCATGAGATTAAAAGTGTGATCGGACAGTTTTTGCGTTCTTCTGTGGCGGGTCTTGTGGTTATATCAAATACGATTGAATATTTTTAAAGTTATGTACTTAATAAGAAAAGTTTAAAAACAAAACATCCTTTCAAAGTAGAAGTTTCCCGTATTTATTCGTTACTGTTCCTTTAATGTTTTTCACTCCGCAATATTTAGATAACATTTTCAGAAACCTTAGACATATATTATAATATTATTACTTACTTAATTTTTGCCTTTAATAATTAATCATCAGCATCAAATATCGTAAATCAAGGGATGATAGCTCGCCCTAAAAGAAGTGCGATTGTAAAGAACCGGAGATATTTTTACTTGAAACGAGGCATTGCATATTAGTCCTCATGGATGACAACACATCTGTATTTTGATTCTTAATCGAGGATAGGTATAGATGTCACTTGCCATCAGGACGTCTATAAAGCTGGAATGGTCATTTGGACAAAATCACAAAAATTTTTGCTAAATATTAAGTGCTCATTTAGTGCTAATTTTGTGCAGTAAAATTAAATTTCACGCCAAAATAGCTTGAACAAAAAAAATTAGGAAACTGCTAGTTTTTAATTAGCTAGGAAATTTTTTTGTGATTTTAACCAAATGACCATTCCAGTTTTATAGATGTTAGACTGTGCTCGTTTGTCACCCTTACTCTACAATAAACATAATGGTTTAAAAAGTAACTTAAAAAACCCTACTGTGTTAAAAATATCTTCCGCTCTCTTTTTTTGTATTTGCAGATGTAATATATAAATATTATAATAGCCTTTGTCACTCCCACAATTAGTACGAATTTAACGACACCTCATAATAGGTTAAAAATCCACCAAGCCGTTTAGGCTACAGAGCTTGCCAAAGAAATATATATACAAACGTATATTATATATATATATACATACGTAAATATTCTCGAAAAACATTACCCTACTTCTAAGGCAATCGGGTAAAAAAAATGTATAAGGTATATGCATTTTGTCGTCTGAATTTGTACAACAAGAATTTTACCATTGAATTACTTAAGTTATTAGAATATTACGAATCGAGGCAGTGGCGTCATTCATACCTATGTATTTTGAATATTGAAGATATTACATTCCGTAGACGCTGGTTGCGACCGCAAATCAAATGATCACCGACTGAACTGGCGTTTTCAGCATTCCTCTCGAACGACACAGTTCTTCGGGTAACGTGTATAATTCTCACTTCTAACACAATTGAAAATATGCTTAATTTATTGTATTAATTTTATAAAATAATTATTGCAACATTTGACCATTGTGAGAGAGCGAAACCTGTCTAGGATACCCTTATTAGTTCCACGCGCTAAATCAACATTGCTTGTAAATTATGTAACAGAGGCGAATCCACACCTATGATATAGACTATTACAGTAAGTGAAAAATAACCTTCGTAGTTATATGATATTCTGCTGGCCGAATTCAACCACAACAACTTCAACAATCAGTGAGAGTTTGTCTGCTTTTATACAAGTAAGGTGTCCATTGCGCATAAACACCTATATACATATCTATTCTGGATTGAAAATAAGAAGCAGATGCGTTGTCAACCCTATTGAGAATAAGAACCAGATGCGTTGTCAACCCTGAGGTTGAACGAACACATTATGTTATTTTGCTATTTTATACTGGTATAGTGGTAAAGTGGTAGTAAAGTGGTTGTATAGCGTAAGAGAATTTACTACCATATATCCAGCGGGTGACGAAAGATGCAACGAAGGGAAATAAAAAAGGAGTTGGGTAGCAGCTTCTCTATGATATGAACTCAAAATAAAGCTGCGATTGCCAAACCCACCTTCCGTTTGCTTGGTTGGTTTGCGTTTTTTTGTTTACATTTGCTTACTAGTCTGCCTGCAAATCTAACTACTAGATAGTTCTATTAGTGTGTCTTTCAAGAAATGCGTCGTTTGGTGTATCCATGTAAATAAAGATTAAACAGCATTGAGTCGAAAATTCTAGCAAAGATGTATATAATTTTATTATATCCTTTACGCGCATTCATTCCGTATATCCCAGACTATGAAGTAATTCCAAAGAAACAGATAACCCAATGTAGAGTTCAACTTCGATAAAATTATCGGTTTATTTTTACGACGAATTATAACCAATAACAACAAAATTGAACGAGTTTATCTGCTTTTATTTAATGTTTGCAATAAATTCTTAATAGGGATATTTAATAATTAATAACTAGCCTAGTTCTGCGTAGTTTAAGATAAGTTAAAGTTTAGGATGAATAGATTATCAAATTAAAAAAAGTAATTATCACTATCATCAATACATCCCTTCACAAGTCCACTGCTAAAGATACGCCTAACGACCAGTAAGCTGAAGTCGCAATGGCCCGGTCATACAGCTCAAAGAACCGACAACCGATGGGGAAGAAAAGTTCTCGAGAGGCAACCTCGTACCAGTAAGAGAAGTGTAGGGCGGCCCCTCCTAAATTATATTAAAATATATAATATATAACACTGTTACGTAGTTTCTGATCAACGGGTTCAGTTCTTGTATGATCGCTTGAATGCATCGAAGAATGCTTTTTTGGCATTTTAAATACGGTAGAACCACGAAGCTGTATTATAGCTACAACACTAATATGTCGGTTCGACCAGAAAAGAACAACACTCTCATAGAATATACAGAATGTACCTGCATACATAGTACACCAGCATAATACTGAGTGTCGTGAAGTGTAGAAAACCAAGGACCCTGTGAACTGATAATGAGGCATTCTATCAGAGTTCTCACGGTGACTGCGCATCAAGATTTTGATTCATAGTCGAGAACAGATGTGCGTGTCTAGGAGTCACACATCCATTTACTACCAGGTAGACTGTGCTCGTTGTCATCCGTACTACAAAAAAAAATTGTATACGATACATTTGAATAGGCTGTTACTTAGTTTCTTTTTTAGTTAAAACAACAGTTTCAGTTATTTTATAATGTCTATTTGGCATTCACAGAAAAACAGACAAACGTACTTGCTATTTTAAAATGATTTTTTGGCATCTTCTTTATTTCAATGATTGTTGATTTAATGTTTATCAGTTCCTTTATAGATTTCTGTAGAATTTCAAAGGGAGAGAAATGGTAAGAAGTGTATGTTAATAATGCCAATATGACGCTCGTAAAAATATGCGCATTCTGGGTGTCATTTTAATTATAACACACCACTGCAATCGGTGTCTTTGTTTTTGCACGCTTTATAATAATTTGACATATATGTATGAATGTAATGGAATGTTATCATTCACCATTTCCAGACATTTGAAAAATCTCAAATTTTACAGACGTATCAAGTGACAATACAATCATTTTATGTCTATGACCTAATATTCTCGTTAATGTCATAACAGTTCGTGATTAATGCGATCTGTTTAAGTTTGTTTTTTTAAACTCTAATGTTATTGTAATATAGAATTGTTATCCATGATTATTATTAGCATAAAATCGAATATATAAATAATTTTTTTTGATGAGTCTTATTATGGTGAGCGCATGACACAATGAGTCTGCATATAATTTATTATGATTTTTGTAAAACTACTATGTTGGATGTTATCTCAGCTGAAATTGAGTAAAATAAGCCTCGAATTTATAAAGTAAACATTCATCTTATATTTAGGCTGCAAAAGAAAGTTTATTAGACGAGCGCTGGTCTATCAGAGTTTTTAATTAGTTTCTTATTGTACTTCTTTCGTCCTTGTACATCCGTCTTCTTTCTTCGTCCTTAGATATCTGAATGTATACCATGTTCTCAAAAAAGTTTTGTGGCAACAAATAAATTTATCTTTAAAAAGAAAGAACCCGTCTGTAGAGCTAGCAATATGTATAACAACAGACTTATTGTCTCTAAATAAAGTTTAAATGCATGAAAGAAAGGTATAAAGAAAGAATAGAGAAGACAAAAGGAAAGGGCTCAATAACGGAGCTACAACGAAGTGTTATATATATAAACTAGCTTATGCTATAATGGGACTATACATCCAACATACATGTACATATATACATATATACAAGCCTATATATTATGTACATATACATATATACATTCACATACGTATATACATACAGATTGTATTTATGAATTGAGCGCGGATCGCCTAATCCCAAACTGTAAGAACTAAGAACTAGCAAATAATGTTTCAGTGTTTTACGGGTCTGACTTTGATGAAAGCTAAAAGGACAATAGGTTTGTGGAGAATAAAATTTCTATACCTGGAAATTAAACGCGTTGTTTATACTTCACATCCAAAAAACATAACCCCTCCATAAGGAGCAGTCTGGTAAAATGTCCGTTACTGCTCGTGACTTGTCACTGACAATAAACTCAGATAATAAAACAAACAGGTAAAATTACCAAGGAAAAACACCTAAACAAAGGACGAAGAAAGTCTAAATTTGTTTAAAATATAAAGCGAAAGGCGAATACGTAATATCTAGCGTAAAGCTTAAACTGCTGAATATTCAACACGCTAATTTCCCCCAGCACGTGAGAGTGAGGGAGTCTTAGATTTTTCGAATTGTTTTCATTGGCTTAATACGTTAGACATATGTATTCTTTATCAGGAATCCAATTGCAGGAGAATTTTTCTGTAATAGACACGTTTGGAAAGCAAATTGGCGATTGCAGCACCGGCTATCTCGCACCTTTGACCCTCCTCCCCGTTTTCAGTCTGAGTAATTTTAATCTGACATATATGCTAATTAGTGCAAAACTGTCTATCAGAGGCTATGAGATCTTTTTTGGCATTGCGTAGTCGTCTTTTACAACAGTAACAGGAAATAAGGTGAAAGACTCTCTTATGTCTCTACCGCGCGGAATACGAGTATGTGTGTGTCTGTATATTATTTGTTAATTGTCATTGTAAGTGCTGATTTACCGCGCGCACAGTGGTGAAGGAAAACATTTTTAAATATAATAAGAGTGACAAACTAGCACACAGTCCACATGATAAAAAGTTGACGCTGTTGCCCATAGTTCATCTATCTTACATAGAACATCTATCCTCGATCAAGAATAAAAATGCAGATGCGTTGTCGTCACCCCTGAGGGCTAAGATAGAATGTCCAGTAAAAAAAGGTCTCCGGTTCTCTACACTCACCATTCGAAACAGCACCATTAATCTGCCTTTAAAGGGTCCTTCCCCGGTCGATCCGACTCATTCGTACTATAAACATTATATAGCTGCAGTATGGCTCTTCCACATAAAGTACCATGAGAAATGTTTCATAATTTTAAGGTTCGGTTAGTCTGAATTCAACAAAATTATATTTTGAATAAACGTTGTAGTTGTAATCATTTTAAGCACCTCCGTTACTAGAGTTGTTCTACTTTACAGTAGTAACAACAAAACAAAAAACCCACAGCGGCGCAACGAACGTCTTTCAACGAACTTTTCACGAATTTTGTCCGAAAACAAATGCAGTTTTTTTTTGTTCATTTTCGAGATTAAGTTTTGTTTTGAAATGCGGATTATTTATGGATCTAACATTATTATCTCGGGGTTATATTTAGGCGTGTCCCTTTTACTATGGAAGATGCTCGTTAACAACTTTTTATTGGACGCTAAGATAAAAAAAATTGTCTTCATCACCACCCTTGAGCGAAACCATGGTAGCTCAAGGGCTAAGCGCTAACCATAAATTTCACAGTACACGAACACCCCAAGTTTGATCCTCCTTGGCACTAATGAAATTGTTAATTGCACTTTTTAGTGCCAATTTACCACGGAATTGGCCTGTGCCCAACAGTGAGACGGTTGTAGGTTGTAACCTTACTTTTTATCACGCTTGGCAGACGGATCAACGGAGTACCAAGCCTATCTGTTTGTGTCATTGATTATGATATTGTCGTTCTGGCTTATATCAAATCTTTTTATGTCATTTTAACTTCATTTTCTTATGGAAGAGGAGGCAAATGAGCATACGGCTCACCTGATGGTAAGTGATTACAGTTACCCTTGAACCCCTTTTAGAAAGGAATATTCCTAAGCCTTATCGGTCCGGAAAAACTGCTGGCGTCAGGAATTTCATAGTGCAGTCATGCAAAGCACAAAATTCCGCGTAAATCGCACGGTAGTGGACCACTGACCATCAGGATGATGAGCATGGAATTTCGAATATCATTTTGATTTCATTCGATTTTGTATGCTTCCTACACTCACTAAACAAGATGGTGTAATGGATTTTTTATACCACCATTACGGTGTAGACTTACGCTGCTGGATAACAAACTGGTATTATTTTTATTATTCTAGCGGCACATTAACTTAATTTATTCATTCTAGAATCAAAATGGAGAAAGTGCTCTGATGTTTTAGTGAAGCCAGTCGTCGATAGAGAAATGTCGAATGATCGGCAAATTATTCAATATTGTCGAGATGAACAATATCGGCCGTTCGTCCACCATCGTAGCGGATTATGATTTTAATTAAATATTCAGGCCCAGCTTTGTTCGCTCGCTGGGTACTTAATTTGTAAAATATATGCGTTTTGTATCGTTAATTAAGATAAGATTAATTAAATGTGACATTCAAGGTATTGGGATTATTTTAATACTGTAAAAACATTTTTAAATTTGTTGGCGATACCCGTACTATTTTAAACGAAATAAATTTTAACTCTTATTTAAAAGAAATTTATTTTAAATAAGAGTTAAAATAATTCAATTAAAGGTGTGAAGTGTGGAGTCGTCGAAGTTCATGGGATAATCGCTCACCATAATGATCATGGCACGCAAGCATTCCTTGATCCCCACCGGAATCAATGAAATCGTTGATTTAAATGTTTAGTACCAAATCACTACAAACCGTTGGTTAAGGAAAATATCCCAGATATCCACCATATCTGAGAAATAAAATATATCAAGGACGCACCACGTCGGACTTACTGGTCTGTGCTTCTTTGAAATTAGTCGAGGCCTGTGTGTAGCACTGGGACGTATAAATAGCCTGCAACTTTACAAATGTATATTTGTAGCACGCCACTTCAATATACATAATATATTCTATCCCAAGCAGCATGCAAGCTGTATACTGTATACTATCTGTATTGAAGTTCGTTTTTATACTAGAGGCTGTATTTTCTGACTGTATAAAGGCTGTATAAGTGCTTATACAGTTCTTATAAGTAAAAAATTACCACAAATTATACAGCTCTTTGTGTTAGTAGCGCTGTACAGTAGTTGTACAAGCTTAAAAGAGGCTGTATAATAGCTGTATTACAGCTGTTATTTAGTGTGCAAGGAATCTATTACACTACAGATATTACAGATTACAGATACATATAAAAGATGAAATATCTTGTCTTGGGAACAGTATTGGATAACTTTTATTTAGATATAACATGATTTTCTAACTACAATAAGACTTTTTCTTTCTTTCCACATATTGATCACAAATTAATTTTGTTCACTAGCACAATATAAACACGCCACGCATACAAAATAGCGATATACTATCACTTATACAGATTCAAATTGTACTATGGCTGTTATTTATTTTAGTTTTATTTCACTCTCAAATCTGCAAGTAATAGCGTGCAAAAACATCTTCTATACAGCTTTAATACAAAATACTTAAAGTTGTATACTAGTTTTCATATTCTGATTCTGAACCCTAAGCTTACCTAGAAATAATAATACTGACTTTATACAACTTGAGCTGTATAATAACTCATAAACCATTCTTATAAGGATATAACTTCTTTTCAACACCCTTTTACGCTTCTAAAAGAACTCTAAGTTCTATAAGGGCTGGTATATTGATATTCATAACGCTTGAGTGCTGCTTGGGATGGTTTTGCCGAAGCATAAAGGTAGCCTGGGAGAACTTTGACATCAAGACATTTGAGTCTTCCATTTGACCATGGGTGTAGCACCCAAAAACAATCAGAACGTCTGGAAAAAAAAGTTTAAATCAAATGCGATAAAAACCGTAAAATCTGTTTTATTTACCATCTTTACATACTTTAGTTTTCAATTAAGGTAATGGAAGATTATTGTTATTGTCAACTTTCCGCAATAATCAACCAACTAATAGTAAAGTAAGTAAAGTATAGGAAATTGCTTCGATTATTTGACGGGTCAAACTTTGAATACGACCCAGACCAAAGGAAGAAAAGGCCATCTTGCTAAAGCCGAATTTCCGTACGATAGATGTTCACAATCCACGTGGCGCACTGCCGTCGTCTGATGGATAAGAGCGATCCGCCCGTTTATCAAAGCACCTCCACGTTATAGGTTCACAGGGCAGAGAGGGTGAGGGGGAGAGGGCAGATACAATGCGAGAACGACTTCAAACGTCATGTGTACCATCCGTTGAACTACGTACCTATACTTGAATAAGTACATTTCAAAACTTTATAATAAGAATTTATGTCGTTTTCTAATTAGTGTTCTAGTAGTTAAATTGTATATTTTTAGTAAATTTTTCCAGCAATATGATATAAGCTATAAATCAATCTATGGCGTACTCGAACTGGGAGAGCGTTAAAAATAAGACAGCCGTTTTTCTATAAGTTGTTTGCTACACTGAGCTCAACTTAGAGCGATTACGCAGTAGGTACCGTCTTATGTACTACAAAAACCATAATAAAAAAAATATAATTTGAGGGGTAGAAAGCTACTTGAAACATTATGATACTAATAAAGCATTTTGGGCCTAGAACCTGTTTTATGGCATTCCTTGGGGAGAGGCCTGTGTTCAGCAGAGGACTTGTGAAGGGCTATAAATAATGAAGATGATAAGCATTTTTACATTATAAGCATATCAGAAATAATCATTTGTATTAAACTACGGAATAGCCTTCCAAGTCTGAAAAGTCCAGCATTAACCTGTTTCAGGGCCGATAACAACTTTGCCTGCCTTAATTTCTTTATTAATTATTATAGAATTTTACGATTTACATAAATAAACTCTTAAAATATAACATACCAATTTTTTTTACTTATATTATATATAAGCCAGTGCTTGACCACAATACCACCTGGTGGTAAGTTGTGGTGCAGCCCTAGATGGTAAATCGCACTGTCTTAGCGTAACAAAAGCCTATTCACTGTTGCTTTGGAGACTTAATTTTTAATAAAAACTAGAACTTTTGCATATTTTTTGTGTAAATTGCAGTATATCTATATTATGTCATCTTACTAATTTGTTCTTGTAGCAACTGAACAAACAGACAAGACGAATACGATCTAAGCTCATCTAATCTTGTTTTGTTAATTAAATTAGATGAGGCTTTGTTACCGCGCGTGCGTTTATACGGATACATTAATCTTATTAGTGATGATGAATGCTAACTTTTAACGTCGCCTTTATGCATTATCCAAAATCAGTACACAGATTTGTATTTAAACTTAGAAATGAAAAATTGAAATTTCGCGTTAAAACTTTTTGGACGACTTGTTATCACTGCCACTTAAGTTAATTTTGATTATATTTATTTGGCAATAGTTACGAATCAATTTAAGAAAGTAATTGGTCATTTTGTGGTTGAGATCCTTATTATTTTTCTGTAGAATAAAAATCAATTACGAAAAATTAAACATTCAACAAACACAAAGAGTTTTCCATTTCTCGTCTTCTAAATTCGTTGCGAGAATTCAGAATAGTATAGATGTGGATGATACGTAAACAGTTGTAATGAACAGTTTGAACTTGATGAATGAACTGAAAAGAATGAACTTAGGAATTAATAGAATTTTATTATTATTTAATTAATAGAATAGTTTTATATTGCGTGTTTTATAGAACTTAAGTAGCAAACGAACTTAAAATACACTTGAAGAAATATTATCGCAGGCAATGAACAGCTGCAGCCAACTTCAAACAAAAAAGGCTACAAATACGTTGTAGCATCTGAGGACTAAGATGTCTCACACCAAAGACCAAAACACGGCAGTGGAGCCATTGCTTTTGTTGGCAGAGGGAGGAACTTACCTTGACAGACTCCTAGCTAGAAAAGACTTACTTGTTTTCAATAATATTTTAAAATCTATTGGTAAATCCAATTGCGCACGACTCATAGTGCATATGATCATCTTATCATCTTTCAGATCACTCCATAAAATCTAAGACGTATCTAAGTATAAATATACTTAAATATATATATACATCCTACTTACTTTTAGTGCGTACTATTATTTATTGTGTACTTTTAAAATATTGTTATAAAAATCTCTGATTATAATAATAATCAAGTATGTGTGAAATTTGGTTTTTCGAATATTTTGTATTTGTACAGCGATCTTTTTGAGCCACTGCGAATAACTGATAGGGTATCCACTCACGACGGCGGTTGACGCCGAATCGAATGAGTGAGGCAGTCTATTTAGTAAAACGAATTATTACAAGGCTGCTAAAACACCGAAAATTTCGGGATTTCTACGCCGAAAAAAATAATTATAACGAAACAAAAGAAAATGAAACTGCCATTTACATTCCATGGCTTCCCACATGATAGCTGAAAAGATTAAAAAATAGACCACTCCATGCGGACTTGATAAATCTATACTATAAGCCACTAAAACCACTTTTTTATGTAAAAATAGCAATTAATCGATTAAAAAAATATTAATAAGTTCAACAATCATTTATCTTTCTCACAATGTGCTTTTTATATCATTTATATGTTCAATATGATTGTTAGATACGATTTTATGCGACAACAAGTTGGAATCTTGATTTTTAGGTGCTAGTAGAACTTACCTACGCGCTTTGCGCATAAGGCATGCAATAAAATATAAGATTTTATTTATCACCTTGATTGACGATGATGAATCTGCTTGTAGGCAAATTCAACTGACATTTAAGTAACATATACTGACTCTTATCGTAATCGATTGTCCATCATAATACCTATAACCATCACGATGTTACTAAACCCTCGTCACTAATGCTATCCCATTATCCTCGGATATCGTTTACCTTTCCCGTTGCGCTATTTTTCGAGGCTGTTTGATTAAGTACAGTTACTTGATACGTTTTATATTAGAAGTGATTGTTTTTTCCATTCGCGATAAATATAAATGTTTTCTTAAATTCTCAATATAATTTAAAAAGTTGTTGCTTTGTGCATATTATAGTAAATATACCTATATAGTAAATATATATGTAGTAAATAGGCTTGTTTCTTTAGTGTTTTGATACTAGCTACATAAGAACGAGTTCGTACTCTTAGCCCGGTAGCTTAGTGTACTCGTATAGGCGGATGTACGTGTTGCAATTTCACAGTACGCAGTTTCATCGCGGCAGGTTCTAATGAGATTGTTAATTATAATTTAAAGTGCTGATTTACCACGTTCTCGGCGATAAAGTAAAACTAAATATCATGGTAAGTATTCAACATGCTTTGTGGCAGTGCGGCTCTTTCCTGCTCTGCAGATCCTATCAGAAATCAGAGGAGAGGAAAACTATGGTTGGTATGATAGCTATTTAGGCCATTAACTTATTAGTATTTTATTTTGTACTAGCTGTTCCCTACGACTTCGCCCGCGTGTATTTTATAACGATTGGATTTTATGGGTTTGATTTTTTTAGTGCGGAACCAAAATAAAAATAGCCTTAAGTTATAACATCAGCTATCTGCCAGTGAAAATCCCGTCAAAATGGGTCCAGTTATTCTGGGGATTAGCCAGAGCAAACAGACAGACAGACAAAAATCTGTTTTGTCTGTTATAAGTACTGTATATACAATATATATATATATATATATATATATATATATATATATATATATATATATATATATATATATATATACATTTAGTAAAAAGCTGTTAATTTGACATTACAAATGAGCCATGGTAGCACAGATGAGTAGCGCTCGCTGTAAATTTCATACGCGGGCAACCCGGGTTCGATCCCCCGCCGGCATAAAATTGTCAGTTGCAATTATAAGTGCTGATTTACCACGTGCCCGACGGTAAAGAAAACTTCGTGAGGAAACCTGCATGTCTGAGAAAGAAGAAAAAAAATATTTCGCAGACATGTGAAGTTCGCTAACACGCATCGGGGCAGCGCGGCGGACATTTCCTTGTCCTAAAACTCCCTCAGAAACGAGGGGAGGCCTGTGTCCACCTGTGGCACGTATATGGTTGTAACTTTAAAAGGCTGGCAATGCATCAGCAATTCCCCTGGTTCTCCTGGTGTTGCAGTTGTTCATGGGCGGCGGTAGTCACTTACCATCAGATGAGCCGCATGCTCGCTTGCCCCCTCTTCTATAAAAAGAAAAACTTAACTTTGACATTACAATTAGACACTTCAATTTTATTTATTTGTATAGATATAGATAAACGTGTAAAATAAGATATTAAAATTAATTTCTCTTCAATAACTTAAATTAACATGCTACGTAAAGTTACTTTCAACGACGATTGATTTTACAAAAGCGTATGTAACATGGAAAAGGCATAAAATCGCAGTCAATATTGAATTTCATGTCAAAAATAGCCGCAATTTGAAACATTCAAGCTGTTATTGCACATTATCCGTGGAATCGTTGCGAGATAAAGGACATCAAGAACCATAAAAGTCGTCGCAAGGGTATCGCATAGCGGAAATATCGCAGGTCGCCATAACATCAATAATACCGCGCGTAACCTTTTAAGGATCTATTGAAAAATATTGTTTTATAATAACAAATAGGCAAACGTAACTTTAACGCAACATGCGTCGTTATTAAGACTATTAAAAATAAACAGAATGGATTAGCCTTTTATATAGAATAGGGGGCAGAATTGGATATGCCGGTAGTTGTTGGCAGCATTATGCTCGAAGTTGTTAACGAGTATATACGAGTAGTACCTAATACTACAAATAGTCCGACTAGGTAAGTCCAACTTCGACCGAGAGGTCAATCAAGGGAGTCAACTCGGCTGATCAGCGTTCGGGAGATTATCTACAACACATCTTCTCGTCAAGTATATCTCAAAACTTGAAAACAAAATTGTGCAACCAGTGCGTGTTACCAGTGATGACTTATGGATCTGAGACGTGGTCCTTCACTGCTGGCCGTATGAGGAAGCTCAATGTCGCTCAGCGAGTTATGGAGAGGGATATGCTCGGGGTTTCTCTGCGTGATAAACTTACAAATGAGAATATGCCCAGTAGAGCCAGAGTGACTGACATAGCTCAACGGATAAGTAAGCTGAAGTGGCACTGGGCCGGCCATATAGCTCGCAGAACCGACTACTGATGGGGGAAAAATGTTCTCGAATGGCAGTCTCGTACCGGCAGGTGAAGAGTAGAGAGTCCCCTCACTAGATGGAGTGACGACCTGGTAACACATGCAGGAAGTCGATAGATGCAGGTGACAGGTGGTTGGGGGAGGCCTATGTTCAGCAGTGGACTTGTGAAGGGCTGGGAAGGGTTGATGATGACGATAAAAAGTATTTCAAATTGACTAACACGTCACTATCCAATTGCGTCGAAATAATAATAAAACGGTGGAGGTAGGCGACACATTATTTTATTTATTTATTTCATATATTTGCATAAAACATGGGCAGATAAGGATGGTACAATTCTTAAAGCACAACATGTTTTGCTATGTGATTGTGATAGCATGCAAATTTACATAAATAGCACATATACAAATGAAATTTTCTAATCATAATACAAAACAATTAGACTAAAACATATAAAATCATAAATAAACAAAGATTATCAATTCATTAAAAAAATATATATCATTTACATTTAACAAATAGATCTCTGATGTCATAAAATTGATTTTCATTGAGATAAGTCAATAATTTTTTTTATAAATAAAATATTATTATTCGATTTGATTTGAAAAAAAAATGAAAAAATGTTTATTTACAGCTAAGGTGGTACAGATTATAATATACAATATAATATGATAATAAAATGGAAGTACAGTAGTTTTAATTTTCTAGTATACAATTATAAACTATGATCTTATCACACTAAGCTGGAGTGTATAAACAAGGGTGTATAGTTCTGTGGTCCTCACACTAGGCATGCCTGTGTCGTGAGGGCCTGATACGATTTTCTTATGGTTTTCATTAATTGACACTGGGTCGACGTACGGTTATTACATTATGTAAGCTTTTTGTTTTTAAAATAAAATGAAATATAAAATAAAATAAATATTTATATTTAGTTAATATGTATAAAAATTAAATAATTAGAGGTAAATTAATAAATTGTTAGTAAAGAAAATACTGTTATTCACAAATATTACAATAATTAATAAAACATATATAAATTAGAAACTCCTATAGATACATATGGATATTACATACTGTATTCATATATTTTATTTACGTACATTTATGATAAAGATTACGGTTTAATTAGGTTTTCTGTACTATCATTGGTATTTTATTATAAATTCAAATACACATGGTTAAATAGCTTTTACTATATTTGTTTGATCGCGGTACATCATCTAATACAAGTATATTTGCATTTCTTTTTAGTCTTTTATTCATATCATATGCCTTTGTAAACAGATTATTATGTTTATGTACGAAATTACAAACTTCGTAGATATACAGAGATGGTAGTGGCAACAAACCTAGGCTCCTAAATATTGGTTTGCAGGATTTATCCGGTGCGATTCCAGCAATAGCTCTAATGCATTTCTTTTGTGCAGTAAATAATCTCTGTTTATCTGTACCATTGCCCTATATTACAACACCATTACGTAGTAGAGATTCTATGTAAGCGTGATACGTTAGAACAACAGTCTTTTTGTCTGGTACATTTTTTTCTTTATTAAGTGCATAAACAAATTGGTTAATTCTACTGCATAGGTGATGTATGTGACCTTTCCAGCTTAAATCTTAATCGGTTATTACTCCTAGGAATTTAGTTTGTGTTACTTCGTTTAATTTGTCGATATTAAGATTAAAATTGTATTTTGTGTGTTTTGATTTATTAAATTGAATATAAGTTAATTTATTAAGATTAATTTTTAAATTGTTTCTGTCTAACCATTTAATAATTGTATCAATTGTGTTGTTAATGTCGATTTCATGAATACGTATTGAATTATTTTGCGTCTTATCCGTGCTTACAATTATTGAAATATCGTCCGCGAATAATATACATTTATGACTGGTGATTAGAGTTCATTTAAATAAAGAAGAAACAATATTGGACCCAGCACGCTACCTTGAGGAATGCCATGTTTGTTCTCTTTATAAGAAGATGAGAAGGACAGCATTTCCTCTCCCACAATCTTTTTTATTACGACACTTTATCTACGGTTAGCTAAATAGGAAGATATCCATTTTAGTGGAAGTCCTCTGACACCGACTATTTCCAGTTTTCGTAATAGTATGCTGTGCGCAACGAGATCGAAGGCTTTCGATAAATCAAGAAACAATGCTGTGGTTAAAAAAAGTGTTATTTATTTTTGATAAAATTGAATTAATGAGCTTAAATGTGGCTAATGTTGTAGATTTTTGTTTCTGAAAGCCATATTGGTCATTCTTTATTAAATTGAATTTCTTGCAAAAATCTAGTAATCTTTTGTACATACATTTTTCTAGTATTTTTGACAATATAGGTATTAATGTAATTGGACGATAATTGGTAATATCATTTCTCTTACCCTTTTCAAATAATGGCTTTACAATTTTAATGTTTCTGGAAAAGTACCACATGAAAATGACAAGTTAATTAAATATGTCAAAATAGAGACTAATTCATTTACAGACTTATTTTCGTATTACGGTATTTACTTTACTTTACTTATCTTCACGCACAATCCCTGACGGGGTAGCCAGAGAGAACAGATCGCCAAGTGTCACGATCCTTACAAACCTCTTTCGCTTCTTTCAGATTCATTATCTTCTTCATGCATGCACGTCTAGGTATCCGAGTACTTTTGACCCTACCCTCTTCGAGCAGTTTGCTCACATGGTCTTCGAAAGTTAGTCTCGGTCTACCTCGACACCTTTTAATATTAACTTTCGCGCTATATATTTTCTTCACCATTCGGTCTTCACTCATTCGCTCAACGTGCCCAAACCACCGAAGCACGCCCTTATCAATTTTTGTGATAAGGTCATCTTTCAAACCTGCCATATTGCGAATCTCTTCGTTTCGCTTTCGGTCGGCCATGGTAACGCCGCACATTTTACGAAGAGATCGCATCTCCACTGCATTCAACTTACTTTTATGCTTCTTCTGGCATACCCAGGTTTCGCTGCCATATAACAAAGTCGGTACCAACACTGCGTTATGTATTGCAAGGCGTGCACTCTTCGCTACGCCTTGCCTTTTGACTAACGCAGTCAGGGCACCATTGACTTTGTTCCCGGCAGCGACACGCCTGTCCACATCTAAATCACATCTTCCATCCCGGCTAAAAGCACTCCCCAAGTATACAATTTCATTTACCTGTTCTAGACATTCCTGATTTACCCATATTTCACACTTCGTTCTCTCTTCGTCCCTTTCAAATACCAGAACCTTAGTTTTATTAGCATTCAAACGGAGACCTTTAATTTCACATTCCTCTTTCATACACGTGACTAATGCCTGCAGTTCTGCCTCTGATGGTGCAATAAGCACTGCATCATCAGCATACAGCAGACAATTTACTTTAATGTCACCCAATTTCACACCCAAACAACTATCTTTCAGCTTCTGTAAACAGCTGTCGAGATACAGTATGAACAGCCAGGAAGACATGACACAACCCTGCTTTACGCCCGTTTGGACGTTAAACATGGGTGACAGGTCATGCCCTACCCGCACACAGGCTTTACAGTCACAGTAAAGAGACTGCACAGCCTTTAGCAATCGACCATCCACACCATACCCCGGCAACAGTTCCCACATTTTCTTCCTTACAACCTTATCAAATGCTTTCTCAAGATCCACTATAACTATTATAAGGATATGATATATTACGGTATTAATACCTATATAATCATATCCTTCCGAGTTAGTGTTATTAAGAGATAGGATTTCTTTTTTAACCTCTTCTTCTGTCATGCGCTTAACAAACATTGAGTTAGATAGTGATTTTTCATTACTAGTATAGCTGTTTGGCTTATTCATTATTGTCAAATTATTAGGGAAATCAGTAAAATAGTTATTGAAAATCAAAACTATGTCAGTAGGATTTTTAATTAGTTCATTATTTATTTTCAAATCCGTAACGCCATGGTCGAAGTTTGAATTTGAGATTGCATTCTTTATTACAGACCATGTAGCTTTACATTTATTTTTGCTTTTGTGTATGAATTTTATAGTAGAATTTCTTTTCGATCTTTGAATACATTTTTTTCAAAATCTTTGAATATGTGATGTAACTTTTCTCGTTTAATTCTGCTTTATTCCTGTAGTATCTATATCGGAGTAATCTTTTAGTTTTACAACTTCTTTTTAAACCTCGACTTATCCAATTGTTTGTAGTATTATTATTATTTATCATTATTCTAATAAGTGGAAAGCATAAATTATAAATTAAACATAGAAATTCATGAAATGTATTAAACGCGTTATTTATATCAATCTGTAAGTATATCTCAGACCAAGATATATTCATAAGACATATATTCCAAGTGCGTTTTGAATTTTTTGAGATGCTTCAATAATATAGACGAATAAGCCGTATATTTTTCACTAACCTAACATGCCTGTATAATGGAGTAACGCCGTTGCTTAGTGACCTAGATTTTTATACAGTACGGATAGCACAGAGCCTCGTAATAACTAAATCAATACACTTTGATTTGATAAAAAAATGTGTGTCTAGTCATCTGCTGATTGGACGACTAATTTATTTTATTCGTCCGTTTAATCCAATGAATTTTTGGAAGTATGTATTCATACGATAATCGGACGATTATTTTTTTTCTTATTTTTAGGCAATAAAATAAAATAATATATATGTATATACATCATTCATTCATGGTCATTGTAGAAGCGTGCTCGTCGCGACCCCTGCCAGCCCTTTTCAGGGCTGCAATTCTACTTAGCTGCGCACCCATGCCAACGAGGGTTAGGGCGTCCCCCCAAGGCGACGCACACCAACTCGTCCCCGTTGGTGTGGAATGCAGCGCGCAAAGCGGCGATGGGGACCGCCACCCGTCACGCACAGCCCGACACGGCGGAAGGTGGAGGACAGAGTGCAGAGTTGGCACGTGGAATGTTAGAGGAGGCATGCGAGATAAGACGAATGAGTTGATCGAAATAATGAAAGAAAGAGAATTAGATGTCGTGTGTATGTCGGAGACCAAACGGAAGGGCAGTGGTACTGAAGAGCTCCCTGGCGGGGCGTTAGCTTTATGGTCCGGAGTCCCGGAGAGCGAGAACGCCTGCCAGGGAGTGGGGGTGCTGCTGTCTTCTCGGTTGGTCGATGTTATGACTGAATATAAGGTTGTGAACTCAAGACTTCTCTGGGTTCGCTTTAAATTGGGACTGACGAAGTTATTCCTTTTGGCTGTTTATGCGCCGGTAGCTTCGTCGTCCAGGGCTGAGCTGGAGGAGTTTTGGGAGAATGTAAGAGAAGTTCTAGATTTGGCTAGGGGAAACGAAAGAATTGTTGTATGTGGTGATTTGAATGGATGGGTTGGTACCGCTCGACCAGGGTACGAGTCGGTACTTGGAAAGTTTGGCGATAAAAAGGTTAATGATGCTGGCAAGCTTATACTGGCGGTGTGCAAGGAAAAGGGTCTTCTTGTGACAAACACTATGTTTAATCACAAGAAAATCCATATGTATACTAGAGAACGAAAGAATGAGAGAAGTATGATCGATTTGTTCCTGGTGGATGACCGACTGCGAAAACAGGTGATGGATACGCGAGTGTTCAGGGGTGCTGACCTGGGAACGGATCACTATCTAGTGATTACTAGATTTAGGGGTCTGTTCGCGGGTTGGCGATACCGGACGGCAGTAACAGAACCACAGTCGGTCTGTCGCATCCGATGCTGGAAGCTTCAGGAAGCGGATACTAGGGACAAATATCATGCGAGGGTAGCCGAAAAGCTTGACACCATCGATGGAAGAAACGAATGTGTAGAAAGAACATGGCAGAACCTTAGGGATGGAATGGTAAGTGCAGCGGAAGAAGTGTGTGGAACAATAAAAAGAGGCAGTAGTAAAAGAAGAGATGCATGGTGGAATGATGAAGTGAAAGAAGCTGTAAAGAAGAAGAAGAAAGCATGGTTAGACTACTTGGCCTCTAGTAATGATAAGGATATGAGAGAGAAGATGAAAGAAAGATATAGGCTGCAGAAAGTTCATACGAAAGCACTGATTGAGGAAGTGCGTGAAAGGTGTAGAATGGAAGCAGACGAAAGGTTGTCGCACAACTTTAAGGAGAACTCCAAACTCTTCTGGAAAGAGGTTGGAAGGACCCGAAGTGGTGCGACGGCCTTGAGAATGAACAAAGTGCTTTCGAGAACTAATGACGTCCTCTCAGAAAAATCGGACGTCATGCAGCGATGGAGCGAATTTTATAGAGAAATGTATGCGTATGATGATCTTAGTGAGGGATCCGGGGATGACGCCGTGACTGGTACGCCAGACCCGGACCTCGATGACACTGAGGTCATCAGTATGAAAGAGATTGAACGTGCGATTCGAAGTTTGAAATGTGGTAAAGCTGCGGGACTAGACAGAGTTACTGCTGAAATGGTCAAGTATGGTGGGCCTCGCGTCTGGGACAGCTTTCATCTGCTGTGCAATTTGTGCTGGCGGACGGGGGATGTCCCGGATGATTGGCGATCCGCAGTCATTGTGCCTTTATATAAAGGTAAAGGTTCACATTTTGACTGCGGGTGCTATCGGGCGATCAGCTTGACCAGTTTAGCAAGTAAAGTTTACTCGAAGGTTTTGACACGTAGGATGCAAGAGAAATCGGAAAGATTTCTATGGGAGGCACAATGCGGATTTAGACCTGGAAGAGGATGCACGGATCAAATGTTTTCTCTCCGCATGATCACGGAAAAGCTTCTGGCTGCTAACCAGAAGATTTTCTGTGCTTTTGTGGATCTTGAGAAAGCATTTGATAAGGTTGTAAGGAAGAAAATGTGGGAACTGTTGCCGGGGTATGGTGTGGATGGTCGATTGCTAAGGGCTGTACAGTCTCTTTACTGTGACTGTAAAGCCTGTGTGCGGGTAGGGCATGACCTGTCACCCATGTTTGACGTCCAAACGGGCGTAAAGCAGGGTTGTGTCATGTCTTCCTGGCTGTTCATACTGTATCTCGACAGCTGTTTACAGAAGCTGAAAGATAGCTGTTTGGGTGTGAAATTGGGTGACATAAAAGTAAATTGTCTGCTGTATGCTGATGATGCAGTGCTTATTGCACCATCAGAGGCAGAACTGCAGGCATTAGTCACGTGTATGAAAGAGGAATGTGAAATTAAAGGTCTCCGTTTGAATGCTAATAAAACTAAGGTTCTGGTATTTGAAAGGGACGAAGAGAGAACGAAGTGTGAAATATGGGTAAATCAGGAATGTCTAGAACAGGTAAATGAAATTGTATACTTGGGGAGTGCTTTTAGCCGGGATGGAAGATGTGATTTAGATGTGGACAGGCGTGTCGCTGCCGGGAATAAAGTCAATGGTGCCCTGACTGCGTTAGTCAAAAGGCAAGGCGTAGCGAAGAGTGCACGCCTTGCAATACATAACGCAGTGTTGGTACCGACTTTGTTATATGGCAGCGAAACCTGGGTATGCCAGAAGAAGCATAAAAGTAAGTTGAATGCAGTGGAGATGCGATCTCTTCGTAAAATGTGCGGCGTTACCATGGCCGACCGAAAGCGAAACGAAGAGATTCGCAATATGGCAGGTTTGAAAGATGACCTTATCACAAAAATTGATAAGGGCGTGCTTCGGTGGTTTGGGCACGTTGAGCGAATGAGTGAAGACCGAATGGTGAAGAAAATATATAGCGCGAAAGTTAATATTAAAAGGTGTCGAGGTAGACCGAGACTAACTTTCGAAGACCATGTGAGCAAATTGCTCGAAGAGGGTAGGGTCAAGAGTACTCGGATACCTAGACGTGCATGCATGAAGAAGATAATGAATCTGAAAGAAGCGAAAGAGGTTTGTAAGGATCGTGACACTTGGCGATCTGTTCTCTCTGGCTACCCCGTCAGGGATTGTGCGTGAAGATAAATATATAAAATATATATAATATAGTATATACATATGTAATATATCAGTGACAGTAGGTTAAGGTGCGATTGAGGTGCAATAAAACCGAGGACGTTATAATGATATAATCGTTAACCATAAATAAATTAAAACATAATATTGTAAGATGATGTTGTGACCTGGATTAAAGAGAGGAATGCTTCGATGGTTTGATCATGTCGAAGGAACGACTGAGGAAAGAGTGACAAATCACATTTATGTTGCAGAAGTGAACGGCAAAATTGGAAGGGACGCCCTAGGCGAAAATTTATTGATCAAATTGGCGATATATTGAAAATGGGCCAAATTAAGAGTACCCTTAACCGACGAGCATGTATGCGTATATATATAGATGTGGAGGAGGCGAGAGAGATGTGTCAGAATCGTGCCAAATGGAAGTCCATAGTCTTTGCCTACACTTCTGGGTGGCAGGCATGAGTGAGAGAGTTTTTTATAATATTGAAAGAATTGAACTTTTTAATTTAAAAATTATTGGACGAATAAGTATTGTCTATGTTGTCCATAAGCGGAGGAATAAAATAATTTAGTCATCCAATTAGTGGATGTTTATTCATAAATTAGAAGTCAGATTGGCAGACGAATAAAATCGGCCGATAAAAAAATGTGCCGTCGAGTTCTATGCGTAGTAAAGTTACAACCTATATACATACGTCCTACTGTTGGGCACAGGCCTCCCCTTATTTCTGAGAGTGTTTTAGGGCAAGTCCACCACGCTGCCCCAATGCGTGTTGGCGAACTTCACATGTCTTCGCATTTTTTTCTTATTTCTCAGACATGCAGGTTTCCTCACGATGTTTTCCTTCACCGCCGAGTACATAGTAAATCATCACTTAAAATTGCAATCAATTTCATTGGTGCCGGCGGGGATCGAACTCGGGATGCTCGCGTACTGTGAAGTTTTAAGCGAGCGCTAACCATCTGAGCTACCACGGTCCAGCTCTATGCGTAGTGCGAGTATGTAATTATGCAACTTTAAATAAAGTATTTCATTTTTAATTGACTATGTATAATCACCATTACGTGAACTGTTTGCTCGTTTGTCAACCTTACTAGTAAAAAGTATCGTAATGTAAGCGGAGTCTTTCCTATTATATTAATATGCCGATTAGAGAAAGGTAAACGATACTTAAGGATAATGGGATAACATAATTCAAGCTGTCTTTGTAATGGTGGCGAGGGCTTACAGATTTTATCTATGCACATTTTGACCTACCCAGTTTTATTGGTTAATTTTGTCAGATTAATTTTAAAAACTGTTTTTTATTCAAATACATTACGTTAATGAATTATAACTAGTTTATTAATATTTTGAAAGTATTTATGATGTTTTATTAGAGCTAGAAATTTGTAACGATTTACAACGTAGTTTCTTCAAGGCGATATTAACTCTGCAATTGAACAGATGATATAAATGTTTAAAACCTAGAGCATACACACAGTAAGAGAAACATGGGTTTGTTTTAAATTTTGAACAACTCTTTCAAATTCCGCACGGAACAAATATTTGTATGACCTACAGATGGTTGTTCCGGTTTGTAAACTGGCTCCACGATACAGGAGAAAATCCTAGTGTGGGGGTAACGTTTTTTTTTAGTAAATAAATATTAGTAAGACTATTAGATTTTTAAATATTATGTCTATTTTAGGTTTTTGTCTTCTTTTTTATAAAACCCTTCCGCCATCTTTAAATATTATCTATACTAATATTATAAAGCTGAAGAATTTGTATGTTTAGGCTAAATAAGTTTGTGCCCGTGGGTTCTAATGCGTGTTGCAAATAACTAAGTCACGGCGTCTTTTCCATTACCTAGTAGATATGACTTCAATACATTTGCACATAACATGAAGAAATACACAATAAATATACGAAAAAATTTAATAATGATAAACATAAAACATATTTCATGGTACATAAAACATACATAATATGTACAGAGCACTGTATATTTACCTATATCGATTTAGCGCCAAAAATTATATTTTTTTTTATAGTGTTATTTCGTAACAATCTTAAGATATTTACCACATACGAAATATCTATTTTCAATATTGAATACTCAAGTAGCGGAAAAAGAAAATAAAACTAGGGTTAGATGTTGACAAGGGTTAGACCCTAAGATTTGTACATAAATTAGACTGTTTCTTTATAAAAAGGCATTACTTTTGTTCGGAGCTCGTTTTACCTTTATTGTATGTTATAATATGTGAATTAACGTCTTTCAAATAGTTTAATCGACTTTTAGAAAGTAAAGGTATCAATTCGCTCGCGCGCTGTTGATTAATGTAACATGTACGATTTGAACGAATATTTTTCGCGCCACAAGCGAAACGCACCGAGACCTAAATCACGCTAGCAAAGTTCCGACGTATTGCGTTATATATATATACGCAGTTCTCTACTATTCTATTAATACACAGAGCGTTAGCCGCTGCCTGAGCGAATACCTTACCCCAGGGGTATGAAAGTTCTCAGTAGCTTGCTTTTACGTTGATACTAGCACCATCTCATAGTCATTAAAGTACTATTTCCCCAATATTTTTACACTATTAAAAAAGATGGCGCCACCGGTGTTATTAATTATTTATACGGAAGCCTAAATCATGCTATCGAAGTTTTGAAATACTGCCGCATATATATAGAATAATTCTATGGGAAGAAACGAAGCCGTTTATACCATAGTCATCTAAAACACTAAATGGAAGAGTTATTTAAAACAAGTTAATTAATAATTAAATACGATCCCGGGTACGATCCTCCCCGCCAACAATAAAGTTGTTCATTGCAATTTAAGTGCTAATTTTACCGCGTGCTCGACGGTTGGAAAACTACCAAATAACCTACATTTTTTTTATAGAATACGGGTGACAAAGGAGCACACAGTCTACCTGATGGTAAGTGGCTACTGCGGCCCATAGACATCTATCTACATCTATCTTCGATTACAAATCAAAATGCCGTGAGGACTAAGATGGAATGCGTCCTTTCCAGTAAAAAGAGTCTCCGGTTCTCTAAACTCACCAAACGAAACACAGCAGCAGCTAGTAGTCACGCACAGGACAGCGTGGTGGACTAATTGCTCTATTTGCTCTGTAAAAGCAAAGGAGGCCTGTGCCCAGCTATGGGATGTATATGTGTATAAGCTGTAACTTTATTTAAATTTACTTTTCCCATTTTTAGTGGTAGAAACAGTTACAGCTTCTCAATTTATAATATATTTGATTTCTGCTCTGTGGCTACAACTTCAACTATTTCTCATCGCTTAATAAACTCTTCTCTGTTAGTCGAGTGAACAACATATTTGTTTTACACTCCATTGAGTCCGACAGTTACACGAGTTTCCTTATTCCGTTGTCTATATCCAATAGTTGTGTTTTATTATTGTTTTTTTTTTTAAGTTCACACAAAAAATATTGCGGAACTGTAAGCTCAGAGGGTAATTTGTATGCTATGTATTTGTATATATGGAATGATTGATCCTATAGTCATGAAACTTTAAAGTTAAAGTTACAGCCTATACACGTCCCACTGTTGGGCCTTTCTGAGAGGGTTTTAGGACAAGGAAATGTCCGCCGCGCTGTCCCAATGCGTGTTGGCGAACTTCATATGTGTTCGAAATATTTTTTTTTCTTATTTCTCAAACATGCAGGTTTCCTCACGATGTTTTCCTTCACCGGTTGACAACCCCAGTTTTTTTTATTAATTTATGCTGTTATCAGGAAAATGTTGCCGCGGATCTCCTGTTTCACTTTCCCCCTGTCGCCTCTTAAGATACCTACAAGACGTTATGAGTATGTGGATATTCTTACACCACCTATATCCTACACGGTATTTGAAAGTTAATTGTAAATCTTAGATTATTATAGAAATAACGAATACACTAATTAGTTGTTTCGTGTTCTTTATTCGTCAAGTATGATTAGAATTCTCTTTGCGATCGTCACTTATGCGTATAAACGTGCGCGTGCAATCAGCTAAATTTGGAGTTGGCTGATTACTACGCCGTGAGATCTAGTTGTAAGCAACAATTAAAAATCTATTGAACCATTAAAGTTGGCTCACCGCTTTTGGTTATCAAAGAAGGCAAAATAAAAGTAATTTTTAGTCCAGTTCAATAAAGTAATACGTATGTACTGAATTTTATTTTATATCTAAGGCGATTATTACCGATTTTTAACAATTCCATTTCATTAAATAAACTACGAAGGTGATCCCATTTATATTCTAAGAAATTATTCCTCCCAAATAGTTGGGACAAATAGAGGATGAAATTTTTAATGTAATTTATTGTTTAGTTCACTCAAAAGGGGTTTTAATTCGTCGATAAATTTTTCTTAGTACCAATTTCCGAAGCTTTTAACTTATGTCGAAATAGTTAAATTCTTTGTAGTTTTTTTAAAGTTGGTATTATATACTTTTTTAGAATGCGAAACAAAAATATATTCGTTGATACATGAATTGTTATTCTGTAAAGTCACCTGCGTCTTTGATTAGTCGTTTAGTTGACAAACATATTTTTAGTAGTGGGTAGATATAACTGCCACAGTTGTTTATAAACTGTCTGGCGATGCCACTTAGCGAACATTGTCGTATATTATATCACCATGACGTAAATCACGTCGGTTTATGTGTATTGCGGGGCTGTAACCGCGTCTTTATATAAATGTTTTCTCTGTGAGTCGTGTGGTGGCGGCGTTATGGAATCTATCACCGCATTATGCCCCGTGGGTGTCGCAGGAAGCAATATGATATGCCAGAAAGATTTTTTGTGCCGGACGTAAAATACCAAGACCGACGACGGCGAAGGTATGAGACGTCTGGAACTGCCATCACCAGCCCGTCTGCCAAGCGTGACGATTAAACTACGGGAGAGGTAATCGACATTGGCAGCAGTAGATTTTTGTATGCTGATGAAGTTGAAGAAGAAGTTTATTGTTATTGTTTATGATTGTGTTATTGTTTGACGCTATTTGCGTTAGCAACATTTATTATTTGTGAATTTATTGTATTTGTTTATTATTTATTATTTATGAAATCATAAAACATAGTCTTATCTCCTCAGTTTCAAGGTGCTCCCCTTGTTGCCTCAGCCAGTATCGGAATCCTCGGCGTCGACATATCGAGTAGCGTGCAGTTTCGTGGTCACTTGGAAGAGAAGGCCAAATTGGCCTCTAAAAAGCTTGGCGTGCTCAGCAGAGCGGGACAGTATTTCATGCCAGCTCAACGCCTGCAACTTTACAAGGCGCAGGTTCGGCCTCACATGGAATACTGTTCCCATCTCTGGGCTGGGGCTCCCCAGTGCCAGCTTCTTCCACTTGACCGCATCCAGCGCAGAGCGGCTCGAATCGTCGACGACCGAGTCCTTTCCGATCGGCTCGACTCATTGGCACTGCGAAGAGATGTTGCATCTCTTAGCATTTTCTTTCGCATTTACCATGGGGAGTGCTCTGAGGAATTGTTTGGACTAATTCCAGCCGCTCAATTTCACCATCGCACATCGCGACAAAACTTGCGATACCATCCACACCATCTGGATGATTGGCGGTCCACCACTGTGCGATTTAGAAGATGTTTTCTTCCTCGCACTACTTCCTTGTGGAATAGCTTACCACCAGCGATTTTTCCGGACCGATACGACTTAGGGACCTTCAAGAAAAGAGCCTACTCCTTTTTAAAAGGCCGGCAACGCATCTGCAATTCCCCTGATGTTGCGGTTGTTCATGGGCGGCGGTAGTCACTTACCATCAGGTGAGCCGCATGTTCGTTTGCCCCCTCTCCTATAAAAAAAAAAGTCTACGTAAAGTTATTTTTTTGAACAAACGCGTATGTAAGAGGTTCTTATAAAGAAAAATGTTTATTGTACGCTACAAATCAATAAATATGTTACACTGTTATATTATAAGTACAACAAGTATGTTTTCATTACTAAATATTGTATCAGCAAATAGGTATCTAACTTGGCATTATGCTGTAGTGGTAGGTATGGCAACAGCGTAAAAAAGTTTTGCTTATAAAACAATAACAATTATAGAATAAAACATACATTAATAATTGCACAAAGCTTTAAATTTTCTACTGTCCCCTACGTATTTAACTTAAGTTTTCTGCCCACTTCCAAAAAGGAGACGGTACTCAATTCGACTGTGTGTTTTTGTTTTGTTTTTTTTTTATGTGTGTTACGTCATAACTCTTTACTGGGTGTTACCGATTACGATGATTCTTTTTTTATTTGAAAGCTGGTACTTCTCGTGTGGTCCCATATGAATTTGATGAAGGTCAGACCAATAGTTATTGAGTTATTCTTAATTACTTATATTGAAGTCGGCTGTACAAAATTTTTACAATTTTTTTTAAATTATAACTTGTTATTTAATCTTATTTAACATGTTGATAACCTGTGACCTAAAATGTATTCTCTCTGACAAACAATACACTTAAAGTCCTGATGACATTATTATCGAGTAAGATGTTTAGATGAGTCACTGGGTTTTGTGCCGCTAGAACTGATTCAAACAGTAATCCAGTAGTTCAATAGATTTTTTTTTATAGGATGAGGGTGACAAACGAGCACACAGTCCACCCGATGGTAAGTGGTTGCTGCGGCCCATAGACATCTACATCTATCCTCTATTACAAATCAAAATGTAGATGCGTTGTCACCCGTGAGGACTAAGATGGAATGCCTCATTTCCAGTAAAAAGGGCCTCCGGCCACCTGCACTCACCAAGCGAAACGCAGAGGCAAACCTCTACTTCACGCTGGTTTTCTGTGAGGTCGTGGTACCACCCCGGTTCGAGCCGGCCCATCCGTGCGACAGCAAAAGCTGCCGCATGGCTCTACCACTGTTAAATTTTATTTTGATTTATTTATTTGATTATTCGTCATTTATAATCTAAGCTTGTAGCTACATATAATAGATTTCGTTAAATTATGATGGCCTTGATCATCGTTAGAAATAAATGATTTTTATTTCATTTATTTATCACTTCAACCTATCACAACTATCACAAAGTACAGTCCTGAGCCACCTGTATGTCTTATCAGGGCGACTGTCCATCTAGTGGCACGTAGCCCAATTCTTAAATGATGATATTCTTACTAAAAATTTTAACTTAGTGATTGATTTACTGGTTATAATAATATTAAACTAAAACTTAAAGTTTTGACATGTTCTGCAGTAAAACACCCATTTTTGAACTCGATAGCGAAATGTAGGACTTTTACTTAAATTGTTTTTTCCACCAACGTCTAAAATGGATGAATCTAACAATTTCACAAATTACTAGTCATTTGCCGAATGTGGTTTGAACCGAATACTAAATTCGGTCGAGCATTCGGCAAAAAACCAAAATTTGACGAACTTTGGCTTATTTTCGCCACACGCTTCAGTTCTTTTTTGTAGTCAATTTTTTATACCATTAGATAAAAATAAGATTACAACACCCTTTTATAATTATGTTTTTTTCTGTTTTACTTTTATGTTATCTTTTATACAAATTAAAAAGTGATGTCTTTGGAAATTAAATTTACAATTAGTTACTGCTGCTTGTTAGAAGAATTCTAACTGTATTTCATTTTGTTTTAAGTTAATGTCTATTTCTTAATAGACAAATTTGACTCATAAGACTCCTTAATAAAGAAGAGATAGTTTAACTTTTTATTACAAATTAAGATTTAAATCATATTGATAGTTTGTTACAAGCTAGCAAAATGATAATGATAGTAATTATTAATCTACAAATAAATGACCATAACTATAGAGCATGTATATATAAGGAACTTATTTTCTTTTTTCTTGTACAAAATGTTCGGCATTATGCTATTATGAAAAAAACAACACCTTTGATTTGTAATTGGGCCACCATACTTTATGACTGCACTGAAGTTAAAATTATCGTGTGTTATGGCTTTAGAAAACAAATCGCATAATGTTGTGATTTCATTTCATAACGTCTGTTTTACTCATTTTAACCGAATTCAAAAAGGAAGAGGTTCTTCTAATTTCGGGTGTGTTTTTTATGTACATGTTACCCGCTATGTTCGTAGATTGTGAACCGATTTAAATGATTCTTTGTTAAATAAGTAAGCTTTACCTCAAGGGTCCCATTAAGTTTTGAAGGCAAAATTCCGCTCCAAGGATGAAAAATAGGGGAAAACGTTTCATATTGGACTATTGTTTATGGAATTTCATATATCTTCGCAGATTGATAACCGATATTAATGATTCTTTTTTTATTAAATAGGTTGTACTTTAAGGGTGGTTCCATATAAATTTGCAGAAACAATTCCATCCTTAGATTAGCAATTAAATAACCTATTTTTTATCAATTTGAAGTCGGTTTTTACTTTTTGTTAAAAGTAATAATTATGGCACTCTAGATTAAGTAAATATAGTTGTCCTTAGTAAAGTGTTGATATAGTTTATTATACAACTGAACTGACTTGAAAGGCGGTTTTCAGACACGAAATGGAAATGGTATCAGAATTAATTAACCGTTGTGTCTGTGTCGCTGTAGTTATGCATTTCCTTTGCGGTCCGGTTGACTGAGGAAACTTCAGTTTAACGTTGTTTGTTCGAGCTCATTATGTAGTCTGCTCGAGTGTATTGTTAACTGCTGAAAAGCAAAATTAAAAATATTTCATCTGGTTGGAATGTTTTTTGTGTTCCTTAATATTGAGATTGTTTAGAGTATTTTCATTTAATTTATATTGAATTAATCTATTCATAGAATGTAATGATTACCGTTTAGTGGCGGTATAAGAATATCCACTATCCCATATCGCGCCACGGGTGTCGTAAGAGGCGACAGATCAAAACAAACTAGGATACAAAATACAAAGCGTGGCAGTTATTGTAAACATCCCAAATATGATACAATATATGGAGGAGGCCTATATTCAGCAATGTACTTTGATAGCTTCTAACGATAACGGATAGAATCACGGAAAACGACAAAGATCATGTGAACATAATTGTTACGGCCTACGGCTGCTCTCTTAAAGGATCAGATCCTCAGGGGCCCATGAGCTGAAGACTTCCCGAGCAAACGTAGGTCGGGCCTCAATGTGGCCACGTGGAATCTCTCTAATTACACTAAAATTTATGGGGGAGCGTTATACTACGGCCAGTCGACCGGAAGGAATTTGGACGAAGCTTACTTACCTCTATCCAAGGCGACTGGTCCCTCCGGAGTCGGTCAGGTCGCATGTGGTTGTGTAGTGCAAGGGAAAGAATGGTGACGTGGTGTGTATCTGGGTGTGACTGATGGTGATTGAACCTAGACCTTAGCCGTCGGCAGCAGCCAGAGCGTCGACACCGCTCCAACTTGAGGGGGCCTTTCGAGGTTATCCACAGTCACTTTCTTCTTTCGTCACGTTGACAGTCAATTAACTCTATCGTACGATTTACTAACTTACAGAAGCCACTAACTATCGCTGGTTATAAGGTTAACACACAAAACGCACACGGAGTTTACAGTTTATTAAAGGTCACTACCGTTTCGCGTCGCAAGAGTTAGTTCTAGAATATTATAGGCCGCACTAGCTAATATTGCCTAATGCAGTTATACAGATTCTGAGTAGGACCCAATAAGTCCCGGGAAGCTCTCCAGCAGGAATGCGCGTCACAAAATCCTAGACCGTATATTTACGGGCCGCACCTAATTATTCCGAGTTCCCTAACAGAATTGACCGCGTGCTCACGTCAGCACCGCTTACAGACGATTGAATGCCCTTGGGCGTTTTTCACACGACCGAAAGTCAAACCGGTATGAATGCACCGAGCCGAGCGCCCTCTCGCGTCAATCCTTGAAAGTGTTTTGCGCGAACAAACCCCCGTCCCGGACATAAGGATTTAGGTCCGCGAGCAAACCGGTCAGCGGGACAAGGTCGCGAAGGCAAGTTGCAAGACCGAATCCACAACCAAACTAGGCCACCTTAGGCACCCCATCAGATCTTGCAACCCTAACCAGCGCCTCAAAAAATAGCCCTAATGTGGCAAGCCGGAGGGTCAGCCTCCACTGGATGCCCTTCCTGGGCATCGCAGCACTTTAACAAGTCCTGTACTGGACAGAAGTCCGACAACCTCTTTCAAACACCTATCTGTGCCCCTATGATTAGTTCCGCAATCTGACCGGATCAGCTATGCAAACAGCGACGCGACACGAAGCGGCCCCGAGCGGCCTCCTAAGCTTCAGTGCAGAGAGCACCCACAAATTCCACATGAACGTCGTCTGTGGAGAGCCGAACGAAACGCACAGATAGTCCCTAGTATGAATTTTCAACAAGTAGGCCTAGCCAGGCCACCCACCATATTATCATTTACTAAAATAGTGCGGCAGCTGATTTCAATCTGATAATCTCCAAAACTAGCTAGCCTGTTAGGCAAGTAGTCCTATGCTCATATTTCAACTAATTTTTCAAAAGCATCAATGTTCAACTACAGAATTAATTCAACCAAATTAATCACCGATGCGCATAGGTCAACTTGCAAATTAAACAAAACAATAACGTAAGGGACAGCCCTACTTCTTCGCAAAGCAAAATGATTAAACACTGTCATAAACATAAACATAATTTTTCAAATAGTGCGCCATTCAATTTCAGATGAATTCAAATTTTCCTTTCAGCAAACAGACGCTACAATCAAATACAGTGATTAAATATATTTACAAAACGCATGCAGTAGCATTTAAATGAGTAGATTAAATTCAATTCTTTTAATTTAAACCGCTACAAATAGGAAAATTTCGCGTAAAGCCCAAAGCAATTTTTAATTTTAATTCAAGTATTTTTTTTGACTAAGTGCTCGACCAAACCAAATCTAATACCCCTTGACAGCATGATTCAACGCTCCAGAGGGGCCCTAATCTTCCCACCACCAAGGGGAGGCCACATGGCGTGAACCCGAGATCGCTAACAGTCGCCACTCGGGTTGTACGCCTTCACTGAGGCCGTCGGCAACAGAACATTTTGACAAGTGGACTGTTGACGGCTTAAGGCTCAGTGGAGGTGGCCGTGGTGGGAGCTAAGGCGGCAGCTAGCGAGGGCCGCCTCCATCAAATGGGGAACAGTGGTACACCAGTCGCGGCCACTCAGCTAACGGGAGTGAGAAGGGTCCAGCGGACCGATGAGTGGCCGTGAAGTTCCTCTCCACACGCTTAGGGGGGGGTGATGACACCCCCGCCCCTGGGGGAATTACCCCCCGACTGGTCGGGGGAGGGACCCCTTTCAAACTTAGGGGCCTGATGGCTGGCCGGCGGGCGCCGAGAGTCGCCCGGCAGAGGGCGTGGCTGAGCGCCCCCGCCCGTGGGGGTCGAGGGCCTGGCAGAGCCCCGAGAGGAGACGCCGTTCGCACTCAGGCACAAAACGACATGATGATTGCCCTGGCAATGCAGACAGGGCCGCCGATGCGGACAGTCTCGCTGGAGGTGTCCCCCCAAACATGAGCAGCACCAGCGGCGCTCCTTGGCGATAGTTCGCCTCGCTGGAACCGGCTTACCTAATAATTTTGGGCACGACGTTACCCGATGATCAGATGCTCGACAATAGGAGCAGGGGGGGGTTGACGACGACTTGCCTGGAGGATTCAGCCTCTCACTGGGCACGGCTCGTAAGTCGTCAACGGTGCCCGCCGCGCTCTCTATCTGCCGGCACTGCTCCTCCAAAAACCGCAGCAGGTCATAGAAGGGCGGAATATAGGAGGCCTCGTCCCCGCCGTATCTCTCCTCAAAATGGATTCGAAGGTCGAGAGGTAGACGGGACAGCACGATGCGGAGCAACAAAAAAGCCCATTCGCCCACTGGTAAATCCAGCCGCCTCAACGTATTACAGGCCACCAAGACTGGATCCAACAGGTCCGGACGCAGTCTGGCCCGGTCATTAAGCAGCGGGAGGCTTAGAAGCTGCTTAACATGTTCGTCCGCAATTCGCCGGACGTTGGCGTATCTTCTAGCTAGGAGGTCCCGAGCAGTCTGGTAGGCGTCGTCCGACAATCTCAAGTGGCCGACGACGCCCAGGGCCTCCCCCTCCAGTGAGGCCAGGAGGTACACCATCTTTTGGCTCGGGGTCAAGTCACTCCGGGCGTCCACTAGGCTGTCGAAAAGACCAACGAAGGTCAGCCATTCGGAAAGGACCCCGGAGAACTTTGGCAGGTCCAGAGTTGGGAATCGTCCCAACAGCTCCGGCTGAAGTTGCTTCAGAGAGGACTCGGACAGGTCACTCATCCGAGCTTCACGCGCCTCCTCGGCATACCTGCCTTCAGCCTCGATCAACTCGTCCGTGAGCCACAAGAACTGCTCATAGTCCGCGAAGCAGGAGTCCAGGACTCCCTTCTCCACATCCGAATCCACGAGCTCAGCGTAAGCCTCCTCCACTGCGGCCCTTCGAGCATCCACCTGCTCGAACTGCTTCATCAAGTAATGGACCCTATCCGGTCGACCTATCAAAGCATGGGCGCTTGTGGCCCAGCGTAGCTCATTCCGCAAACAACGGATCAGTAGCTTGGGCGATGTCATCACTATTAAATGCAAAATTACGACGCGGCTTGAGCACAGACTACAAAGATAACAAACAAAAAATACAACAAAAATTAACAGTTAATAAATGCAGTTCCTATCAAATCGCGTTAAATAGAAATTACACAAATACGAATTACTACGTAGCAACCAAATACAAGTTAGCACAAAAGAAAAGACACAAATCAAATTGACAAATAACAAATACTAGTGCGATCAAATCAAGTTAAATTCAAATTGCGCAAATACAATTATTACTCTTTAGTTCAAATACAAATTACAGTATAAACGAAGATACACATCACGGCCGATCAACAAAAAATGCCTAGCTCGGAAATCGACCCTTCGATAAGTAATCCACTACAACTATCCGACAACGATAATTAACCGATTACGTAAAAATAACCATCTACCTACATGACGTATATCTCTAGAAAACTCCCGCTTGCGCAACCTAGGGCGCGGCTTTTCAAATCTACCCACTAACCAAACAAAGGCAAGCAACAAAGAACAAAGGGAAATAATTCTATTATTACGTACAAAAAAATATTTTTACGTATTACGGACGGGCGTGATTGTAGATACAAATTAAACCAATCAAACCAACGCTCCCTGCCACCAGAATTGTTTAATGTTTATCAAACACTATGGTATTAAAGGTCACTACCGTTTCGCGTCGCAAGAGTTAGTTCTAGAATATTATAGGCCGCACTAGCTAATATTGCCTAATGCAGTTATACAGATTCTGAGTAGGACCCAATAAGTCCCGGGAAGCTCTCCAGCAGGAATGCGCGTCACAAAATCCTAGACCGTATATTTACGGGCCGCACCTAATTATTCCGAGTTCCCTAACAGAATTGACCGCGTGCTCACGTCAGCACCGCTTACAGACGATTGAATGCCCTTGGGCGTTTTTCGCACGACCGAAAGTCAAACCGGTATGAATGCACCGAGCCGAGCGCCCTCTCGCGTCAATCCTTGAAAGTGTTTTGCGCGAACAATAATTGACGAGTATGCTTACCTAAGACAAATAGTGAGAATAAGTAAGTCCAACTCCGACTTAGAGGTCAATCGATGGACCCAAATCGTTTCGCTAGTGTTCCAGTTATTGCAACCCATCTTCTCGTCACGCATTCCTTGTGATGATCTACCTTGAGGTCAAAAGTTTTTGTACGTGGTAGAGCCGTGCTGCAGCTATATTAGTAGTACCTATAGTTGTAGTACGAATGGCTCGGATCGAACGGGGAAGGACCACGCTCTCACAGAATACCAGCGTTAAATAGCAGCTTAACACTGCTGTATTTCGTATGGTGAGTGTAGAGAACCGGGGACCCATTTTACTGGAAAAGAGGCATTCCATCTTAGTCCTCACGGGTGACAACGCATCTGAATTTTGATTCGCAAATGAGGATAGATGTAGATGTCTATGGGCCGCAGCAACCACTTACTATCAGGTGGACTATGTGCTCGTTTGTCACCCTATCCTATAAAAAAATTCAAGTTTCTAAGTAACCTAGAAGTGACTTACTTAGGTTGTTGATGAGTGAGTCAGTTAATCATAAAAATTAAACTTATTAGACCTTAATAGCACAAGACAATAATAGCTTTTTTCATAAAATTTGAGATTCTAATTATTCAACGAGGCCTTATATTAGTTATTCAAAATTACGAGTGTGTAATGTCTAATAGTTTTTGAGTTATGGGGAGTTCGAAAATGGCTCGCAATGGTTCGTGTTAATATACCCGGTGAGTCGCTCATTTCTTTTCCAAATTTGTCTAACACACTGCCGTGGGTGTTCAAGGTGGCCTTATTAGATATTTAAATTGCAAGTGTGTAAGTCTAAGGCGCCGTCCTATTGCCACCGAAATTAATTAACATTAAAGAAATATTGCTCGGCAGCAAAAACTGTGATCTCTGTTAAGAGCCATTTCGAGAGTGATCGCATCGTTCCGAAATAGGACACGCGACACATCGAACGATGAAATCGCATCGCATCATCGCGCGACCGATGGCAATAGGACGGCGCCTAATAGTTTTTGAGTTCTGGGGTTCGAAACTAACTGAAAATGGCTCTTGTAAATAAACATAATTTATTTCGAACTTATCTAACACACTGCCGTGTCTCTATACTAATACAACATATACATTTTAATAATTAACAAAATCTTTTATAGAATATAGGTGACAAACGAAAGCGCACAGTCCACCTGATGGTAATTAATGGTAAGTAAGTGGATGTTGTAGCCCATAGACATCTAAATTTATACTTCGTTAAGAATCAAAACGCAGTTACGTTATCACTCCTGAGGACTAAGATGGAATAATAATATCATCATCATTATCGTCATCATTACAGCCCTTCACAAGTCCACTGCTGAACATAGGCCTCCCCCAAGGAATGCCACAAAGCACGGTCCTGAGCCACCTGCATCCATAGGTTTCCTGCATGTCTTACCAGGTCATCACTCTATCTCGTAGGGGGTCGTCCTACATTTCGCCTACCGGTACGAGGCTGCCACTCGACAACCTTTCTTCCCCATCGGTTGTCGGTTCTTCGAGCTATATGGCCGTCCCACTGCCACTTCAGCTTACTAATCCGTTGGGCTATGTCGGTTACTCTGGTTCTACTGCGGATATCCTCATTTCTAAGTTTATCACGCAGAGAAACCCCGAGCATAGCTCTCTCCATAGCACGCTGAGCGACCTTGAGCTTCCACATACGGCCAGCAGGGAAGGACCACGTCTCAGATCCGTAAGTCATCACTGGTAACACGCACTGGTTGTACAATTTCGTTGTAAGGTTTTGAGGTATGTCTAACGAGAAGATGTGTCGTAGTTTCCCGAACGCTGCCCTGCCGAGTTGAATCAGTCGATTGACCTCTCGGTTGAAGTTGGACTTACCTAGTCGGACTATTTGTCCCAGGTAAACATACTCGTCTACAACTTCGAGCTTAGTGCTCCCAACAACTACCGGCATAGGTGTGACATGGACGTTAAACATGATTTTTGTTTTATCCATGTTCATCTTAAGACCTATCCTATTCTATATTTTTTTCATAATAATAAATATTTATTTCATTTCCAATTACACATGTTTACATACAGGAACAAATATGATTACAATTAAATAAAGTAACAATAAGTCTAACAAAAATAACATGCTATGATAAAATTAAAACTATGTGTAGCTTACTAATGAAGAATCTACAAAAGAAAAATAGAAAAGTCAAGTTTATAATATTAGCTACCTGCCTGAACTAGGTTGAGTACCTGTGGAATGCTGCGTTTCCAGTAAAAAGAGTCTCCGATTCTCTACACTAACCATACGAAACACTGCAGCTTGGCTGACACATTGTGTCTAAAGTGCAATATAATTTCAATGATTAACGAAATCTATTAGAATAGAATAGAATAGAATGGAATGATTTTTATTCAATATGGATTATTACATAATACTTATTGAAAGTCATTATTTTATTTACCACTGGTTCGGAAAATACCTCTGTCCTGGGAAGAACCAGCAAGAAACCCAGCGGGACTTTTTTTTAAACATAATTTCACTTAACAATAATTTTGTTTATACAATTTTAAATGATTTTTCATAGAACCAGCATGGTGGCGATCACCTTATTCCCAGGGGTTATTTTCATTCATGTATTCCTTGATATTATAATAACCCTTTTTGTACAGTTTTTCTTTAATAAAACTTTTAAACTTGTTTATTGACAAACTTTGAACATGTTCTGGGATTCTGTTGTAAAAGCGTATACATTGCCCCATAAATGAATTACTAATTCTGTGGAGTCTTGTAAGTGGCATTACAAGCTTATGTTTGTTCCTAGTGTTTAAGGTATGAACATCCTTATTCTTATTAAAGCTATTTATGTTTTTATGTACATACATTACATTTTCATAAATATATTGCGATGCCAAAGTTAATATGTTTATTTCTTTAAATTTTTCTCTAAGGGACTCTTTACAATTTAGATTATAAATCGCCCGTACGGCTCTCTTTTGCAAAACAAATATAGCTTCAATATCAGTCGCATTACCCCATAGCAAAATTCCATAAGACATTACGCTATGAAAGTAACTAAAATACACTAACCTAGCTGTCTCAACATCTGTGAGACTTCTAATCTTTCTTACAGCATATGCTATTTTGCTATTTTGCTATTTAACTTTGGTTCTCAATTATTATAAAAGTATATTTAATCTCCTAAATGTTTTAAGCTTTACGATTAGTTCAGCTCATTTACCCTTCCAAACTTTCTTAAATTTTGTTTTAATTGAGCCCTTGTTTTACGGTCTACTTATTTATTTAAAAACTTTCCTGTCTTGCGAGCAACCACCGAGTTATTTAATTAGGGTATCTCGTGTTTTCCATAAACTTCCTCTAAATACGCACATTAAGTACTAGCTGATACCCGCTCGCTTCGCTGGGCGCACGATAATATTTTATTGCGGAACCTATTTTTTTTTGACGAGACTTATCGTAAAATCCGTTCTTAGGGAGTGGGTCTACCTTGCGAAATGAGTAACTACAGAATTTCAAGTCAATCTGGTGTATAGATTTAAAGATCTCGTGATGAGTCAGTCAGACAGTGGTATTTCGCTTATATATATAGATGAAGATATAAGTGAAGGTCTATATATATATATATATATATATATATATATATATATATATATATATATATATATATAGATGAAGATGATATTAGAGAAGTAAGCAATGATTACTTACTATCATTACATATTAATATACAAGTTTAACTGTGTAGTGGCGGTGTAAGTATATCCACTATCCTTTATCGTTCCATGAGTGTTGTAAGAGGCGACATAGGAAAACTGAAACAGGAGATGGACAGCAGCATCGTCCTGCTAACGTGGTAGAGCCATGCTGCAGCTATATTAATTGTACAGTTGTAGCACGAATGCGTCGGCTTGACGGGGAAGAATACAGCATACCAGCTCACAGAATACCTACGTAGAATAGCAGCTTAATGCTGCTGTGTTTCGTATGGTGAGTGTAGAGGAACGTAGACCATTTTTACTGGAAAAGAGGCATTCCATTTTAGTCCTCACGGCTGACAACACATCTGCATTTTGATTCGCAAACGAAGATAGATGTAGATGTCTAGGGGCCACACCAACCACTTACTATCAGGTGGACTCTCTTATCACCCTATAAAAAAAGACAACACAGAATAATAAAAAACTGTGGTTAGCAACCCACCTACCAAGCGTGGCAACTATAAAAAAATCTTTTCCTATGAGGCTATATATATGCCTATGTTCGGCAGTGGACTTCTATAGGCTCCGTTCTATACATGAACGGATAAATATACAAGTTACTACGTTGCTACTACGTTCATAAGTTTGGTCTGTATTGGATTCCTTGGCGTTAATATCTGTTGGCAATATTTATTTTATAGAAGCACTAGCTTTTGCCCACGCGATGGCGTTGCATTTGCTCTGGAAAGAAAGATATCTTGACATTACGTTGCTAGATTTAGTGCAAGCTACGCTATTTATTTTTAATATAATTATTTCCACTGTGTTGCGATTTTCACATATAAGAACGAATTTAAAAAATTCAACGTTTTTATTTCGGGTAGCCTGGAGTTGACCAGATAAATTAGTAAAGCGTTAACCAAAAGATTCAAATAAAATGACTTTCAAGTTTATTCTCAATGCAACAAAAAATCTGCTTGTATTGATCATATCTTTTTAGAACTAACTAAATTGTAGTAAAAGTTTATGAGCAACACGAAGACCTAAGTACAATACCGGATAATCTATAACAATTGCTGTCTATTAGTGAATATAATACAGTGTACTGGCGGTGTAAGAATATCTATTATCCCATATCATCCCGTGGGTATCGAAATATGCGACAGAGGTAAACAAACCAAAAAATGGGCAGCAGCCTCTTTTCCTGATACTAAATAAAATATGAAAAACTTCGGTTGAACATGGTAAAAAAGTAACAAATGAAAACTTAAATGAAATAACCATTTATAATATATCTTACAGATATTTTGTATATTATAAGTTGCGGCACAAAAGTCTAGCTGTGACAGTTATTGCGCATAAGTCGCGTTGTTTTTTGCAGTTGCGACAAAATCCGTTTCCATATACATTTATCCTTTTCCCTGCTAGTCCTATTTCATGACATAATATTTTTTTTTAAAAGAAAACCTTACCCCCATACTAGGATTTTCTCCTGTATCGTGGAGGCAGTTTACAGTCACAAATTGCACAAGGACAAACATCCAGACCCGGAACAATTATTTGTAGACCATACAAATACTTGTTCCGTGCGGGATTCGAACCCGAATATTATAGCTTAACTCTTAGCCATATTTCAATTAAATCCATTTAGTTCCTTAATCGTGATTGAGCGTATATCTCAGACATTCACATATACAAGTCGCGGCACGTAAGGATAGCGCTGAACGAAACGTGGAGGGCACGCACACGAATTCAATAGTACGAATGCGACTGGTGAGCCAATCAGCGCGTGCGAACGATACTCACAAGCCAATCAGCGCGACTTATGCGCAATAACGGTCACTGCTAGACTTTCGTGCCGCAACTTATAATATACAAAATATCTGTAAGATATTTTATAAATGGCTATTTCATTTAAGTTTTCATTTGTTACTTTTTTACCATGTTCAACCGAAGTTTTTCATATTTTATTTAGTATCAGGAAAAGAGGCTACTGCCCATTTTTTGGTTTCTTTCCCTCTGTCGCATATTTCGATACCCACTGGATGATATGGGATAGTGGATATTCTTACACCGCCAGTACACTGTATTATATTCACTAATAGACAGCAATTGTTATAGATTATCCGGTATTGTACTTAGGTCTTCGTGTTGGTCATAAACTTTTACTACAATTTTAATTAGTTCTAAAAAGATATGATCAATACAAGCAGATTTATTGTTGCATAGAGAATAAACTTGAAGGCCATTTTATTTGAATCTTTTGGTTAACGCTTTACTAATTTATCTGGTCAACTCCAGGCTCCCCGAAATAAAAACGTTGAATTTTTTAAATTCGTTCTTATATGTGAAATTCGCAACACAATGGAAATAATTATATTAAATATAAATAGCGTAGCTTGGACTAAATCTAGTAAACGTTTGCATACCAACCTACATTTTCCGCTTCCGAGGTAAGAAAACGACTTGAATTCGCTTGGATTTTCGCATTTTTAACGGTTTTTTTTCAGCTGTTAGCTTTGTAATGCCTTTAAAAAATACTCATGAGGTTAACACTTCTTTTAAAGCACATGCAGAAATTGTACAGCATTCATTCATTTTCATTCATTACAACCTATCAAAGTCTACTTCTGAACATAGCAGTCCTCGATTTACTGCCTCAAAGGGGGGATATTTGCCATAGTTGTAACGCTCGGTTGCACCACAGTTTTTTTTATTATTTTGAGTTATTATCAGGAAGATGCTGCCACCATCACATGTTTCATTTTCCTCTGTCACTTCTTAGTCATAACCCACGAAATAATATGGGGTAGCGGATTCTTTTCCGCTGTCGTCACGGCAAATTTTGAATATACCTTTTCAAAATACAGTGCTACTTTTATTTAATACTAGCTGTTCCCCGCGACTTCGCCCGCGTTGAATTTACTACGATTTCATAGGTTTCATTTTATTTTTGAGCGGAACCCTAATTCTTATTTTAAAATAAAAGTATCCTAAGTTACTCCTTATAACATTAGATACCTGCCAGTGAAAGCCCCGTCGCATCGGGTCCAGCCGTTTCGGAGATTAGCCGGAACAAACAGACAGACAGACAGACACACAAAAATTTTAAAAATAGTTTTTTTTTGTTATTGGTACCGTATAAACTTTAATATGCATTTAGTAAAAAGCTGTTATTTTAACATTACAAACAGACACATATTTTATTTATTTGTATAGATTAATCGAATGATTTCGGAAATTCGTCTCTTATATCAGTAAATTAAATTATTAGAACATCACTAAGCCTTACTAAAGTGGTGGGGCTTGCGGCGTGGCGTCATGATTAATACATCATCATGATTACAACGTGTCAATGTCCACTGCTGAACATAATACATTTTGAGTTGATATCAGGAAGATGCTGCTGCCCATCTCCTATTTCAGTTCCCTCTGACTTCTTTTACGACTGCTGTATTGAAGTGTGCTGAGTGGCGGCTACTCGAGTTGTATAGTAAAACTGCGTGTTACATCACACGTGTCACGGAAAGTTTTTTTACGGTGGTTTTTGGCTAAGGTTTAAGTGACAAGCAGGCACCACCTAGGACTCTAATACAAGAGCGTGTGCCTGTCATGCGCATCGAACTATCAGCTATTAATTTATAAATACTTTCTCGTTTATAAGTGAAATTATTAAAATGCCTTCAGGCAATGCGTTTGGATAGTGAACTTTTAACACTAGCTGTTCCCCACGACTTCACCCGCGTGTTATTTGGGGCTTTAATTTTTTTTTGCGCGGAACCCTAATTCTTTTTCTAAAATAAAAGTAGCCTAAGTTACTCTTTGTGACATCTGGCAGCGAAAATCCCGTCAAAATCTGGAGATTAGCCGGAACAAACAGACATACAGACGGATAGACAGACAGACAGACAGACAAAAACTTTAAAAATTGTAATTTTGTTATTAGTACCGTATATAATTTCATATGCATTTAGTAAAAAGCTGTAATTTTGACTTTACAAACTATAGAAGAATTTGACTGTAAAATATAGATTTCTGCAATTTCGAAATATTAATAAAAACACTTTATTTTTTAATTCCCTTAATATTGGTGTTAATGGACTTTATGTGTAGTTCTTAAAAATAATCTCTATGTTATATTAAAATCAATTGCTGTACGTTAGCCTCGCTAAATCTCGAAATAATTTTAAAGAATTTTGAGTGAGAGAATGTGTTTGAGTGAGTCCCTAGATGATTTAGATTCACAAATGGACCAGCTAGGTGACTCTGTTGTCGTGATCTAGAAATCACCCGTGCGAAGCCGGGGCGGACGGCTAGTTCAAAATATTTTTTGGTATGTACGAGCGCACAATATAAATGTCGGTAAAGGTATTTTAATCTGCTTTCCATTGGAGCTTGTGCTTGAAAATGTTTTTAAATGTATTTACCAGTAGCAAGCGGCAATGCGATTAAGGCATAACCATTGTGTTGTTATTAACAGGTGTTTCAATTTAAAAATTAATTAATTAAATTAAAAATTTAATTTTAAAAATATGAACCTCTTGGAATAATTTAACTTTTTTATGCACAAGGGTGAAGAAAAACGTATTAAGAAAACCTGCACGTAAGAGAAATTAAAAATATTTCGAGGCCAAAAAATCACATTATATAATATAAGCCGTGGTTACTCAGTGGCAAAACGCTCGAAGTAAATTTCACAATACGAGTGGAATCCGAGTTCGATTCGTTTTTTTTTATATAGAGATTCGATTGTTAATTTCAATTTTAAGATGCTGACTGTGCTCGGCGTGAAGAAAAACATCGTGAGGAAACCTGCATGTCTCAGAATAAAAAATAATATTTTGAAGTCATGTTAAGTCCACCAAAACACACTGGAGCAGCGCGGCGGACATTCTTTTGCCATAAAGTCCTTTCCAAAAAGAGAGGACATACAAGCTGTACTTTAAGCATTTTGTACACAAGTGACAAATGAGCATATGCGAAGAGCATATATGTTGTCTCCCCTAAGAGGTAGTACGAAATGCCTTGATGTTTAGTAAAACAGTCCCCGGTACTCGTCAATCACTTTTAAACTATTATGCTGGTATTTTGTGAGAGATGTTCGAGATGTAGAAATTCGAAGTGACTCAGGACCATGCTATGTGGCATTAATTTGTGAAGGCCTATGTTCAACAGTGATGTTGAAAAGGGGGTATGATGGTGATGGTAATGATTTTGTGAGAGCCAGGGTTTTTCCCCTTTCGGGAAGAATGTAGCTGCAACGTGGCTCTACCGCCGGAAAAATTGCGCAGCGGAGTCTTTCCTGCTTGTTTGTCAACCTAATATTTAAAAAAAAAACAATACCTACACTTTTAACAATAAAATTCAAATGAATCCTCATTTATGTTTTCTTACTTTTCAGGTAAAAAGCGAAAATGTACCTGGCGGATACAGAATGTTCATTTACTTAATGAATATAGGTGTTGCGTAAGTTTTTAATGTTTTGGAAACAAATAAAATTGTGCCATATCGATAATGCTTGATTGTTGTGCGTGAAATCGATTCATTGAATTCGAAATTATATGCGGTAATTTAATCAATCAGCTTTGGTGAGCGTCATTTTGTACCTGTTGGCTGATATTTTTAACTCGTGTATTAATTAAAGTATTTTTTTGTTACCAATATTGTTTACTAATTTGTATTTTATTTTAATTTATGATTATAGATTACCGTATTTAATATATATTGGCAACATAATATTTCCATAGGTTATATGACAAGCAAAAAAAATGGTGTTAAAAATTAATTAGTTGGTGGCCTATCATTGAAGAGTAACTCGATTAATAACAGGCCGACGTCAGAGGCAGTTCAATTAAATGAGTAGCGCAAATGTGTATCCATGAGAGATGCTTACAAAATACTGTCTTCCATTTGATGTAGAGTGAAGTCCTTGGGATCCACGCGTGGTGAATTTTTTGAGGCAATTATAACAACGCTGGTTCTTTTCTCTCTCTTAGCAAACAGCCAGCGTTCTTGGCGCGAGGTGTAAACAGCTTTCATGATAATTTTATTTATAGTTTTTTAACGCTGTGAGTAGTTCCTCTCTTTTGTAAACAAAGTTTGTTATCATCATCATCATTACAGCCCTTCACAAGTCCACTGGTGAACATAGGCCTTCCCCAAGGAATGCCACAAAGCACGGTCCTGAGCTACCTGCATCCATCGACTTCCTACACTTCTTTTACTTACTAAGTTTGTTTTATTTATATTAAATTATTTTTAACGGTAATGGATAAGATTATATATATAGTTTATATTTGCATTAAAACCATAGCAAGCACGAAAACTAAAAAGCTGAAAAGTTAACTAAATTACTGTTCTAAAACAACTTTTCTGGAACATAGCATTTTTTGAACAGCGATTCTAAACTCTAAAATTGAAAAATCGTTGGTGCAGTTTTTAGAAAACAAACTAGAATAAACACAACATATTGATTTAGAATGAATTTCGTACAAACAAAGTGTAAACATTTTAAAAATAGAACAGCAAATTTTAGATCATTGTAAATGATTCTTAACCGATATTAAAACTTTCTTGTTATTTGTTCAAAACTAGTTTCTAATATTATTAGTTTATATAAAAACTATTGTTCGGGGTTGTACCGACACTAAGGGGATGATAAACTGATAACGCTTGATAAGTCTGATAAAATATATTTTGAACAAGTTACAAATTAATTATTAAGGCTAGAATTACTGATAATAATGAGTACGCGTAGCGCTCTTGATGGCTATAAGCGAACTGATTTTATAATACAACTAGCTGTTCCCCGCGACTTCGCTCGCGTGTTAAGGGTTTTTTGTTTTTGCGCGGAACCTTAATTATTTTTCTAAAATGAAACTAGCCTAAGTTACTCCTTGTGAAATCAGCTATCTGTCAGTCAAATTCGGTGCAGCCGTTTCGGAGATTACCCGGAACAAACAGACAGACAGACAGACAAAAATTTTAAAAATTGTATTTTAGTTATAGGTGCCGTATTTACTTTCATATGCATTTAGTAAAAAACTGTAATTTTGACATTACAAACAGACTCTACAATTTTATTTATTTGTATAGATTGCCGCGGAAATATGTAAAAGAGGTCAAGTTGTGAAATGATGACTTGACAACTGTACGTTGCATTTCATGCTCGTACAACTATAATAAAAAAAAAAACTAAAACTAGTAACTTAATTATCATATATATTATAGTTTATATTCAACTATTGATATTTTAATAACACAAGCGCTTTATTATGGCTACTGTGGATTCATTAACTGTATAATGGTGGTGTGAGTTATAGCGGCTCTTCACGTTGGCCAACATAGTGGCGAATGTGTTGGCAAAGATATTGGCCAAGAATTTGTGATCGCGTCCACACGTTGGAAGGTCGTTCAGTTTGCTTTGGTTCAGGCCAATTTGCGGACGAATTTATTAAAATGATTATTGAGGCGCTAACGGCTGCTGCGGTTTATTTATTCACAGCATACCACTACAACGTGAATGTGTATCGTGCGTGATCAAAAAGAAATGGAAAAAAGAGATATTTTATTTCTTGACGGCTCCGTGGCGTAGTGGCTTAGCAATGAGTTGCTGCGCTGGGGGCCGCGGGTTCGAATCCCGCACGAAATAAGTATTTGTATGGGCTGAAAATAATTGCTCCATTGCTTAATACAGGAGAAAATCCTAGTGTGTGGGTAACGTTTTTTTAAAAATACTTAAGAATTTTCGGCTTGGTAGGGCTCTATAAAGCGAAATGTTTTTTCATTGGTCATTGTCACTGCCATTATGTAGACACTAGTTACGATGCGTACATATAAAATTTAAATCAGGGGCGTGCGATCACTGTGGGAGCTCGTAGCAAACTGAACGTGCGCCCAACGTGTGGACGCGGCGGCCAATACTCTGCCACAACCCTCTGATCTTTTGTGAATAACCGACACCACACGGATCTCGCGCCAACTTGTGGCCCATCATTCCAATACATACCAACGTAAGTATAAACACCCGCTCTACACGATGGCCATCGTTATTGGCCAACACATTCGCCAGTATGTTGGCCAACGTGAAGAGCCGCCTTAACTGCCTCACGAACCTCATGTCTGGCTCACGCCCGACCCGCGCCAAAATCAGTTATTAGGTTTTTCTGTCAAAAATGTCAGTAGCAGCCCGGAGTCAAAAAGTTGGCGTTGATTCTCCCTCGTGTCTCGTAAAACCGTTAGTACCGCGCCTGATCTGTCTCCGGATCGGTCGTGTCGGTTTACCGTCTCATTGGACTGTGAGAGTGATGTAATAGAGAATGCACCTTTGCTTGTGTATACACTTGGACACTATATGGGCCTTCACTGATGGCTAGTCTCCGTTGAAACAGTCTGCCGTGACCGAAATCGGTCTGCGGAACATTGTCTATGTGTAAGAATACCACTACCTACCCCATACTGTTCCGTGGGTGTCGTAAAAGCGACTTGGGTATCCAATCCAGGCGATAGAATGCAGCATGATAAACTAAAAAATATATATATAATTAGAAAAAAAGGCGTGAGTGTCGTGGAAAACTCTGTTGGAACGAAGTTCCTTTCATAGTATATTATTATTGATACACGTATTATGTTATTGATTAACAAATAAATAATACAAATAAAAAAAATTTGCACACTATGACACAAGGGGTAGTGACGAAAAAAACTTTCACATTTTGTCGCCTAGCTCCCATCTGCCAAACCCGTACCGTCCGATAAGTAACTTCGTTCCAATAAAAACTGCGGTTGCCATCCCTCCTACCAACTGTAGAACTTATTATATCATATCCCCTTTATGAGGCTATATCTATGGGGAAGCCTATGTTCAGCAGCGAACTTTGAAAGGCTACACGGCCACCATACGACAATATTCGTATTTAATTAATGAAAGTTTTAACCTTTAATGTGGTAGAATCACGATGCAAAGTATTATGGCTGCAGCAAAAACGAGGCGGCTCGAATGGGGAACGATCACGCTTGCCCGTAATACCCGATACAAACAGTATTTTCTACTATGTTTCGTATGATGGTGATAACTAGAGATGGGCCGACTATGGTATTTGCCGACTAGCCGACTAATCGGTTTTCAAATTGCCGATCAGTTGGCCGACTAGTAGGCGATGCCGATCATTTTAACACTAGCCTTTCGGAAGTATTCGGGGTATGTTGTCATCACTCGGCACCCTCGCGAATGCGTTGTGCGTACGAGCCATCGTGCGGCCACGCCGAGCGTGTTGTAGTGATGGAACTCGAGTGAAATTTTTTCACTCGAGTCACTCGCCAGTGATAGCCTAGTCACTTGAGTGCCAATCGAAAGAAGATAAAACTCGAGTGACTTTTTTTGACTCGAGTTACTCGCCTGTCAAAAACATTACACGCCGACATTAGTCGCCGACTAGTCACCGACTGTAAAAGATGCCGAATAGTCTGCTATCTCAACTAGTCGGCGACTAGTCGGCCCATGTCTAGTGATAACAACGAAATATCCATTTTACTGGTAATTAAGTATTCCATCTTAGTCCTCAAGGGTAAAAACGCATCTGCATCTTAATAATTCATTGAAGATAGATTTAGGGCCACAACATCCACTTTCTACCACGTGAATTGTTGGTTCATTTGTCACGTTTACCGTTACCGTTAAATCGTCTGGGTATTTGCTATAGTTGCCACGCTTTGCGAGCTGGTTAGCAACCGCAGTCTTTTATTTTTAGTCGTTATTAGGAACTCGCTGCTGCACATCTCCTGATTTGTTTCGCTCTGTCACCTCTTACGACACCCACGGGATGATATAGGATAATGAATATTCTTACACCGCCATCACACGGTATACCTACACCTAAAACTTGTCACGTTTGCAGCTATAAACATACCTAATAATTAAATTATCAAACTAATATAGTCTTACTCCTGGACTGAATTTTAAATGAAAAACTATTGCGTAAAATTAAAAATTGGTATGTTTTTTTTTTATTTTCTTGCCCGTGTAAGAATAGCCCGCCGAAAGAAAATTGTTAAAACGCAAAATTTGATAGAACTCCTAACTTAACGTATGCTTAAAAAGATAACACAGATAACGCTTATATCTTTTTGAATTTACTACTTGTATAGTTATTTTTTTTTTCGTTCGTCTATTTAGTGTTATAATACTCGGTACAGTCTGACACGAAATTCGAGATGACCTTTACTTAACTTTGTTATATTATAATTAGTTATACGAATATAAGCGTTCGCTGAGCAGTAGATCTCCCCCGGTTTGTCGGTCTCCTACTTACAACGCCTGAACTGGGTCAGATAGGTAATCCGATTGCGTTGAATGAATATTAATATTATACTGTGAGCTTTATGAGTCCACACATTATAATTTTTATCGCATAGGTAGTTCAAGTTAAAAAATTTGCATTTCACATTATACATTGTTTATTTACTTCGATTTGACTTGTCGTTTTTTTATATCAAATTTATATAAAATTGGCATATCTCTATGACAAATTTCAGAAATTAAATGATCTTAATAAGTCCAACTGCAACTGGCAGATAAAATCACTGGGTTTCAGAAGAAGTTGCTCTTATGGAAGAGAAAATTTGAAGAAGATCATGTACATACTGACTGTTTCCCTGCTTTACAATGCATTCTACAAGAAAACTCGATAGAAAGCCTTGATCCCTCTCTAAAACTAATATTTACACAGCACTTGTCATCATTTAGTGAACATTTTGAAAACTATTTTCCCGAAAATCTGGGTTAGAAAACCTTTCCAGTCGACCTCACCATCAACACTTTCTACAAAGGAAGAAGAACAATTAATAGAATTGTCCTGTGACTCTAGACTTAAGCTCCAATACGACAAAGACAAACTGCTTGAATTATGGAGCTCAGTTTCTCACGAATATCGTACCATCAGCTATGCAGCATTGAGGGTTCTATTACCATTCGCGACATTGTACTTGTGCGAAACAGGCTTTTCTGCAGTTGAAATAATAAAGAACAAGTACACATCGAAAATAAATGTAGAGAAAGAGATGAGAGTGGCAATTTTCACGTTTTACGTCCACGTGGCCACGTTTTGAGAAGCTATGCTCAGAAAAGCAAGCACATCCTTCTCATTAGTAGCCAGCCAACAAAGTATCTCTTTTCGTTTTTATTCTTGTTTTATTTCTTATTATTTAATAAAAATTATAAATGTTATTTGCAGTTTCTCTGGTAACTTGCTACTAGGCTAGAATTATAACTAGTAGGTATTTTTTGGCCAGAGGAGGGGCGTCGTAAAAAAGTGGCAAATTCCCAAGGGCGTCACAGTAAAAACAAGTTTGGGAGGCCCTGCGATAGACAAAACCATCAAGACACCCTGCTTATTTGTCATCTTTACTTCTATTAAAAAACAAAACCTGTAAAATCAGAGAATTAAAGTCCAGTTTGTTATTTATTCGATACTTTATGTCTTAATAGCGATTTCAGAAGCTATTTTGTGAAAACTCTTTTATTATTTTTAGTTTTTAAAGTCGTTTTTGACTTTTTATAATTTAAAGTTTAATTTTAACAGCTTTTGACTGTAGATATTAAGAATTCTTGGTCTTCCTTAGGACGGAATAGCACAGTTCAAGGTAACAACTAGAACGTAGTCTAAATTGCTACATTAAGAACTACTGCCCCCATTTTTTCAACCTTATGGTTGAAATACTTTTTCAAATTTAGACGACGCCAGAAGTATTACTTATTTAACTTAATTAACTAAAAATCGGTGTAACCGTTTCCGAGAAAGCGGTGAACATACGTAAAAAATCTTACGCGTCGAATACGGACACATAATACAGAGGTTTTATCTAATGCTTTTTTGAACTTAGAACAAAAAGGAGGTATATATTTAAAATTTTACTCAACCCTAAGTTAGTTTCGGAGATGCCTTGTTAAATATTTTCTTACTACATTTATTTACTAGATTTTTTTCTAATATATATTTTACTAATAGATTTTCGTTGTTTTGGTTGAAGTCAATATTTGTGCTAAAAACAAATTGTTAGTTAAAGTCAAGGGATAAGCGCTCGCCGTAAATTTCATTGTACCGTTGTACGTGAGCAAACCGAGTGCAATCCCCAACGCAACTAATGGAATTTATTATTAAATGAAATTTTAAATACTGATTTATGATATTAACGACTTTAATAATTAATCAAAACAACTTTAATAATACATCCTGAGGAAACGTGCATGTCCTAGAAATTAATAATTTTAAGGACACGTGAAGTCCGCCCAAACGCAAATAGTGTTACAATACAATAATTGTGACAAATTCTGTGCCCAGCCGTGGGACGTATGTCGGCCATTACTTTACTATACTGTGACTGAGTTAATGGCGCTTGAAATTCGGGTCTCTGGTCGAAATTAATCAGGGAACATAATAATATACTACTTTTTTTAACTAACTCGTTTGTAACGAACTTACTGTTCATCTGATGGTTCATGGCTAATGCAGTCCATCTGCATCCAACTTCAATCAAAAAAAAATACAGATGCGCTGACATCCCCGAGGATAAAGATGTATTGCCTCACAGCCTGTAATTACAATGGCTCCCTACACCTCTCAGGGCGGAACCCAGCAGTGTAAGCACTGCTATTTGACGGCAGAAATTGGTAAGAAGTTGGTACCTTTTTTATAGGAGACGGGGCAAACGAGCATGCGGCTCACCTGATGGTAAGTGACTACCGCCGCCCATGAACAACTGCAACACCAGGAGAATTGCAGATGCGTTGCCGGCCTTTTGAAAAGGAGTAGGCTCTTTTCTTGAAGGTCCCTAAGTCGTATCGGTCCGGAAAAATCGCTGGTGGTAATCGATTCCAAAAGGAAGTTGTGCGAGGAAGAAAACATCTTCTAAATCGCACAGTGGTGGACCGCCAATTATCCAGATGGTATGTTTGGTATCGCAAGTTTTGTCGCGATGTGCGATGGTGAAATTGAGCGGCTGGAATTAGTCCAAACAATTCGTCAGAGCACTCCCCGTGGTAAATGCGATAAAATACGCAAAGAGATGCAACATCTCTACGCAGTGCCAGTGAGTCAAGCCGATCGGAAAGAAATCGGTCGTCATGGATTTCTAGGCAGAAAAGGAGTCCATCACCCAGTAAACGATATCGATATAATATTCATTTATGATAATACGTCGGTGTATCGGAACACAATGAGTTTGCGTCAATGGAAGCGAATCGATATTAATTAGTCTTACGAACAATGCATTGCATTGCATCTTGGAGCCTTACAATTAGACCACCCATGCTTGCGAGTTGATTGCTAACAACGTTGGCCTTGTTTCTGAAATGATCTGTTGAAGCTTTGACTACTAGGCTAGGCTAATGAAGTGCTTTTAGAGTTGATTTGGAATATATCATCCATTAATTATAGTAATGCGATGTAAATATACGTCTACCTTGAATTTTTTTTTAATAGGCTCGGGTGACAAACGAGCACACAGTCCACCTGATGGTAAGTGGTTACTGTGACCCATAGACAACTACATCTATCCTCAATAAAGACTCAAGATGCAGATATCCGGTTCTCTACACTCACCATACGAAAAACGTTAAGCTGCTATTTTACGCTGGTTTTCTGTGAGAGCGTGGTCCTCCCCCGGTCGAGCCGACCCATTCGTGCTACAACCATAATATACTCGTAGCTGCAGCATGGCTCTACCACGTATAGAATATTTGTGGAACATAATATTTTGAATATTGTGGTGATGTTCTTTTTGACAACTTAAACAATCTACTTATAAGGATAAACTAATGCCATTTTTATTAATAAACTGAAGACCAACCTTCGCTTCGCCTGGATCTATAAATGTGGTGTTCAGATTTAAGATAATCCTTAAAACCATTTGGTTTATCAGTTTTTCAATTTCTCAATAAAATCTCTAAATTTTACTGATAAAATATAGGTAAGATCACTCCTGGTGTTATCGTCTATGTGTTCGTGAAGTTTCATTACAATCGCTTTAGCCTTTCCGAAGATTATCCCGGACAGACAGACGGACAGACAAAATAATTATTTATTCAGGTTTTAATGAAATAACCTCCTCAGCTCAATGAAAGATGAAAGATATTACAGACACTTCAATTTTATTTATATGTATAGATTATATGTATAAAAATAAATAGACATGGTGTCGGACAGTGAGAATCTATTTGGAAGACCTACGTTGATAAGCTCATACTCATACTGTATATACAAGCTACATGCATGATAATTCACATTCAATTGACTTAATATGAATACTGATTCTGTATATATAGCAATGTTATGCGACATTTACAAAATTACGTTGTAATTCCCAATTGTTTTTGGGAATGGGCCAGTGTTTATGAGACAGTTTGACCTACACTGTTTCGCGTAAGATTATTTAAGGTCGGAGCGGTCGTAGGAAGTAAAACATTATTTCTGGAAATCAAAGAACGCGTTCTTGTTATGTTTGATTTGAGTAATTATCGTTGGGTCTGTTTGCGTTAATGAAGGTTGCGGTTTGCGTCATTTGTGCTGTTTTTACTAGAAGTTGTCGCTCGATAATTTCTTAATATAGAAATTAAGTGATGAAAGCGCAACAAGGTAAGGTTTTCGGCGTTGTAAACAAACTTAGGCATGTGTATAGAAGTGGACTGAGCGCTTGCCGCGCCAAATGTTTTCCGGTTTTCCGAACGTGCCACAATGCTCTCCACCAAAGCCAAAGTTTAGGAGATGCTGAGCGAGAATTCGGCTTGGACGGCCCTAGCCACCTTCTGTTTGTCCCTAATAGTTTACAAGGACTTTTTGACGTGGTAGAGCCATGCTGCAGATATACCAGTAGTACAGTTGTAGAACGAATGGGTCGGCTCGACCGGGGAAGGACCACGCTCTCACAGAATACCAACGTAAAATAGAAGCGTATGGTGAGTGTAGACAACCGGAGACTTTTTACTGGAACAGAGGCATTCCATCTTAGTCCTCACGGGTGGCACGATCTGCATTTTAATTCTATATTGAGATGTTTATGGATAACAGCAACCACTTATCATCAGGTGGACTGTGTTCTCTTTTGTCACCCTATCCTTTAAATAAAGGAGGCTGCTGAATTGGGAGAAGACAGATTCTACAGAACACCTACGTAAAAATAGCATCCTTGTTCTCCTTTTTTTGTCACCCTTATTCCATAAAAAGAAAAACATAAAGATATTGAAGATGATTCGAAAAATAATTAGATGTTGAGCCTGACTGGACCGAGTATTGGGTATATTTGGTACATTCGAATCCCTGTCGTAAGTAGTGCTATTACGGCCGTGGAGGAGGATGATCCCTTATGTATTAAAGTCTTTTATAGTAACACCGACTGGTAAGCTGAGTAGTTTTCCAATATAAGATACAAGGCAACATAATATATTAAAGATCTATTCTATGACCTTAGAAGCCCTAGTCGGCCAACATTTATTATTCAAGGAATCACCCGTAAAATTAGGGATATTTCACGTTTCCGCTCCATGTCCCGTGCGGTAAATAAAAACGAATTATCTTGTGTTGTACGTATCACACTCGAGACGCCGTTCTCTCCTTTTGTGAACGTGACTGTTCAACCACGAATCTATTTATATTGTCAATGGACAAAACCTGATACAAATATTGATGAGTAATTTACAGACCCTTTTTGTTGGCAACGAGGCAGTTCACCTTACTCCTTAAGGGTGGCAATACATTTTGATTCTTAATCGAGGATAGATGAAGGTGTCTGTCTATAGGTCATATCATCCACTTACCACCAGGTAGACTAAGTGTTCGTTTGTCACCATGTAACATCTATAAAAAAAACAATAGCATATCAGTGAATAGACACTGAAATGCTATTATTTTAAGGGTAAGAGAGCCGGTATAAATTAGTGTGATTTGTGAGGCATTTCACCTTAGTCTTGGGTGTGGTCTTTTTTATTTCAATTTGTTTGCTGGTGTCCATAGTTGTAGTCCACTTACTATCAAGTGGTCTTTGTCGCTCTTAAATTATAAATTAAGATTGTAATCTATTCTGAAAGTACGTAGGTACATGACGTCAGATGTACTTATTATTTTACTTTACTGTAAGGGCAAAGTATTTAAAAGAAAATATCAACTCATAAAAGTCCACTGCTGGACATGGGACCATTAAGAAATTTTTTATTTGAGGTTGTAGCCATTTGCAATAGTTGCAACTTGCAATACTTCGTAGGTGGATTGGTGCTGTATTAGACCTTTGGCACCTTTGACGCCGCCCGTCGTTAGTGAGGGTATTTTATGTTTGACGTAAAGGAGATGGTTATACCACCATCTATCCGAAACCATAAGATTTTTCTGGCATATCCCTAGTTGCCCACTAGCATATCCCCCATAACCCTAGTAGGATACCCACGGGACGAAATAGGGCCATGGATTCTCTTATGCTTCCAGCACAAGGCTATTACACACCGGCAATTATTTGAACACCAAGCTGTGGTAATTGTAGCCCCGGGCGCTTGCCTTTAAATTACACTGTTCGCCAGTGAACCGTGTACAATTTCCCATGTCCGTGCAACTTTTGACATTTTAAGCGCACGTTGTGAATTCACAGCGGTAAAGGGAAATCTCACTATGCAACTAGCAATAAAATTTATAAAAGAAAATTTCGAAACCCCGTCATGAAAACATATTTTTACTATTACGGTTTTCGAATTTTTTCTCTTACCATTGGCTTTTGGCAAATTTCATGATTCCATATCAACGGGACGTTACTCTATAGTTTTTGATGAATTAGTGTGCGAGTACCAAAACAATTTTTATGTGATATGACTACAAATATAAATTTTTAGATTTTTGCCTTTACTTTTGCTGAATCTTTGCTTCTTACTAAATTTAATGATTCTAGGTCAGTGGGAAGTACCTTTAAGATTGATAAGTTTGGTTGCGAGTATCAAAATGTGTACCATAAATGGCCCTATCTTTTAATCGTGTTAACTTAGAATCTTAAATTTTATACATCTTCATAGACATTGGTATTTGATTTCAATCTCTACTCGATGCCTCCACCCGTACCTGAGAAAAAGGGTCGCCCATGAGGATGTGATTACAAAATGGTGGTCAGAGGATTTGGATACTGAAATTGACTCAGTCCTGAGGGCTGACAACGCATCTATATTTTGATTCTCATCAAGAAGAGACTTAGATGTCTATGGGTCACAGCATCCACTTACCATTAGGTGGACTTATATACTTGTTTGTTACCCTTATTCCATTAAAAATAAGTATTCCTATTCACTCAGTATCGTACGCCTTGCCCCTCATGTCTTACCTCTATTCATTAGCTCATCGGCAACGACAATTTCTGCGTCAGTTTCGGTGCTCAAACCAATTTTTCAGTGTTTCACTTTTTTATATCTAAAAGAGCATTGTGTCCCAGTATTCCACCTCACTGAGTGCACGGAGCTATGTACATCTAGCGGTGCTGATATGGTCAAGAGCAAGATAAGGCAACTTTGTATGGACAATTTAAAAGTGAGTGACAAATATTTACATAGATATATAAAACGCGAAAGTATGAAAACTCGAGTTAGGTCCCTGCACTGAACGCACAGATCCATACTTTTAACATCACCAGTAGTAAAGTATCTTTTAGCATTTCCTTTTATGTCCTATTCCGTTGCTATAGCAGCTTTTAGCGAATTCCCTTGTTGCCATTGAATAGATAATAAAAAGAAGATATACAGATTTCAAATAATGCGTTGCAGATAGTACTGTCATATTTATCACCATCTATTAACTACGCTACACTTCAGAAAGGAATATTGTTCTACTTAAAGTTCAACAATAATTTTTATCGATAAATTTGGTTTAATATTTAGTTAGTAAGAATTTATGAAAGTTTTATAAGCTTATTTTTTTGTTTTAAACGTAACCTTCACACTAGGATTTTCTTCCGTGTCGTGGGGTCAGTTTACATACATAAATTTCACAAGGATGAACATCCAGATCTGAAACAATTATTTGGGATTCGAAACCGCGGCTCTAAGCGCTTCAACTCATTGCTAAGCCACAGCGCCACGGCTACGTTACATTACGATTACTTTGAAAAATCTATTAAATTATTATTCTTGGTTTATGATCATTGTGCGTAAAAATATCAGCACAATTTTTGTTTTGACTACTAACGCTATTAACTTACAAAGCTTGTGTATAAAGCACATCGTTCACTTCCGGTTGTCGGCCTCTAGACGTCCGCATTTTTCTATGTAAGCGAACTTATAGCCAATATTACTTAACTTCAGAGCAATATGTCAGCTGAAAGACCTAGTTTTAAGATTGATTTTATCCACACGAGTGTAATTTCGTTTAAAATGTAGGCCTGTGGTTTTATTTTACCGATACAGGATCTTCGTAGAGTTCCGTACATCAAAAGGTTAAAACGGAACCCTTATAGGATCACTTTGTTGTCTGCCAGTCTATCCGCTTGTCAAGACACTTTTTCTTACGAACGGGTATCAAGATCTAATTAACACCAAGGTCTATTGTAGACCACTTTGGAGGTGAAAATAAATCAAACTTCTAGGTCAACGAAATGAAAGGAACACATAAAAATACACATATTTAGATACTTGCAAATATATTCATTAAAACCTATAGGTTACTTCCCGTTGACCTCAAATTTGGCAAGAAGCAAGATCTCAAAGAACAAGTAAAGGGTAAACTCCCAAAATCATTAATTTGTAGTACATATCATAAAAATATTTTTTTACTATTACAAACTTACATTTGCAGCTGTAGGAGTACATTTTTGTACTGCAAAGTTAAGTCGGTCCTTCGATCCAACTTACCATTTCGTCTGAGTAAAGTTTGGTGCTTACTGCTTAACTTACTAATAGATTCCCGGGATAGTTTATGGATGGACTATGTACACATACATTATTAAATTTATATGGCATCCTCAAAGCACGGTCTACTCATGCATAATGTCCGGGTTTTTTTTTAGATAAGAGGAAGTTTTATCACATATCATTTTTGGCGTTTAAAGCAAATCTTTGTTTATTATGTGCATGTGATAAATTTTATTATTAATATTTAAATTTACATTGAACTTTACATTTATATTTTTGTATAAATGAGTTAATATTGTTATTTATACACATTAACGTTACAACCTATTAAAGTCCACTTCTGAACATATACGTCTCTCCCATAGATTGCCCAATAGGGGGATACTTAGGTAATAGGTAATAGGAACTTGACAAACAAATTTAATGGACCAATTATGAAATGTTTATTAATTATTTCCTATTTATTGACTACTTGTTGACATTTTGTTATAGACACTACTCTTAAATATTATTATCCCGATATTTTATAGTTTTAAAGATTTGCATGCTATTAATAATGGCTGATTAAGCGGATGTTTAATTACTATGACCATCTTCAATGTACAGATTATTCTTTGAAAAGCAAGTCCCAGTTGTGGGTTTAAGATAGCTGGTTATGAACATGTGCTTGTGCAAATGTAATATCTCAAACCGTTCATTGTAAGGTCATTTACGTTCACCTATCGACCGTATAACTCCGCATTTCTTTGGGTGCGGCGTTGTTTTACGAATAATCAATATTACTTAACATCAGAACCATTTGTTGGCTAAGCTATACGGTAAAAGTTTATTTTATTCAGGAGTGTGCGTTTTATGTTAGGAAGAGGAAGGAGAGAGTGTGGGTGAGGTTTTGTTTTAGTAAAATTCCTTTGATATTTTGTTATTAGATGGTCAAAATATTGGTGTCTAGAAATTGTTGTTGAACTTAATAAAACTGTTTGTTGTGAAGAATGTAGGATTTTACGGATTTTGTCGCGTTTAATTCGGTCTCCCGGGATCACGGGTCTGGGATGAAAACAATTCATGTTAAGCCGTAAATTTAGTTTTATTCAATATGTAGCATTCGTGTATACCTATATAAGAAATAATTATGAAAAACTATTGTTGGAATTTAGTAAGCACTTAAAACTCTTTATCTCAATAGGATACATTGAATACAGTGAATATGAACAACGGAATTTATATTTTTACGTTCATTTATCTAATTTTGTCATTTTGTTTTTGGCAAATAACCTGACATTTAGCGTCGGAGTTATCTTTTTTTAGTCACGACTCGTGATTCATGCAACGTTAAAAGTTAGCACTTTTATCTTTTTCCTAACTTCTAGTGAATTTATGGAATAATACTAATATGTTCATTGCAAAAATTTTACATCATTATTATCAACATCGCCATCGTTACATACACCGAGTATATATCTATAAATTTGTAAAATGATATATAATATATTTTACATATTAACATACCTTATATGTATAGATTTCATATATAATATGTATATCACAGTAAGTCCGCCCTTGTTACGATATTAATAAAGGTGATAACAATAAAGATTAAATCTCTACAAATAAATAAAATTTAAGTGTCTGTTTGTAATGTCAAAATCACAGCTTTTTACTAAATGTTTATGAAAGTATATGCGGTACTAATAACAAAAATACAATTTTTAAAGTTGTTGTCTGTCTGTCTGTCTGTCCGTCTGTCCATCTGTTTGTTCCGGCTAATCTCCGAAACAGCTGGACCAATTTTGACGGGATTTACACTGGCCGATAGCTGATGTCACAAGGAGTAACTTAGGCTAATTTTATTTTAGAAGAAGAATTAGGGTTCCGCGCAAAAAAAAATTAAAACCACAAATAACACGCGGGCGATGTCGCGGGGAACAGCTAGTAAATAAATAAGTCATTATTTCTTCACATTGGAATATCCTCTGAATCTATAAAGACTGAAACAAACAGAAGTCGTCGTTTATCTGTAAAGAGTAATTGTTGTGAACTTACTTACTTACTTACTTATCTTCACGCACAATCCCTGACGGGGTAGCCAGAGAGAACAGATCGCCAAGTGTCACGATCCTTACAAACCTCTTTCGCTTCTTTCAGATTCATTATCTTCTTCATGCATGCACGTCTAGGTATCCGAGTACTCTTGACCCTACCCTCTTCGAGCAATTTGCTCACATGGTCTTCGAAAGTTAGTCTCGGTCTACCTCGACACCTTTTAATATTAACTTTCGCGCTATATATTTTCTTCACCATTCGGTCTTCACTCATTCGCTCAACGTGCCCAAACCACCGAAGCACGCCCTTATCAATTTTTGTGATAAGGTCATCTTTCAAACCTGCCATATTGCGAATCTCTTCGTTTCGCTTTCGGTCGGCCATGGTAACGCCGCACATTTTACGAAGAGATCGCATCTCCACTGCATTCAACTTACTTTTATGCTTCTTCTGGCATACCCAGGTTTCGCTGCCATATAACAAAGTCGGTACCAACACTGCGTTATGTATTGCAAGGCGTGCACTCTTCGCTACGCCTTGCCTTTTGACTAACGCAGTCAGGGCACCATTGACTTTGTTCCCGGCAGCGACACGCCTGTCCACATCTAAATCACATCTTCCATCCCGGCTAAAAGCACTCCCCAAGTATACAATTTCATTTACCTGTTCTAGACATTCCTGATTTACCCATATTTCACACTTCGTTCTCTCTTCGTCCCTTTCAAATACCAGAACCTTAGTTTTATTAGCATTCAAACGGAGACCTTTAATTTCACATTCCTCTTTCATACACGTGACTAATGCCTGCAGTTCTGCCTCTGATGGTGCAATAAGCACTGCATCATCAGCATACAGCAGACAATTTACTTTTATGTCACCCAATTTCACACCCAAACAGCTATCTTTCAGCTTCTGTAAACAGCTGTCGAGATACAGTATGAACAGCCAGGAAGACATGACACAACCCTGCTTTACGCCCGTTTGGACGTCAAACATGGGTGACAGGTCATGCCCTACCCGCACACAGGCTTTACAGTCACAGTAAAGAGACTGTACAGCCCTTAGCAATCGACCATCCACACCATACCCCGGCAACAGTTCCCACATTTTCTTCCTTACAACCTTATCAAATGCTTTCTCAAGATCCACAAAAGCACAGAAAATCTTCTGGTTAGCAGCCAGAAGCTTTTCCGTGATCATGCGGAGAGAAAACATTTGATCCGTGCATCCTCTTCCAGGTCTAAATCCGCATTGTGCCTCCCATAGAAATCTTTCCGATTTCTCTTGCATCCTACGTGTCAAAACCTTCGAGTAAACTTTACTTGCTAAACTGGTCAAGCTGATCGCCCGATAGCACCCGCAGTCAAAATGTGAACCTTTACCTTTATATAAAGGCACAATGACTGCGGATCGCCAATCATCCGGGACATCCCCCGTCCGCCAGCACAAATTGCACAGCAGATGAAAGCTGTCCCAGACGCGAGGCCCACCATACTTGACCATTTCAGCAGTAACTCTGTCTAGTCCCGCAGCTTTACCACATTTCAAACTTCGAATCGCACGTTCAATCTCTTTCATACTGATGACCTCAGTGTCATCGAGGTCCGGGTCTGGCGTACCAGTCACGGCGTCATCCCCGGATCCCTCACTAAGATCATCATACGCATACATTTCTCTATAAAATTCGCTCCATCGCTGCATGACGTCCGATTTTTCTGAGAGGACGTCATTAGTTCTCGAAAGCACTTTGTTCATTCTCAAGGCCGTCGCACCACTTCGGGTCCTTCCAACCTCTTTCCAGAAGAGTTTGGAGTTCTCCTTAAAGTTGTGCGACAACCTTTCGTCTGCTTCCATTCTACACCTTTCACGCACTTCCTCAATCAGTGCTTTCGTATGAACTTTCTGCAGCCTATATCTTTCTTTCATCTTCTCTCTCATATCCTTATCATTACTAGAGGCCAAGTAGTCTAACCATGCTTTCTTCTTCTTCTTTACAGCTTCTTTCACTTCATCATTCCACCATGCATCTCTTCTTTTACTACTGCCTCTTTTTATTGTTCCACACACTTCTTCCGCTGCACTTACCATTCCATCCCTAAGGTTCTGCCATGTTCTTTCTACACATTCGTTTCTTCCATCGATGGTGTCAAGCTTTTCGGCTACCCTCGCATGATATTTGTCCCTAGTATCCGCTTCCTGAAGCTTCCAGCTTCGGATGCGACAGACCGACTGTGGTTCTGTTACTGCCGTCCGGTATCGCCAACCCGCGAACAGACCCCTAAATCTAGTAATCACTAGATAGTGATCCGTTCCCAGGTCAGCACCCCTGAACACTCGCGTATCCATCACCTGTTTTCGCAGTCGGTCATCCACCAGGAACAAATCGATCATACTTCTCTCATTCTTTCGTTCTTTAGTATACATATGGATTTTCTTGTGATTAAACATAGTGTTTGTCACAAGAAGACCCTTTTCCTTGCACACCGCCAGTATAAGCTTGCCAGCATCATTAACCCTTTTATCGCCAAACTTTCCAAGTACCGACTCGTACCCTGGTCGAGCGGTACCAACCCATCCATTCAAATCACCACATACAACAATTCTTTCGTTTCCCCTAGCCAAATCTAGAACTTCTCTTACATTCTCCCAAAACTCCTCTAGCTCAGCCCTGGACGACGAAGCTACCGGCGCATAAACAGCCAAAAGGAATAACTTCGTCAGTCCCAATTTAAAGCGAACCCAGAGAAGTCTTGAGTTCACAACCTTATATTCAGTCATAACATCGACCAACCGAGAAGACAGCAGCACCCCCACTCCCCGGCAGGCGTTCTCGCTCTCCGGGACTCCGGACCATAAAGCTAACGCTCCGCCAGGGAGCTCTTCAGTACCACTGCCCTTCCGTTTGGTCTCCGACATACACACGACATCTAATTCTCTTTCTTTCATTATTTCGATCAACTCATTCGTCTTATCTCGCATGCCTCCTCTAACATTCCACGTGCCAACTCTGCACTCTGTCCTCCACCTTCCGCCGTGTCGGGCTGTGCGTGACGGGTGGCGGTCCCCATCGCCGCTTTGCGCGCTGCATTCCACACCAACGGGGACGAGTTGGTGTGCGTCGAGTTGTTGTGAAGATTGATGCAAAGCTGCAGAGAGACTCTTTATGCAAGCTGGCTTACATTAATTCGTAGCTTTTGTGTTATCAACGTTGCACGTTTACGTTAGAAACTTGTAGATGAAATCGAGCAGAACAATCATTCTGTAGTTGCAATCAGTAATCGTATATGTCAGAACGTTCGCAATTTCTTCGTCTTTGTTGAACTTCCAATTATATTCTAATAAATCTTCTTTTTATTGGTACTGGTGAAGATCGATGTCCGATTACTCCCAGTAACCTGACTACATTGATTCTTTCATTGATATTTGAAATAAAAAAAGAAACTTCATAGAGTAATATTTACGGCACGCGCTTAATTTTTAAACTGACACGGCTGATTTACCACTGTGAGGCGGAACCTGCGCTTTGTAAAGCTGCAAGCGGTAGGCTGGCATGAAATACCGTCTCGATCAACTGAGCACACCAAACTTTTTAGAGACCAATGTAGTATTCTCTTCCAGGAATACATGACAAAAATTTACTTTTTAAATGTAAATGCTTAACCTAATAATAATCTTTTGAGGGCTAAAGTAGTCAAAATATAGTCGTAGTCTGACACTTTGTTTAACAAAGTCTCGACTTCAGACACAAGTTTGTTTCGGCACTCGACGACGTATTTCCGAGAAATGTAAGCTCGGTCGGTGTATAAAGCATCGCCAATGCTGTCGTCTTCACAATGATTAATGTTACTGGTATGCAACCTATCATTGATATGTATGCAGAAGGAACACAGGTTGGAGTCAGAGGGTGCGCCATCGACTGTGATCTTGATGCTCCGATCCACGAAAAACTGGTGACCCACATGCGAAGAAAACTCGGGAAACCCATATATTATAGTTTCGAAATAAGCGCTTGGTGCCAAACGCTACCGAACACCTTTGCATGAGCATCCCCTTGGTCTAAACTTTTTCTGCCCATCGGTGAGTCATATAGACAAGTGGATTACCAGCTGAGCGATTTCGACGGGAACTGTATTAGCAGTCACTATGAGCTGATACTCCTAAAGGTACTTCATAAGTTGTCAGTTAATATTGAACTCCATGATTTTAGAGAACAAGGTGGTGATGGCGATAGGTCTGTAATTGGGCGGGTCGTAGTCGCCTTTTTTGGGATCGGGTGCACTAAGGCTCCGTAAAATTTTGTGGTCATAATTGGTATTGGTATACTGTTGATATTATTAACTACCATCAGGTGGACTGTGTGCTCTTTTGTCACCCTTATTCTATAAAGAAAAGCAAGGACATCAAAAATTGCCCGTTAATTAGCGTGAATGCTTTTTTCAATTTTCCCATTTAAAAATTAATACATAGATAATTTCATAGGTAAAAACATATTGATATGGAGTTTCTATCATTATGTCTATATTTCGGAGGTAGAGGTAGACTTGAAAACAATACAGATACTGTCGCAAAACAAACTACACCAAGTACAAATAAAAAGTACAGTCAGTTGCAAAGTTAGTACAAAGAACTTCAGCATCCAATAATTATGGACGCGTTAAAAAGTGTAAGCAATATGGTTCTAAAAATTTCGGGTTATGATATTATCAAAGATAGGAGCATAGCTTTGTATTGAATCAAGGATAAACTCTTTCAGATTATAACACCGTTTCTGGAATTAAATTTTATTGATTTCGTTAAACTGCCCATGATGGCCATATTAGACATTTAAAAAAATCCCTTCATTAACTCAATAAATTTGCTATTTCAAAATAAACCGCTTCTTTGTTAGGTTAAATTCGGTTCTACTGAGAATATTTCCTTTTCGTATTTTAGAAAATACACGGTGGTCGTTATTTATATTTTGGACGTAGAGCTATTTGTAACAGAAACGATAAATTTAATTGGGCTACACTCTTTATTTAGGAAGATAAAGTGTTGCCCGTTTAGAATTTACTGCTTTAGTTACTATGCGAAGTTGGAAAAATTACATTTCTACCCTGGTCTCATTAAATTAGAATTGCCTGTTTTAGACAAGTGCCACCCTGGCAACGAGCATACATTTCAACTGACATCCAGCTCTAAATAAGATATGGTTCCAAAACTACATTTTTTGTTACACTTAACCTGGAACTGAACATGGACCAAACAAATGTCTATGCCACACATATGCCGGTAGTTGTTGGCAGCACTACGCTTAAAGTTAATGAGTATGTTTATCAAGGACAAATTGTCCGACTCGGTAAATCCAACTTCAACTCACCTGGGCAGCGTTCGGGAGATTACGACACATACTCTCGTCACCTATACCTCAAAACTAGAAAACAAGTGCTGGCATATGGATCCAAGACGTTGTCTATCACTGTTGGCCGTATGAGGAAGAAGCTCAAGTTCGCTCAGCGAGCAATGGAGAGGAGCTGTGCTTGGAGTCTCTCTGTGTGATAGATTTCTTAATAAGGATATCCGATACTAGTAACCGACACAGCGCAACGGATCAGCCAATCTCGATCAAAATCTCAACCAGAAGTGGCAATAGGCTGGCCTTGACGCTCGAAGAACCGACAACTGAAGTAAGTTTCTCGAGTGGCAGTCTCGTAGCGGTGGCGTCCTGGTTAGAGATGCAGGAAGTCGATGGATACAAGTGGCTCGGGACCGTACTTTGCGGCATTCTTATGTTCAGGAGTGGACTTGTAATTACTCTTAACAGTCGGTTTTAATAAATTTAAAAGATTCCATACAATGACAAATTGGTATTTATTATTATTATTTCTATTGACGAAAACAAAATGTGTACGATGGTTCGTAGACATTTTGTTTACGTCAATAGAAAAATGACAAATATTCTTTCTGCATTCTCAACATCTACGACCCGAATTTCATCATTATGACCTCGTTCTTAATATAAAATTTATATTTAGGACGTTGAACGTCAATTTATATAATCTTTTGAAAACTTAACATGCTCTTTCAATGAGAGTGCTGCAAAAAAACTTGAAACATTCAAAGTTAGTCAATAGAACATTGGCATAATTTTTTAAAGTACTGGAAAACAAGTTTGAATAAATTATGGTTGTATAACTTAGACATACTTAAATTTTAGAAAGCATAATTGTAAAATACACATTTAGAAATAGACGTGTTTTAATTGTGATTGAATCCAGTATATGCCAGGATCGTTAACCGACTTTATAATTTGCGGTAGCTATCGATATGTCCGGAATGTAATATCGACAATATTCAAAATAGAGTTCTGGGAAGCAAGCGCTATAACAAACATTAAATTAATATTTATACACATATTATCAATGTCTCAAAATCAATTTTATAACTGAGAAATAATTTTCAAATACCTTAATTTTCATACAGGCACACAGAGAGAGAAAGAGAGAGAGAGAGAGAGAGAGAGAGAGAGAGAGAGAGAGAGAGAGAGAGAGACAGAGAGAGACAGCGACAGCTCAGATGCGTGTTGTTTTGATTTCATTTTAACAAGCAACTCGCCTTCGATCCCCAGCGGCACTATTGAAATTGTTGATTGCAAGTTTAAGCGCTGGATCAACATGTAGGTACTAGGCGGTGATGGGTCACATCGTGAGGAATACGTATATAGGCATCTGGTGGATTTAAAACGTTTCGACGACAGGTTTCGTCCACCGTTGTGGTGGTGGTACGATACCATCAGAGAACCAGGGCCGAGTAATGAATTACCTACATGCCTATAACTAATAGAAATCATTAGTGATGCACCGAATACGAATACGAATATTCGTATTCGGCGAATACTAATCACGAATATTTAAAAACTAATATTTTTGTACGCAACTCTTTAAATATAATTAAAAAATTTGTACAGTCGATTTCAATATAAGTTATTAAGAATAACTCAAAAACTATTGGTCTGACCTTGATCAAACTCATATGGGACTACACGAAAAGTACCAGCTTTCAAATAAAATAATAATCATCGAAATCGGTTCACCCAGTAAAAAGTTATGAGGTAACACACATAAAAAATACATACAGTCGAATTGAGTACCGTCTCCTTTTTGGAAGTCGACAGAAAAAGGGATAACGTTGTTTGCTCAGTGAACTAGCTCCAATGTTTGTTTGCTTTTATTTAAATGCTACACTTTTCCCGCGACTTCGCCCGCGCAGAAGTTGGTTTCAGTCACTTTTCCCGTCTTGTGGGAATTTTTTTATCGGGATAAAATTAATTAAGGTGTATAAGCTATCTTCATTCCAAATTTCAGTCCAATCCGTTGAGCGGTTGTACCTACACACACACTCAGAAACTTTCGCATTTATAATATTAGTGGGATATTCTTTCAACTTTCACACAACCTTTTTGAATTCCTGTTATTTTTACAGACATAATATTATATCCAGAACCCACTATACAGAAAAAATCTACAATTTTTTTTTTGTTTTTTAAATAAAAATTAGCCTATTGTAAATTTTAATTATTAGCACAATAGAAAATCACCAAATAGTTTTTTATTACCATGGCGAGATATTCGTATTCGTATCTGCCGAATAGTACGTTTGATATTCATATTCTTAAAAGTAGTATTCGTTGCATCACTAGAAATCATGCGTTTTTACTTAGTCGTATCCAAGTATTGGAAGCGGGCTTAAATGAGTGTAGCGATCCGTCCTGATATAACAGGATTGTTACCGCTATCATGCCCTATGATCTGAAAAAAAAATAAATTTGTCCTGCCTAAAAACTGTATAACACAGTGCTGCACTTACACCATTTATTTTTCTTTGTAATTTTTGAAGAACTGATTTATAAAATTAAAAAAAAATCCCGCCAAGAAAATCGTCCTGACCATACGTTAGCCAAATATGGTGGTAACCTCCGCTTATTTGCAACGTCAGTCCAGGAATCATTACCCATAAACCAAATTGTGAATCGTTGTTCGTCACAGAACTTCCAAAACATGATGTGCAAGATGAAATATGTCTTCAAAGGATGGGCAATTTACTTTTTCACGCTCATAATCAACACGCAACTCAAATTCAATGCAGTTTCGGTATGCTGATATATACTTGCACTGATATTTTTTTAATTATCGCCATTTGTGGGATTGGATTCCCACTTCTTTTTGAAAACAGCAATTATATGAATATAAAAAGTAGCTTGGAATTTCTCAGCGGTAAACCTTTAAAGCAAATTGGTTCAAACAAGGTAAATGAATTTTGTTTACCAAGGAAGGGAACCGTGTTTCCAATAAGATAAAATAAGCATTATTTTAACTTTTAGTGCTTCCGCTTTGTAATATGCCCGCTCTCTTGTTGCGTTCGGATAAACTTTACCTCATAACAATTCTAACAACAGAACTCAAACTTTTCCGCTATCAGAGTAACAAAAAATCGATAGCCTCAATAAAGCTTCACTTTTATAGATAATTCTATAACATTTAAAAAAAATAGTAAATATAATAATTTAAAATTAAAAATTTTGTACAGCCGACTTCAATATAAGTTATTTAAGAATAACTTAAAAACTATTGGTCTGACCTTGATCAAATTCATATGGGACCACACGAGAAGTACCAGCTTTCAAATAAAAAAAGAATCATCGAAATCGGTTCACCCAGAAAAAAGTTCTGAGGTAACACACATAAAAAAAAAACGAAAAAAAAAACATACAGTCGAATTGAGTACCGGCTCCTTTTTGGAAGTCTGCAGAAAATACGTAATAATTTCAATATCATTAGATATTAACTTACTCACCCCTTTTTGGTACCGTTTATACTCTCTTAATGTTTGTTTGGGTAGGTACCACCGTCTTACCTTTCTTTATCTTTTTTTAAAGTTTTTTTTTAAACATATCTACACTAGGATTTTCTCCTGTATCACAAGAACAAACATCCAACCCCGGAACAAATATTTGTAGGCCATACAAAAACTTAAGTCTATACCGTGTAATGGCGATGTAAGAATGTCCACTACCTCAACCTGTGGGAGTCGTAAGAGGCGACTGAGGGAAACAGATCAGGAGATGAGCAGAAGCGTTCTCTTAATAACAACTAAAAGTAAAAAACTGCGGTTGCCAACCCGCTTACCAAGCGTGTCAACTATGGCGAATATCCCTCCAATGAGGCAATCTATGAGGGAGGCTTATGTTCAGCAGTGGACTTTAATAGGCTGTAACCGTATACAAACACTATTACCTATATGCCGTTGTCGCGTGTATAGCGCGATTGGGGCAAGTTTAATCAGTTCGTTGCGACTTTCGCTCGGAGCACACGTGTGAGTACAATTCATAATGGATACAATAAAGAATGTGAAATTTGGACACTGGTGATAGAAGTGTATCAAGAGCGGCTTCTTCACCCAGTATCTCCTTTTTGTCTTTTTTTGCGGTAGCACCACAGAAAGAACGTTATTTGAACGTGATAACGTTTTTAAACAATCTGGCTATCCAATTAACATCAATACCGAAATCCCAAATGCCAAAATCCCTATTAATATCGCATAACGTGGGTTTCATGAATTACACCTGAGAGAAGGTAGGATAGGAAAGTAATATATCATTTTTAAGACATGATACATATCAAAAAATGACATACACAAAAATACCCAGAACATAACAAAAGTGTCACAAACATGCTGATATTACAATTGCTGGAATATAAATAAAATGTCATTAACTAAATAATTTAATAATAATACAAATTTTAGTAATTAAAATTATTAAAATTCATCATTAGAAAACTATCCTGGCTATTTGTAACACTGGTTAGAAATAGCCAGCTTTCGAAATTTTAGGTGTTAAAGTTATAGTTACTAAGCACTAGTTAGTTAAGTTATATCACAGAATAAATTGGTTATATTATTAATGACGAGTGAAGTTAGTCACATTTAATTATCTTTGATGGCCTAAAAATAGCGTGGCAGAATTATGCTGCAGCTTATAAGCACTATATTATGGTTGTAATTATTAATTAATTAGTTGTTTTATTGATAAATGTAGATGTGTATGGACCACAGTGTCCACTTACCATCAGGTAGACTGTGCTCATTTGTCACCCTTATTCTGTATAAAAAGTGCCAAGGCTATATATACTGATTCATCGATATTTCGATAAAACTAGCGCCATTCTCAACGCGTGTGTCCAGCGAGACGTACACTCAGATATTGCCCCGATCGTTGTACACCCTAGATCTTCCCTGCGGCATGCATGTGAGTAGCCGCCTTTATAAAACAAAGCGATATTCCTTAATAGCTTTCGAAATTTTTGGTTAAGTCGTCATAGGTTGTTGCATGAACATTTTAGTAAACTTATACGTGCTAGAGCCACGCTGCAGCTATATTATGGTTGTAACACGAACGAGTCTGCTCTACCGGGGAAGGATCTTGCTTTCACAGAATACTAGCGTAAAATAGCAGCTTAATGCTGCAGTGTTTTCTAGGGTTAGTGTAGATAACTGGAGACGTTTTTCACTGGAAATAAGGCATTCCATCTTGTCCACAGGAGTTACAACGCATCTTCATTTTGATTCTTAATCGTGGATAGAAATATATGTTTATGGGCCACCGCCTCCATTTACTATGTGGTAGATCGTGCTCTCATTTGTTTTGTTTGCTTTTATATTATAAAAGTTATATAATTTATAAGATCACTGTATTCGAGATTTAAGTTTTTAATATTAATTTACTTGTTACATCAAAAACTGTTATTTGTATAGACCGGGGTTTTTTGAGCAAACTTAATTCGCTAGCATTTGGTTATTTTTAGAAGTAATTATTCTTTCCGTTTGTAAAGCCACTGTTATGAATTTCCTTTGTGGTCCGGCTTTTAAAAGCAAACTTCAGCTCAACATAGTTGACTCGGCATCTTTACCGACTTTTCATTATTTCACTTTAGTGTTATTCGTATGCTTAATATTTGATTGCATTTATATGCTTTTTAAAAATATTTATTTAATTTATAAAGATGTATGAAATACCAAATTTCAAAGTGCGGAAATCCAAAAAAACTTTTAATGTGAAAAAAAATGTTGGTCTTTAAGCAACGATTTTTTAGTCATTTGGGTATTTTTGAGTACATCATCGATGGCTCGATGTTTTATATGAGCTATCGTCAATGTTTTCAATCTTAATTCTTAACATTAATGAATATCGATCATTCCTACGCCTCCCGCCATTTTGTCTTTCATTTTCTGAATTAGTGCTTGTAATCTCGTTTTTTGTGCTATTTATGCTTGTTAGATTTTTACGATTATCATGAATGTTTTTTTGCGCTTTGTAACTGAATCTTAACTATCCAGAATTCACTTCTACGCTTTCATTTCTCCTTGGAGGGATATTCCTCCTTCTTCTAATGTCTCCTACCACCTTCCTCTATTTCTGCTGTCTTTTAAGAGACCTTTTGCAGGCATAATCACTAATATTAATAATTTTTCCTGTATTGTAAATTATAGTACCCACAAATCTCTTATGCTCCACAAAACTGTTGGCTGACGCGTGCTTCTACGCATTTAAACTGATCACGTTGATTATCTTTTATAGATAATAATGTACTCTAGACCGAATTTCGATCACAGCGGCCAGTCCACAAGTGTGTGTGCAAACACAGACGCACTCTGTATTCCCTCTCCTAGTCCGATGGGACGGCAATCTGCCATAAACGTAACGGGAACTGGCGCAGGACCAACGGCTTTACGTGCTTTTCAAGGCACGGAGGTAAACGACCAAAATCTTCCCGATACTGGACTGTTAAGGAAATTTTTAGACAAAAAATTCTTTAACTTATTTTTTTTCAATATTCAATAACTTATATTAGTGATGAGTTCTCGGAACCGGGGTCACGGATCAGCAGTCCCGCTTACGACTAAGCTAACGTGGCAATCTGTATAAAACTCCTGACATAGTAACGTAACACGATTGGAAACAAGCAAGTTCTTTATTGGATGGTAGTTAATCGATCAAAGTTGTGGCGCTTTTTAATTAGCCACGCTTGTCTCTCTGTCACGAGTGCTGCACCGCTTGGACGCGAACTTTTAGTCATTTTTTACTTTCTTAATTAAGTTGCTAAATGGAAAGAAAATCGATCCTGTAGAATTATTGCTCATTGGCGCAGTAGCTTAACAATGAGTTGCAGCGTTGGGGGCTGCGGGTCCGAATTCCACACGGAACAACTATTTGTATGGGTTACAAATAATTGTTTGTCTTTGTACAATTTATGTTTGCAAACTGCCTCCACGATACAGGAGAAAATCCTAGTGTAGGGGTAGCGATTTAAAAAAAGATAAAAGAATATTTCGCCTGGTGTTATTACCTCTATTTTCCTCCGTTCGAATTACTTAAACCACAAATTTTTGGTTTTCGGTCTGGTTGTGGTGGATTATTATTATCAGGAAGTCTCTGTCTCTTCATCCCAACCTATATAATATGACTATACCACATAAGCGCTACAATGTTATTAAATTGAAACTTACACATATATATACCGGCGGACGAAGTTTAGTGCGTCCCCCCACTAGATGGAGTGACGACCTGATAAGACAATGGATGCAGGTGACTAGTGACCGTGCTTTGTGGCATTCCTATGTTCAGCAGTAGACTTGTGAAGGGCTGTAATGATTATGATGATGAAACGAAATACCACTGACTTACTGACTCATCACGAGATCTCTAAAACTATACACCCGATTGACTTGAAATTTTGTTAAGTTACTCATTTACAATGTAGACCCCTCACTAAGAACGGATTTTACGATAATCCCATCAACATTTTTTTTATTGATATTTTACATCTAGGTTCCGCAATAAAATATTATCATGCGCCCAGCGAAGCGAACGGGTATCAGCTAGTATAATATAAAGAAATAGTTGGTTTACAATTTTTTTTTTGCTTGGAATATGTTATATTTAAAAACGATATTAAAAATATTATGTTCACGCAACCGATAGTCGTTCCTTTTTTGTTTTACTCATTTTTCCTTTTTTTCGTATGTTCTTTAGCGTGCATCTTCTTCTTGGCCAGTATATTTATACAAAAAAAGTTAAAAAAAATAATTTGCATACGTAAGCGATAGAAGTAATCTTACGGAGCTCTCGGTAGAGAGTAATCATAGATTATTTATATACATACTTATATATTTGAGAAGAGTAATAGTGTTTTCAATCATTGTCACGAAGTTATCTTTCATCATTTATTCCTCCTGTAAGTTTACATTATATTATAATATAATATAATATATAGAATATGTAAATGATTGTTGAAATCCGTTTTTGTGGAGTCACTTTTAGCATTGTAACATTTCGAGGAGGCTTCCGATTATTAGGAAGCAGCTAAAAGGATATCATCAACATCAACATCCCTACGCCCTTGTTGAATAAGGATATCCATAAGGGTACTCTACAAAAAAAGGTAGCTACACATTCCTTACTAGCTCCACTCGACGGCAGATAACAATTCAAATTCACCTGAAAAATTAATTCAGCAACCATGTTTTAAATCGTGGAATAAAGAGGTGAAAATATAAAAAAAAAATACGCCGCGTAGTTACGTCTTATAAGAATTCACTACACACTTCACTGCGACTTATAATATTCCCGTGGGTATCGTAAGAGGCGGCATAGAATTTGAAACTGGCAATGGGAAATAACATCTTTTTCATAACAACTCGAAATAATAGGAAACTGCGGCTGCCAACCTGCCTGTTAAGCGTGACAACTGTGGAAAATTTGGAGGATATTATAATGCAAAAAAAAAAAAAACGAGGCCCATGTTCAGCAGTACACTTTGCATAGGCCCTAATGAACGAATGAATGAAAGTAAATCGACAAATAGTTGGCGTTATTTAAACTTCGATCAATTGGGTATAAATTCACGTAAAGAAAATTAGGGTTTTTCGCTTTTTCTGGAATATTAAGTTTATTTTAATTTAATAGCTACGTCAACACATAACCTCTTTATTGTTGGATGCGCTGCCAGATAGCGATACGATGTGTCATCCACAAATCGCTCTACGACATCAAACTGTGTCACCGTTATTAATCATAATACATTTGTCAAAGTATTATTTTGCAGTCAATTCTGTAATAATTTCTTTCTTTGTGTGCATGCCTCCAAAATCTCTTTTTCCTATTTTTATATCAGCAAATGTATGTAAAAGTCACTGCTTCATCTTCACTTCACTACGTTATTTTACACATAATGATTTTACACAAAAATTTAACATTTGACACAAAAAATATTTATGTAAAAAACAGTTTGAACTCTATGAAAGAATATTTGCCTGAAGTATGACGATAGCAGCTGTTAATCAGTCCAATCATCGAACGAAAATCTACCCTAAAGCAATAAGATTAAATTGAGGAATTGCCTGATGTCTTAAGAGAAGAGCATCGAGCGATTAAGTAGATAATTATTTATAATATACGCTAAATATTCTGTAATAAGGTGCCGGGACAACTCCGGAATGGAGCTTCGCGATCTAACCCGGTTTGATCCCCGCCGGCACAAGTGTAATTTATTAGATTTTTATCCAAGTGCTCATTTACCACGCGTTTTTACCATCGTGAGAAATCTGTATGCCTGAGTCTGCCACCACATATTGTGACAGTGCCGTAAACCCTTCCCTGCTGCAGTACCTTCTAAGAAATTGTGTAAACATTGTCGGCGCCGTTACGACAGCACTGATGGTGTTCGCGGGGAGTATGTGAAGTGCGGGGGGGTTTCTCACCACCGCGCCTAAGACCGGCGCTCGCCGATAGCTCGCGACACGATCGCCACCAAATAATTTTGTATTTTTATCATTTAAATATACAATTTTGCCTATCGTGTGAGTCGCCTATTTTATTCATGTTCCCTAACTGAATCAACATTTCACTAAGAAAATAGACGGCAGCAATCTGTTTTCGTTATTGTTCGGATAGTACAACCCTCTTGTTTCTACCGCCTAGAAGCAGTGCAGCCACTGCTGTATTTCAGTTTAAAGGAGAGCCAGTATAATTTATTACAGACTGTCAAGCATTTTATATAAAAAAGCTGAACGCGTAACATCGTATCTGTAGTCCATTTTGAGAAATAAGCGTTTAGCTAGCTTATATTTAAAAAAAAAATAAGATAACTGGAAATACGAATCATTCTACTTAATTGCACTGTAAAATATGCTCCGTCGGGTCTAAATTGTTCATTAATTCTATATCTACGAAGTAGTAAAAATGAGTTTTTAAGTATTACCAATCTTTCTGATGGCGTAAATTCCGCTCTCTCGTATTCACTTGCAACACAATGTCAATTTCCTTGAATTCCAATTCATTTGCTAATTTTGAGAAAACTCGATCCTTGGATATTATTGGCATTTTGACAGCTTGCTTGAGGCGTTTAGAAGAGTACGGGCCACTCGGATTTATTAGTTGGTCGACTTATATATCAAATTTAATTTCGCGAAATTAATGCTGGCTAGGTTTACCCAGTTCTGACAGTAAAATGTATTATTCCACAAGTGAAATTTTAAGTTTGTTTATAATTTTTTTTTTGTTAATATAATATATTTATAATATTTTAGCTATATATATTACGGCTGCAACACGAATGGGTCGGCTCAACCGAGGAAGGACACGCTCTTAACCAGCGTGAAATAGCAGCGTATTACTGCTGTTTCGTATGGTGAATATAGAGAACCGGAAACATTATTAATGGTAATTAGAATTTCCAATTAGGTTGACAGTGATTATAACGCATCTGCATTTTAATTTATAATTGAGTGCTATTAAACCACTTTAAAAAGGATCGATAACATCAAGTGGACTGTGAGCTCGTTTGTCTGCTGTAAATCGGTCTGTAGTTCTTCAAGAGAGCGTTGTCACCTTCCTTGAAGAACAAGACCACCGCACTTCTGCTCCACGCCTTCGGTGTAATGCCACCATGGAGGACGGAATTAAAGAGCTTCTGAAGGACTTCAAGTACCGGTTTTCCACCCGCTTTCAGAAGCTCCGCTGTAATTCCATCGTCGCCTGGGGCCTTACCGTTTTTAAGGTGCTGGAGAGCCATTCTAATCTCGCTTAGACTGACGTCCGGGGTATCATCGGAATAATGTCGGATAAGACTCGCTCTTGAATCTAAACTCACACTTGCGTGTGGCTTTAACGATGATGTGTACAGCTGCCCATAAAACCTCTCAATTTCACTCAAAATCTCAGGTGTCCCGGAAATGACACTGCCACACTCGGTCTTCAGCTTCGACAGTTGGCTCTTTCTGGCTTTCATGTTGTCTTAATGGACAGAACTGTTTCCATTCCGAGAAAATGCACAACGTCCATGTTGAACCGCCACATCGCCATGCATTTTTAAAAGTTTTCTTTACCGACTATAATGTTACCTGACCATTTTAATGATCTTTCTTTTTAGTTTTAATTATGAAATTTTTTGAAGAACTAGTTCTCCAAAGAAGCCCCGGCTTCACACGGATGATTTCTGAATCCCGACAAGAGCGCCACCTACCGTGTTACAGTAAATCTCAACCGCCTAGGGACTCACTCAAACACACAAAAAAATCATCAAACTCAGTCGAGCCATTTTCGAGTTTTAGCGAGACTTACGGACAGCAATTGATTTTTATATATAAGATATAAATACAGAAAAAAGGCTTTAGGATCAACCTCGTATAGCGTAAAATTTGATAAAGAACGATATTGTAGGTATTATGGATATAGAATAACTTAATTCTCTTTTTACCATAGCGAAAGCTTTTTATCCAGCCTCGGTATGAAAATCCTCTTTTAATATGTATGTAAATGAATACTCCATAATATGTGTATGCGTTAGTATATCTACAACAACTGTAAACACAAGCCTACAGCGAGCGGAGGGTTGCCACATTAGAAATTACTGTGCGAATTTATCTCTGTAAACGGTGTTTATGTTGATTAATAGGAATTAAAATGTTATTTTAGTTGAACCCAGTGTTGTTCTGTGTATTGTGCTATCTCTTCTAAATTTGGGTTAATTAACTTTCCATATTGTGTAAGAAAGCGTAATATTTGAGCCACGCGGCAGCTTTTGCTATCGCACGGATGGGCCGGCTCGAACCGGGGTGGTACCACGACCTCACGGAAAACCAGCGTGAAGTAGAGGTTTACTTCTGCGTTTCGCTTGGTGAGTGCAGGTGGCCGGAGGCCCTTTTTACTGGAAATGAGGCATTCCATCTTGGTCCTCACGGGTGACAACGCAGCTACATTTTGATTTGTGATAGAGGATGGATGTGGATGTCTATGGGCCGCAGCAACCACTTACCATCAGGTGGACTGTGTGCTCGTTTGTCACCATGATCATATAAAAAAAATATCCATTTTCATTTTAGAAAATATTCGAACTCTGAGAAGTGGTGTTGTACTGACTGTTAAGTGTATTGTATTGTGTTTGAGTTAAAAGTGTGTAAAAAGGCTTAAAGATGACGTTAAAGATGTTAAAAGTTAAATGGCTTCTACCGCAGTGTTTTAGTAGACGCCTTTAAAAATGTCTGAAAGTTAAAAAAATTCTAGTAAATAACGACGAAGTGACGGGAATGGATAACAGACATGACACGATTTTGTATAAATTTATAAAATCAGAAAAATATTTTGACACCATTGTGAAGCCCATAAAACTGAAAAAAGGTCAGGTTTATTTCCTTGTGCATAAAGCTTATTCTGATATAACTCGTGTATCGTTGACATCTTTTAATGATGTCTGTAAGTAAATAATTTCTTATTTTAGTAAATATTAAAATAAAACCTTGAAAATCATGAAGATAGGTGAAATAAGGTATTTTCATGTACTTTATTTGTCTCATAAACGTATGTTTGCACCAAATAACGCACAATACTTTATTATAAAGTTTGAGTGACAACCATAGTTAAAACCCATCACAAGTCCCCTGTCATATTTGCCTCACTTGGCAGGCAGGTTGGCAACCGCAGTTTTTTTTATTATGCGCTTATTATTGGGCTGTTATCAGGAAGATACTGCTGCCCATCTTCTGTTCCAGTTTCCCTTTGTCGCCTTTTACGTCGCGGATATATATGGGTTAGCGGATTTTTATGTGGATGATGTGAATGCATGAAAAAGATTAAAATAACTCTTCCAATACGCATAAAAACAGCTGGGGAACTCGGTTATCGGAAAATTTCGGATTATTCAGACGTCCTAAAGTGGGTGAAAGCTGAATTTATAAAATTCGTTATACAAGTGTTAACAAAGCCAACAAAATTCAAAAATAATTTCATTAACTCTCAAAAAAATTAATTTAGATGTACTTAATTGATATCTAAATAAATTGCTAATATCGGATAATTCAAAACTTTAATTTTTATCAATCTGTTTGAAATTTACATATTTTATGGAACCATTGTGAATGTAAAGTATTTGGTAAATCCAATAGTGCATGCCTTAAGCGCATTAAAAAAAATTACGTATCGATTATACGTAAATTTTAAATAAAGTATGTTTATATATAAATCCTACGTACTTTTAGCAAAACAAAATATTGTAATAAAAATCTGTGATTATTGAAATAATAACCTTGGTCAAGTATGTATCAAATTAGGTGTTTAGAATAATTTATATTTCTACAGCGATCGATATTTTTGCTGCCTATTACCGCTGCTATAAGCAAACAATACAGTAATCCACTAACGACGGCGGCCGAGCGCGGAGTGAAGTGTGGGAAAGCAAAGTGTATTATTAAAATAAATTATTACAAGACTGCTCAAAACACCGAAAACTTCGAGATTCCTCAGCCGAATAAAATTAATTATAACTAAACAAAACAAAATTTAACTACTATTTACATTCATTCATTTTACCACGTGGTAGAGCCATGCTGCAGCTATATTATGGTTGTAGCACGAATGGGTCGGCTCGACCGGGGAAGGACCACGCTCTCACAGAAAACCAGCGTAAAATAGCAGCTTAACGCTGCTGTGTTTCGTATGGTGAGTGTAGAGAACCGGAGACCCTTTTTACTGGCAAAGAGGCATTCCATCTTAGTCCTCACGGGTGACAACGCATCTGCATCTTGAGTCTTTATTGAGGATAGATGTAGATGTCTATGGGTCACAGTAACCACTTACCATCAGGTGGACTGTGTGCTCGTTTGTCACCCGATACTATAAAAAAAAAATCAATGGCTTTCCACTTGATAGATGAAGAGATTAAAAAATATATTGAGTTAAACAATTTATATTTACAAAAGTTATCGTGTTTACATCTACACCACCACTAAAACCACTTTTTTATGTAAAAATAGCAATTAATCGATTTAAAAACAAATTAATATGTTCAACAATCTATATACTATCCTGGTATACCTTCTGAAAATGTGCTTTTTATATCATTTGTATGTTCAATATGATTGTTAGATACGATTTCATGCGACAAAATGTTGGAATCTTGATTTTTAGGCGCTAATAGAACATACCTACGCGCTTTGCGCTTAAGGCATGCAATTAGCTCGTTTTTAATTCAAGATTAGTTTAATACGAGTATGTGCGCCGAAAAGTTGATTGTTAAAAGGGCCCTTATTTGATTTAATATTTAATGAGTGAAATAATTTTGATACAAAAAAAAATGTTTTTTTTTTCTTATACGATTTTAGTAAAATAATATAAATAATGTGTTATAAGTAATATGTTTCCAATCATTGGTTTGATTTGAATGAACAATATATACCTCAAAAACTTGTTTATTATGTTAAGTTATTAAACAGATTACTTGTACCATCATTTAAGCACAACACTATCAGTAGTCATTAAAAATGTAACAACAACAATAGTTTGAAATTTTAGCAATGCTGATAATTTATTTCCAAGGACGAGCATCATGCGACAGCATGAATTCTACTACAGAAAGTAATATAAAATCACATATGAATTTTCTTCGTCAATGACTGGAGATATATTATAATTTGGAATTAAAAAAAATCAGATTCATTACTATAATTTTCAAGTGCGAAGTTAATTAGATCGGTCACAATATGTGGGAATCCCTTAGACAAGAGAAATATTGGGTAACTTCAGTGAGAATAGTTTTTACGTTAACTTTATCACTTACGTGTAACTTTTCTCATATGATTACATTTCATTACTAAGCACTTAAGTTCTTGACTAAGACGTGTAACACAACTTTATGTTGAAGTTGGTAAGTTATTTAAGTTTAAGATGCAAGTTCAAGTTTTAAGCAAGCAGGGATCGAAAATGTTTAGAGTAATTAGTGTTAGTGATAAAATGCAAAATAGTAAGTAAGTTAAGTAATAGATTTTATAGTCTGAGGAATAAAAACCTTTCGTAGACATATTATGCAGTTCTCAATTTTGCAATTTCGATAAATTTAGCTCAATTTACACCTTTTTCTCAATGTAAACTTAATATGAACTTCTTCAAATTATACTGTACGATCCTGATTCTTTTGAAAATACAGTCGAATAAATTTTTAAGTAGAATATTAATATAAAAAAATTAAACGTAAAATATGGAAAATATATAACAATGTAAAAAAATAACCACTGCTAGAAGGGATGATCTAGAAAAATAACTTCTTATGCTATTTACAATCACCTCTATCACTTCAACATAACCCTTAAATCTGAAAACTCAAATGAAAATAGAAAAAAAATGCAAATTATCATGGGTAATTAAATATATTTATAATATTGGTATGTTCTGATGTTTGAATATTATAATGCAAATATTTATAAAATAGTTAAGTTCCAAACTTTACTTTTTTCAGACTAACTTTATACGTGGTAGAGCCATGCTGCAGCTATATTATGGTTGTAGCACAAACGGGTCGGCTCAACCGGGGAAGGACCACGCTCTCACAGAATACCAGCGTAAAATAGCAGCTTAATGCTGCTGTGTTTCATATGGTGAGTGTAGAGAACCGAGACCCATTTTACTGAAAACGAGGCATTCCATCTTAGTCCTTACGGGTGCCGACGCATCTGCATTTTGATTCGTAATCGAAGATAGATGTAGATGTCTATGGGCCATAGCAACCACTTACCATCAGGTGGACTGTGTGCTCGTTTGTCACCCTTATCCTATAAACTAACTGTAAATGACGTTTTTGTCATCCATACACCTTCAGGTGGAATGTGTGCTCGTTTGTCAACTTGACTTTCTAAAAAAATGTAGAACCTCAGTGAAAAAATGCCTTATTACCCTGCATTGCCTTATAATAGGTCTTGCGCTATATCTATAAATTATAAGTCTTCCCATAAAATTATAGTAAAGTTAGAGCCTTATATACTTTCCAATGCTGGGCACAGGCCTCTTCTCCTTTCATTTCAGACTACATATTCAAAGCTGACTACTATCCTATCCTAGGTAAGTGGTGATGCAGCCGAAGATGGTAATGCCTACTGACTTATAAAGACTCGAAAGATTTTATTTCTCAGATATGCAGTTTCCTATCAAAATCAACTCTTAAAATTTGTAATTATTAAGTTTATTGGTGTCGGCGGGAATCGACCTCGTTTTGCTTGTGTGCTGTTTAATTTACGGAGGCCCTTAGGCCCTTGGGTGATCCGGCTCTTGAGGTTCTCACAATATTTTTGATAACTTGTCTGTGATTTTAAGTACCTACTTTATCTTTCTAGTTCATATATGTTTATACCTTGTTATGTAATTTGTTTTCTTGAGGTACTACAATAAAAGGGTATTGTATTATATTAGGATACTCTCAAATTATGTTGTATTCACGTCTCATGCATTGGGAAGCACCCCTCTATCTGTCTGTCATCTTTCCCATTTAAAGACTGCCAGCTATCGTATTATATCTTTTTCATATAAATAGAAAACAATAAGGAAGATCTTTGTTGCTTACATTTTGTTTAATTACAAGGATAGGTTGTCTCAGCTACGTACACCTGCTTACTAATTCATACAGTCGAAAGGTCGCGTGACACGCAGAGTAATGCTATTTATTTGAGAAGGTGCATGCATGTTTGATGTAAATTGCTTTGCCAAGGAGCGAATGTCTCGCATTTATGACACCGTTTCAGATGTCGTCAGAATTTAATATAAACGTTTTTATTTGCCTATTTTTTTTTTTTTCGTGCCAGGTGCCGACGGGTTTATTCATAAACTTTTCTTTGAAATAAAATGAGTTCTAAAATTGAATTTCGATTAATCCTTTAAATGAAATTTGTTAAAACACCTTTACGACACCTCAGGTAATTACTCTAAATACAACTACCATGAGATGATGTCCCTGTTTTGAAGTAAATATTAAGAGTTCCGCTTATTACGTGGTTGACTTCTTCATTTGTGTAGGACATTGAAGAACATATAGTATATAGGTAATTTGTTAAATCATTTTTTTAACTAAAGTAATTCATAAATTTAAAATTTATTGAGTGCGATCGTAACAAATATTTATAATGAGAAAGCTTGACAAGGGATCAAATCGTGCATAATTAATGTTTAGAAACCTTAATCAAGATGGCGACACCGCTTTTGGAGTGTTTTTATAACTTTATGAATTTTAAAGTTTTGAAAATGAGGTTTTTGTCGTTAATACCTACATAAATTGTCTTTTGAATATTAAAATATTTTTGAGAATCTAAACAAACACGAAACTTAAAGTCATAATTGGTGAGAGTTCTTTCATACTGTGATGGTGCATTAATATTTAATACGTCGATATTTCGACATTTATATAGAATTTGGGGGGGGGGGGGGGAGTTACAATACCTTCCATCGTCTCTATCGTCTCGCCTGAATAATAAACCTATTACAACCTTGAGTTTGCACCAGGGCATGGTGTTGGCAGGAAAGGAGTAACGCGCAGATTGCCTAAAACCGGCGCTCTCTCTCCTTTTTAACACGACTTACAGTCATAAAGGTTTCACGTTAAACCAGCGGTTTTGTGCCCCGACGCAGCCCCACATTGCACAACATTTTCGTCAATTGTAGACTGACTTTAATGATTCTTTTTTTTATTAAATAAGTTATACTTCTGCATCCAAAGTATATATATGTGGTGACTATGTTTTACTAAATAACTATCTGACATCCGCAACTTCGTTCGCATGGATTTTATTCTGTTTCTATAAAATCTACGGAATGCAGAAGAATTTAGGGATGGATGGAATTAGTATTTACATGTCCGCATTGACGTTCTTTCTGCTTCATCGGCGCGTAAAAGTCTACTTCTCAAAATCGTTTTATAGTGGTAGAGCCATGCTGCAGCTATATTATGGTTGTAGCAGGAATAGGTCGGTTCGACTGGGGTAGGACCAAATTCTCACGGAATACCAGCGTTAAATAGCAACTTAATGCAACTAAAAATCGTATGGTGAATGTAGAGAACCGGTGACCCTTCTGATTCTTAATTAAGGAAAAATGTAGATGTCTATGAGCCACACCATCCATTTTCCGTCAGGTGGAATGTGTGCTCATTTGTCATCCTTATTTTATGAAAAATTGACCTCTTACGCTGTAGAGCGAATTTGTTTAATAGTCACGCTTGGTATGCGGATTTATGGCTACATTACCAGACGTTTCGCACCATTGAGGCTGCTGTCCGTGGCCGGTTTTGGTACTTTACGCCTGGCGTAAACGAGATGGTGTACTACAAGTATCGGAAGCCAAAAGTTTCTGGCAGTTTCAATAATCGCCTCTTACAATACCCACGGGGCGAAATGAGGTGATGGACTTTCTCACTACCACACCATTATATTTGGCTGAATATCCGCTGTAGAAACTAAGGTCACCATTATAAGGTTTGGCAATTTACATGTTTAAATTTATGAGTACGTTCAAACAAAAAAAAAACAAACCGGAAAATCAGCCAGACGAATGTTGCAGCGTTGTTCCTACTCTCACGCAATAAGTTTCGACGCGACAGTCTCACCAAAGCTGGCCTCCGTCCAAATTGGCGTTAGGCGCGTTAGGGACATAAAAAGTCAGGCTGATTGCCAAACCTAGCTATCTGGTGTAGATAAGTGCATTACGAGCATAAAGAAATAGTTGCCACGTAAATTTGGACATTGGACAAAAATCCAGATCCAGTGGATGTGACAAGAGGCGGCAGAGTGAAATTGAAATAGGAAGTGGGCAGCAACATCTTTCTAATCAAAACTCGAAATAATAAAAATGCCAACCCATGTCAAGCGTGGCAAATATGGACAATATCCCTCTCAAAGCGGTAATATATGAAAGAGGCCTATCTTTAGCAGCAGACTCTTGAAAGGCTGTAATCATGATGATGGTGAAAATATTACTTTTATTACAATTACTTGTCGACCTTACTAGTACTTGTTGATTCGAACCCGCGGCATTCGAGCAGCGCCGTAGCCAAACGGTTAGGAACTGCACTACCGAGCCGTACAACGTACAATTTGTTTAGGAGTTTCGGATCTGCTAAAGCAAAACATTAATCGGTCTCGGCCTCCTAGACGACCACGACAAGGGACTCGAATAAATTAATTCAAGCATCAACGAGTGGCCAACATGTTTTATTAACCGAGGTGTTATATTAAGTTTGTAGTTGGTATCTGTGTATCTGTGTGTCTATCTGTGGCATCATAACTCCTGAACAGATGTACCGATTTTGATTAGGTTTGTTTTCGTTTGAAAGATGGCGTAATGGAGAGTGTTCTAAACTATGTTTCAAGAAAACCTGTTCAGCCGCTTGAAAATTATCAGCTCTTTCTTGGTTTTTAAGTTTTTTATATGGAACGTGGACTTTATTGGTATATATAATCAAACATTGATCGTTTCACAGATGAATCACATGAGCTATAGATCCTATTGAATGCCATAACATTTTGAGACATTGCACTTAAATGAAAAGGGATTATAAGAAACCGAAGACTTTTTTAATAGCAAATTATTATATATAAATAGAATGAATGAAATATTGAAAATGTAAAATTTTTTTTACGTGAACCTACGTAAAAAAAATGAAAATTGTATGTCTTGATTTAGTTTGAAGTCCACCTCCCGCTCTCCAACGCTGCTCTCCGAACTAGATAAGACTCATCATTTTTATTTTTTACGCAGATCTTAGTTTAATTATTTTTTAACATCTTTAACAAAAATCAAATTAAGATTAAATATTTATTTAATAGTATATAACTTTTTGGCAGTTACAAACAAACAGGTAAGTAAATACGTAAATTTAATTTAAAAATACTAGCAACATTTTTCATTTTGTTCAAAATTCTTACCAAAAAGGAAGGTTAGTAGTTCTAAGATATAAAAATTTTTGTTTCTTGTTACGGCATACCTCTGACTTCTGTTGTGTTCATCTGAGCTCGGTGCTACGAGTGCAGCTCTCGAGTGGCGTGCTCTAGCTCTTGATGGAAGCCTTGACGCAGACTGACGATCACGTCTCACATAAATCTTACAAAGAGATAAGTCGCATACCTTCTAGTTGTTAACGTTGAAAATCTCAAACTTCACTTAGCGTGTAAATTACAAAATATAATATTATAGTTTAATTCGTTACGGACGCAACTTACCAATGATAATTTTAACTTGTTTTACATGTAGTCAATAATCTTTTTTAATGAAAATAGCAAATTAGTTAAATTAGTGATGTTCATGTTTAGTTTATTATTATTAAATATTTTTACGTTTTACAGATTATTTTAATCTTTAAAACTTAATAAATTATTGATTTATTTTATACAGTACATAATTGTCATAGGCTAGCAAGCAAATGATTACATGAGCAATTGTTATTAGAGAAAATATAATATACATAATATGTAATTCAATTCGGTAAATGATTCTTTCGTCAGAATTACTTGCAAAAATAATTTAAGAGTAAAAGATTCAAAAGTAAACTAAAAGTCTACCATACATTATGGCCCACTGCTCAGCACGGTCACTTCCTAAGAGTGTATTTGTGCAGGCAAAAGTTGTTGCGCTACCCAAATACCCAATTCGTGCTGGGGGACTTCCCATCATGTCGTTCTCTTAATTTTCCTTCATAACTGACTGAGTACATGCATAAACAACACCTAAATTTGCAATCAACAATTTCGTTGGTGATTGCTCGCGTATTATGAATTATTAGGAGTATGTAATTATTATCTAAATAACGGGGCTAAGCTTTTTTAGAAGAGAGCATAAATAAGGCGAGTATAAAAGCCCTAATAAATGGAAAAGCTTGAGTAAATAATTATTTATATAAAACGGGATTAAAAAATAAAATCATTTTTTCTAGCTCTCTAAACTTATAGAGCGATTAAGGAATCGAAAAACTTATAGCCATGCATAGTTAATTGAGGCATGAATAATTTACCTAGGTCACTAACAATTGTATTGCGCTGCCAATGAACTGTTGTCTTAGTTTTCTCAACGACAGCTACAATCCCTACACTCCTTACTATATACGCTATTGTATACACCACATGTTTTTCGTTATGTATGAGTAAAAAAAATAAATATACTTACAGATTAAATCGTTCTAAAATCGAGGAATATATTTTTTAATGTAAATAATTGCTTCTTAGTTTGTCATCCAGTTCCGAGGTATATTTGAAATTTCAGGTCTTCAACACAAGTGAGTTTAAATTCGATTGTAAAATTTGTACCGAACAGACAGATATACAAGAAAGCGAATTCTTAAAAACGTGTTAAAATTTATTCACAACAAATATTGTTTAGTTTGATAAAACACCCTTTTCTGATATCCTCCATCTATCACGAACGCACATCGCGGCTGAACTCCCGATACCATCCACATCATCTGGATGATTGGCGGTCCACCACTGTGCGATTTAGAAGATGTTTTCTTCCTCGCACGACTTCCTTGTGGAATCGATTTCCATCATCGATTTTTCCGGACAGATACGACTTAGGGACCTTCAAGAAAAGACCCTATTCCTTTTTAAAAGGCCGGCAACGCATCTGCAATTCCCCTGGTTCCCCTGGTGATGCAGTTGTTCATGGACGGCGGTAGTCACTTACCATCAGGTGAGCCGCATGCTCGTTTGCCCCCTCTTCTATAAAAAAAATCCATTACAGCCTATAAAATTCCACTGCCGAACACAGGTCTCCCTGCCTGATTTTGCTATAATGGCCACGCTTGGTAGGCTGGTTGGCAACTGCAGTTTTTATAATTTTGAGTTGTTATCAGGAAGGTACTGCTGCCCACCTCCTGCCTCAGTTTCCCACCATCGCCTCTTATGACACCCATGAGACACATAAGTGCACGCAGCATTTTTCCCAATTCTATAATTACTACTATTACTATTTCATTTATAAACAGTTTTAACAAGCAAAACCTGCTTGTTTTGTTTGTTTAGCTTACAAAATTGAATTTCATTGTAATTTCCTGACTGTTTAACTATATTTCTGGATTTACGACACCTATAACTCTTTTTAACTTCAACGTAAACATGCCTCTATTCGCAAATATGGTTTATAGCAAAGATTTCGCGACGACACTAAGAAAATGAGATCCTCCACGAGAATCGCTCCGTTGTGTGAAAATGTGTCAACATGCGATGTTTATTCTGCTGCTTTTCTTATATTTACGACCTCAAATATTATGCTTTACACACCTGAACGTTACCGCCATTATGCATTGTCATATTATAACGACACGGAAAAAAACATGATGCGATAAATAAACGATACCAATAAAACAACGCAGCGCGCGAATTTCACAACATAATCCTTAATGATTTATTTATTTACGCTTAACGCAAAACATTTGATTACGCAAAGCATAAAAATATATTTCAAACTTCCTAATGAGTTTGTAAAGTTCTGTTGCCTTCAAAATACATTTTACGATACAATTAACATTTGACTAAGTAACATATATTTATTGCGTGCCTTTTATGTACATAATATGTACTACATATTATGAATAGGTAGGTTTTTTACGTGGTATAGTTGTAGCACGAATGGGTCGGCTCGATCGAGGAAGGACCACGCTCTCACAGAATACTAAGGTAAAATAGCAGCTTAATGCTGCTGTGTTTCGTATGGTGAGTGTAGAGAACCGGAGACTCTTTTTACTGTAAACGAGGCATTCCATCTTAGTCCTCACGGTTGACAACGCATCTGCATTTTGATTCGTAATCGAGGATGGATGTAGATGTCTATGGGCCACAGCAACCACATACCATCAGGTGGCCTGTGTGCTCGTTTGTCACCCTTATCCTATAAAAAAAGGTAAATACTTTAAGACACTAACGTAAAGAGGTTTATTCGCAATTAAAATTATCGTAGCGAAAGGAACACGCTCTCACAAATACCAACGAAATGTAGAACCATAATGTAGTGATTCGTAGATTGAGTGACAAGAATGGAATAACGATGCATTCCATTTTAGTCCTCGGAAGTGACATTGCATCTGTATTTTGATCGATGTAGGTCTAAATGCCACTATATTTGTCACACTATTGTAAAAAAAAGATCAGATGTATTGTACCAAGCTTTCTCTCGTCATTTATCTTATATATTATTTATATCAGGTATGAGATGAGTGACAAAGTGCCGCCATATTTCTGTTCTTATGCTGACGATATAAGCGAATCCGTTACCCCATCTTATCTAGTAGAAATCGTTGGAACAAAGCCCTCAAACTTCGTCACAAAGTATGGTTCTGAGTCACCTGCTTCCATCGAGTTTCTTTATTTACCAGGTCGTCACTCCATCCTGGAGAAGCCACCCTTTCACCTTATCGAGTTACAAATTTATTGCAAATACGTGAATACGTCGCTGCGGAAACGGGAAATGAGAAAGTTATTTCGTTCTCCTTTTACCTGCGGTACACAATTTTTTTTATTTATACTCGTAATTTATCGGAATATCACCTTATTTCGTTTCACGTAATGTGTTTATTGTTAATATTAAATGAAATTCTTTTCTTGGGTTTCATTCCAAGTGTCCTATCCGAGTGTAATGTTTATATATATTCTAATTGTAATTTTAAACGCTGACTTCTAAGTGATCTGCGTTAAAGGTAAATCGTGAGGAAATCTACATCTCTGAAGGAAATTGTTAGAAATTTCGAGAACGTGAAATCCACAAATTCGCATTTCAATAGTGCGGACTATGTGTTTGATGGTACGTTAGGTTACTTCAAAGACATTTAAGTTAGTATATATATAATTTTAAATCTTTTTGCGTCACTAGTACATTCCATAGACTGAGGCGGTTGTAAACGTGGGATTAATAAAGTTACAATGCATTACTTTTTCTTTTTAAATACCTAATATAAATTATGCTAACATTGATAACGAAATTACACTATAAGCGTAATATCTACTAAAATATATCCATTTAAAAAATTCCTGTAGGTCAAAAAATGTATGTAGGTACAGTGGGGGTACGTACGCGCGCGTTTGTTGTGTGTGGCTGTTAGTGTATGTATGTGTGTGTTATGATGATAAAATCCTTTCTTTCTATTTCAGCCTTATCTTATTTTTTTTATTTGTGTTATGTAAAAATGCTAGAGTCGCATAGAAATCTGCCTTAAATATTCACGTTGTAGGAAGAATTTGCCAGAGTTGCCACTTTATATCCCGTTTAAAGTTCAAAGCCGTTCTGGTATTTCTCATAATGATCTCCTAACACATCCACGGGATGAAACGGCGTCGTGGATTATCTTATGTCACCCCACACAATTGAACTAATTTATTGTAAACTGTTTTAATATCACGTACCTATATCGATTGGCGCAATGTTCCTGTTTTGAACACTCGATTAAACAAACGAAACAGTTTTGATATTTCAACGAGTATTTTATAAAGATATATTGGTCATAAAGTATCAACCGTCCCAAACAGAGTCACAATGCTTAAAGATTTTGTACAATGGCACAGCATCGGCATCTCGTTTTGGATTTATTTGTGTAATATTCAAGTCTGTTAGAATACGAGATCTCCGTCAAATTCCTCAGCATTTTTTTATTAGGTTAGGTACATAAGGAACGTTTGTACCGCTACAGTCTATCAAAAGTCCAATGCTGAATATAGACCTCTCCCATAGATTACCAAATAGGAGGGATATTGACCATAGTTGCCACACTTGGCAGGCGGGTTGGCAACCGTAGTTTATAAATACCATACCAGCGTAAAATAGCAGCTTAACGCTGCTGTGTTTCGTATGGTGAGTGTAGAGAACCGGAGACCCATTTTACTGGAAAAGAAGCATTCCATCTTAGTCCTCACGGGTGACGACGCATCTGCATTTTGATTCTCTATTGAGGATAAATGTAGATGTCTATGGATCACAGCAACCACTTACCATCAGGTGGACTGTGTGCTCGTTTGTCACCCTATCCTATAAAAAAAAGAAATAAGGAAGAAGGTGCAGCTCATCTCCCTGGTTTGTTTCCCTCTATCGGTTCTTACGATTTCAACGGGACGATATGGAGTAGTGAATTTTCTTACACCGCCGCCACACGGTCATTTGTCGTTTCGTCGGTCGTTTGAGAGCCAAAAATAATAACTAAATAAACTAAATCATTTAAACACATACACATAATTCATTTTTAATTTCGAAGCCTCCGACCTCTTCGCTCCAAAACAGAAATAGGTGAGATTTATGCTGATAAAGCTGTTCAAACTACTTTTATAATATTAAAAATATTTGGTGAACAAATACCTTCAAATATTTAGCGACAACAGACGGGAAATGAGATCCTCCGCAAGCGCCAATTCGTTGTGTGAAAATGTGTCATCCTGGCTTTGTCCCTTTTGCGAGTTTTCCTTATATCTGTAAACTCGATTGTTTCCTTTAAACACCTTAATGTTTCTGACATTACCCATTGTTATTTTGAGGTTATAAAGATTATTCTAGTAGCTTCACTATTCTAAGACGGAATATTACGATGTTTCATATTATTGTAAATTTGTTTTTAATGTATTTTTTTTGTCCAAGGAACTTCTCCTTATATAAGTATGTTATATTATACTTTGCTAGACGTAATAATTTTAGGTCTTGTCAGTAAGTTACACTATTTAAAGTTAAAGGTACAACCTATATAGTTCCACTGCTGCACACACCTTACAATGTACCTTTTTTTGTCAGAAACCTATTGGGCAATGCATAGGACTTTAGCAAAAAATAATCAATTTAATATTTATTACCACATTTTTATTAACTCTCTTTCGTACGTGTTCGGAACAAATATTGCAATTTAAACTTTTAAATTTAAACTAACTTCAGAACTGGATGACAATGCAATATTAATTGACTTTTTTTCAGTTCAGTACAAATTTAGCAACCGATTTTAAACAAACTTCCCTATGAGTTCAGAATTTGAAAATTTTAATGTAGTTAAGGACTATATAGGACATATATAGTAAAACTGGTTGCCATTTAGAGTTGTTTTATTATAAAAATAATTATAATATAATATTAGTCCTCTATAGTTTTTTTATATAACAAGAGCTAAGAAATGTCTAAGGCTCTTAGGCCAACAAAATAAAATTATTGCCAGTCGTGAAAGTATGAAAATAACAAAAGTTATATGAGAAAAAAAAAAGATATAAAGTTATTTCACGCGTCTTCCACCTGTATAAACAAGTGCTAGTTTTACGTGAATGATCATCATATGAAATCACATTTTCCCCTTTCCTTTCATAGCTTTTTTCTCAATATTTCTTTGTAATATTTAATGGTTTTAATAGTACCTTTTTGAGGGAGAGAGAGAGAGAGATAGAGAGAGAGAGAGAGAGAGGTAGAGAGATTAAGGGATGATATCCATTGAAATTATGAATATTGTGAAGTTGGGGCATTTATTCTTCTATACACTATATCTGAGCACTGATATCTAAAGCTGTTAAGTGTTAGGTAGAAATAATTTTATCATTTTCAATTCTTTTATAATTTAATAAAACATATTTATTTATTGTTTTGCTAGAAATCCCTCCTCACTAAAACATGCTTGTCATATACCGATGAAAATGGTTTCTAATCGCTTATCTGCCAGGCAAAAGTATGGCGTCTATTAATTCATGAGATACTTCTAGTGGCAGTTTGTTTGCAGACTGATAACGATGGCAAAAATACAGTGATAAGCGGTATGCAAAGGCCAAGTAGGCCAAGGTTTGTGTATACACAAGTAAAAAAGCCCAGTTTGCCCCTTTTTTATTTTGCCATTAAATATAGAACTACTCATAGTTATTTCCGCAATATTTTATGCTACGCTAGTTATTTATTTAATAGGCAGGTATCTATATACTACCTACTATCGTCATGGGGAGTACAAATTGTAAAGATGTTAATACGTTTTGGTGCTGCACTGCAGCTTTATTATGATTGCAGCACGAATGGGTCGGCTCTACCGGGGTAGGACGACGCTCACACAGAATACCCTCGTGAAATAACTAAATAGCGTAGTCGGTCTGCAAGGGAATTGAGAAATAGGTATTTGAAGAAACTATTGCCGTCGCGCTACATAGGGTCTCCCCCCCTAAAGTGCGATAGGGACAACTGCAGCTCCGAACGATTTTCCCTACAAAAACCATGACCGATCAATGTTTCGTATTCCCCTGTTTTCTCCTCGAAAACTAAGCCGATTCTATTATTTTTGGTATCAAAATTTAAAGGAAGAATAGATCTATGCTCTTATGACTTGTTTTTATCTTAACAACTTTTCAAATTTCTTTGGTAGTCGTCTGATTACGGACGGAGGTAAAAACGGGACATTTTTTTAGGTTTTTTAAAATCATTTATTTTTGTAATAATTTTTTGGAAAAAAATAAATGACAGGGGCATACCTTCAATAAACCTAGATTTTTTATAAACAAAAACTATTACTCTAGAGGTATTATCCAGGAAGAGAATAGGGGAATACATTTGTATGAAAAAAATGCAGCCCTTCTACGCTCTTAATGTCGCTATGGTGAGTGTAGAGAATCGAAGACCCTTTTTACTGGTAACAAGGCATTCCATCTTAGTCCTCAGTGTTTACAACGCATTTGCATTTTGTTTCTTAGTCGAAGATAGATGTAGATGTCTATGTATATGTCTATATGCTATATCGTCCACTTATCATCAGTAGAACCACAGTATAAATTTATACTGGGGTAGGACTGTGTATATAACGTGGTATGTTATTAATAGATATACAAAGAATTATTTACGTTTTTGTAAATATAGGGCTGACGATTGATTACCTTTAGTAAATATATGTTTTTTATGCTTATACTTATATATGCATTGATAAAATTATGGTGGATGGCTTATGTTGTCCCAGATACCTACTACTTATAATAATTATGACGTATAATATAATAATACCAATTTATTATGGCTTAACCCTGGCCTAGCCAGTAGCCACTCGGTACATAGATCCATTGTCACGCCACTGTGTTCCACACTCGGTTGAAACGGGCGATTGATATTAAGTATTACGAATAAGTGTCGTTAGAGACAGAGACGTGGATTTAAGACCTCCTCATATGTAAATAATTAAGAAGCGAGAAGTTGCGTCACGTGCCGGCTAATGCGATTTATTTGAGCTTTCGCGTGTATATTTAATGTAAATTGCGACACTGAAGTGCCATCGTGTTACATGGAGCTCGCTCGTGTGGAGCTAATCTAATACAAGATCCTTATCTGAAAATAACAGCTTTTTGCTCATTGTACTAATAGCTACTACTATACTGCGTTGTAAGTAGAATTCACACCTTGAAAAATATTTTAATAAAACTATAGTAATTAAATTACTTTATAAAATAACATCGATTACCATCAGCGATTTTTCCGGACCGATACGACTTAGGGACCTTCAAGAAAAGAGCGTACTCCTTTTTAAAAGGCCGGCAACGCATCTGCGATTCCCCTGATGTTGCAGTTGTTCATGGGCGGCGGTAGTCACTTACCATCAGGTGAGCCGCATGCTCGTATGCCCCCTCTCCTATAAAAAAAAAAAAACATTTAATACACAAATACTAGTACTATTACAACAAACACATCTTATAGCTGAAGTTTTAATTATCACCAGGCCTTTTCGCTCACTTTGTTGACTTGAAAATGATAGTCACTTTATAGTACATTGCTTCCATGGACGTATAAATAAGGCGGACTGAATCTCGCTATACAACTCACCGAGGCACCCATAATAAGTCAGCTCGCTTGTACGTACAAGGGGTCACGCACACGTTCACACTAATAATAAGTCTAGCGCCCGCCATTACGAAACAAACGTCGTCCGTGAGAAGTAGTTGTCGTAAGTAAAAACAAAAATCAATATGCCGTCTTGCGTCGTTAAATTTTGTAAAAATCATAGTGGTTTTATCAAAAACCATAAAGGAATCACCTTTCATAGGTGTTTCAGTAATTATAATTACTTATTTGAAAATTTATGTCTTAAATTAAAATGCTATTTTTGGAACACAAAACATGAGTCACGTGATCAGTGTTGTTAATTATTTATAGGGAAAATTACCCGAAATTTGGGAAATTGCTATTTTTACCCACGTTGGTACGGATACGGTATATATGTTTGCCCAACAACCTCTTAAGGTTGTTTTATGTGCACTTTTTGTTGCAATTTTCCTGAAAAATTACCGGATCGATTATAATGCGGTTGTGCTGTAATCGTGATTTTTATTTTCTACTATATAACTATTTCCTGAAAATTGGACTGATTATAATACGGTTAAGAAGGTTCTTAAATGTGTTGCCATGTTTAACTTAGTATATAAATCTCATATCGAATCAAAAATATATATCAAAATTAGAAATGAATTATTGCGAGATGGAAGGGTAACATTTGTTATTACTTATCATATATCTTTAATAAGAGCTAAGTGCAAAACAGCTGTCTTTGGCACTTTAATAAATATAGAAAGCTTAAAATATTTATATGAAAAATATATTCATAATGAAAAATAATAATGTACCTGCCAACCTACAAACTAAGTCAGGATCATTTAGAAATATTTTTTCTTGTATTCGAATGCAAGGTGGCTTTAATGACAATCCTAATGTCAGACTGTTGAAAATTTAGTACAGAAAACTGCTGGCACATCTAGATTTTAGGTATTTAGACATTGGCAGAATTCTTATAAGAGAAGCCAAAAAGTAAAGAAGAAGAATAGAATAGAATAGAATAGAATAGAATAGAATAGAATAGAATGATTTTTATTCAATATGGATTATTACATAATACTTATTGAAAGTCATTATTTTATTTACCACTGGTTCGGAAAATACCTCTGTCCTGGGAAGAACCAGCAAGAAACCCAGCGGGACTTTTTTTTTAAACATAATTTCACTTAACAATAATTTTGTTTATACAATTTTAAATGAATTTTCATAGAACCAGCATGGTGGCGATCACCTTATTCCCAGGGGTTATTTTCATTCATGTATTCCTTGATATTATAATAACCCTTTTTGTACAGTTTTTCTTTAATAAAACTTTTAAACTTGTTTATTGACAAACTTTGAACATGTTCTGGGATTCTGTTGTAAAAGCGTATACATTGCCCCATAAATGAATTACTAATTCTGTGGAGTCTTGTAAGTGGCATTACAAGCTTATGTTTGTTCCTAGTGTTTAAGGTATGAACATCCTTATTCTTATTAAAGCTATTTATGTTTTTATGTACATACATTACATTTTCATAAATATATTGCGATGCCAAAGTTAATATGTTTATTTCTTTAAATTTTTCTCTAAGGGACTCTTTACAATTTAGATTATAAATCGCCCGTACGGCTCTCTTTTGCAAAACAAATATAACTTCAATATCAGTCGCATTACCCCATAGCAAAATTCCATAAGACATTACGCTATGAAAGTAACTAAAATACACTAACCTAGCTGTCTCAACATCTGTGAGACTTCTAATCTTTCTTACAGCATATGCTGCAGAACTAAGTCTGCTTGCTAATTTAGATATATGGGGGCCCCATTGAAGTTTCGCGTCAATAGTAATACCGAGAAAAACAGTGGTATCCACAAGACTCAACTCCTCCCCATTTAAGAGCACATTGGTTTTCGAATGTTTTACATTAGGTATTGTAAATTTAATACATTTTGTCTTATTGCCGTTTAAGAGCAAATTGTTGGCGTTAAACCAATGTACTAGTTTCGATAGAGCATTATTTACATCGTCATATTTAATTGACTGCCGTTTCAGTTTGAAAATTAAAGAGGTATCGTCAGCAAATAATACTATATCGTGATTGTCCCCTACAAGATAAGGTAAGTCATTAATATAGATTAAGAACAGGAATGGGCCAAGAATCGAGCCCTGAGGAACGCCCATTGATACTACCGATCCGGAGGAACATTTACCATTAATGACGACTTTTTGAGTTCTGTTACTTAAATATGAAGTAATAAGTTTAAGCGCCAAATTTTTTACACCGTAATGTTGTAGTTTCCTGATTAATGTATCATGATGAACACAATCGAAAGCCTTGGAAAGGTCACAGAAAATACCTAAGGCATCTTGTGAATTCTCCCAGGCATTAAAAATATATTTCATAAGCTCAACACCGGCGTCAGACGTCGAGCGACCCCTTGTAAAACCAAATTGATTTTTATGAAGTAATTTATTTGTATTAAAAAAAATTAACAATTGATCCAAAATTATTTTTTCAAAAATTTTACTGAGAGTTGGTAGTACAGAAATAGGTCTATAATTAGCGGGGTCCAATGTACTACCAGATTTAAATAAAGGTATTACTTTACTATACTTCATTAAATCAGGAAACACACCAGAATCGATACAAGTATTAAAAATAATAGCAAGATGAGGTGCAATTAAATCTATTATGGACGCAATCACTGTAACGGAAATCCCCCACAAATCTGCGGTTTTCTTTACATCAATGGTTTTGAAGTATTTTACAATATTATGCGGTAATACTTTTTCAAATCTAAATTCTTTTAAACAGGTATTAACATTCTGTTTAAGTAATGATTCGGCGACAGTTGGAGAAGCCTTCAATGACTCTGAAGAAGAAGATTTTAGGTACCCAACTACAGGAAATTGTGTTCCTTTGGAACAAGTAGCTGTGCTTAATTGCACTTCGGCTACTCAAATAATCAATTCCACCACACCATCATACCGTCACGAAGATGATGATAGTATTTGTGATTCATTATGATTTTTAAATGAAATTACTGAAAAAGATGATGAGGTAGCTAAGCGACTAGAGCAATCACATAATGACTATCGTAAGTTAATAATAGGATATCTGGCGGGTAGCATTGCTTATTATGCAACAAAAAAAATTAAATGCCAAAAATGCACCGCGCGTTTGTATACTGTAGAAAGGCATTTCTTTCATAAATAATTAAATTAAATAATAAATAAATATAGGAGGTTTACTTTTTCCATCTAACGATTTACTTAATATTTTTTGTATTTGCGAAATGGTTGTACGAAAGATTATTAATGAAATGAAAGGCAAAAAAAGTATATACTTATATTAGAAAAATTTATTGCCAATGACAGGGTTTTTGTAAGCTTGGAATTTGAGCACACATTCGCAGGGATAGAGCACAAGATAAGTCTTATTAAATATATAGCAGAAAAATATTTGGCGATTCGATTCCACCATATTTCTAAATTAGAGGGGATTTCTTAAAATCTTAAAACCTTCGAAAGTAAAAGACAGTTGTTTAAAAAAATTATTCAAGAAAAAGGTTTTAACATTGTTTTTTGTTATGAAAATGAGTAAATTATGGTAATTATTTATGACTTATTTTCATAAATAATAACTATAATTTACACTTGCAGAAAATTTAAAGAAATAAATATATTAACTTTGGCCTCTCATTATATTTACGAAAATTTAATGTATGTATTTGTATTTAGTGATGTACATTCTGTAAATACTAGGAAAGAGCACAAATTAGTTATACGCTTTCACAACAAAGTTCCAGAAAATATGCTGGCTTTATCTATCAAAGTTTAAAATCTTTACCAAGTAAAAATTGTTTAGTAAGGATTATTAGGGTATACTACTAAAGAGTACATGATTGATAATAACCCCTGAGAATGAGGTGATCGCTACCATGCTGTTTCTAAATGTTTTCTTACTAATTCTAAAATAATATATTGTAAATTAATTTTAAATTAGTTGTTTGGTTACCTATAACATGGTTATTTGTTATATATTTCGTTCCAATAATATAATACAATTTTTATATAATATAATGTTTGTAATAAAATTAATTTAAATGGAAATTGATTGAAATAGAATAATTCGATTTCAATCAAAATCTAAATCTTAAATTCGTAGATTTTTTTAATCGTCAAATGTCTTATTCATATTAGTTACGTAATAATAAATTGATATTTCGTCAAAGTTATGTTATATTTTGACAGATTGTTTTATAAAAAAAAATGGGGAAATTTTGTTTCACATGACAACCCTATATAACACGCAAACATACTTGCACCGCCGCCATTATAGTGCATCATTCCTTTCTTAACAAAATTCTGTCCGCCTTATTTATACGACCATGATTGCTTCATATGTTTTAGGAGCCGTGGTAGCTCTTACAGAAAAGCTATGGTGTGTGATGAGAACCAGAGACTCTTTTAGCTGGTAACTTGGCATTCTTTCTTGTTCCTCAGCAGTGAATACGATACTGCATTTTAAGTCTTAGCCGAGGGTAGGCGACAACCTATCCTCGGCGTCGTATCGTTCATCAGGTGAAATGTGTGCCCGTTTGTCACCATAACTACTATAACAAGAGTGATACTCAGTACTAAATTTCGGCTATAATACCTAATTACGTCGAATTAGAATCAGTTTATACATTTCCTCCAGGGAAAATTTGAATCCCAAGTGGTTCCGTATAAATTTTCAGTTTTAATATTGCTAATTATAAGCTATTCGTTTTAAAGTCATCAGGATTATTTTATGTAATGCACTGTTCAAAAGAATTGGGTCTGGATGTTTTCAAAATTCACCTATTACGACTCCTGCTGGACAGAATTGTGCGATGATTTATTCACGCTACCACGACACGGCTACATAATATGTATATTGTTTTTAAAATATTATACATATGAGTATATATGACGTTTATTCGGCGACTACCTGCTCTAATAACACTCAGAAATCAGAGGAGTCCAGTTAGTTTAGTTTAGTCTTCTTTCTTTCTTCTTCTTTATCAGCCCGTAACCGTCCACTGCTGGACGTAGGCCTTTACGATTGCCAGGAGAATTACCCTTCGTTATATAATCGTTACTCTTGGTGAAAAGAGTCTCCAGTTCTCTACACTCACCATTTGAAACAGCAACATTAAGCTGCTATTTCTGTAAGGGCGTGGTCCTTTCCCGGTCGAGCTGACCCATTCGTGCTACATGTATGCCATAGTATAGCTGCAGCATGGCTCTACCACGTTAAATATGTAATGTAAAGGGCTGATTGATTCTTTTACGCCGCCACCACAATAAGGTATTAACAATTTTTAACATGGTAGAGCCATGCTGCTGCTATATTACTGGTATAGTTGTAGCACGAATGGGTCGGCTCAACCGTGGAAGGACCACGATCTCACAGAATACCAGCGTAAAATAGCAGCTTAACGCTGTTGTGTTTCGTATGGTGAGTGTAGAGAACTGGAGACCCTTTTTAGTGGTAACGAGGCATTCCATCTTAGTCCTCACGGGTGACGACGCATCTGTATTTAAATCGTAATCGAAGATAGATGTAGATGTTATGGGCTACAGCATCACTTACCATCAGGTGGACTGTGTGCTCGTTTGTCACCCTGATCCTTTAAAAAAAAACTTTGTGTGAAATTACCTACAGTAACAAGAAATGTGAATAAAAATAATTCGTAGCAATTTTTTTATTCACATTTACGGTTACTGTAGGTATGTACATCTTTTATTGACATAAACGTCAATTACGGATGTTTCCGTTTGGTACAAACAATATTAAAACGCAAAGGAAATTGTGAGCTGAGGTCACGAATGTTTTCGTTATTGTTGTATTTTGTGAACACTTGTGCTTGTCTAATACTTGAAACCGAGTTACGAGTGCCGTACTTGAGTTAGGCGCTCTAGATGAGAGGCGTGAATCCTAAGAGAAACACAATGCAGAAAAGTTTTATTATGTCAGTTGTAAATGTAGTTTTGTTTAGCATTTGAGGCTATATTTGTGCTCCGATAGATAACTAGATAGCCATTTATTTAACGCTGTATTTAAAAAGCCTATGTACGTATGATATAGGTATAGTAGGTAGCGTTAAAGTTGGGTGACGTATAGTTACTATACTTATTCCGCTTGCAAAGCGTTGCGATACCAAGTGGACTGTGCGACAATTTCAAAGAAATGAGCTGATATCGACGAAGACAGAACATTTCTGTTGTAAAAATAATTGTAGTGTATTTTGTTACGTCGATACTTATAATTAAATATATCTATGTATATGTCTATTACGTGTTGTATCTATACTTAATTATTGTTTTAATTTTTATCCACTTTACTTTTAATTTGATTGTAATGTTCTTGTTAATGTTTTATCGATTGAGATGCTAAGAATGAAGGCAACATGTTCTAGTTATTTAACACAACATAGTGAATAAAATAAATCGACACGGCGATACTCAAAACCTAATGATACGAATCGGGAACCTTGATCTTAATTATTCTGATCGATCAGCCACGCGGTCGTTTCTATGTCCACCTGTCTGAGTTGCTAATAAAATTTTCTTTCCCAACGAAAATCTGTAATATGCATTATGAAATACTATAACATTTAATTGTTTTCTCTTTGTTTCAGGTAAAAACCATGCCGTCTACTACGATTGGTTACTGCTCTCACTCTGCACAATATAAATAAACGACTTGTCAGATTGCAATAAAATATACTCGTATAATTTATTTATTTATTTCCAACTATACAATTATTATTACAGGTTTATCACCTAATACGATAATGTAGACAACTATTTTTTTTACAAAGTATAATTACAATTACACAACTATTATATTCATCATATGTACTTATTTCTATAACAAACACCATATTTATGTCACAGTAGGACCATAACTTATTTCAAAGAGAGGTCTCGCTATGAACCCATCCAGAGTACAACAAAATAGATCAATGTCTTCTGCTATACGGTTGAGCATATGGAGTGCGCGCGTAAACGGCGCCTCATTCACCAACTTAGTGCGGCCGCGCGGCACATACGTATCTGTCCGGAACACACATGCGCACTTGTTGCAATACGTCTGGATTGTGAATTTTTCCCTTCATCACCTTAAAAATATATAAGACTAGCGCTAAATTCCTTCTAGCTTTTAGCTCGTAGTATCCTATCATACCTAAGGTGAATAAGGTAGGATACTTATTTGGGTAAAATGGGTATACTCCATACATTTTTTTTATATAAATATCTAATAAATATATTCTGCACTCTCTCCAACATGACACTATATTTAGTTTCATGTGGAGACCAGATGACTGCGTTGAACTCTAATTGGCTCCTCATTAGAGTTATACAGTGCAGTAATTGCCTTAATATTAGTGAAGTCCCTAGCTACCCGAAGCACGAATCCTAAATTTCTGTAGACTTTTTTACAGATTTTGGTTATATACTCTCGAAAAAAAAATGGAAGGTCAGGGCCATGGAGCTTGCTTTATATTGAACGCGGACCAGATGCAACTGATTCTGCTTCAATTAAATGTAAAAAAACACAAGTCTGCCAAAACTGTTTCTAAATATGTTCTAATAATTATACACATACTCAAACCTTTCCAAATCTACAAAAATCGTCAAGTACCCAGTCTCCACAGGATTCACCAAGTTTTCCAGTTCCATTCCTTCCTCAACCATCGTCTGCATTGCAATCGCCGGCCTACCAGAGCACCAATTTGCAATCATCACCACATACTTCCTCACAAGCACCGTACACTGAAACCTTTCCAAATCCACAACAATCGCCAAGTACCAATCAGGCTTCAGATACACCATCACTAAGAGATTTTTATGAGTCTCAAAATGAATCTCTTTTCTTGAAATAAATATTATTAAGAACTTAACAACTTACTTCTATTTCTTCCTTTAATTCTTGTATTATAGCTTTGCAGACGTCGTCAACGCATCTTGAGACTGTTTGTTTTGAAATCTTAAATAAGTATGAGACGCTTTTGTAACTATCTCCAGTAGCTAAAAATCTGAGTGCAATAACAAATCGTTCTTGATTTGGTATGCACTGTCTCATGGTCGTATCAATCTTTGAGATATGAGGGCCAATCTTATTAAGAAGGAACGTAAAATCATCTTGAGACATTCTGCAGAAATTATCAAATGTTCCGCTAGGTTCGCGTATAAAATCACTCAGCATATTAGTTGCATTATATCTGTAAGTATAAAAGAAAAATATGATTCTATTGCTGTAAAATAAAATAATTGGGTGTAGCTAGTTAAAATCACCAACCTTGATCGGCTTTTGTTGAATGACGACACCCAAGAGCGTCGTTTCATATGCTTTCTTTTTGCTTGTTTTATCAAATGTTCACCACTGAATAAAACCACAGCGGCTGCACACGCAGCCATGCGCTCCGTATCACTTAACATGTTGGAATGTCAGTCGACAGGCCGTATCAGGCCGGCACACGCCATGGGAATGCTCAGTACGGGCCGCGACAGCCCCATTCAGGCGGAGCAACGCCTGGCGCGGCCTATCGCACGGCGGGCCGTGAGACCCCACCTTTAGGCTGCAATGGTCTAATGATGATAAAGGAGAAGAATTAAAAATAAATAAAAATAATTTAAAATTAAAAATTTTGTACAGCCGACTTCAATATAAGTTATTTAAGAATAACTTAAAAACTATTGGTCTGACCTTGATCAAATTCATATGGGACCACACGAGAAGTACCAGCTTTCAAATAAAAAAAGAATCATCGAAATCGGTTCACCCAGAAAAAAGTTCTGAGGTAACACACATAAAAAAAAAAACGAAAAAAAAAAACATACAGTCGAATTGAGTACCGGCTCCTTTTTGGAAGTCGGCAGAAAATATGGCATCCTCCGTGCTTTAATTAATTCTCCTTCATTATTCTTCCGTTTTTATTTTTTACGCCCGTTAAATTTTAAGTGTGGTTCATTAATTACATTTTGTTATTTGCCCATTACATTCTATGCTGCGTTCATCTTGATTAGTATCGTAGATATCGTACCCAAGGGGTAACCAACGGGCCCTATTACTAAGCCTCCGCTGTCCGTCTGTACATCCGTCCGTTCGTCTGTCTGTCAGCAGGCTGTATCTCATGATCCGTAATAGGTAGACGGTTGAAAGTTTCACAGATGTGTATTTGCCGCCGTTTTTGCCGCTATAACAACAAATAATAAAAATTAAAATAAAGTAAAAATTAACAGGGACTCTACTAGAAACGTGTTTTACGATGGTACGGAACCGTTCATGCGCGAATCCGACTCGCAATTGGCCGGTTTTCTTTATTTTAAATAATAGAGTTGACGACATTGTATTCATCTAGAATTGAAATTTAAATGAAAATCTGCTATACCTCAGAATCTTAAAATCAAAACCCATGACGATACGGAACCGAAATGGTGTGTGAAGTAGAAAACAAAGCGTTCGACGGTGAAATAACAGCAATATGTTGTACACATTCCATACATCATTCATTAATTCATGTCAGTCTATCAATGTCCAGTGCTGAAGGTAGGCCTCCAGATTTCTGTGATGCTATAATGGAGATATTTGTCATAGCTGCCAAGCTTTACATGCAAGTTGGCAACCGCAGTTCTTTATATTGTCTATACGTTGCTGCCCATCTCCTGGTTTATTTTCCTCCGTCACCTCTACGCTTCACAGCGCCATCCAGAGAACGATATTGGTTAGTGGATATTCTTACACCGCCTCTACACCATACTTTTTCAATTAAATCATTACAAGAATGTCTCTCAATTTAACCTTATAGTACATACAGTAGTAGATCGCAGTTGTTTAGTTTTTGTATAGGTTTTTTTTTTCTATGGTACCGATGTGTGAACGTACGTAATTAAAACAACACCTTATCATAATAAGGTCTCCGAGAAGTCTCGTGTGATTAATATAGGCTATTATCAACATTCAAGATTTGTAATTTATATATCTTTTTTACTTTTAATGTTATGTCTATTTTTACAAATTATAATATTTTAATGTCTATCTCACCTGATAGTAAGTGTTGATGCAGTCGAAGTTTTTAAAGTTATTAAAAATATATCATATTATCTACGAGTACATTTTAAAATTATGCTTTATAATTATTCGTGAACACCGCGAAAATTCAAACGATTGTGTATGGGCAGTGACCTGATATTATTCGCCGCTCTTTTATAAAAATATAATGCCAGGCTTCGCGTAATCGAAAAACGATATCGTTTGTAACCGCGTCGAGAGTAATATTTATCAAGCTCTACATGACAAAATTTCATTTAGCAATGGAAGGGTAGATTTTGTTGATAAAAATTATTAAGCTGACTTTTGTGCGAAAATCAAGGTATAAAAAAGGTATTGTATCGTATTTTTTTAATTCAAATAGTCGATGTGGCTCAGGTGATCAGCGTTGGCCTTAAATTTTTAGTTTACGCGGGTACGTACGGCTACGGGTTAAGTTCGACACCTGTCAGAACCAAGGAAATAGTTAATTGATTTATCTTGTACTGGTGCTGCAGGTGTTCGTAAGTGGCGGTTGTTATTATCATTAGATGAGCCGCATGCTCGTTTGCCCCCTCTTCTAGAAAAAAGTGAAAAAGTCTGCACATCAGAGATATAAACACGCAGTTCACCTCATGACAAATCGATGTCACAGCATTGCTGTGTTCCATATTGACACTTACATGTCAATGTTGTGTGTTTTTACCACTGAGGACCAAGATGGAATGCATCGTTACCAGTAAAAAAGGACTTCGGTGTATGCACACATCATACGAAGCACAGCAGAATTATGCTGCTATTTTACGCTGGTATCCTTTGAGAATATAATCGTTCACCGCTCAAGCCAACTACTTCGTGTTGAATGATAATACTACAGTACAAGCGAAAAATCTTTGCGATGCAGCACTCTATCACACCCTACAAACTAAGTGAAATCAAGTAATTGATGCTTTGTATACTTTAACAAGAAGTTATTAATCAATAATTATCAATTAAAATTGCAAATACCGTCATTTATTAAACAAAAATAAAAATATATCCAGAGCACATCATACGTGGCGCGCGATGTGTGTATTTAGCGACATCACTTGTAATACAATATAGTTGTTAGGCAGATGTCACACCGACTAACAATCAGTAACTGTTTTTTAAGACATAACTAAGTTTTAAGTTAATTTTAAAGTAAACTAAACAAAAGTAAACACTCATGAACCTCTTTGTACTTTAGTTATTTGTTAAACTGCTGTTGAAAAGGCGAACATTATTATGTGTACCTACTGCTTAATGTAAAATTATGTTACTTAATGTAGTCCGCATAGATATAATAATATTTCTATGGTAGTGTGTGATTGTATGACATCCGTAGCTTAGACTCTGAATCCTAATAAAGATCCAACAATGAGACAGTTCAGAAATAAAAGTCCACCTTCCTAATATTTATTACATGAGTTCTGTGCTTTACGCCTTTACTTAAGGAAATGTTTTTTTTTTAATAAAACTAAACTGACAAACAAACTAACAAATGGTCTACTATTTGGTATATGGCTACTGTATCCTACAGATGCCTTGTCACCTATGAGAGCTAAAAATGTCTCACAGCCTATAATTACGAGTATATTGGCTTTTCATATCTTTCAGACCGGATTACAGAAGTGAGTACCCATCCAAAACGTACTCCTAGGGAGAAAAGGAACTCTACCATATACACCTGATACTAAAAACTATTTTTGGATGTATCATACTTTAATCGTTGTCTTTTGAATTATATCGTTTCTTCATTCATCAGAATATGTATTTCAAATTGAAAATAACAGGTTAAAATTGAGTATAATTTGCGTCTAGACGAACATTTGCACATATAATGCAAAACCTAAGGACATGAACTTTCTCTGTGACGATTTTAACGAATTTGGCATCTGGCCAAATTGCTATTAATCTCGCACTGGACTTAAAAATCTAGGCCGATTGCCAAACTGAGATAAGTGGCAGGGACGAGCGATAGGATAAGGGCATCCTTGTAACAGTCTTTAAAAGTTTCTTTCTATTCGTGCGAATACTTGCATCCTGTAATTTTACCTTTTATGAAGTATAAAATTTGGTATAAAATTTATAAAATTTGGTAGCTAAAATCTTCCAATCGTTAGCGATCCAAAATTACTAATGCATTTATTTAATTAATGTTATAATTTTATGTTCAATCCATAATGATTTTGAATCGTTAATTCATGCGAGCGATCGCTCATTCTGTTGTTATTATTAATCTGTAATCTATGGCTATGGTCATTCTGTTTCGAGCATTCAAGGCGAGTACACGCGCGTAAATTGTAAGACTTGAATTTAAGTGTGTATAAGAAAAAAATTTAATGGTTATTGGAAGTATTATTTAAAGACCTAAAGAAAAACCTCTAATACGATCATCTACTATCGAATTAAAATATTTCATCACCAGTTATAAGAGTTTGTTTGTATTAAATTATTTTATTTCTTTTGGATCTTGCTTTGGTGGTTAGTTGTTTCCAGTAAGGATAAAATTTCCATAATTGCTATGCTTTGTATGCACATTAGCGATTAAAGTTAAACGCACATTTGTCCGCACCGTACGCGCCGTACGCGCCTAATTTTAGAACGATGTATAAAATCATATGAAACCTCGCACATTACACCCGCACCGTACGCGTCGAATTTTATATAATGCGGTAGGTATCCGAATATGGAAGGATGCGCGCTGATTACGTCATATAACGATACTCGGTGTTGTCTAATGTTGCCAACCTAGTGGATTTTCCACTAAAACTGATGGTTTCGACTTATGTGATAATTTTTGTATTTTCATAACTTTTAATTAATTATACATAATTTGATTTTTTTTGCATCGATTATCAATATGTATAATATGTACTTAATAATACTTAGTGATAAATTATTTAAATACTGAACTAAAAAAATATATAGTTAATTTTAATTCAAAAATCCAATTATACCTGATTACTTAATTATCAATAAAAATATTTACCTCAAACATACAATAAATATTTTTCTCTGGTACAATTGGCCTTCTAAATCTTGAGTTTTCCAAAGATATGGTTTTAGTATATGTAGCAAATCTTGAAATTTCTTGTATGTTAAATGCAAACATCTGAAAAATTGTTCATCATCGTCTAATAAGTCTTTAAATTAGGTATAATATTGTTCATACAATTGCCTTTTTAAATTAATATTATGAATCCAGAATCTTCTTTTCTTGAGAATTTTATTTTCGTCTTCCTCTGGAAATAAACAGGCTATTACTATATTTTTTTCCATAGTGATTCCGAGCGGTCAATGTCACTGTAGCATTACACACCAGTGCAGTGGTGAAAAAAACTGCGAAAGTTGTTGGCAACACAAAAGATTTGCGTACGGCGCGTACGGTGCGTACGTGCGAGGCCATCCGTAAAATACGGCGCGTACTGTTCGGACAAATGTGCCTTCAGCTTTCATTGGCTTTAATAGACGTCCTGCGTCTCACTAACGCGGTATTTAAGGCCAGAGCACATCAAAAGTGTGCACGCGACGTGTGTTGCGACTTGCGACACCACTTGTATAATATTTAACTGTAAGGAAGATGTCACACCGCCTGAATTCCGTGTGCAGCTCATGTAAACGCAGGCGATGAGAAATCTACCCTACTGAAATAGTAGTAGCAATAGTACTGAGATCAAAATACATCAGTTAAATTAATTATTTTTTTATACTTTTGTAGTTGACAAACGAAATAAAACACCTGATATAAGATAAAAAGTATCTTCTGGTACTATGTTTATATTAAGGTTTTATGTAATACATTTTGTGGGATGGGACGGGAAATGAGATTCTCGCTCGTCTCCTTGTGCGATGGGTGTGCAATTGCGATTCCTCGAGATTTACTTGCATTTACTCTCATAAATCTTCACCTGACCCTTTTTAGCATTATATGTACATATATTCATTAATCATTTTAGGTCGCCAATTTTGAATCCATGGTTGAAATTCCTACCAATATCCATTACTAGTGCTCTTTACACAGATATTCGAACAAACTAACATGTCAGCGCCGGCTTGAGCCATACTAATAAAGCCCTTTTCTCAGATGTCGAAATGATTAAGCATACCTACTCGCCTCGCGGGTGCAAGGACGGGTCCCACCTTCGCCGCATATTGGCAGAGCCATGGGAACGCTTTCGCATACATCCGTGGCCCCACCAGCGCCGGCCGCCTCACGGCAGCCCCTCCTTGGGATATCACAACTCCTCCCCCTTTATTATAAAGCTCCTAATGCAGTTCTTAGGTCGTTTAATTATTTATTTACTGCAACTTGTTCTGTTAATCGACCATAAAATCTGTGTATGTTGTTTATTACTTCATGCTAAACAAGATCTTGTGAAGTCAATGAAAAAGTATATCGATGGGTAGGACCACGCGCTCACAAAACAATGTTTCAAATTTCGAGTGAAGAGAACCGGACACCCTTTTTTCTAGTAATGAGGCATTCCATCTTAGGCTTCAGATGTGACAACGCATTAGCATTTCGATTCTTAATCGCGGATTGATCTACCATCAGGTGGACTGTGTGCTCGCATGTCACCCTTATGAAATTGTTAACTTTGTCAGGTATAGATGGTTCACGGTCGAAACGAGCTAAGCAAATACTTAATATAGCACCATCTGGATGATTGGCGGTCCACCACTGTGCGATTTGTCTGCGAATTTTTCTTCCGCACACAACTTTTTTAAGGAATCTGCTACCAATAGCGATTTTCCCGGACCGATACGACATAGAATCCTTAATGAATAGAGTTTCCTCCTTTTTTAAAGGCCGGCAACGAATCTGCAATTCCCCTGATGTCGCAGTTGTTCATGTGCACCAGTAGTCACTTACCATCAAATATGCCGCATGCTTATTTGCCCCCATTTATACATGGTTTTTTATTTGTATTGATTAGCGAAAATAACATAACTGATATATCTTCGCCGCTGGTTTCATTTATGCACAAGCAGTCCTTCCTACATTTTATCGTAAACATGCTTATACGGCAAACCATTTATTCTTCCGCGTCCGCTTTTTATTAAAGCAGCCATGTTTTCTTATCCCATTTTATTGATCTATGAATATGCTATTAGTCAATATATTCTGCGGGACTTTACGGGAATATCGTGACCTGATTTACGCATGATTTTTGGAATACCCTTCATATATATATTTAGTTTGACCGCTATGTGTGTCTGTCTGTGGCACCGTAACTCTTAAACAAGTGAACCGATATGGGTTGCGATTTTTTTATTTAAAAGCAGCTTTTCTAGCGGTGGTTCTTAAACATGTTTTATCTAAATCGGTTCAGCTGTGTCAAGGTCATCAGCTGTTTTGTTAGCTGCGGTAGGGTTCTTTTCGGGCCTTATAAAATTTTCTATTTAAGTTATCTGTATACATATAATACTGAATAAAATTCGAAACAGTGTCTTTGTGTCATTTTGGAAAAGAACATAAGCGGATTATAATATATAATTTATACTTGCGATTGTTGTCACTTGGTGCAACTCCAGGTTCATTTTTATGATTTGAATAAACACTTGTACTTGTTTTACAATATTAATTTTAAATTATTAAATTCCTTATTATAAATACGAGCAGTTTAACCTCGCGGCATAATCAGGCTTGTTTAGATTCAGATTGTTGGTTATTCTTATATACCCTGATGACACTATACGAGTATGGCATTCTCTTTTCTATTATTCGTTCAATTTCTACTTTTCCTATAAGAACAAAGGTAGAACCGACTACAAATTCAAAGATACATGGAAAATACAAACAATCCAGGTTCATTTGTCATTTGGATGTTGCAACAAAAATGGAACCACTTTCAAAAATGAAAGAGAACGTGTGCTTAATAGATGGACGTGTCTGTGTGTTACGGAACTTTTTTTATCATCGATCATTTACTTAAAAGGAATAAATCCACTATTCAAATGTACGCACCGCATCTAATATCGCCTGATGTTCTCATTTAATATTCATTTATCTTATGAATATTAAAGTCTCTTTGAAAATTGATACCGCTTTCAGATCACTCGGTATTTTCTTATTCCCTCTTGGATTGATGCTGGAGCCGCGATAACGAGCTCTTATTGCGAGATGGAGCCTCGACTTAAGATATAATTCATTATCATTTTTTTAATTAGTTTCTATTTCTTCGTAGATAATTTTATATATAATGATATTTAAAACGGCTTAACTATGCAATGTTTAAATATTGGTTCGTTTTTATATTACTATCATCACCATTATCATCACAGCTCATCACAAGTCCACTGCTGAACATTTCTATCCCTTAAAGATTAGTACAAATGAAGATCCTTAAGCTCAGCAGTTTTTGTTTGACATTAAGTCTCGTATCCTTAGGTTATAATAAAATTTCAACTTTTTATCTTAATAGGTATATAAAAGAATAACTTAACTTAAAAATACATACCATAAACATTAAACTTCTTAAATATTTAGTATCTTTGTTTAAAAAAAAATTACACCATTAGCCGTAAATAACCATAGAATCGCGCTTTACTTGTTACGAGTCTTCGGGGAGCCATCGAGCAGCTTTTTAGGGATACCTACGAGATAAAATTCGGACATTTTATCTTTATTTTTGGATAGGATATAATTCTAATAACGAGGATAAAGGAGCTTGTAGTAAATTTTAAAATGATAACATTAAAAGTAGCATACAAAATTATATTATGGTATTTATAACTATTACCGTACAACTGTAAAGGAAAACAGCTTGCGGAAGATTGATTTAGTTATAAAATTTTGTAGTTAGCGCAGTGACGGGCCAAACAGTAAAGTTTTTGCGACAGCGTACCCGTGGTCCTACCTTCACATAGTGATGAATTTGACATCGTCAGGTCGATTGATCGGTAGAAACTTCATATTTGAACATGACAATGACCCGAAACACGCTTCCAAACTGTGCAAAGACTATTTAAAACACTCAGAGCGAAAAAGAGTACTGAAAGTTATGACTTGGTCATCGCAATGAGTTATTATGGGACAATTAGACAGAGAGGTGCGAAAACAGTAACCAACTTCTATCACACATCTTTGGGATATATTGCTGAAAGAGTGCCGTGCAATAGATCCTCGTTATTTGGCAAAATTGATCGACCGGATGCCTAAACTGTGCGCAAAGGTAATTAAAGCAAAGGGTATATCGAGGAAAATATTTATAGAAACTAATAGTAAAACATTAAGTTTTTTCGTGATATATAATAAGTAAATTTTTCATAAACAATAAAATTATTAATAATACTAATTTAATTTGTTTTAATTTTTGTTTAAATCACCTTTAAACCTGGGTGGGCAAATACTTTTGAGATGTAGTGTATTTATTATAATATACACGACGGTTCATATATTATATATAATGATATTATACTCTTGTATAATTGGGGATAGTAAAATAAAGACGTAATTGCGTTTCTCTGTATAAGAAAATATTTATTTAGGTATAATATAATATTTACAACGTATTAAACAATTACATATTAATTAAAAATAAATTCATTCACCTGTAAAACAAAAGAAACAACATTTAAAACCTTTATTTCAGATCTTGTTATATGTATAAATATAGAAAATATCGTATTTAAGTAAAGTGTCTCACAATCTCACAATAATTATTTATTCTTATGTTTTGTTTCATGTCACAACTGCCTGTTGTGACATCTAAACTTTTTCTATAACACGGAAAATACAAAAGTGAAGTTGTTTTTTACATAGAAATAAATATAAAAACGTTGTAAATCTGTAAACGCTGCGTAGGTTGGTAAAATCCTCTTTATACTTGTGTTCATTAAAATATATGTCGTCTATTCAATTGCCCACATGTTTGACGTCATGCCTATTGAGTGGGTTTACATCGGTTTACCTAACCTGAATGAAATCGATAACCCTTACCCCTCAGTGCTATCACCATAGATGTCAAAGTCAACTCGACGTAAAACTGATTAAATACTGGGCCACGGATTGTTTACGTAACCGCTGTATTTAATAGAAAAATATTATACAAATTTTTATTACTACTAACTGTAAATTATAATGTTCTAAATATAAATATTTTCATAATATGTTTTGTTAACATAACCGTGTACTCGTAGTGGCGGCACGTTAGCTAACACGTTAGTTAACAATATCCACTACCGAATATCGTCCCGTGGGTGTTGTATGAGGTGGCAGAGGGAAATTGAAATGGGAGATGGATAACAACAAAAATTATAAAAATGCGGTTGCCAATCCTCCTGCCAACCGTGGCAATTATGGCAAAATATCTCCCATGAGACAATCTATAGGGAGGCCAATGTTCATCAGTTAAACTAGCTGTAATTGATGGATAGATGATATAGGTAATTTGTTATTACGATCTTCTTCATCTCCTGTGTGCTGCGTGTCGTAGATAGGGATGTGTGTGTGTAGATGTTGTAGATGATGTGTGTGATAGAATGTATGTACATTGAGAACTTATTTGCCTTTTATACAAAGATAATATTATATTTGGTTGTCGAGGTGTGTATACTTACTTGTAGATTAGTTTTCAGTACGTAACTCGGGGAAGATTCTCTTGCACTCCTGAAACTATGATCGTAAACTCACGAAAAAAAAGATCGCAATATAAAAATGGCAGAGCCATGCTGCATTGCATTATAGTTTAGCACCACGTTTACACAGAATACCATCATAATGATCACAATGAATCCACGATTTTTTCTGCCACCAGGGCGGCGCCACTTTACAGTGATTTAAAATATTTGACAGATTTCATAGCAGGGACGATATTGTTTTAGGAAAATGTAATCTTTATGGTTTCTTTCTGTATTATATGTTATATTTTATATTAATTACACTAGAAAAAATGAATAAACCAAACTATAAATATAACTAAAAAAATTTTTTTTAAAAGACAAAGTGCAAAAAATTTAAAAACAAACCACTGACGCATTTTATTGTGTATTAATATAATACTCTAGATAATGATAAACTATTATTTAAAACTAATTTCTCAATTAATTGACACTGCAACAAAAAACTTTACCTCAGTCGCAACTAGCGACATCTGGTGAGTGGAAGATTATTAGCCCTCATTACATTAACCTTTTCCTTTGGTCTAAATTATTTTTAAATATAGAAAACCAGTGTTATAACGAGTTGTGAGGCAATTCTCTCATCTTAGTCCTCAGAGGTGACAAAACAGTTAACATTACTTTTAAAATATGTCAATCGCTGGAATTCGCCACGCATCCTCGTAATAGCATATTTTTTTATACGTGGTAGAGCCATGCTGCAGCTATATTAGAAGTATAGTTGTAGCACGAATGCGTCGGCTCGACCGGGCAAGGACCACGCTCTCACAGAATACCAGCGTAAAATAGTAGCTTGACACTGCTGTGTTTCGTATGGTGAGTATGGAGAACCGGAGACCAATTTTGCTGGAAAAGAGGCATTCCATCCTAGTCCTCACGGGTGACGACTAGGATCTGCATTTTGATTCTTTATTGAGGATAAATGTAGATGTCTATGGGTCACAGCAACCACTTACCATCAGGTGGACTGTGTGCTCGTTTGCCACCCTATCCTATATAAAAAAAACATAATTACTTTGTTTCACATTATTGCATTTCTATTTTATAACTACAAGATTCACTTTTAAAAAATAGTAGTTTCTTAAGTTGTTATGTCAGTTTTTAGATCAGTATGTACACGTATATCTGAAGATTTAAGTATGTGTTCCAACTCCAAATCTTATATATATCTTCTTCTAAGGTTCTTTTTCCCTTTCTACTCCGATCAAATGGACTTCATTTTAAATCGCAGTCGATTTAAAACGTCTTTTAATAAGCGGAATCCTAAGCAAACTAAATTCGTCTTTTAACTAAATATGTGATTGCTCTTAGTTCTAATACCCTTCAATAAGATGAATGTTTGATAATTATTCCGGTAAAACTGACTGACTATGTAATGTATCACAGTGACTAAATGAATTTATTTAGAGATGTAAATGACTCACTTTTTATTATTTATTTTATCCGACATCTTCGTGGAATTAACACAAACCTAGCATTTTATATCCTACAAATACAAAGCCATAATAGAACTACATATGCGTATATTGTAGAGCTTGCATTCCACTTGACGTGACTTCTGTTGTACTCATCTAATATGTGGAACTGCACGACGAGTGCCGCACTTGAGTGGCGGCTCGAGCGGAGACGAGACACGCCGACGAAGACCAACGAGATGGTCGTAGACAACAAAGAGATAAGTCGTAGAAAATCGAAATGTCAACACTTGCAGCTGAGGAGTTCACAACGCTTAGGAAAAAAAAAACGAGTAAAAGCATCTATCTGTCTAGTTTGCCTTTGTTTTTCTGTATTCAAATGTATTTAAAATATGATAATATATTATTGTATCTAATGCATTCAAATACACTAATACAATTTAGCATGTAGTAATTCACCAAAAATATCCACCATAAACGTCAAAAAGGTTCCAAATTCGGTACAAGCAAAGATCGGGATTGTTGGCTTAGACCAGGGGTCGGCAACCTTTTGAGTCAAAATTACAATTGACAAAATTTCAAATTTTTTAAAGAGCCACAATTTTTTTTCTTGCTAACCATAAATAGTGCTTGCATAAATATTTTTTAAAAAAAAAACTAATCCATTTTCTTCATAAGCAAAATATATATTTATTTATATATAGAATATAATATAAGTAAAAATTAAAACTATTAAACATTATTTACATTGTAAGTCTTACAACATTAACTTGTACTTCAATAACAAATAATTGAGCAAACAATTTCTTTGGCTTTGTATGGTTGTTCAAGTAGAAAATTTAAACTTTACTAAACAATGTAACTTTTACTTAAAAATAAAAAAAAAACAATAACATACATTTAAGCAAACATATTCAATGGGAGCGTTGGCTTTGCATGGTTTTAGAAAAATTTGGCTCATAACTTGTTGTTTTAAGTTTCAAACACGACTCTGAATTTTCATTTGTTAGTTGGCGTCTTACTTTACTTTTAATTATATTCATGCAAGAGAACGCTTGCTCGCAGGAATATGTCGATGCGAAGATAGTCAGCACTCCAAATACCAACTTCTTCACCTCACTGTAGCAATCTGAAAGACATGCATCGAATATAAGTGCCTCAACTCGTGGCATTTCTTTTAAAGCTGTTCTTTTTTGTTACGTTACGTACATACATTTCTGGACCTCTAACTCTTTCAACTTATTTTTCAACTCCACTAAGCTTTACTTTTTAAATCGATCAATTGCATTTCTAGAGTTTCAGTATCAACTCCAAATGCCTCGTATGGATCGATTTTTAAATGTTTTTTTTTTTATAAAATAAATAATATTTGCGTATGAAACTAAAGAGCCGCAGCTTCACATCCAAAGAGCCGCATGTGGCTCGCGAGCCGCAGGGTGCCGACCCCTGGCTAAGACGATAAAAGACTTTTGATCTTAACGGGTGTAAAGTTCTTTAGTAGTTCCTTAGCCTTAAAACCTAGCTTATAATTTACATATCTTTAGGAATGTACAATGTTCTTCATTCAATTAAAAAGTTGGAAATTTAAAAAAATAAGATAATTAAAAATTATTTGCATTTAAAAAAAAATTAATAATAATATAACAGAAAGTGACACTTTAAACCTGTAACATAACGTCAGCCATATTACTGCAATTTTGCTCGTTATGGGGCTACGGAGACTCACTGGTGAATATATTCTCTTTCGAGCGGACAAACTTCACGTTTCAATCAAATCATATCATATCAATCTTTATTTGCCAACCTAATATTATATAATATTAATAATGTACATAAAAATGGTCTTATAATAATGACAATTTGTCTCAACTTAGCTTAGCCTTTTTCAGTCATTGCCAATTTGAGAAAGAGACATGAAATAAGTTATTAAATACAAACATTATAGAGTAATTAGATTAATATATTAATAGGCTAATAATTTAACAATATCAAATCGTGCAAAATACAAAGGCATTCATGATATTTTATCCAAAATATTTTTGTGTATCAAAACCGCTTTTTCCTTTTTTATGTATTTTTGTTGACTTAATGTTTAGATATAAGTATATTCGTTTTGTTATTTGCGTAAAAGATATGTTATTTGTTCAATGTTTTGGTTCAATATTTTCTTTCACTGAGTAGAAACATTTTTCTAGTAAGAATGTTTTTAGTTTTTTAATAAAAACTGTAATTTTATTTTCAGTTTTTATGTGGATAGGTAATTTATTGTATATTTTTATAGCCGTGTAGTAGGGTTAATTATTCATGGTCGCAGGTAAAGTTTGTCTCTGTGGCGTGTATTTAAATTGTGATTGTCTTTTACTTGTGAAGTGGTTTATCTTCTGTTACAGATTCCCTGTACGCGAAATAGACACAATAGTTAAACGACAGAAATTTTCATATATGATTCATGAGACAGGGAAAGCGTAAAAGTGGATTCCTATTGACTTACGTTTTATATTTAGATCCCTTATATCCCGATGAAAAGCAAAAACGTTTCAAATAAAATTACTTTTTATCCACCGAACGTCGCCCGCTTACTTCGTGCCGGACAAATATCCATGCAACGGATAAGGGAGCGCTAAAAGCCTTTTAACGTCAGTAATCCTCGCCTTAATGTAATAATATTAAAATAATATTTTTGTAGATTAATGAACACATTTTAAGAAAAATAAATACACTTGTCTATCCACGGTTCATTTCTATTAAACCTGTATTTTAGAGAATCTTATAGATAGACAGAACTACGTACATATCAAGTGACATCGAATTTGATAATAATGACGCCCATACCGAATTGCGGTCACGGCGGCCAGCCTCAACGGAGGATAGCCACCTGCGCAGTACAGGATTATTGTGCCCGAGTATGCGTAAGCACAGGTGCACTCTCTATGAGATCGGATGATGGAACGGTAAACCGACTCGTTCAGAGAAAAATTAGGCGTAGGACCAACGGATTTACGTGCTTTGCGAGGCATGGGAGTGAAACACCGTCACGTTTCTAGACATATGACGGTATTGTTTACACTGCGGTTAGATTAACAATAGGATTTTTTTCCAAAATTTGTGATGTCTCACCATAAATCTAAATAAAAAAATGTACCAATTTCGGTATAGTCTGTCGATTAAATGTATTTACGTGAGAAAAGGTCTTTAGATTTTTTATTTATTATTTTTTATCTTTAATATTTGAACTGGGAATGATCAAAAAGATTGTATGATTTTGGTGCAAAGAAAAATGAAGACAAAAATCAAAGACTTATTATTTATTACGAGTCATAATCAAAATCACTTTCTAACTATTCAAACAACCTGACATTGTATCCCATACAAATATATATATATATATATATATATATATAAACAACGTTCGGTATTATCTACTACGCCAATAAAAAAAGTTTAGATCTGAATGTGTGACAAGCTCCATAGTATTTTTTATAGAATAGTCACCCTTATTCTACCCCTTTTTTATGTAAACACAGCCATTGATCGATTTAAAAATGTAAATAATAAGTTCAACAATGATTTATCTTTTTGATAATGTGCTATTTATATAATTTATATGTTCAATATGATTGTTAGATACGATTTCATGCGACAAAATGTTGGAATCTTGATTTTTAGGCGCTAGTAGAACATACATACCTACGCGCTTTGCGCTGAAGGCATGCAAAAGTTTGGTTGATTGAATCGCTTACCAAAATATCGTTCTTACTGCGTCCGATAACCTCTGGCGCGCTGTAACTTTGAGCTATTTGCCTTGATGACATCGCCAATTTGCCTTTAACCAGATAAAATTCTAGAGCACGAGATAAGTACGCCTGGTCTGTATAACTGATAGCTGATATAAAATTAAGCACGATTTCTAAATTAAATCTCTAGTGTAAATAATTTATTTATATTCTACTACCTTTTAGACGAAAAACGACATTATTTCACTCGGTAACATTTCATTCATTTATTTTACACATTAGTTCAAATTATATTCAAGACTTGCAAAGGTCATTAAAATATATATTTAAAGATATTTTTGTGTTTTTATTTCTATCGCTCTATTACCTATACATACGTTATTATACATACTTATAAGTATATTTGTATGATATTTTTAATAGTTTTCACACACAAAGTAATCAATGATGTACACTCGCTTGAAACCTACGTCGATGGGATAGACTAATGCATATAAAAATATATTTTGTAAATTAAGCTTGGACAAAAGGAATGGCCAATGGAAGAACGCGTTCTGTACCCTCACAGATGTCGTTTAAAGAGGGTCGGGTCGTTACGCTGAGTGTTTCAGCTATTCATTTTCTCCGCAGTACCGCTTTCATAAAATTATAGGTTAATGTACAATATTTAGAGGCAATTTTAATACTAATATTACGTTTAAGCAGCTTAAGTAAATATTTAATAATTCCAGTAAGAAACAAAATTCTGAAATTATCATGAATAAGTAATTATATAACGAATGGAACGACTAAAACTTTGGCATTTTCTAACTAGGTTTATTTTATAAATAGACTTCATATACAAAGGATGATTATATATAAATAACCTATAATGGTTGGGATGAGTCGCTCGCGTCCGTAGGCTTCGACCACCTAATCCTAGGCCCACCCTACACGTGTCCCCCGGGTGGTGCTAAACGAGCGACAAAGCCGAAACGACAGCCTCGGCTCCTCGCCGTATGGTAGCGGCATAAAATCTACCACCCCTTAGTTCGCACCATGAGCCAAGAAGGAAAAGAAATGGCCCCGAGTTCCCGGCGCCCCTTTAATGGGGCAGGGGTGCGAAGAATCTCCGGGAGAAAAACCGGCGACGAGCTTCGCCACCCGTCACGTCCTGTTTCCCGGAGGGGCGAAAAGTGGATTGCGGAGGCCCGTCTGGCCACGCTGAATGTATGTGGAGCAATGAATGATAAGATGGATGAAGTATGCGAAATGATGAATGATAGAGGAATAGATGTGTTATGTGTAAACGAGACGAAACGAAAGGGAAGAGATGTCACTGCACATGGCATGTATACCGCTTACTGGTCTGGAGTAGACGAGACCGAGCGGGCATGCCAGGGAGTCGGTGTCATCCTTTCAGAAAGAATGGGTCAATGTGTGAAAGAGTATGAATGTTTCAGCCCAAGGCTGCTGTGGATACGAATGAAAGTGGGCTTAAAGAAGTTGTTTGTGCTAGGGGTGTACGCCCCAGATATGTCAAAGCCCACTTATATCCGAGAGCAGTTTTGGTACATGGTAAGGCTGGTGTTGATGAAATGTAAGGAAAATGAAAATATTATTATGTTAGGAGATTTTAATGGAAGGGTTGGGGTGAAGAGGTCTGGTTATGAAAGGATATTAGGAACGTTTGGCGATGAAAGAATAAATGAGAATGGTGAAGACCTCCTCACCGTATGTGTGGAAAAGAATATTTTTGTGGCGAACACTTTCTTTCGCCATAAGAGGATTCACATGTATACATGGGAAAGAGGGGATGATAGAAGCATGATAGATTTTATAATTGTGGATGAAAGAATGAGGAGCGCAGTGATAGATACAAGGGTTTACCGGGGGTCCAACGTAGGGACGGATCATTACTTGCCGAATTAATGGTCTATTCAGACGTTGGCGGCATCGGACATCGGTGTCTACCACTGCGTTACAGCGTATAAGAATAGAGAGGTTACAAGATGAAGGTGTGAAAGAGAAGTATAAATGCAGATTGAGGGAAAATATAAGTGGGTTGAATGAATTATGTATGAATGATTTAGAATTGAAGAATGTATGGAATAATATTAAGAAAGTTTTGGTGGATGCAGCCACCGAAGTATGCGGTGTAAGTAAGAGAACGAATGAAAGGAAAAGTAATACGTTGTGGTGGGATGATGAGGTACGGATGGAAGTTGAAGCAAAGAAGAGAGCATGGCTAGATTTACTAGCAACTAAAGCTGGTAATTCTGGCGGTATGAATGATGAGATTGAAAGAAAAAAGGCAGACTTTAGACGTATAAATAAGAGAGTAAAAGAAGTTGTTGAAAGGAAAAAGCAAGAAAGGATAGATAAAAATGATAGAAGGATATCTGATAACTTCCAGGAAAATATTAAAATGTTCTGGAAGCTCGTAAGAACTGCCAGGGGAAATTCAAAACAGCCTAGAATGAATGCTATACGAGACGAGAATGGCTGCATGCTGAATGATGAAGTTTCGAATTTAAAGAGATGGAAGGAATACTTTGAAAGCGTGTTTAAGAGTGAAGAGTCGTCTGGAATAAGTGAAATAGAAATTCCGGAAGAAGTGGAGAGAGGTAGGGAGATAAGTGTAGATGAAATAATGAAAGCAATGAAAAGCATGAAAGCAGGTAAGGCAGCCGGATATGATAGAGTATCACTCGAAATGCTAAGGGCTGGTGAGGGTGTGGTTACAGGCCTGCTGCACACCTTGTTTAATTTATGTTGGGAACTGAAACGGGTACCGGAAGACTGGTGCAAAGCCGTTATAGTCCCAATATATAAGGGAAAGGGGTCGCAGCAGGACTGTAAAAACTACCGTGGTATCAGCTTGCTTAGCATTGTGGGTAAACTGTATGCTAAGGTGTTAATTGAAAGAGTTATGGAAGAAACTGATGGAAAAATTTGGGATGTGCAAGCTGGATTTAGAAAGGGGATGGGGTGTACGGATCAAGTCTTTTCCATGCGCATGATAGCGGAGAAGTTTTTGGCTAAAAACCAGAAAGTTTTTTGTGCGTTCATGGACTTGGAAAAGGCTTATGACAGAGTGGACAGGAATGCGTTATGGCAAACACTGAACTCATTTGGGTTGAGCGCTGGCTTGATACAGGCATTAAGATCTCTTTATAGGGACTCTAGTGCTTGTGTCAGGATCAACGGGGTCTACTCGGACTGGTTTTGCATTCATAAAGGTGTCAGACAGGGATGTGTGGCTTCCCCGTGGCTGTTTAACTTATTTATGGACAGTTGTTTGCAAACTTTGAAAGTTGAAGAATGTGGGTTGAGAATGGGTGAGTCAACCGTCAAATGCCTTTTGTACGCCGATGATCAAGTCATATTTGCATCGTCGGCGGCCGAGTTGCAAATGATGGTTACTTTAATGAATTGGTCATTGAAAGAAAGGGGTATGAAAGTGAACGCAAGTATTTTTTTTTATAGGAGAGGGGGCAAACGAGCATGCGGCTCACCTGATGGTAAGTGACTACCGCCGCCCATGAACAACCGCAACACCAGGGGAATTGCAGATGCGTTGCCGGCCTTTTAAAAAGGAGTAGGCTCTTTTCTTGAAGGTCCCTAAGTCGTATCGGTCCGGAAAAATCGCTGGTGGTAAACTATTCCACAAGGAAGTTGTGCGAGGAAGAAAACATCTTCTAAATCGCACAGTGGTGGACCGCCAATCATCCAGATGGTGTGGATGGTATCGGGAGTTCTGCCGCGATGTGCGTTTGTGAAATTTGGCGGCTGGGATTAATCCGAACAATTCCTCAGAGCACTCCCCATGGTAAATGCGAAAGAAAATGCTAAGAGATGCAACATCTCTTCGAAGTGCCAATGAGTCGAGCCGATCGGAAAGGACTCGGTCGTCGACGATTCGAGCCGCTCTGCGCTGGATGCGGTCAAGTGGAAGAAGCTGGCACTGGGGAGCCCCAGCCCAGAGATGGGAACAGTATTCCATGTGAGGCCGAACCTGCGCCTTGTAAAGTTGCAGGCGTTGAGCCGGCATGAAATACTGTCCCGCTCTGCTGAGCACGCCAAGCTTTTTAGAGGCCAATTTGGCCTTTTCTTCCAAGTGACCACGAAACTGCACGCTACTCGATATGTCGACGCCAAGGATTCCGATACTGGCTGAGGCAACAAGGGGAGTACCTTGAAACTGAGGAGATACGACAAAGGGGTTCTTTTTAGCGGTAAACGCGCAAACTTGTGTCTTCTGAGGATTAAACTGGACTAGATTTAGTCGCCCCCAATCCGAGACTTTGTCCAGCAGAGAAGACTCGACTTCAGACACAAGTTTGTTCCGGTACTCGGTGACGTTTTCCCGAGAAATATTGGCACGGCCGGTGTAGAGAGCATCACCAGTGCTGTCATCCGCATAGCAATGAATGCTACCGGCTTGCAACATATCATTGATATGCAGAAGAAACAGCGTTGGTGATAGCACGCAGCCTTGTGGAACACCAGCGTTAATAGGCTTGTAGTCGGAGCATGCACCGTCTACAACGAAGGCCTTCGCAATGTCCAAACTAACGGCCAATGCCTCCCCCTTGGACTCTACTGCCAACGCCCATCTATGAGTTAAGTAGACCAGAAGATCACCAGCTGATCGACCCCGACGAAAACCGTACTGGCGGTCACTAATCAGCTGGTGATCCTCAAGGTACCGCATGAGGTGGCAGTTTACAACGGATTCCATTATTTTGGAGAACAAGGGGGTAATGGCGATAGGCTTGTAGTTGGACGGGTCTGAGCGGTCGCCTTTTTTAGGGATCGGGTGGACAAAAGCTGTCTTCCATGATTTCGGGACTACGCCTAGGGAGTAGGAGTACCGGAAAAGACGCGTTAGAACCGGTGCCAACTCCGGACCACACGTCCTCAGCACAATTGGGGGGATTCCGTCAGGCCCACTCGACTTGTGGATGTCAAAGGAGAGGAGTGCTCTGCGAACCGAGCGCTGTGAGAACAGCACATCCGGCATGGAGCACTCACACCGCGGGATGGTCGGCGGTGTGTTCCCCCCGTCATCAACAGTCGAGTTGGACGCAAAAAGGGAGCCTAAAAGGTCGGCCTTCTCTTTTGCGTCGTGGGCCAGTGAGTCGTCCTCCCTGTGCAGAGATGGTAGTGATGGCTTACAGAAATTCCCTTGAACAGCCTTGGCGAGAGACCAGAATGCACGGGTTCCCGAAGGAAGGCGTACTAGTTTCTCGCCAATTCTGCCTATGTGCTCTGACTTTGCCTTGGCAATAACTCTTTTGAAGGACCTGGAGGCGAAGTTATACTTCTTTTTGAGCGTGCTGGTGTTTACATCCCGAGTCGCCGAAGCCGCAGCCCAGGCTTGATAACACTCCTGCTTACTGCGTAATGCAGTCTTACAGGAGCGACCAAACCAAGGCTGAGATCTGCCTCCGATGGGTACCACAGATGATGGAATAAATAGTTCCATTCCCTGTAGCACCACATCAGTGACAGAGTCAGCAACAGCGCTGGGATCGTCCGGCGAGAAGCAAACCTGCCCCCATGGGTAGGAAGCAAAGAAAGACCGCATTCCGTCCCAATCCGCCGACCTGTAATGCCAAACACGGCGGCAACCTGCAGAACGCAACCGCGAAGGGAGCGTGAGTGGCACCACACTCCGGATCAGACAATGGTCCGAAGAGCCAAGAGGGGCATCGACGGAAACCTGATATCCGTCCGGATGAGAGGTCAGCAGAAGGTCCAACAGGGAAGGTGTATGATACTCAACATCTGGAATCCGCGTAGGCGATGTAACCAGTTGTGTCAGACCATATGCCAAGGCAAAGTCATAAACAGATCTCCCCGCATGATCGGTTAAACGTGAACCGAGCCATTCGGCGTGGTGGGCGTTAAAATCGCCAAGGATCACGATCTCTTCGGATGGGACCTGTTGTAGCAAGGAATCTGTAGCCATTTGGACGTGGTCGATGAGTCGGTCTGTTTCGGCATTACCGCTATGGGACCTATAGAGGCACACGTAGACGCGCGGATGGTCGTCGCTGTCTACGCGTAGCCAAAGGATGGACAGGTGCGAACCTTCAAGACTGCCGAGGCGTCGAGAACAGATGTCCTCTCTGACATACACGCAAACTCCAGCCCGAGGCACAAAGGAGTGCTCCAATTTGTACCCCGGGTAGGAGAGATACGAAGTATCAGCCGGAGAGGACACCTGCGTCTCGGTCAGAAAGAGCAAGGCCGGCTTCGCCGTCTCAAGATGGTAGTGGACGGCGTTTAGGTTCGAGTGAAGTCCCCTGATGTTGCAGAAATTCACGGATAGCGTGGCAGGGGTCGCCTTGGTCTTGTTGCTCAGTTTGCCCCGAGCAGTTATTGTGTTGAGCGGAATTTTGCCCCCCCCCCCAGAATACGCGGGGCAGCCTGAGCACCCACGCTCAGGAGTGGAATAGCATGGTCGTGGATGCTCAGCGAGGGATTCTCCAGGGGTACTGGTACCCTCCTGGGGTAGTTTATGACGTAATTCCGCTACCATGTTGATGGGGGAGGGGGGGAATTGGGCCTCCGGTCACCTGCACTCACCAGACGAAACGCGGAAGCAGAGCTTCCACTTCACGCCGGTATTCTGTGAGGTCGTGGTACTAACCCGGCTCGAGCCGGCCCATACGTGCAACAGCAAAAGCTGCTGCAAGGCTCTACCACCATTAAAAAAGTCTACCACCATTAAAGTAAGACGAAAGTGATGGTTTTTGAAAGAGAAGAAAGTAAAACTTTATGTGAAATAAGAATAGAAGGGGAGTTGATTGAGCAAGTGGATGAGTTTGTATATTTGGGATGTTTATTTAGCAGGGATGGTAGATATGATAAGGATATAGAACGACGAGTGAACGCAGGAAATAGAGTGAAAGGGGCTCTACACGCTATTATGAGGAGTCAGAATGTGTCAACTAAGGCACGTATGGCAATTCATAATGCTGTGTTAGTCCCTACTTTAATGTATGGTAGTGAAAGTTGGGTCTGGCAGAAGAAGCATGAGAGTAGAATAAATGCTGTAGAAATGCGTTCCTTAAGGAGTATGCTAGGGATGAATCTGAATGACAGGGTGAGAAATAGTGTGATAAGAGAAAAGTGTGGTTTGCAGGATGACGTTGTAACAAGGATTAAGAAAGGAATGCTTCGGTGGTTTGGTCATGTAGAAAGAATGAACGAGGAAAGAGTGACAAAGCAAATTTATGTTGCGGAAGTGAACGGCAGGGTCGGGAAGGGACGCCCTAGACGAAAGTTTATCGACCAAATCGGCGATACATTAAAAATGGGCCAGATTAGGAGTACCCATAACCGACGAGCGTGTATGCGTAGATATATGGATGTAAAAGAGGCGAGAGAGGTGTGTCAGGATCGCGCCAAATGGAAGTCCGTAGTCTCTGCCTACCCCTCTGGGTGACAGGCGTGAGTGTTTATGTATATGTATAATGGTTTCTTATATTTACACGAATACTAGACTTTGAATGAAACTAAATGTTTTTTTGTATGTTATGCGACATTCATCAATTGTGAACCGGTTTTGATTATTCTTTTCTTTAATAAACAGGTTAAAAAATTTACTTTCAGTAAAAAAGTGAATGTCGATTGTACGTGGCAGAGCCACGCTGCAGCTAGGTATATGGTTGTATAGCATGAATGGGTCGACTCGATCGAGGTAGGACCACGCTCTCACAGAATACTTGCGTAAAATGGTAGCTTAATGCTGCTGTATTTCGAATGGTGACTTTAAAGAACCGGAGACCCTTTTTACTGGAAACGAGGCTTTCCATTTTGGTCCTTAATCGAAGAAGAGAATTTTGATTCTTAAACGAAGATAATTGTAAATGTCTATGGCCCACAGTATCCATTTACCATCAGGTGGACTGACTATCTTTTGTCGCCTTTATTCAATAAAAACAACATAGACATAGACACATAGATACTTCACTATCCGAGTACCAGCATGGGTTCCGCAGGGGCCGCTTAACGCAGACTAATTTGATCTCATTTATTTCTGAAATTGCACTGGGGGTGAATAGTGGAAGTCAAATTGATGCTGTATACACGGATTTTACCAGTGCTTTTGATAAAGTAAATCACGCACTACTTTTAACGAAATTACAAATGAAAGGGATACATGGTAGTTTGCTTCACTGGATTAGGTCTTACCTCAGTATGAGTCCCCAGGTAGTTGCTGTTGGGGGTTATCTTTTTTTTCTTTTCTTAAAAACGTTACCCCCACACTAGGATTTTCTCCTGTACCGTGGAGGCAGTTTACAAACACAAATTTCACAAGGACAAACATCCAGACCCGGAACAATCATTTATAGGCCATACAAATACTTGTTCCGTGCGGGATTCGAACCCGCGCCCCCCAGCGCAGCAACTCATTGCTAAGCCACTGCGCCACGGAGCCGTCAAATTATATTTTGCATCATCATAAGTCCCACAGAGCTCTCACTTAGGCCCAATATTGTTTCTTATATTTATCGACGATATAACGATGCACATAAAAAATTGTAAATTCAGCCTATTTGGGTGGTGCTAAACGAGCGACAAAGCCGAAACGACAGACTCGGCTCTTCGCCGTATGGTAGCGGCGTAAAATCTACCACCCCCTTAGTTCGCACCATGAGCCTAGTAGAAAAAGAAATGGCCCCGAGTTCCCGGCGCCCCTTTAATGGGGCAGGGGTGCGAAGAATCTCCGGGAGAAAAACCGGCGACGAGGTTCGCCACCCGTCACGTCCTGTCTCCCGGAGGGGCGAAAAGTGGATTGCGGAGGCCCGTCTGGCTACGCTGAATGTATGTGGAGCAATGAATGATAAGATGGATGAAGTATGCGAAATGATGAATGATAGAGGAATAGATGTGTTATGTGTAAACGAGACGAAACGAAAGGGAAGAGATGTCACTGCACATGGCATGTATACCGCTTACTGGTCTGGAGTAGACGAAACCGAGCGGGCATGCCAGGGAGTCGGTGTCATCCTTTCAGAAAGAATGGGTCAATGTGTGAAAGAGTATGAATGTGTTAGCCCAAGGCTGCTGTGGATACAAATGAAAGTGGGCTTAAAGAAGTTGTTTGTGCTAGGGGTGTACGCCCCAGATATGTCTAAGCCCACTTATATCCGAGAGCAGTTTTGGGACATGGTAAGGCTGGTGTTGATGAAATGTAAGGAAAATGAAAATATTATTATGTTAGGAGATTTTAATGGAAGGGTGGGGGTGAAGAGGTCTGGTTATGAAAGGATATTAGGAACGTTTGGCGATGAAAGAATAAATGAGAATGGTGAAGACCTCCTCACCGTATGTGTGGAAAAGAATATTTTTGTGGCGAACACTTTCTTTCGCCATAAGAGGATTCACATGTATACATGGGAAAGAGGGGATGATAGAAGCATGATAGATTTTAGAATTGTGGATGAAAGAATGAGGAGCGCAGTGGTAGATACAAGGGTTTACCGGGGGTCCAACGTAGGGACGGATCATTACTTGGTCTTATGCCGAATTAATGGTCTATTCAGACGTTGGCGGCATCGGACATCGGTGTCTACCACTGCGTTACAGCGTATAAGAATAGAGAGGTTACAAGATGAAGGTGTGAAAGAGAAGTATAAATGCAGACTGAGGGAAAATATAAGTGGGTTGAATGAATTATGTATGAATGATTTAGAATTGAAGAATGTATGGAATGATATTAAGAGAGTTCTGGTGGATGCAGCCACCGAAGTATGCGGTGTAAGTAAGAGAACGAATGAAAGGAAAAGTAATACGTTGTGGTGGGATGATGAGGTACGGATGGAAGTTGAAGCAAAGAAGAGAGCATGGCTAGATTTACTAGCAACTAAAGCTGGTAATTCTGGCGGTATGAATGATGAGATTGAAAGAAAAAAGGCAAACTTTAGACGTATAAATAAGAGAGTAAAAGAAGTTGTTGAAAGGAAAAAGCAAGAAAGGATAGATAAAAATGATAGAAGGATATCTGATAACTTCCAGGAAAATATTAAAATGTTCTGGAAGCTCGTAAGAACTGCCAGGGGAAATTCAAAACAGCCTAGAATGAATGCTATACGAGACGAGAATGGCTGCATGCTGAATGATGAAGTTTCGAATTTAAAGAGATGGAAGGAATACTTTGAAAGCGTGTTTAAGAGTGAAGCGTCGTCTGAAATAAGTGAAATAGAAATTCCGGAAGAAGTGGAGAGAGGTAGGGAGATAAGTGTAGATGAAATAATGAAAGCAATGAAAAGCATGAAAGCAGGTAAGGCAGCCGGATATGATAGAGTATCACTCGAAATGCTAAGGGCTGGTGAGGGTGTGGTTGCAGGCCTGCTGCACACCTTGTTTAATTTATGTTGGGAACTGAAACGGGTACCGGAAGACTGGTGCAAAGCCGTTATAGTCCCAATATATAAGGGAAAGGGGTCGCAGCAGGACTGTAAAAACTACCGTGGTATCAGCTTGCTTAGCATTGTGGGTAAACTGTATGCTAAGGTGTTAATTGAAAGAGTTATGGAAGAAACTGATGGAAAAATTTGGGATGTGCAAGCTGGATTTAGAAAGGGGATGGGGTGTACGGATCAAGTCTTTTCCATGCGCATGATAGCGGAGAAGTTTTTGGCTAAAAACCAGAAAGTTTTTTGTGCGTTCTTGGACTTGGAAAAGGCTTATGACAGAGTGGACAGGAACGTGTTATGGCAAACACTGAACTCATTTGGGTTGAGCGCTGGCTTGATACAGGCATTAAGGTCTCTTTATAGGGACTCTAGTGCTTGTGTCAGGATCAACGGAGTCTACTCGGACTGGTTTGGCATTCATAAAGGTGTCAGACAGGGATGTGTGGCTTCCCCGTGGCTGTTTAACCTATTTATGGACAGTTGTTTGCAAACTTTGAAAGTTGAAGAATGTGGGTTGAGAATGGGTGAGTCAACCGTCAAATGCCTTTTGTACGCCGATGATCAAGTCATATTTGCATCGTCGGCGGCCGAGTTGCAAATGATGGTTACTTTAATGAATTGTTCATTGAAAGAAAGGGGTATGAAAGTGAACGCAAGTAAGACGAAAGTGATGGTTTTTGAAAGAGAAGAAAGTAAAACTTTATGTAAAATAAGAATAGAAGGGGAGTTGATTGAGCAAGTGGATGAGTTTGTATATTTGGGATGTTTATTTAGCAGGGATGGTAGATATGATAAGGATATAGAACGACGAGTGAACGCAGGAAATAGAGTGAATGGGGCTCTACACGCTATTGTGAGGAGTCAGAATGTGTCAACTAAGGCACGTATGGCAATTCATAATGCTGTGTTAGTACCGACTTTAATGTATGGTAGTGAAAGTTGGGTCTGGCAGAAGAAGCATGAGAGTAGAATAAATGCTGTAGAAATGCGTTCCTTAAGGAGTATGCTAGGGCTGAATCTGAATGACAGGGTGAGAAATAGTGTAATAAGAGAAAAGTGTGGTTTGCAAGATGACGTTGTGACAAGGATTAAGAAAGGAATGCTTCGGTGGTTTGGTCACGTAGAAAGAATGAACGAGGAAAGAGTGACAAAGCAAATTTATGTTGCAGAAGTGAACGGCAGGGTCGGGAAGGGACGCCCTAGACGAAGGTTTATCGACCAGATCGGCGATACATTGAAAATGGGCCAGATTAGGAGTACCCTTAACCGACGAGCGTGTATGCGTAGATATATGGATGTGAAAGAGGCGAGAGAGGTGTGTCAGGATCGCGCCAAATGGAAGTCCGTAGTCTCTGCCTACCCCTCTGGGTGACAGGCGTGAGTGTTTATGTATGTATGTATTATATTATCAGCCTATTTGCGGATGATTTTAAAATTTACAGGGCAGTCAATTCTTCTCATGACATGAAACTTATCCAGGAGAACTTAAACATTATTCAGACATGGTGTGAATCAAACGTTATGACCCTGAACGTTGATAAATGCTACCATATTAAATTTACAAAGAAGAAAAATTATTTTCCATCCACTTATGTAATTAACGGCTCAACATTAACTGAAGTAGAAGAAATAAGCGACTTAGGTGTAACAGTAGACAAGCACCTTAAATTCACTTCACATATTAATAATATTGTAAATAAATCCTCGAAAATGCTAGGTTTTCTTAGACGAAGTACTGCGGGTTTCCGTTTAAATTGCACCCATAAAATATTATACAATGCTTTGGTCCGAAGTAACTTGGAGTACGCTAGCGTGGCATGGAACCCTGTATATGCTGTTCAATCTCAACGCTTGGAGGGTATTCAGCGTGCGTTCACTAGGCATCTGGCATTTATTTTGCAGGGCGTGTCACACCGGTCACCATATGAGCATCGTCTTGCCTTTTTTAAAATGAACTCGTTGCGTAGCCGTCGAAGAGACCAGGATTTGGTGTTTTTGCACGGACTTGTCAACGGTAAAATAAAATGTAGTGAACTCCTGGAACGTGTTAAATTGACGGTGCCAGCTCGCATGCCCCGACAACCTATCAAAAAAACTTTTGCCTTGCCTTCTGTAAGGACTAACCTTGGACGCCATTCTCCTCTTGCCAGATGTTGCGCACAGTACAACGAGATGAATATTGAAACATTAGACATTTTCCACAACTCGTTGTTTAAATTTAAACGAAAACTGGCCGGTCTTTTGTGAACACGCATTTGTTTTCAGTTAAGTTTTGCTTTGGTGAATTTTATTATTTTATTGTTTTAAAATTTTCAGATGTATATTGTGTTGTTATTTAATATCTCCTGTCAATGTTGTGTACGCCTATAATAGGTATATGTATAAGTAATTGTGCTTTAAAAATGTAACTTTTATAATATGTATACATATACTGTTTGTTTACCTTTTTAAATAAATAAATAAAAACAAACTTCAAAGAACAAAAAATAATTCTGAACATTTAGTTTTTATAAACACTATGGTATGGTAACACCAACTTCACAATGTGCAATTTTCCTATTGTGTTTAGTCATTTTAAATTGACTTTTACTTTTTATTAAAAGTTTATTTTTAACCTTCCGGCATCCGATGTGACAATTAAGTATGCTGAAGTCAATCTAAAGTACATTAGGTGACTTAATGTTTGTTTATTATCCATGGTGGTTTGGTAGCGTAGTGCTGCATTTAACTGCGGTGCAGAGGGTCGGGGTACAATTCCCGCACGACACAAGTATTTGTACGGCCTTCAGATAATTGTGTCAGGCATATTTCATTCGCAATTATACAGGAGCAATAATAAATTAATCGGAATGTTAACGCTCTATAAAAAAGAATTAAACACATAAATTCACGTAACCGGGCCATTGAATATGATCTTACCACAGTATTTTGAGAAATTAAGCCGTTCTTAAAATCATTTATATAAGTAATAAGTTTAGAACTTTAAATGTCAGTAACTTAGTTGAGGAACTTTTGTAAGTATGAAAGTATACTATAGCAGCCGGACACCATTAGCGGTGTAGATTTAATTATATTAAAGAGATTAACTTAGATTGGGTACATTAAATAATTATAATTTCTTATTAAAGAAACCTGCTCCTCTCGGAAAGGTTTTAAAATAATTATGTAAGTATAATTAATTTGTTTCTATTTCATTAGTATCATCAAGCTGTTGCTTATTCATTCCCTTTTCGCTTGAGAAAGTCAAAGTCCAAGTCAAAATGCTTTTTATCCAAAATTGACCGTTATAAAGCGCTTTTTGAAATACAATAAAGCTAAGCCATCGCATCAAAAAGTCTGATTGTATCATATAGTAAGATTGTCTTTTTTTTGTGTGTGACCTCAGAACTTCTTTCTAGGTGAACCAATTTGGACGATTCTTTTTCTATTTATTTCAAAGGTCGTGCTTCTCATGTGGTATCATATACGTATATTTCATCAAGATCTGACAAGTAGTTTTTGAGTTATCCTTAATATTGCGTATTTAATTGACTTTGACTATATTGATGAAGTTCTCATTTTATTTATATTGAAGTCGGTCGTATACATAACTTATAATTTTACCACTTGTTAAAATAAAGCGACAAGAAACTTCCCATTGTAGGTACTACACAATTAAAAAAAAGTCTCAGAAAGTTAATTGACCACCACCTATCTAACTTCAACGTATTTTTTTTTAAATCACAGCTTTTCTGAATATAACGTTACAAATAATTTTATATTAGATTGCACTTAATCATTCGCTGACATTTTAATGTTGATAAAATATTAATATAGTATAGCAGTAAAGCATTAACTAATCTCGAAACATACTTATAAATGTCAAACTAGAGTTTTTAACTCTGTATCTCAGTTGTTTACAGTATACTGCAATTTACAGCAACAAGTTTTAAACAACTGTAAAAAACTGTATCCATAGGTAATACTATAAATTGCAGTCTGCAATTTATAGTATTACCTATGGATATACTTCGCGAGTAACCCGGGTTCGATCGCCGCTGGCACCAATGAAATTGTTAATTGTAATTTTAAGTGCTGATGTATCACGTGCTTGGCGTTGAAGGAAAACATCTTGTGGAAACCTGCATGTCTGAGAAATAAGAATCTTATTATTGCTGTGTTTAATGTGTTAATAACCCATAACTCAAAATAGTAATAAAATATTAGAATATTCAATTAAATACACTTCAAATACCTCAATCCACAGTCCCCTGTCGTGTCCCATTTTCAAAATTACAAGTCTTATAATAACAAATATTAATTTTCAGTCTAATTATTTCTGGAATAAAAATAAATAAATAATACTAGGATTCAGTAAGCATCTACAAAACACACAATTATATTTAAAAAAAAATTAATTAAAAAAAAACAGTAACCAAATGATGTCCTTAATTTTTGCGCTAAAACCACATTATGCATTGGGTAGGTCAGTTATATTGTGAAAAGGAAAGCAATCGATGTGAATTTAGTTCGGTTGCAAAGCTAAGCGGGCTGGCGCCATTGTGTGCACTGTCACCACTGCGTTTGTAAGTGAATCATGTGTCTGAGCCGCTAGTTGAAACAGTCCACTGGTAAGCATTTTTATAGTTTAACTGATAAAATTTTAATATATATTTTCTTAAATAATTACTTAACGAGTATGTTATCATGTCTGCCTCTTCAATTTGAATATATTGATAATAATTTTATGCTAGGGAATTTTCTATGTAAAAATACCAGTCCCTTGAGCACATTCCTCTGCCATTTTATAACAAATGGGACTGTGCAATGTCACAGGGGACTGTTTTTTTTTTTAGGTATTCCCTAGTCTAACCTACCATATTGCGCAGCATTGACCATTATCATTCAAAATATTGACTTTCCTGCAGATAATACCCCATAATACCACTAAAAAGAAGCCACACAACACACGCAACAAGGGAAGAAATATTAGAACAAAAACGTAAAGCTGAACATTTTAGATGCGAACGATTTAAAAATGAATGAGAAGAAATGAGCGAAAAACATAGTCGGTAATATCAGATGAAGAAAGAAAAAGGCACTAGAAAATTAGTTAAAGACATGACTTGTCGTGAGCACAAGTCTGAAAAATACTGGAGAGATCGTTATGCTACCTATCGTGCAAAGAAAAGTTTGGCCAAAAAGTCACAAATACTTTTGTTAGAGAAAATACGCCTGATTCAGAGTGTTCAGCCACAGATGCTCCGGCTCCTTTGAGATTGCCGGAAAATGCATTAACTGATAGAAACATAAATGCATTGCAGCGAAGAGAGATTCAGCCGTATCATTTTAGTGGGTCTAGACTGCAGCTTAGTATTCACACTGTCATAGTTTACATCCAAGGGTCTAGAAAGTTCTAATTTGTACTGTTTCCCAAAACACTCTATGGGTACACTTGAAGCCAATTTTTTTAAATCTTTTCCACTATATATAACCTGTATTAATTTCATAAGTATTCATTAATTTCGTAGTATTCATCTCGCAATAACGGAACAAAACAATGTTTTATATTTTGGCATCAAGCTTCATGTAGAGGTCCTGGGACCAGGTAGATAGAATTTTTTTTCTGGAACTTCTCAGAAAGTGGTCACGGTAAGAGTGCTACTGATGGATTTGGCGCTACATGCAAGAGAACTGCAGATGATGTCGTTGCTGCAGCAGGTGACGTTGATAATTTGGAATTTTTTATAGAAGGAAGATATCCTGGAATCACAATGTTTACGTTTTACAATGAGACCATTCAAGAAATGACTGACGATATTAAAAAAGACGCCGCTATTTTCAAAACTTTCAGTGGTGCACTGAAAATACATCCATTTAAGGGTAAGATATCACGTTGTCCATTGGGATTACCGCTTTGCGCTGTCAAGGTTATAATGAAGAGTTTGACAAAAAGTTAATTTTAATAATTTCCTGAAGTGCAATGGTCTGACATACTTTGTTATAAGTTGCTAATAATATTTATAATTAGATTTCTAATGTCAAGTCAAAATGTTAATTGTGAGATTAGATATTAACCGGTTTTTGTTATAGTATTATTTTTGTAACTCCATAAAGACTGATGAGATATTACTTCAATTAAATTTAATACAAGTGTTCTATAGAATTAAGAAAATTATTTATAGTTTGTTTTATTTGTTGAGTTTTGTTGATTTATTCGTTCGTACAAATTATGTGCAAGTAAAAAAAAACAGACTGATTGCTTATATTCAATGTGAATGAATTTTTTTTTCTTTCATATAAATAGTCCCCTGTCGTGGTTTTTCATAAAATTGGCCATAACTCACAAATTAAGAGGATAATGCGTGAGCTTCTTGTAAAAACATATTTGGTTTATTAATGCTTTTCATTGTATTTATATATTTTTTAATATTATAAAAAATATGCTTGGGACAGTGTTACATGGGCCAGTTTCTAATTAGTAGAGAAACACCCATATACATAAATATGACAATTTATTCTACTCAAAATGTTTCACTCAAATGCAATCGATGAGTGTAGTGTTCCTAGTGGTGTACATTTTCAGATTCAGGGTGATGTAAAGTAAAGTAAAGTTGCAGCCTATTTACGTCCCACTGCTGTACATAGGCCTCCTCTCATTTCTGAGAGGGTTTTAGGACAAGGAAATGTCCGCCGCGCTGCCCCAATGCGTGTTGGCGAACTTCACATGTCTTATAAATATTTTTTTTCTTAATTCTCAGACTTACAGGTTTCCTCACGATGTTTTCCTTCACCGACGAGCACGTGGTAAATTGCAACTAAGGATGATGTAGCATTTTTGTATTACCTATGCACATGAGCACTAGATACTAATTAGATATTGCGGTTGTGGTCCCGCCATGCTCGAAGGGTTGCATCTAGTACTAGTTACATTCATTAGAAATAGATAGTATTAATATATACAATGCGTGTTTGAATTGATCACTTAGTCGTTTTTAAATTTTGTGATTGGTTATTTGATACTCTAGTCAATTGAAATACTTCTTGTCCGAACAAAAATTCTATAATATATCTGGAAATATACTATAATGACATCATAGTTTTATAGTACCATAATCATTTTACTGTCACTATACGGTCAATAACTCAATTAATATAAAATTAAATAAAAAAAGTAAAAGCCGACTTCAGAGCTAAAAAAATTTGC